>OU015654.1:10675357-11333214 GCA_907165275.2 Zygaena filipendulae
TTCGCGATTAGATTTTTGCCTCTTTTAACCAGTTTTCAAATATTTCAATGTCCCTAATATTTTACATTAAAAAAATATATTTAAATATTCTTTTTTATAACGTAACTCTAGCTGCGCCCCGCGGTTTCACCACCGTGAGTTTCGGAATTCCCTCAGGAACTCCACAGTGGTTCAATTTACTTTTTATAACATCAGCTAATTAGTAGTGAAAGTCCCGTCAAAATCGGTCCAACCGTTTCGGAGATTCAACCAAGTGAATTTCTGAATTCACGCAGGAACTACAAACTTCTTTCATATGAACCTTCTCATTAAAATAACAAAAACAAAAAAAGAATCAGCGAAATTGGTCCAGCCGTTTACGCGTGACGCCGTGCCCAAGGGAAAAAGGGATTCATTTTTATGTAAGTAGGTACTTATAGATATTATTTTATTAATTTCTTTAAAAGAAAATCTATGAAGTGTGTTTCTGTGTTTTTCAGGTGTTTATCAATAGGCACGTATTAAGTATACTAATAAAATGGTTATTTAACTTGTTACGCTTTCACGCCTCAACGGCTCAACCGATCATCATGAAATTGCACCGTTGTCGGGGGGTGCAGAGAAGAACATAGGGTACTTTTTGTTCCGAAATCCTCTCGGGAACTCCGAAATTAACGCGGGTGAAACTACATAAAATTTTGAATAATATAATATGTTGTCAAGGATAGGTAAAAAAAATGTAGGGTAAGTATAATAATTGTATCTCGGAATTCCCGCGAGAACTCCGTAATTACCGCGTGTGAAACCACAGGGAACAGCTAGTAGGTAAATAAAAGGTTTGGAATTCTCTGGAACTACTGAACCGATTCCAAAAACTCTGTAGTTGATACGAAGCTACAGTGTCTGTATTACATATAAGATAAAGCGGCTGCCCTACGGTAAAACAAAGTAGGTAATTAAATAAAAACAAAATGACCAAATATGATATTGTTTCTTGTTTAGTTTTATTTCATTATCCTTTATTTTGTTTTTTCTTTATTTTGTTATTATTTATTTTGTTATTATTCAATTGTTTTCATTTGTGTTGTGTTTCTCCTCTTGCTTAAATACCTAAATCTTTCTTTCTTTCAATTGCAGCGGAATAAATTTTACAGGAGGAGCAAAAAACCGAAAATCATTTTACAACGATACTTAGTACTCACACTTCACTTTATAAACACACACCTAGTATAACGGTTTTCTTAATTTTAATGTCTCTTACGGCCGCACTCAGAGTCGACTTTAATGATTACTTAGTTAAGTATAGATTTTTAAAACAAAATTGCCGCAATCAGAGACGTTCAGTAAATTAATTTTAATTGGCATTTAATGAGATGTAACTTAATTAGTTAAATGCCAATTAACATTAATTTATTAAACTTGTCTGATTGCGGCAATTTTGTTTTAAAAATCTACACTTAACTAAGTAACCATTAAAGTCGACTCTGAGTGCGGCGGTAAGACTAAAGCCTTTTTGATGGTTATGTAGGAACGTCCGTTATGCGTGAAAAGTGCCACATAAAAAAACTCATTAAAAAAAAATGACAGTTGATTTGTTTTTCCGTAGGGCAGCCAAAAGTTCCTGCGGGAATAACATGACACAAATTCGTGAAACAACAAACGGGAAACTATATGAGATACCTATAGTTAAGAGAAGATAATTTAGGTCTTGGAATATAAGAGATGCAGGGATATCTATTTTCATCCTCATATTAAGAGCTCCTGCGGGGGTTCCGAAATCGATGCAGTGGAAACACGGACGGACCAGCTACCTATATAGTAAACGAATAAATAACTGAATAAAATTATTATAACTAATTTTACACCGCATGATACCCACCATGAAGGTATTTTGTAAAGCAACAGAAGCGAGTTTTTAAATAAATAAAGGTGAATAATAGAGGGCTATAAAGAGAAATGTTTTCGCTGAAAACGCAGGTAGGTACTTAAGTCCGTGGAAAGCGCACTTGAGATATGGTTTTTTTCTCCTGTAAAATAGATATCTTACTTAGTTTTTCATTAAATTTTCAAGCGCTAGAATGTGGCTTGCCTCACTGGCATTTTGCAGTGGTATTTTAGAATTAAACTCTACCTCATAATGGCTAATAATAGCTCTTTTGGAAGCGTGCACTTGTTTTATATACAGTAAAAACTCATTAAAATATCTTAACGGTTAGTCGTTCATATTTTACAAAATATTGTATTAAAATAATAATAGCATTTATTCCAGGACTGAAAGTTAACATACCAAATAATTTTGGTTCCTTCCAATCCTTATATTATAAGGTTAAAGAAGGATTTATTTTAAGATCAAAATCGCTTACATGAGAATATTTAAAATCTAAAACATTTACAAAGTCCTCACTTAAATAGGAGATAGGAAACTGATTTTTGTACATAATATTATTATAACAGCTCAGGCAAAGAGTGCCTGATTTTTTAGAACATATACTGTGACAATATTTAATAAAAAATCGTCATATTTTTGTATTTATCCAAATATTATAGATACCTAATACCTATGTTGTTTTGAGTTATTGTTGAAAACCAATGCGAACCACCTATCATTTATCTTTGTTGTTAAATTAATTTGGTTTTTTTTTTATATTTTTAAATAAGTCCTTTGACAGCCCACAGCTTTCCTCGGATACACCATCATTCAAATAGATTCTTTCACAATGAAAATATATTCTTTAGAATTTATTTTTGTTAAAATCTTTTCAATCTATAGGTATTTAGGGAAAATTCTTTTAAGTAGAGCTACCTACATTGCTTGAAAGTTTATTTCGCACCATTAACTATATATGTAGATATTCACCAAAGCTATGCTACTTTTGGATTTATTTCAGTTTCTTTAACTGCAATACCTAATAATAAAAAAATAGTTTTACATGCCTGGCACCATAGTGTCAAAACTCAAGAAGGAGATACAGTAGCTTGACGCCTTTGATCTCGTAGAAATGCCGAACACTAACCTAAGGTTGTCACGAATAATAATAATTGAATACTGTACGAGAACGGGACGTGACGCGACGTAACAACCCTGAAAATGTAAGTTCAAAACAACGGAAGCCAACGGAGGAAATTATCTCACGAATTCTCATTCTCACGAATCTCGACATTTTCGTCGAACATCTATATTACCGACAGGACTTTCCTGATAGTACTCTATCGACCGTAAGACTCTATGCACAGCTTGGCCCCTAACAAATAAACAATACATAGTACGTAATGGTTGGTACCTACAGAGCAATTATGTAACTTTTGTTGCTATCATATTTCAGTTTCAATCAGAAAAATAGCGGTTTTGTGGTTGATTAATTATGTTTCAAATTTCAACTTTGAAAGTATGTTTATTTTGGTTGATTGCCAGATTTTGTAGGTGTCAAAACGTACATATTGTAATCGCAAAACCGCTATGTTTTTGATTGCAACCGAAAAATGATAGAAACAAAAGTTACATAATAGCCCCTCTGAAAGCATCTGCAAACACGATCCAAGTATTACAATTGGGTATTCTCCAAGGTATGAATATCAAAATTCTAATTAGTCCGTCAGTTAGAAAATAAAAAAATAATAGACACGTATTTTTTGCTTTTTCAATTTAATGAAAATGAACATAGATAAAGCGCATTAAAGTTTAGGGTGGGGGACTCGTGACGTCAATATTCATTATAAGCGCCATACAAACCGCACAGAATTGTGACGTCACGCGAAATTTCAACTCAATGTATCTCTGTTATTTTTTGAGTACGTAAAAAAAGAAAAAATACGTGTCCAATATTTTTTAGTAATCTACACGACGGACTAAAAAAAAATTTTTTGTCAAGTAGCCAATTGTTTACCTTCAGCAGTTTGTAGCGCGCTACGGGAAATTAAGTGGATTTATTTCTCTCAGGATTAAGACGGAGAGATAGTGCATTCTGGACTACAATGTCTCGTCTGCGTTTTCATCAATGAGACGTAACTATAAAATAAAATTGATATAATAAAGAAATTCCGCACTACGACTAATCGTAAGTAGTACCTAGATATTATCCTCCCTCCGTTTAGATTTTTTGTTTGTAATGTTTTTTCCTTCTAAGTAGTGTTGCCCAAATTCAGTCTTGGTCTTGCAGTCTTGGTCTTGTTCTTGCGTTTTTGCAAGACCAAGACCAAGAACAAGACCGCGTATTTTTAGCAAGACCAAGACCAAGACTGACCGTGCAAGACTTGAGCAAGAACAAGACATAGCCTGCAAGACTCTTGCGTCTTGCAGCTAGGACTTAGCGCTATTTCACTGAGTAGTTAGGTGTAACAGTTCGGTGTATAGGTAGGTACGCTTAGGAATTCTATGAGACGCAAAAAACTGTATCAAAGAATATGAAAAACTGGACCTATGCGCATTACGACTAATACCATAAACATAGCGAATAAAAAAATATCTATTAAAATCAAACTGAGTGCATGCATAGTTATGTTTTAACCATCGGCACTTTGATAATGCGGCATCAAAGGTTTTGTACTTACTTCTCAAAGAAATTTGCCGCTTTTCGGAAGTACATGGTTATGATACACGCGCCGGCGGCTTCTTTTGAAATCTAAAACAATCGTTGCCGCCACGCCGAAATCATAACATTTGACACTATTTGATTGCAACTTCAGTACCTGCTGAGAGGTTATTTTCTAAAGCATCATTAGTAATTAGAAAACATAGAAATAGGTTAAGTGATGAGTCAGCCTGATGGTTACTTTGTATTAATTCTTGGTCAAAAAAAATTATATAAAGTATCATAACCTAATAGTACGGACCGCCAAGAGGGGATTTGTGGATTAGCTAAAGCGCGTCAGATGAACATAAGGGGGGTACCTTGCACCATGTTGAGTACCTCCACCAAATATAGGCCCTCTACACTGGTGGGTGCGTCTAGAATAACCGATCAGATTAGTAAAAAAAAATTGATAACTCAAAATACTCGAGCGCGTCAGATTAAGATATGGTGGGTTAATTACATAGTGAGAAGTATGTATATGAATAATCTGACCATTTGAACGTGACGTAAGGGAGTTAGAGGATCACAAACTTGCAAAAAAAAAACGCAACTTCGACATTCTCGAGCGCAGTTGATTTATTTTTTATTTTAAAGTAAATAACTCAAGGATAGCGGGAAAAATATAATCTGCCGATTTTCATAAGCCGAAGAAACAAAAATCGTCTTCGAATCGAACGAGCAGCTGCAGTGAAACATGTACCTATTCATATCTCTGTCTTTCTTTCTCTTTTACTTTTTCTCTATCTCTCACTCTCTCGCACCGTCCTCACACTAGTTTCCGTCGCCATAACGTCATCACAGTATATCACGGCGCTAAACGTGTCAAATTATAACTTTTTTTGGTCGGTTAAAATACATATTAAAATAAGTTAAGGTAAGTATTACATCAAACTATAGGTTCACCTATAACCTTTCACTTTAATGTAATTATATATATTTTATAATAAAGCTCATCACAAAACAACGCGTTCATGTTATTATATGTAAAACGCTCTGGCTTGTTTGTGCTTTAAAGTTAGTTTTGTGAATAATATTTTGTGAGCTTTTACATATTTCATAGAAATATAAAGTGTGTTTTTTGTGAACAAGAAATAGCTCATAAAGTTATTAAACTTACACGTCAGAAAGAAAAAAAAAATCTTAAAAATAAATCATAATTTTTGTTTCTAGCAGTCAGATTAATAATACCCCTCAAAATTATTGTCAGATTTTAAGCCAACATAACTTGGAGTGCAAGCTGAACCTTCTGTAAAATAATCTGACACGCTCGAGTATTTCAAAATTGAGATTTTTTTTTGCATTTTCAAAAATTCGCTACCACCTTGCGTCACCTCCAAATTGGCAGATTTTCGAAGGGGTGCATTTTTAGGGCTCACTTAACATCCCCTTTGAATATCTGACGCGCTCGAGTAAATGTTTTTTTTTTTTCATTTTCTCCACTTCCGGATGGCCACCCCCACCACGCAAATCGGCAGATGAATATATTTTCGATATCAGAGACACCTTGGAGTATCTAAACTACAATATCTGACGCGCTCGAGTATTTCCATTTTAATATTTTTTTTTACATTTTTGAAAGCCTGTAGAAGCTAAACCCACCGGTGAATGAAAAAATATCATATGACCTTATTTTGTTTATATCTCCTAATCTTCAAAACCCAATAGGTCCCAACGACGCTCGAGTCGCTCCCGAATTAGCATCGGTATCTCCCGTACTATAATGATAAAGCTGTTGATTTGTGTTGTATTTTATTTTTTATTCAAATAAATGATAAATCGTAAAACTCTTTTATTAAATTTCTTATAAGTTGAGGGTTCAATCTCTTTCTAGACAGATAAGTATTGTTCTTTAAAATACAGTCAAGTTATTGTAATTAATTTGTTTTTTTACATGTTTTAGCAAATGTAAGCTTATAAATCATAAATGTTTATTAAGAAACAGTTACTTCCATGGAAAACGACATATAGGTCAGTTGATTTTTCGAATTTCTTATCAAATCTTCAGTTATTTATTAATCTGCTTGATCTTTACTATGGCTATGTTAATTCAAGCTCACAATGTTCCAATTCTAATACGTTTTTCTAAGATTTAAAGTAAACTTTAATAAATAGTAATAGACTAATAGGTAATTGCAAGACTTGCAAGACTCTTGCTGCAAGACCAAGACCAAGACCAAGACTGGGAGCGCAAGACCAAGACCAAGACCAAGACCAGGTGTATTGTCGCAAGACCAAGACCAAGACTGGCTAAGTCTCGTCTTGTTCTTGCATTTGGGCAACACTACTTCTAAGTAATTACTTTCTATTGGTAACCATAAAATCTATCTTATTTCACATCAAATGTTACATGAGTATTTTGATGGGTGAAACCAAAATCACTAGCATATTCATAATTGAAATACATATTAACAGTGATAACTATTCATGAGAAATTGGTAATATGTTAATGTTTGTTTAATCTGATGTAAACATATTTATTTGCCTATACAAGAAACTTTTATAAATATTTATATATTTTATTTTATTTTATTTTATTTTATTTTATTTTATTTTATTTATTAATTCAGACACAAAACAAGTTACAGTCACATAGATAATTAATTATAAAGTAAATTTGTAGGGCTCTAGGCTGTAACTCAAAACTTGTATATATATATTTATATATATTTATATATATATATGTATATATATATTTAAAAACTCCAAACGACGGAGATAAGTATTATCATAAACAAATTGAATCACAAAAAAGCCTACGATTTTGTTTTAATTTTGGTCACAGCAGCTTATACAACAAAAATAACCGGTGTAAAGTATGGTCACGTCATTATCGCTTCTTAGGGCGCGGGCGTACTAACAGAGCGTTTTTGTATTATATAATCCATTGGATGTGAATGTAAATTGGCTTGCCATGAGCAAATGACGCGCTTTTGTTGTGGCCCTTTTGATTGGAAACGTCAGCGGGCAAAGATCGACCACTACTATAGCAATATTTCATTTTGCAGGAACGATAAACAACGATAGCAATAGCAGGTGGCAGGTAGCTGATACGCAATCATTATAATGTTAAGAGGGGAATATTAATTGTTATCTGCTATTGTTATTTAGTTACTTGTCACCTTGTACCTTATAATGATTGGGCCTCGGATGAAATCTCCGGAGGAAGGGGGTGATTTTAGGACGACCTCAAAACAACTGACTGATTTGACTAGAAGGACCTAGGACCTAGGACTAGAAGGACGTCTGGTACATATAAAAAATACATGATCGATTTTTATGATTCTTTTATTTTACTATGGTAATCTATAGGTATACTTAGTAGGTAGTTTTAGGAGTAGTTAAATATAAAAAGGGTTTATTCCGCAACAATTTGGTTACGATTTGATAAAAAGGTACCTACACTGTTTTACTTTTGTATGCTAAAGTTACAATACAATTTTAAAATACATGTTTTTTACTCAAGTCGTAACAAATACATATGTATCCTATAACAAATATAATATTACTAGCTGCCCCCCGCGATTTCATCCGCGGTAATTCCGGAGTTCCCGCGGGAATTCTGGGATAAAAACTATCCTATCTTTTTAGTTGGACCATATTATAAATGTTTACAAAATTTAATCAAAATCCGTTCAGTAGTTTCGGAGTCCATCGCGGACAAACAACGTGACACGTGATTTATATATATTAGATTAGAGTAATTTTGTACTCATAAATAAATTTGTATCATTTAATTAAATTAATAAAAATTATAAGCAACTTCGTTCCAATGAAAAACAATTTTAAGTACCCATAAATGTAGTACAATTGAAAAAAAAAGGCAACGATGTCGCTATTCCGTTTGAAGAGTAATTTTAATTAAGTCCAAAGTGCCCTTGAATTAGTTCAATCCGCGAGCCTGGCCAATTAAAAAGTTACGGAGTCCCGGATGGCAACAACCGAGAAGGGTGCTTTGGGTCGAATCGCCGTGCCCCGGCCGGCGCAAGAGTGTACAATCATCAGCAAAAGTACCTATACCTCCAACCGCTTTAAATATCCACTAGCTGTCCCCCCTGATAATTTTGGAGTAGGTACAGTAGGTACCTTTCGTATCCCTGACAACGTGTATGCAAAACTCTCTGCCCCTTAGCCAAGTTGACAATCTACATTCGTTTTCAGTTCAAAAACGTTTCGTTTTTAGTATAAAAACTGAGGAAAGTATCGATGTGTCACGTGGTCATGAAGAACATTCTAATCAACCAATTTTTCGTGACCACGTGACATACCACGCCGCTTTCCGTTGCGATGCTCCTCGTTTTTATTTAAGGTTTTCTCTTTTATTAATTTGTGTTCATTTGTTTATACAATTTTTATATTTTTTTAAGTCACATGTAAACATAGTTTGAATAATTCAATTCAACCTTCAATTCATTCAACCATTCAACCTTAGGTACACCCAGTATGTGATGGTGGTTTTCATCCTTCGTTTACTTTGAACATAAACACTCCTTGCCCATCAGCAGCCAGGCTCTAACAAAATCCCAAAAAATCCTCAATTAGTAATCTGTTTGTCATAAGACAAGTGTATATTATACAACGTGTATGTGTTATTTGAAGTATAAATTTTGTGACGCAATATCGTAAGGCGGCGTGTCATGGTCTAACACATAAGAAAAATAAACAATAAAGATAAATAATTTTAATCTTAAACATATCAAAATGCAGCCAAGTCAAGGTGAGTGTGGAATCCGTGTGAAATCTGACAATGTGTATCCAAAATTTCATGATAATTGATTGAACCGTTACAGCGTGAAAGCGTAACAAACAAACAAACAAACTTACTTTAGCATTTATATTACTAGCTATTCCCCGTGGTTTCATCCGTGTTAGTTTCGCAGATCCCGTGGATATTCAGAAATAAAAGTAGTTACTTACTACCCTATATTTTCTCGCATACTACATAAGTATGCGAAATGTGATGTAGTTTCTTCTGCGTTAATTTCGGAATTCCCGTGGGAATTCCGGGATAAAAAGTAACCTATGTAGCCTTCTCTGTACCCCTGACAACGTGTATGCAAAATATCGTGGTGATCGTGGTGATCGGTTGAGCCGTTTAGCCGTGAAAGCGTAGCAAACAAACAAACTCACTTTCGCATTTATAATATTAAAGTAAGGATTTAACTTAGTTATCTTACTGTACTAAATTGTGGGCATCACAATGAGGCCTGAGCACAAATTATGAAGGCATTAACAACAATTTTCTTTTAAGCATTCAACATGCGACGATGAAACGCGACGCTAGGGTCTTTCGTTCTATTCCTTCTCATTTTTTATTGTCAAGCATTTTTTGGGTCGTAGGTATTCTCTTAAATTAATTAATTAATGAATTAAGTATCTCTTTTGGAATAGCTAGCAGGTACGAAACTGTTAATTAAGGAGAGATTTTCTCGGAAACTGTTGGTAATTTATTGTGGGCTCCGGAAAATGCGTAACTACAATAGGTATATTTCTTTTGTGTAAAAAGTATACTAATACTAGTTTAGTTACTGCAATGGAGGCTTCGATTTTTTTTATTAACAGATAAAATTCTGTGCCGTAATATCTTATATCCTACTGGTTAATCCCGTGGTTTCATCCGCTTGAGTTTCGGAATTCCTGCAGCATGAACTCTTAATTTACTATGCCCATAACCTTTGCCATATAGTATAAAATAGAACTAACAAATAGACATTGTTTTTTATATATTAGAAATCGTCCCAATACCTCAGTAGATTAGTAAAATAATCACTGAAATTGGTAATAGTTATATTATGTATAATATCCTACCAATATTATAAACTATGTACCTTTGTCTTTGTAATATTATGTGTTTTCTTACTGTGTGCGTGCAACAAAGCATATTTGATTTGATTGATTTCATTTGATGAACTCGAAAGTTTGTACCTAAGTATGTATGGATAAGATGTAAGTACGCAAAAACTACTGGATGGACTTAAATGAAACTTTAAAATAATATAGCTTATACATTAGATTAACACATAAGGTACTTTTTATCTTTTTATATTAAAATAAAAATAAAATAAAAAATGTTACATACAATTATATTTATACTATAAATATATATCTGTATGAGTTAATTAATTAATTATAAGGCTTTAGTTATATAAATGTTTTGGATGGCTATGGAAGAGTGGGACCTACTGGCACAAGTATAAAAAAAAAACATAGAACCACCTCCTTTTTGGAAGTCGGTTAATGCTTAAAAGTAGGCCCCAACAACCGTTTGTAATGACTTATAAAATAATAAATATTTTGATATTGGATTTTTATTGATATATATCCCGGAATTCCCGCGGGAACTCTGAAATCAACGCGGGTGAAACCGCGGGGCACAACTAGTTGTACTTATATATTGTAGTTTCCGCAAAAATCCGTGAACATTCCAATGTTGGTAATATCTTTAGACAAGCAACACTTCATCAGTTTTATGGCTTCATCGTTATCTTCTGCAGAGCGCTATAAAATTACATAATATTTGGCTAGGCTGGAAGAGGAAATGAAGTAGAGTCGATCAATTTCAAAAGGACGCTTATAACCTACACCTGTGTCACTAGCCCAGGGCACAACTTCGAGTATATCAACCGTTGTAAGCTGTTTCATCCGGTAGTAGCAAATGTGCATTTGGGACATTTTGGGATCGCCTACACAGCTTACTAGAATTTCTGAATCAATAAAAAAATAATTCTTTAATTCAGTCAAAAATCAATATTATTGTACCTAATTTTCGTTGTGTTTTTAAGACCATATAATATAATCTTTTATTTACAAAAACAATTCATTTTTATCATGTATTATAATGATGCAAACAAAACATACAATATAATTTTTTGCCGCATTAAGTCGAAGAAATTTTTGTTGTATCCCCAGCCGTCAATTTTGAGTTAGGTATTTTCTCTTTTGCCTACTTATAGGTAGGCAAAAGAGACTTTCACGTCTTCTTCCGTCTCCGCGACCTCGGTACATATTTGGTCTATGGATTTTTAAGAACAAAAGCATACCAAACGAATGTACGAATGACGGAGAAGTACAACGGACACGTATATGGTGTGCGTGCTTCTTTAGTGAGTAAATAAATAGAGAAGAAAATCGTCTTACACGATGTACCTACTCCAGTAAAGAGCGTTTTTAAATATTTACAGAACCGTTGGAGCAAATAGGCTTACTTGGTCTAGAAAAGTCTTTATCTGCGTATGCTCATTTATTATGTACCTACAATAGCTTACTTTCATTCAATTATGCACTTGAACTAGTTTTAAACTAGGGTAGGTATAGACAAGAAATTAAGGTAATAAAATATCTATTATTAAAATATGTGGTAAATGTAGATTTATATACGAGTTACATGAGATTGTATATGAACCTCTCTTGTATCGTAAAATACCTACTTTGAAGATTTTAGTATCTAACGAAAACGGTGAATTGATTTATATGTACGTATGCTTGTTGTATTAAGTAACATTAGCTGTGGTATTAATTGAGCATGATCTTAGATTTTCCAGCGAGGATAGACAAACTTATAATCTCTTTTTCGATATTTGTGGCATTAATTTGTACCATGGTGTGCATAAAGTTTAAATAAATAAATAAATACTTATCGGTTAAAAAGTGACAACAAACTAAAATCAAAAACAGATGCTTTACTTTTAATAATGGAGTGTCTATTCGTCCACTAAGCGGATTAATAAATACTTATAATAATTAAGTCGTCCACTAAACATAGTATACCTAATATAGTACCAAGTATAGAACAAATACATTTTATTCTATCACCGTAAAATTATAAATACCGTTAGATTATAATCTACCTCGAGGAATTGTAAACTGTTATAAGATTGTGAACCGTAACATGTTCACGATCTTTTGACAATTTACGATCACGCGAGATAGATTATAATCTAGCGGTATTTACAATTTAACGGTGAAATATACAATTTATTTTTAGACAAAAATTGTATATCATATAAAAAGGTTTTTCAATCGTCGCGCAAATCTTGTAACAAAAAACAAGAAACAAGAACGTCAGGAAAGATCAATACATTACGCGTATAGACGCTATTGTCGGTGCCGGCAATAAATACGTTTAGTAGACGATAAATTTTATTTTATTCGTCCGCGTTTAGTGGACGACTAGCAACCGCTGGTATTCATCCATTTATAATAATACCTACTTATTTTTTAGTTTCGTTTCGTTTACGTATTGACTCATGATTTTAAGGCACTTTTCAAATTATTAAAAATGGTAACAAAGACTAGATAATTTTGGTTACACCCCAGGATCAGTATAAATATTTCAGTACAAATATCAGCAGCCAACTTATTAGTCCCCGGTGGGAATTGAACACAGTTTTCCGTGACAGAGGTAACATGTGACGCAGAAGGGCCAAAAGGATGCTATCAATATTTTTGCGAGTGTTTGCCGCACGGGGGCCAATCGAGAATTTATATCAGGGCTCAGGCCGCTTGTAAGGACGGTCGGTTAATTGAGAAATATCTAATTTATGTTTGCCCTCGGCGAAAAAGGGACATTTGTATTCCATCTACATTGTAAACAGAATTGATTTGAGGAAAAATGCGAAAACCACGGTCGTACTTACTCAGTACTCGTCCATTTCTGTCACAGCAAATTTAAATAGATTAATATTAGAACAGAACACTTAAAAAAAGTTAATATGAAAAATTAATAAAAAGTAAAAACAGAGAAATGATCATGAAGAAAAAAAAAATAACACAATTCTCAAGAATTTTGTTAGTCTATTATTATACATAATCGTATTTTGAAATATAGAGAACAACAAGCTTCGTCAGTTTAATTAGGATGGGTTTTCAATTTAAGAACATAATATTATTCTTCCATTGTAAATAATTGTAAAGAAACAAACATCTTTTACGAAATTATGATTTGATTTCAGAGAATTTTAGGTTTAGGTTAACAGGTACCTAGGCATTGCCACTATTGACAAGGGGTCATCCATAAAGTACATCATACTAATTTCGTGATTTTTAGACCCCTCTTGTCACAGTTGGTCACATTTGTGAGACCCCCCCCCCCCCCCCAGTGTGGCGTCACACATTTTGCAATTTTACATTTACTAATTCTCCCCCCCCCCCCCCTTCTACCCCTTGTCACACAATGTCACATTTCTTCGACCCTCTCCCTCCCCGTTAACGTCGTGACATAACCCCAATCCCATAAGGATGGTCCCCAATCGGTGTTGGTTGGTTTCTGACAACTAACCTAAACTAATATGAAAATTGCTAAATTTTGTAGAGTTCTATAGATATAGCCTCGCAACCCAACATAATAGCAATCACAAACAGTACCTAAGTAGGCTTTTATAATTGAATTGGTTAGTTACAGTCAATTTTATGTGAATATATTATTTAGATACCATTAGCATAAAATAAATAGAAGAGCCTCATATTTATTCCAAGTAGGTTAAATATTAATGATAAATTCACTTAATAATATATATTCATTTGATGTGAGGCTGTTTTTTCAGAACGGCTTTGGAATTATTTGGAACGTCAAGCGATTAATATGGTGTTTGTACATATATAATTGACATGAAAACAAAATTATTAATATAAATGGTAGAGCCGCTAGATGCTAGTTATAGAAACTGAAATTTATTTATTAAAACAAGTGAATAAAAGCACGGATAATATAATACTAGACTAGTATAGGTAAGTATTTTGTTAAACAAATTTTATGAAACAAACGAGCTCAATCAAAACTGTACTTCAGTTTCCATTAGGAAGTTCCAGTGGCAATCTTCCGGCTCTATCTTCAGGAATTTTCAGTTCCTATGTCCTGACTCCATCATCAGATTGGCTGAATAACTACTGCTTTCATCTGAATTGGATACCAACAAGTGATTCAAAACTGGTCTGCAAAATTTGATAAAAAGGGCGGACAATGAACATTGTAAGTTAATAATAAGATGTGGTAAAATTAGCTGCAAATATTTTCAGGGCTGAAAGTATACGTTATAACAAACAGGAAAAGCGAAAAAATAATATTGTAGGTTCGATAGTTTTTTAGAATATGAGGAAAATAAATTCAATGAAAAAACATTAGAATTACATTAACAAGGCAAGGTGCACAATACACGTAACTCACTAATACTGAAACGACACGCGCCACGCATACAGCGAGCGATGCATCAGCTGATCAGCTCGATCGAGGTCATTGACCTTAAGATACCGGTGCGTGGCGATTTGTACGTAAAGTGATTGAGCGGCGAACACCTTCACAGGTAGTTGTTTTCTTTATTTTTTTTGAATATTTTTTTTTATCTTTTTTGTTTTATGAACATGTTTATAACGGTGTACCTACCTATACTTTAAACCCTGTAAAAATTTGCAGCAAATTTTATTACATCTTGTATAGTTTGTACTAGTATACTAAGACATATTATAAAGAGAAAAGATTCGTTTTTCGTTCGTATGTTTGTTTGCTTGCAATGGATAAACTCAAAACTGTTTTTTCTTTACTTTTATTAATTGTTATTAATTGAATTCCTACAGAAACTCCGAAATTAACGCGAGTGTAGCAAAACGACACGGCAAAAACTAGATATAAAGAGTTGAAGGAATGTCTTATAGTCGAGTTTATTCATCCTTTGGTATTAAAGACGTGATTAAGGCATTCTTCTCACACCCGCGAGGGGATGGTGACTCATGATGTCATCAGCGATGGTCCCGTCAAATTAAACTGCCTTGACGTAAATAAAGGACGTAATTTACCGAACGCGAGACGGCGTCTTGTCTACACGGAATTTTTATTGCACAAGCATAGCCCCGACGACCCGGGTGTGCTCGGACTCAGTGATTACGGCCGTATGTCTTTCATATACTAGATTCAAAGCACGCAGTAAATAGCTCTACCATTAAGAGTCAAGACTTGGTTGGTTATTTAGCAAAAAAAAAGAGATTGCGCGCTTGTCAAGCTCGAATAGCATTAAATTGAAGCATTTGTTAGAAACGTATTGCGCCTACCTATCCAAGGCGTCTGTTGCCATATTGAAAGAATAAGAAGAAGTAGAAACGTGTGTAAAACGTCTTCGTTTACATATTAGTATTCAACTTATCAAAGATTCAGTGTTTACCTCCTTCAATGGTGGTGGTATATCCTACGGTGTTCAATGGTGGTTTTGGAGCACCGTTGGGGTGGAGTCGATGCTAAGGCTGGCCATACGGATAGGAACCTCGTTACAGGTGACAGTATGCCACTCGTTATGATCCCTTCGTTTTTGTTTTTTTAATTCCTTAATTTTTGTACTTTTATTTTGTTATTTTAAAATCGCTGTATTTTAAATAATTTTTCGCCAAGCCAAGCCAAGCAAAGCTACATATTTTGACTCGGGTGTAGATTTTGTCGAGTTAGGCCTTGTATGTAGAATTAGGGCGTTAGAAACTTGGCTCTACCTTGAGATCTGATAACTTTTTGATAGTGCGAGTCATATGGTCTCGTCTTGGCAATATTTTACATGATAATGTTTTTGGTGGGATTTCAATTCCTAATTTAGTCAACCGGAGGTCGCAGAACCCTGCCCCGCCACCCCATCACTTACATATGTATGGAGGGGTACCAAGCTATGATTTTTTTCGACGCAAGACAAAACCCGAGATCATACGCACTTTATGATGTCGTCTAGTAACTCGACTCTAGGTACCATTTCGGTGGTTAATAAAGACTTCTGAAAACGACTATTTCCGACCTCTACCAAAGGATGGCTTCGATAAACATTGAATGAACACCGGTGCTAACGTCCACTTCTTCAAGTGAGAGATGGAGGATTGCTTTATTGTCTCAAGTGCAAAAATTCTGAGCCACTTTGGGCAAAAATATAACATGGTTTTACAATTATTCCAATCGATGCTCCCGCTGATCCTGAATAAACAATGGTCAATGCTAGTAGTGTAGGGTGCCAGATACCTGCAGTCTTAATATATAAAACAAAGACGGGATATTTACACCATTTATAACTCCAGAACGGCTGGACTAATTTTTATGACCTTTGATTTGTTGGATTTGTCTATCCCCTGAATAGCAGAATAACTATTATACTATACCTATACATTGTATTGTGTCGAGTCTTGCCATGTTTGCTTGCTCAAAGTATTGCGATTTCTATACTTACCTATTTAAGTGACACTGCTTGGTTAATTGTAGATGTAAATTTTTGTTTTTGATGTTCCATTACAATGTATAAAACCGTTTGTTGTCCATAAATAAATGAAAAAAAAATATTTATCTATACATATAAATCAAATTGAAGTGTCTATTTGGAATTCCAAATTAACAGCTTTTCACTAAATGCATATGAAAGTAGGTATGTGCGGTACTAACATAAAAAATCAACTAATGAATTTTTTTCTGTCTGTCTGTTTGTTCCGGCTCTTCTCTGAAACGGCTGAACCAATTTTAACGGGTCCTTCACTGGCAGATAGCTTATGTTATAAGGAGTAACTTATGCTACTTTTATTTTAGAAAAAAGTGCTTGCGGGATTTCTCGAAACTCAAGCGGGTGAAACCGCGGGGCACAGCTAGTTATGAAATAAAAGTTATTTTCTGATTCATTTTTTATGTAACATATTTTTATAATTTGAGAGCTGATTCAATTTCGACGGTACTTTCACTGGCAGCTGATAGCTAATGTTATATAAAGACTCATTAACTTAGGCTACTTACATAATATCAGAGTTCCTGCGAAAAATGTGGGTAAAACTGCAGAGCACACCTACTTTTAACCGACTTCAAAAAGGAGGAGGTTATCAATTTGAGTGTATAAAGGTATTTTTTTTATGTATGTTCGGGCACAACTCCGTTATATACCTATATAGACGATACATTTTATATTCGAAAGGGGCTTATTCCGAAATGGTTCCATTCAAATTTCACATAGATCTGATGATAAGTTCCGGAGGCAGACAACGGAAATCTCGAAATAGGTTTAACTATTTTGTTAAGTTTTTTTAGGATTTTGAAAGTAGGTACCTATATTATAATGTGTGCCTAAGTTGTGGTTTTAAAACGCTGGCAGTCAAATCGTCTGACCTAATTAAAGCTCGCCTAACCTAACATTTGAGTAGCAGAAACAAATTCGAGGAGAGTCGAGAGAGAGAACGGAGTAAATTTACACGGACGGTATCATTGCAGAACTTTGTTATCTTGTCAAATGTTTTCATTTCATAGGCAATATTCAACTGTAACAAATTATTGCAACGACGCGATCGCGATGGTGGAATTTATGTATAGGGAACCGTAAAATTTTAACGACGGACGGTCTTTCAGTAAGTACCTAGTTTGAAAGTGTTGTAAAGTAAAACGAAATCTTTTTTTTGCAACAAAATACGTAGATGTTGTAATGGGTTAGAGACTTATATAAATAAATAAATAAAGGTAAGATTGGTTTAAGTTAAAATTAATTTATATAAACCTCACTTATAAAATGTATTGTTTTGTTATAAATTTATCCCTAAACTATTCAACAGATCATGCTGAAATTTTACATGCCTATTACCTAGTGTCAGGGATACAGCAAAGGTACATTTAATTTTATTCCTTCCTGAAGTTTCGCGGAAACTAATGCGCGTGAAACCGCGGGAAACAGCTAGTAACACTTTATGAATAACAATCTTAAAACAGGCAAATAATAACACTTATTGATGAAATAATGTCAGAAATTATTGATATTGTGTAAGTATTGTGTAATTTTATTTAA
Organism: Zygaena filipendulae; assembly: GCA_907165275.2. Taxonomy (NCBI): domain Eukaryota; kingdom Metazoa; phylum Arthropoda; class Insecta; order Lepidoptera; family Zygaenidae; genus Zygaena; species Zygaena filipendulae. The sequence continues at coordinate 10,693,674 of OU015654.1, forward strand.
TTTTGTTTTCGAATTGTGAAACGCCTATCAATCTAATATATAAAATTCTCGTGTCGCAATGTTCGTTCCCATAGTCCTCCGAAACGGCTTGACCGATTTTTATGAAATTTCGTATGCATATTCAGTATATCTGAAAATCGGACAACATCTATTTTTCATCCCCCTAAAGGGAGTTCCTGCGGGAATTCCGAAACTCGCGCGGGTGAAACCGCGGGGCGCAGCTATAGTTTATTTATAAACAGTACCTATCTACTTTCCTAAAGAAAAAAACGTCAATCAAACAATAATATCGGTCGGCAAACAAAAGCGGAACAAAGTGCGGCTCGACTGAACAAAATACAAATCTACTCCTAGTTCGTAGAAACTTTTCTATTTTCACCGAACAAATATGTTTCTTTTCGAACGTCACTGAAAAAAAAATATTTTTTCTCGTAGGTACACGTCACGCAAAATATTATGTACATATGTATATCAGACTATTGACAGACATATATAACAGTATGTTGCAAAAAGTATAAAATAAAAATAAAAACAGTGTGGTTAAAATTTATATAATACTTACTATGAGTTCACATATAAACTATGTACCTAAGTAACAAAATGCATGTATATATTTTAATTCATCAGCAATGTAAAGTAGGTAAATATCTGGTTATTGGTTTACTTTAAATGACGATAAAAAAAATTGTATCAGCAACTTTCTGAAGGCTCCTGTAACCAAGAGGATCAATGAGGGATTCTACGTGGATGAAATTGTAGGAAGAAAAACCGTAAGTGTGAATGTTGAAAGTACACGGTGAAATTTACGTATTGAAATTTACTATGGAAGAATTTTAGAGCTCCTCTTTACTAACACTAAATTTTGCTATGGTAACGCCTGTTGTTTCCATAGTACCTAAAATTCTCAATAGTGCACTAAAGACGGGCTCTGAAATGCTTCCATATTAAAAAATACGAAAATTTCACCGTGTACCTACCGTTTCAGGTATTCTTCTTTGTCCGTTTGCTTTGATAAGTGAATCAAGCAGGCTAATTAGTTTTATTACAACCAAAAGAAACGTCCTGTCCCGCAAGTGCGGCACAAAATTAGAATTGTTATAGCGAGACATAAATAATATCTAGTGGAACTGCGGTTTGACTTCTTACCCTCATTGAGGTAATCTTATGGGAAATCAAGAACACCGCGTCTGAGCAATCATTTATATTTCCAACTAGACCAGGGTAGCGAGGACTCTGGCAAGAATTGTTTTTGTTAAATGACACTGTTACTTACAAGCTCTCTTAATTTGGTAGAAGTCGACATTATCCGCTTAAGAGGAAGAAGTTCTTAATATCAGTCTTATGACGGTCGTAAATAAACCCACTTATCTTAAGAGCCTTTTCAACGAGAAGGGAAACATTTATGAAGAATTAACCACTGATACGAAACTAGGAATTCTTTTTTAATTAATACAATGTTTTTTTTTTATACTTTTTATTATGGTATCAAAAATAATACTTAATATATTATGGGTAGGTAAACAGACTTTTTATTCTTGAATATATACTCACAACATACATACTACGTAAGATCACGCGCGGCTCGAAAGACTGTAGAGTTTAGACCTGGAATTTATAAATAAAACATCTAAGATATCTGATTGACTGATTTTAGATGTAAAGATCCCCAACACTATTCTAAATTGGATCTACCTAAATGGAATTCTTTGACATGGATACGTGGAAATAAATTGTTAGTAAGTATAGGGCATATTCTATTGTAAACAGGTACCAAATTCGATTGAGTAGTTTCTGAGCTATTGGCTCACAAATGTGCCACTAATATTCTAAATGTGAATATTTTTACATAGCTATAGAAAGCATATACACATTTAAGATAGATACTTTAAATCTCGAGATTGATGATGAAAACCCGCAAATTCACGCAGGCGAACAACTAAACTATATGTATAGGTATAATATAAAGTAATCGTAGATAATATTACTATAGTGAGTGATGTAAATATGTATATTGTATATGTATATATAAAAATGAATCCCTATTTCCCTTGGGACTTGACCGATCTACATTAAATTTTGTATACATGTTAACAGGGGTACCTACAGAGAAGGACATACAGAGTACTTCTTATTTTGGAATTCTCGCGGGAACTCCGTAATGACCGCGGATGAAACCTCGGTGAACAGCTAATCAATTAAAAAACATAAATACAATATTCGCATGCACGAATCAAATGAAATAATTTGTTTTTATTTTCGTTGTAAAACACTAAAGTGGAAAATTTTTTTGGCACGGAGCACTCGCAATTTTGTGTACGTGCTGCAATCACAGCCGACATTGTAATAAATATAAATAAATATTTTATTCGAACGGTCAATCGGTTACGTACGATGAGTGCCACACGGATGTTTACTATTCACAATGAATACGAAAAGGTTTGCTTATTAATTGGATTTCAGTATCGCCTCGTGCGACGCGACGGCAGGAAATCGTTCGATGCGAATTACTCTTAATTTGTTGCCAATAAACTATATGGGGCTTTCGGCTACAACCGCTATGGAAACGGGCGGTGAATAATAAACGCAAATATGAAAGCTGCAAATTACAGTGCAGCGGTTCGTTGGTGTTTGTACAGTAGTGGTTAAATCCATAATCCTAACTAATAGGTATATTAAATGCGAATGGTAGTTCGTTTGTTACGCTTGCACATCCTGAATGTTGCAATGTGTCTTTCATCCAGAAAAAAGCACTGTCCCCGGGGATAGAAAATTAATTGACAAAATCTGCATTGACGCGTGCGAATTTGTGGGCACCACTTTCCCTTTTAATTTATGGTTGGACGAATCTAAAAATTATTTCACATAGGAAAGCTACAGTGTCCGTAAGTTACATAGGATGCTTTTACTGGGAAAGTGCGTGGACCAACTATCTACTATATCGTGTATGTAGTGACTAGTGACTATAACGGGCACATATGGACATAGATAAGCAATAATGTGTTAACCCACACTGGAGAAATTTTGAGTAAATTAAAGTTTTATAATTATAGCGCCATTTTCTGTCAAATTTTTTATGTTCAATATTTAGTTACATATTTAAACAATTTAATAAGGTAAACACATAATTAAAAAATGTTATCTACTTCTCAATAAATTGTTCTGAATCAATAACTTCATTTTGTGGGTTAACATGTTATTGCTTATTTGCGTCCATATTACGTGCATCGCTACACATTTTAGGTTATCACCTTGTTGTGCGTTGCGCGTGTTCGATATTAGATAGTTATTATTGGTTTTGCGCTACAATATTGGACATGAGCGATAATATTACCTACCTGGCAAATAAAAGTTTACGGGCGATCATTTGTAACTTCATTTCTAGTTGGTTGTACAAAAGAATTGGTACAATATGACCAAATTGTTATTATAGATTTTCCGATCGTTCTCATAACCGCACGTTTCATTATAGAACCTATTATCGAAATATACCTATACCTATCTGTGGGTATAGAGCTGCACGTTACAGAAACATGTTTCTCTCGAAATTTCGCTCTTTGTATTCATTTGGGGTTTAAATATAAAAAGTAAATTTTAATTACCGCCTTATTGGACAATTGGAACGGAACTTAGTCTGAATTGGTTTTATTAATACTAATGTTTGGTTGTTCAAAGACATAAATAGGAATTCGAGTGCACAGTTATCATGATACGAAAATAGATTGGTGAATCGAGACGTTGAGCCAATATTGTCGGAGGGCCTCTCGAAAGTCCACAATAACTCGTTAAAATTCGGACCTCAATCGTGGATTAACAACGAACTCATAAAACTTTTTAATGAGCACCTCCGGAGAGCAAAACCTTTAATTTCTAATCTTTTTCGATTTCAATTGTGGAACGAACCATTATTTGGCAACTTTATCGTTATTCATTATTTTTTAAATTAATAAGAAATGGAATGTTTTTAATTTTTTACTTTCGACCACACGACCTGTGATAGTGTGGTCGAAGGTTATAAACATATCTAGAGTGAAATGGGAACTGGATTTTAAGTGAGGCCAGCACAACACTCCTTTGGGTGATGCAGGTAACATTTCAGTTCATTCTGGGAATCTTTTCACTTCGTTATATAAATTCTCAAACGCATTGATAACAGAAAATTAAGACTCTACATAAATGAAATTGCTTACTTTGTAATTGCTTACTTTACTGAGCACTGTAAATTAAATATACCAAGATATGGTGTTGATGAGAAAAAAAATAATAACTCACATTGTTAACAGTACAGTCAGAAGTGATTAACCGCTTTAAAAAAAAGAGGTTCACAGTTTGACCTGTATGTATGTTTGTATGTTTGGGAACGATTATCTCGCGTTTGGTTTAACCGATTTTGATGCAGTTTTCAAGTAAGTATTTGTTACATTCTGGAGAAGGTTGTAGTATAAAATTTTCATGATTCGGTTGAGTAGTTTTTCAGAATCCTGAAAAAAATGAGTCACAATGCTGATTGACTGACTTAATTTCTTGTTTTATGTAGCAAACTAACAAAACAAAAATCTATCAAGAATCTACCAAGCTAACCAATAATGCTTTTTTTCCTGTCCTATAAAATTTTAGGTTGACACCGACTTCAAAAATTAATCAATAACAATAACAACAAATTAATCAACAATATTAATTTTGATATGTTGCGTAAAAAAAAATTGTAAAAGAAATTGTAATCATTTTTGTTTCTTATTTTGGTTTTGATTTTTTTATCCATAACAAATCTTGGATATGATGGAAATCCTTAACGATGCATCCTCTGTGTTATAACATTTATTGTTTTCGTGCAGTTCTTTATTATACCTACTTTAGAAACGAATATTAACTGTTAATGCTCTTCAATTGCAGAAATAAATTCATAAAATAATATAAATGTTTCTCCCGCGATTTCACTCATATTCACATTCACATTCTTGGTTTCACTTTTCAATTACTAAAATAAAAAGTTCAAATAGGTACCGATTTTTATGACTCTAACTTCAAAATTCACGGTAGTTACTTTCATATACGTATACTTTCACCCCTTTCCCTCGTTACATAATACCCAAATAACCTTTATTAATACTTCTTTACATTATTAAAGAAAGTTTTGGCAAAAATAGGCGTTGATGAAATAATCAATCAGTCGGAGCCATATATACATACACTATACAGGTGAAAAAAGATGGGTCAATAAGGGCGGCTACCTTAAGGGTTGAAGCCACGAGAATATAGTCTTAGGAGATCATCCCTTATCTTTTGAGTTATTGCTATCGGCATTTAGAGATTTTGAAAAACAGTCAGCCAGAAATCAGCGATTTTTCAAAATATTTTTTATTAGCTTAATCAATCCTGTCTCCGACAAGGATCAAAAGGCTCTACAGGACCAAGTTAGGTTAGGGTATCAAAAATGTCACAAATCGAAAAAAATCTTTTTCATTACTCATACTCGGAAAGTAGGTCTGAAGTTGCCTGAGAAGCGGGTTGAAAGTAACACTTTTCAGCCCTAGGGAAAATCGCTTTCAACTGACAGCTGGATACTGCAGAAACTCAAGTTTTTTTTTATCTCATAGGGAGCACACTTACTGGCCAGTAGCACACCTAATGGTTGATTTATGTAAAATAAAATTCACTCATTTTTTTCTTTAGCTAATTCCTATTTTTATTTTGATTTTCCTTGCATTCGTTATGAAAAGCACAGTGTTATCCTCGGGAGAAAGACTTATTTAGTCCCTCGATCTATTGGCGCCCTCGATATGCTCGGGCGCCAAACCCCGTCTCGGGACTAAATAAGTTACTTTCACCCCTAGGATAACAATGTACTATTCCCATCCATTTTGTTAGGAAAATGAATTGTAGCACAGCATGTAATGGAATGTTCCTTATTTCGAGAAAATACTGGTTGCCAAGAATGAGCTCGGCAACAAAAAAAAAGGTTAGTAGTCTGAACATTTAATAATGTTGAATTTGGAATTATTGTTTTCCTTACACTAAACCCAGTTAGTTGTATTCTTTTTTGAGTTGGGAGCGTTTAGATTTATTGCAAGCGTATTTTGTAGGTAAATAATAATAAAAAAACGGAATGGTAGGTTAAAAAATATCGAACTCGAGTCTCGAACAGTAGGTAGATACCAACCCATAAAGTTATTTCGAACCTTGTAAAAATTTTGAACAATGTGGTTCATTCTTCCCCCCTGTTTTATGTAATAATAATAATAATAATAATAATAATCCACTTCACAACACACAGATTTAAGATTTAAGAAACTTGATGAAAGCTCTAATTAAAGCCAGAGATTGGCCCTAGACAGATAGACAGTATTTTTAATGGATATTTTCCTTTTCACAACATACAAATAACTCTCGGAGGCGGTATAATAGAATTTTATAACATTTATAAATTTTCCTCTTATATTAAGTAATCAAAACCTCCTCTACCATCTATTATAAATTCTAACTAGTAAAACAAAACATCTCCCTTTCAAATTCCTACGGTAATGAAGCCTGAAGGCTAAAAAAGGCGTACAGGTATCCGTATTTTCATCAGTCACTAAATGGATAATATCTATCTACACTATAATATGTTCGTTGCTACATTGGTTAGTGGGAAATGTGGGAGTGGGTCACAACCTTTCTAGGGTTTAACAATTTTTGCAAGAGCAATTCCAAGTATCAGGGACGATTAAAATAGTAATTCCAAGGCACGAACTGGGTTAAAATTGGAAACGAACGCCTTGTGCCTGCCCCTTACCTATTCCATTTCCTATCAACGTAATAATATTAGTATTCTAAAATTTTGTGGTTCGTATTTGATTTAAACAGTTACAATGACACAAATAACACTTAATTAAACATCTTCGGAATAAAAGCATTTAAAAAGTTACAACAATAAACTGCCTTTTTTGGCCTCTTCCACGCTTGTGGTTTTAAATGGCGATATAAGATGCCCTAACTTGAAAAATGTTTTCCAAATTCTTAGTGGACACTGACGGAATCAGCTTGAGACATCATATATTTTAATGTACACATAAAATACCGCCACTGCGAAACTTTATTGTCCATCACAGCGCCCACAAAATCTACGTATACTTATAACAATTTCTTATTAAAATAAAAATAAACGACAGACCTTGCCTTCGGTTCCCGCCAAAAACTCATATAAAACGCAATGATTATATTCTCTTTGAACTCATAATTAAACTTTATTGTTGTTTATACTTCGTGCCATGGAATATCCACAGATACTCGTAACCAAATTGGCATTTCCTGTCATTAATGAACTTCAATTAGTAGACGCATTTCCACACATGTTATCTACACCTTCTTGATACTTGAAATTCATTAGAGAAATCTCTGTTGAAAGGTCTCTCTGAGGCAGTCGGGTGTGCCTTATTTGTTGTTTCTTTAAGAAATCTCGCCGAGTCTCGAATAAAAGTCCCTTTGTTTACGTTGCTTGAGCGATATTGTTATGTCAATGTTTGCGTTGTTCATAATGAAAAATAAACGATTCAAATAACGAAACAAAACTCGCCATTGTGCGGTTGATAAAACTAACGTGGTGTTATTGTGAAAGCTTCGCTTCGTGTTGTCAAACAAATACATTTTAGCTTCCTAAGAATACATACTAAAGCTTAATGTGTGTGTAACCGCAAATAGTAAGATACGTGGGCCTTCGCTAACTTCGAGCGGTAGGCTTAGCCGTTTTAATTGTTACCCTTAATAGTTTACCCTGTACCCTTTACCTACCCGTATTATCTGTGCGTGACGTAAACCTTTAACAGGGAACTCCACCTGATGACTTGTAACTAACTTTGCGTTTAACCTCGTGACATTTGTTTAGATGTGGTCGGAAGTTATGTGGTAAGAAAGTTTATTTTATAATACAAACCGCATAGAGATTTTGTAAATGCTTGTTAATTTTAAGTAATACTATAAGTATAGTATATAATATTTTAAGTATACTTACGTTAATGTGAATTTTAGTTTAAAAAGTGTATAAGACTTATCTTTTGAAGCTTTTCATAAACAGTTTCCCAAATGTACTTGCTCAAAGTAATAGGAAATCTACAAGGTGTAAAGTTAAACGAGCTACATAACGTAGGAGTCTGTTCATTGTTCAGTATACTATTCTCAACTTAAATCCCTTTTAAAAAAAAAAACACAACAAAAACTTATTTTTTGACGCAAAGAAAGCAGCGACGCGCTGATCATAATACCTATACAGAATGTTGTTTTGGTCAGCAACGCGCGTAACGGAGGTAGTAATATAACTAATATGGGTTCTAAAAAAAATATAAAAAAAAAATATTTTTTATAATTCGGAACATTATTTAAAAGAAAATCTCTGCACAAGATATCTAAAAATGTTTACATTAAATGGTAATTGGTAAAGCCTTAGCGCGTAGACTAGAGCTACGACATCTACGCGCTACGAGCAGCTACATCGCGCGTCGCGTCGTCGCCGGTACCTACTTAGGTAGGTACCTACTTTTGCACAAACGTTTTACCTATTTAGATCACGGTAAGTAAACAACACATTTTAGACTCTCTTTCCCTCCATACTTTACTGGGCTTAGGACCGGCAAAGGAACTGAATAATTTAGAAATTATTAAATTAGAAATGACATTTTTATCCATTAATAATATCCATTAAAGTTCTATGGCGCTGTTATTAAGTACCTTTGGCGTATTTAAAAAGGTGAACGAACTTATTTACAATCATTAAACGTGATTTACAAATTATTGATTACACATAACACGAAGTCTTCTAAAAGTTTTTTTTATTTACACTGATTTTACGTTAACGGTTTATCTGTTCAGTGTCTACCGCGTTGCGCGATGCACACAGAAGCACGACATCGCAAATTGTCTTTTAATCACGATAAAACAGTTTCATTCTTCGTAATCACTTCTAAAGCGTTCAGTATCTCTTGTTTTAATGTGTCGGCGTATTCGTCATGCGTACCACTTTACGTCACCCCACAAATAAAAGTCCAATTGAGTTAGATCGGGTGAACGTGGTGGCCACGGTATGGGTCCACCTCTTCCTATCCAACGATCACCAAACTCCGATGTTAAATGGTCAATGCCAAAGCTTCGCCCAGCATCCCAGGTAGGTATTCGCGCGCGGCTGCGCACGAAAGTAGGTATTCAAGGACTGCATCTTGAACATTAACAGGGAGCCCAGATTGACCTCTACCTGTTGTGTGACGAGGTGTAGCGAATGTTACCCATTCCCTGAGACTAAAAACAACAGTCCTTATGGTGTAACGAGTTTCACTTGGACGAGTTGAAAACGTCGCACTCCACTCGGCCACACTATTCGCTTCATCTTCGCTATTACTAAATACTCAATAAATCGTAAATTTCACTATTGGTTAATCCTGCGAACGACCGAGCCATTTTAGCATAGAAACAACGCACGCGCAATAGCCGCGGCTGTGGGAGGCAGACTGGCTGGCGCCTGGCGCTGGCCGCTGGCGCTAGCGCCGGCGGGCGGGGGTGGCACATCGCCGCGCCCCCCGGCCCCCGCCGCCCGCCCGCCCCGCCGCATTCGCCCGCGTTCCCACCGAGGCGGGGTGTATGTAGGTACTATGTACGTAGGTACTATTGCATGCCATATGATGCGCGCCGCGCCGCGCGGTCAACGACCGGTAGCGTAGGCTCGCCCGCTTGTATAAACAAAATAAATAATTTTTTCGGATTTTCCTTGAAAAAATAATTATTTTTTTTTATATTTTTTTTGACATCAGTATCGTTAGTACAACCACCTCTGTGACGGGCGTTGTTGACCAAAACAACAGCTTGTATACACCAAAATAATGATATTTTAATACTTTAATACTTATAATAACATTGCTTATACCTAATATCATTGACTAAACGTAATTTTCCTTTTCTTTGTGTTACCGCTGGCATGCTGAAAAATCAAAATGTACCTAAAGCTCATCCACTAGCGTAAAGCTACATTTCTTTCTTTTTCTTTCTTCTTTTTTATGGACTTTCGCATACAATGCATTTAGCTAGTTTCAAGTAAAATTAATTAGATCAATGTAAGTATTTTCTATAAAAATGCTTCGTTGTTTGAAATTGCAAGCTATGGTACTATAGCTAAAGATAAAGATAACTGTTCCCCCTTGGTTTTACCCGCGTGAAATTCGTAGTTCCCGAGGAAATTCCGAAATAAAAAGTACCCTATGACACTCAGGACCACTGTAGCTTCCTATAAGTGAAAGAATTTTCAAAATCGGTTCAGTAGATCCAGAGATTACCCTCTACAACGTCACAAACTCACAAACTTTTGCTCTTTATAATATAAGTACCTATAGATGTATATTTTTATCTATATATACACAACAGTCGGGGAACGTATTATGTGGTGTTCGCATTCATATTCGAAGGTTGGGTTTATTGTAGCGCAGGTATATGTACACCGAGGCAGCCAGTCCGGACTCCGGACAGAGTCTTAGTCCGCTTTACATAGATGTTCCTCTGTGCTCGCAACAATTTTCCGGAACATTTCCGAGTCGGACTAACGAACGGAAACGCAGGGGACGCGGCCAATTGGCGGATAAATGCCGCTCAATTACTACATTGTGGCTACATTTTTGCTCGCAACGTTCTTTTGAATTTAGAAACGAAAACTCTATCTTATTTAAAAAAAAAAAATTATCACTTTAACGAATTGCAGAATTTTAAATCCAATTAGCCAATTAAAAGAAATTTCTTTGATTTTTTTTTTAAGACACTCGATTACTATCAGCGCATGTAATCATATGGCATATTAATTTTAAGTAACAGCAATATTAAATCAGTTGATTAATTTTTAAATTTCTTTTGGACCATTTAGGTATATTTGAATTTCAATTAAAATCAAGTGAGTAAATTGTTATGCAGGTAATTAATATATATACAAAAAAATAAATTTTTATTCCCAAAAAAATTGTTTGGACACGCATTAAATTTTAGTTAGTGTATTTGATTTTTATACATATTTCTTGTGCGCAAAACAATGTGTTTTAGAATTTTTTTTAAGAAATGAATATAAATAGGCACATCTTGTACAATGTACATGCATTATAAAAATTTTATCCTCAAAATACCAAATCGAAAGAATAAGATAAGTTCCTATTTACTTCAATAAGTAATTTTAACTTGGCAGGTATATGTGTCACAAAACAACGTTTACAAAGCCTTTGTGCGAACGTTTGACTCTAACAACACTCAACGCTTTGTAAGATATATGAATATTTAACAAAGCGTCAAGATTTTATGCATATAGTGAAAATGTATCCATATTACACTGAGAGAGCAAAAGCAAAGTTGGTCGGAATCGTGAACTCGGGGGATATTTATGACTTCCTCCTATCCAAAGACTACACACAAAAGGCTAATAAAACCGTGTCACATAATAGAGAAAGAAAATAAAAATTACAAAAATGTCTTTCAAAACCAATTTTTCAACAAGTGCCGTTCGTTGGATATTATTTATGAAATCCCAGCCGCCTGTTTCCGACAAAGCCAAACATTTTAGCGTGCACTGATTTTTAATGAAATAATTAAATTACACGGTATCGGCTCGATGAATTAAAAAATAACTTTTATAATGTCCAATTCAGTATACAGTTCGTGAAGGCACTTATATATTTATATGTAGGTATATACATATTATAGGATGTTTGGTACATAACGCTACAATTCTTTGGGAGATGTTTTCAAGTGATAATTATTAAATTAAAGAGAAATAAAAAAGAGTTTTAATTAAATCTCATTTAATAGAATCTGATAAATTGATTTGCTGAGAGATTTAGATTAATAAATTGACAGAGGACAGATTTTTTTCCTATGTAATTATAAATCTAACTACAACGGTTGCTCATCCCATTTACAATATTATTATTATTACTCTTTATATAGGGTTTTACAAGGGTTGTATTAAACATTTGGTGATGATTATAATTTTTAGAGATCCGTGGGAGAAAAACATTTGGTATATCAAACAAGTTGAGTGTCAATATTAAAAAAAACCTAGAATTCATAGAGCAAAAAAGCAGAAAACTAAAATTTGATCTGTCGCATACGAAATAAACGCTCTATTTCGATTTTAGCCAACTTTTTTATTCGGATTCTTTTGCATCGTTTATAGTTTCTTAGATTTTTAGTATTATTTCATTTATCAATGGCAGCGATCAAATAGTATCATTAGTTAATATTTTTGCATAGACACGACCAATTTTGTTTGTCAGTTAATTTTGATTGTACCTAATAATCAGGAATTTATGAAAATAAATAACGTTATACCTAAATTTACAATTCCATACTATGTCATTACAAAAAGTGTCGTCGATAAATATAAACGTAAGATAAAATTTAAAATTGGTACTTTTGTATACGAAATGAGGCTGCTTGTTAGAACTCTTAAAATGACATTTCGTTGTTTTTAAGGACTGTTATTGTTTACTATCACACGCCAAAATTTTACTAGCAAAAAAACCGGTACACAGGTTATTTTGTACCAATGGATTTTTTTGCGTCCCTGACTGTATAGCTTGGATATTTATTTTATAGTTGTATTGAGGTGTAGCTATTTCGTAATTCAGTTCTTTTTCCAAACAGAGTGTTAGAAGTTACCTATTCAAACAGGCCTATTAAGTTATCTATGTACGTATTTCCGGTTTCCACTCATCTCGTATAACAGGAATATCGTTCGGTGTTCATATTTAGTGTGGCGAGTGAGAGGTTTAAGGAAACGGGAAGGGTGGGCTCTCCGAGCGCCTCGTTTAGATAACCCGATCGCACCACTACGTACGGTTAGCTCAAAAAATAAGTAAAAAAAAGAAATTAAACATAAATACCAAAAGGTAGCAGGAATTTCCAGCCATTTCTTTATTGGGCAAAATCGAACGTAGCAATACATAGGTCGGTTTCAGGATAGCACTCCATTTTAAGATCACAATGAAAATAATAACAATAGTAATTTTGTTCTGATTAGTTTGAAAACTCGGAATAGAGTTACAAACACAGTTGCAGTGTACCTAAAAACCATTTTAGGTTACATAAGCCATTGAGTTACATAATATTGAATTAGCACTCTGATTCGACGTGGTGCTAGCTTTGAATATTGTGAAATATAAATTTATCGGTAGAATATTTTCATTATTGTGTTCTATGTAGTTCGAAATGCGGAGCTTGTAATTTGTTAAGACATTTGCTTTTAAATATAGATACAATATGTACAATGTGGTTTGGAATCTGTTGGTTGTTAGCTATTCGGACGAACGGCGAGTCGCAACACAACATATTGACAAGTTGTTAAATTTAACACCTGCGCCCTTGGCCAAGTTGATAATCTAAGATTCTAAGTCTTTAACGCATAGAAAACTAAAGAACTGAATCATTATGTCACGTGGTCACGCAAAACTGGATTTTTGATTTGACAAGTCGAGTATTTTTTATTCCGGAATTCTCGCAGGAACTCTGAATTTGATGCAGGTGAATTCGCGGGGAACAGCTAGTGTAATATACCTATTCATATTCATTTATTTGGTAAATAATCATTACGTTTCAAAATATTACAAAGGTCACAGATTTCAATTAAAATAATAATAATAATAATAAGTGTAAAAAAAATCATAAATATAAATGATAAATTTCAATTAGATAATTAAAACCAATAAAATAATTTATAATTATCATAATACTAGCTGTGCCCCGCGGTTTCACCCGCGGTAATTTCGGAGTTCCCGCGGGAATTCCGGGATAAAAAGTACCCTATGTCCTCCTCTGTACCCCTGACAACGTGCATGCCAAATTTCATCCAAATCCGTTCAGCCGTTTTTGTGTGATTGAGTAACAAACATCCAAACATCTAAACATCTAAACATCCAAACATCCACACTTTCACATTTATAATATTAGTAGGATAATAATATGTGATCTCATTTTTGTTGACTCTACACTCACACGTGCCGGCTCGGTCGAGCGGGGTTACGGTCCATTCCCACCCTCGAAACGGTTGTCATTTACTTGAGAATGTACCGGTTACGACGTCACCTTTGTGTTCACTAGTGAACTCTACACCTTCACTTCTTACAAGGGAAAACTTATTAGTATTAAACGGTTTTGTTGTAAGAAATCCTACAAAGCACCAATTAATTATAGTAAAATGGATTGTGCTATTTCTAGATTTGAGGACGTAAATAATAATAGTGAGTTTTTATTGAACATTTCGGTTTAGTTATATAGGTAGGTAATTATAATGCCCCAATTTTTCGTACTTATTTTTAATATACAAACACATTAAATTGTCTTGCTTTTTCTATAATTTATTTAATTTAAAATAGGTACGTGTTAGTCTACAGTTAAATCTTTTACTTAAATTCTAATTTTCCAGTAGGTCAAAAATCTGAATTGGCGCGCAACCGCAACAATGCAACGCAATAACCGCTACACGATCTTCTTTCAAGTGACCACTCCATATTTAAAATTGATGAAAATTCTAAAAAGTACACGTTTTTATATTCATGAAAAATCCGAGATTCAAATTCAATAAACTTTTTTGAGTTTTTTGTGGCCACCAATCTAAATGAAAAAGATTTTATTGTGTGACAGAACTTATGACGCTGACTATGTATTAATGCGTAGACTCTCTACGCCGTAGACGGCGCGTAGCTAATGAGGTGTAGCCGCGAAGACTCCGACGTAGACGCGTAGTATCTAAGTGAAAAAAAAAGATTGATCACTACAAAGAGCTTTTATTTTATAACGTAAGTAGTTATTAGGTTTTTTTTAGTTATATGCCGTCACCTTATATATAATAGTTTATTATAAGTAAATAAAGTACCTAAGTAAAATAAATTATGTGACACTGATGGCATCATTCCGGACACAGCTCACTCTCCACATATAAATGTTTCAGTTCAATATCGACACTGCGGTGGGTGAATAGCATTTTAAATTCCACCGTCGAGCGGTAAGTGCGCCAATACGCGGCGACAGATAAGAAATGTTATCGACAATTGCATCGACTCTACACTAGCAAGTACAGTTCGCGTGCTTTTAGATGTTGATTTCCTATGCCATGTAGACAGAAGTTTTTATTTAAATCCATTCGGAGTCGGTACGGAAGAAGGAGAGTTCTTTTAGTGCTTCCATATTATTCTAAGTTCTGTATTAACAGGATAGATGACTAAATTTTAGTTTTTAGACGTCTTGTCTCAGTTTAAAAAAAAATATTGAACACGTAGGTATTTTTCCTTTTTTACGTAATCAAAAAGTAACGGTGATACAATGAGTTGAAGTTTCGTATGACGTCACGTCTAGATACACTATATACTTAGTTATGATGTCACGAGTCCCGATTCCTAAACTTTAATGCGTTTTATCTAAGTATATAAAATGCATTAAAGTTTATTAATAAGCAAAAAATATGTGTTATTTTAAAGCAGTATTTATTATAAAGCAATAAGAGAGATTATCCTCTACAACTAAATAATTAACTGTTTGAATTTTTTGTGAAACAGTCATCCTGTGTGGCGCGAGCTGTACCTCCCAAATACACTTCGATTTACATGGAATTCTCACCGAAAGGTGAAAAATGATAGCCAGAGTACTTACTGGTAATCGTGGCGCAGTGACTCAGCGGCGATGGGTCTTCAATTACAGTCGTACTTGAGCGACCTTTGCATATACATATATACCACACCAGCTAGTTATGCTTCATGCGATAATATTACATATAATAATAATATTTATTTTCATTTAGGATTACAATGTGACTTACATAATGTATCCTACTTATATTCTAATTTTTACTTGAATTTTATAGCTGGTATTTGAACTGGGAATACCCGTGCCATAAGTACCAGCAATATTACAACATATAATATGATCTAGTGTAATGCGAGATATGTAATTTATTTTCAAGTTAGTTTTGCGCTGAAGTCTTTAACTGATGATAACTTTTTCCCCTATGTCCTATCTCGATGAAACAAAGCCTATATGTTGCTCCAGATTTAGCTTAATCTACTAATGAAAACTGCATGACAACCCGTTCAGTAAATGCGGAGATTATCGCGAACAGACAGACAGACAGACAGAAAAGAATTTTAAAAAACTTTTTTTTGGGCTTGGTTACTCTTCTTTTATCACCCCTTTCAATTTTAGGTAAAAATATTCAATATGCAGAATCGCGGATTCTACCTACTCTTTTGTTATAGTATAGATTATGCCAATAGTTCTACATTCGTTGTTTAGCACTTGTTAAAATCCAAGAAAAAATTTATCGAATCCAAATTGTGACTGTCAATAGTTAAAAAAAAATAGAATTACATTACATTTATTCCTGCACAACACACAAATACGATATCGATTAAGGGATAAGGAGTTAGTTGGTACGCTTTTTGCTGAGACAGTTAACTAGTGCGATAATGTCGGTCATTTAACGCTTAAACTACGTACACAGAGCTTCAAAAGCGTATGGATATTTTTGATACTAATGGGAATTTTGACTAATTTTTTTTTAGTCCGTCTTGTAGATTAATAAAAAATATTGAACACGTATTTTTTATTTTTTTACGTAATCAAAAAATAACAGCGACACATTGAGTTGAAATTTCGCGTGACGTCACTATTCGGACAGTTTGTATGGCGGTTTTATCGGTTAGTGACGTCACGACCCCCTCACCCTAAACTTTAATGCGCTTTATCTCTGTATATTTTAATTTATTTCAAAAAGCAAAAAATACCTGTCTATTGTTTTTTTATTTTCTGACGGACTAATAAGAATTTTGATTTTCAAAAGTAGTCAACATCCCCATTGATCCGAGTAGTTTTGATATCAGAAACACTTATAAAGAATATGCTCTGGTATTTTATACTGAGCCAACGCCTTACATCACAAAACTTATGAAGTTTTACCATCTGGCAGGAGTCAGAACTAATTTTAAGCATGGTCAAGAAATTGAGCTACTGTCGATTTATCCGGTAATATTTTTAGTACCTAGTCAAAACAACGGTATTTAATTTATTTGTTTTGTTTGATAATATTTTTTAAGCATATTTTTCGGTTTCGGAGTTCCCGCAGAAATTCCGGGATAAGTATCTTTTTATGACTGCTGACAACGTGTATACAAATCAATGATGATCAGTTAAGTAGATACTTAAAGCGTGAAAGCGTAGGTAATAACCAAACAAACACACATTCGCATTTTACACAATATAATTTAAAACCACGTGTTCATGCCTTCGATAACACATGCAGAAACACTGTGATAATCAATAAATATGTTTATGTACATACAAATTTCATCGTATGATAAATTATTATCGTGAATAATTTATTTTATTGGATTATTAAGTATAAGATTAACGTTCGATTCTGTTATCTGATGGGTATTTGGGATGGGAATCCAATCCTGAATATCCATTAGCCAGTATGTCTCTCGCTTAACCGTACACCTTTTTATAAATAACATAATCTTTTATAATAAGTGAAAATAAAAAATATGTCAGATTGGAGTGTAATAAAAGTCAAAATCTACCACATCACTTTCGTATTTTTGCATCTCATTGTACGGAGCAACTGTCATCACAGTTGGTAGCAGCTATCGACTCTACGGCGAGAGCTCGCAGGTAGGCAAGGAGAAGCGACTGTAACTGGGAACAGTTCGACGTTGCAAGGTACAAGAGAGGAGATAGTGGCTTTAATACCACCGTGTGGTCTATGTTGCAAGCTTTTATGAGCTTTTTATTAATAACTAGCTTTTCCCCGCGGTTTCACCCACGTTAATTTCGGAGTTTCCCCAGGAATTCTGGGATAAAAAGTACCCTATGTCCTTCTTTGTATCCCTGAAAACGTGTAGGTATTTCATGATGATCCGTTGAGGCGTGAAAGCGTAACAAACACACTTTCGCATTTATAATATTAGTAAGGACTGTTCCCCACGGTTTCACCCGCGTTAATTTCGGAGATCCCTAATATTTTAGTTTATTTATCCTGATTTTCTTTATTGCTTTAATTACATTCTTAAATATACCACAAAATTTCTACAGTATTGTTTTCCGCTCGAGCCCGACTCTTGCGCCCAAAAAGTAAAAGCAGCACAGTTCCCAAGTGTCTGAGATAACAACTGCGCGGGCGACAAGTTGTGCACACCGCTCCGCAGACTTGCAAGCAAATGCAGTTGCAGTACCTCAGAAGGAAGAGCTTACATATAGGCAGTATTACATTATCAGTCTGTGATATAGGCTTGACACTCGTACTATATTATACTATCTGGGAAAGACAGTCCTTAATGCGGAAGTGAGTTTGCGAGTTAGCCAGCCAGGCCTCTAGAAAGTGCTCTACCACCATACTATGGTTTCCTCACAATTTTTTCCTTCACCGAAAGCTCAAGCTCATTGTTAGGGTTTGAACCTACGCCTTGTGGCGTTTGATCCGAACGCACCAACCACTGAGCTATCATCGCTGTTACTTTGCTAGTATTATGTGTGTAATTTTGCTAGTTTCATCGTGACCTACCTACAAGTTTTTATTGAGTGTAAACACAGCCATGCTATTTCTAGGCTAACAAATAATAAAAACCGGCCAAGTGCGAGTCGGACCCGCGAACGAAGGGTTCCGTACCATTATCTATAAAAACGGTAAAAAAAATATCTCAATTGTCTGTTGTATGGGAGCCCCTCTTTATTTTTTTTTAATTAATATAATATAACTAAATATTCTGTGAATATTTCAAGTATCTATCTGTTGCCGTTATCAATATGACGGACGGACAGACAAACGGACGGACGTACGGACAGCGGAGTCTTAGTACCTAATAGGGTCTCATTTGGGTAGGGAACCCTAAAGCCGACGTGAACAAAAAAAAAATCAATAGAATTTATATTTTTCAATGGAATATGTTTTTTGCAGATATTTTTTCTAATATTGAGATGAAATGAGTACCTAAAACGATAATTTCAATTTCCGTGATCTTTTAAATACTTCCGGAATTGGTATCTGCTGCAGAATTTTTTTACTTAATATTGAAATGAAAATTAAGTTTGAATATTACTGAAAATACGTTTGGGTAAGTCAATTTTGATCCATCATCATCTGACGTGTAATTTTGTATATTATGTTTTATACGACTTAGCAAAGAATGTTTTATATTGTACCTACATCAGTTAATTACATATATTATCAAAATCTTAACAAATGAAAACAATTCAATCAAATTGGTTTATTTAATTTCACCCGCATTAAATTTGGATTTCCCGCGGGAATTCCGGGATAAAAGTACCCTATGTCCTTCTCTACAGGTAGACCCCTGACAATTGACAACATTTCAATTTTTTTTCCTTATGTTTTTTCATGCTAAATAAATAGTATTTAGAAAACCAGAAGACACGTATTTTTTCTTTTCCCGAAATTTTCATTCTAAGTTATTCAAAAATTAATTTGAAATGTTGAAAATTTAAAAAGTTATGTCAGGATGAACATAAACATTTCCTTTGCCCCACTAAAAATACTCGAGAATAACTTTGTCTGACAGAATAACATCGACACTTCATTTTTTAGTTTAGGTATATACGGTGAGCGCAAAGGTATCCTAACTTTGGACCTCACGAAGTTTTTGTCGAATATTTCATTAAATAAGTAAATATATATATAAATATATATATATAAATATATATATATATATATTTTTTAGGTCTAAAAAATGTGTACGGAGATATTTACAAATATCTCGAAATGGTTTTCGATTTAAAGTAGGTACTTATTTAAAATTGAAATGTTGTCAAAACAAACAATCTCTTCGTATTTATAATATTAGTTAAGTTTTATCGTGGTTCAAAAAGAGTTTTCTCGAATATTCCGGAATTTATATGCGTATATAAAATCGCAGGCAAAAGCTGAATATAATTTCCTCTATTTACTTAGTTGTGTTTATGTTGGATTTATATCGTTGCTAGTGTTACATTCGACCGTCATCGCATCACGTATTCTCTGAAACATCGCAGTTTGGAACAGTATGCTGGATAACAGCTGTAAGGCAAGATTCGGGGACGCGCAGCCAAGAGGAAAATGTTGCCATTCTACCATTTTTGGTATAATTTCCAATTTTTAGGGTATAATCTGTATCAATCTCCGGGCAATCTTCTAATATTTGTACAACTTCAGAAACCGTAAACTGGGTTTAAAATAAAAAAAAATTACACTTAAAAAGATTTAAAAGCAGTTTTTCTCAGTTTAATAGTAGGTACCTACATAGGTACGTTTAGAGTATGTTTCTTGTTTTGTGTGAAATTCGAATTAAAAAAAATACAAAAAAAGCGGAACCTAGTCTTTAATCAAACAAAATTGATTAAATGAAAATTGTTACAACATTACATATAGGTATTTTATATTCATAACACGTAGGTATTTCACTGGTGACACTACAAATTAGTTTTTGATGGTGTTACAAACAAAGTCCGTCAATAATTTTCTTCTAACTTTCCAAATTGCCTTTCATGGTATTGAGTAGTTTAGTGTAGAAACATGGCAACACTACTTGCAACTTAAAATCGTAGTCTCCAGACTCCAAGTTCTCGTGTTCCCGGCAACTCGTTCCGAACAAACTCTCGCCGATTGTCCCGCCGCCGGTGGCGCCCTCTGAAATTATCTTCGACAATTTTTCGCACCAAAACATATTGATAGTGCAATATCGGAAATCTGTATTGAGAAAAGGATTTAGATGGCCCACACAATGGTATACGTGCCGGAGGGAATCGTGTTGTAATTCAATAGGTACATTTGTATCAGAAACTCTGTAACGGGGAATAGAGTTTTTATTGGAAACGTATAAGTACTTATACCTTATACCACTTGCCCGTTTGCCCATTATGACATAAAATAAAACCTAGACAATATGACTTAGATGAAACGAAAAATATGTTGATGGTAGTAGGTAGTACTTATGTACACAGTAGTAGATTCTGTAGATTGAAATTAATGTTGTCATACAGTATCTAAGTGAGCATTTTATTAGTTATCCTATAAAAATTCATATTTATTTTTAAAAGCTTTCATTTAACTTGCAATGTACTATGTTCGTACGGGTGGAATCTTGCAGCTCAATTTTGAAGCAGATACTTATCTTCAACAGTTGCTTGAGCTAAAATTTTGTATACCTATACATGTTTAGTTTGGATGGCAATGCATGGTTTATTCTTTTTAGCGCATTTGAATAAACGCTTGTTTTATAAAAAAAAAATTGAAATAACGTTTTTTTTATCGAGACTTCTTTCTTTCTTCTTTCTAATTGCTTAAGTGTATAAGATACGGTAACATAATGTCATTTCCTATCGGGGAATTAAACATTTCTTCTTATAAGCGAGAGACATGTGCAAGCCTTTAAAAATTCATGCTTGTTGTTAAATTTACTAAGAATTTTAGGTTATTTCGTCTGAGTTTAGAGTATGACATACAGACTGGCCTTCCCTGGGTTTTTTGGACATTAATATAATTATAAACCCTGTAAGTACTCCAATATCGTTGTGTAACTCGAGGAATATCGTATCAAGAACATGGCGGTTTTGCGATCACAAAATGTACTTTTTGACACCTACAATATCTAGCAATCAACCAAAATAAACATACTTCAAAAGGTGAAGGTGTCTAAACATGATTAATTAATCACAAAATCGCAATTTTTCTTCTGATTCAAATATTTGCAAAAAATGTTAAAGGTCAACGGAACGTCAACGGAAAATCAACATTCTACACGGTATTAATTAGACCTCGAGTTGTTGAGACTGCTTAAATGAGTTCCTATATCCTTAAAATTTGCATTTCAAACATGGCTACAAGAGGTGATGTAACTATCATTTAAAATTTTTAATTAGACTTTAAATTGCTCAACTTTTATTATCTTGTTAACTTACTTACTTACTGGATGAAGGTAATAAAGTTTAAGTAGTTAGGTAGATACCTTTATAGCTATAGTAATGAGTTTAAATGCTGCTGGAAGACACTTATAGCTTTTCAATTGTACAATAAATAATTAGGTTATATTTTCACGACATATTATAATATAGACATAGTTGATACCACACTAATAAAAAGCATATTAAATACATAGAATACTAATGAAACTAGACGTAGATAATAATAGACGTATACAGAGCTCGCAGAGTAATGCAATCGCAGGTGGTGGAACCAGCTTACTACGTCTTGTAACGTAATTTTGTGCCGCTCGAGCACATTGATTTTATTATTTTTGTGCATTAATTTCGAACGGAATTTTGAATGAAACTAACACTTCGTGTAATATCTCTGTGGTTGATCCAGGCGCGCGCCCAGCACTGTCGTATCCTAATTTGGGCCAAGCATATTATTACTGAGGGTTTGGAAAATAAAAAAGCTATTAATACATTATCCTTTATATTCTTTCATGAAACTTTATACAGACCAAACTCTATGAGCCCCATGACCCTCCCTGTGCACGCGCAGATTTCCTGTATCGGCTAGGGTGAAAAGTGTACAGTGAGCATCAGAAACATGTAAGTAATCACTTTCGGAACCCGTTGAATCTTTTTGCAATAGTAATAAAGTTTAACGATTGACAAAATATGTGTTTGATTATTTGATGCTGACAGTACCAGCGAGTACTTATAGGATGGTAGGATGGATAGGTACATATAAGCGGTCTTTTGTGTCACTTTACTCGTTATCGGACCGCGCCAGGACCACCACAAAGGATCCTGTCAGTCAGCCCGACCCAGCAACAATCAAAGACTGTAATTGTATACTCTATCAAACAAATCACAATCAAAAATGAACCGTAAACCGTTTCGGATACAGTATACAATTAAGATATAAAATTTGACTGATGTTTATAGTCTAGCACGTCTTCTAATGTACTAGGTAGACGGCAATCCCTCATTGTCCTTCTATCTATATTTTACCGACGCGGCGATCCAACTTACAATTTGATACTTTCTGTTATTATACCTCGGTACCTAAATCGTAATTAATTTTGCATGACCACGTGACATGACGATTAGTTGCTTAGTTTTCTATAGCGATAACGGTTATAGATTGTCGACATGCCTAAGGGGGTGTTTGGTTTGAAACCGGGCTACAATGTGAGTTAAGGTCCAAGCTTATTATTATTAAATATTAAAAACAGTGTTAAACTTTTGACTTACATTGAGATTATTAGATACCTACCCTATCAGATACGAAACAGTGTACAAAATGATATTTACCTACAGTCAGAGTCGCTATATTTAGCGATTTTCGCTCGTCACTTAGAGCGGCTTTTAAAACATCGGTTTCTCTAGTAAACTTGCATGTTAGTGAATTTTTCAGAAAGTAGACAACCTATTTTATGATATACTATGGGAATAATCTATATTATACCTACTTATGGAATGGTTTTAATACAAAAGTTTTATAACCAAGATAGGTCAAAACGCCTTTCTTGTTAAACTGAAATCCTTACAAATTAAATTTCAAATTTAAATTTCAAAATATCTTTATTACTTCGGTCGGTCGGTAAATAAGGTATTAAATTTATAAATGCGAATGTGAGTTTGTTTGTTTGTTTGTTACGCTTTCACGCATTAACGGCTCAACCGATAATCACGAAATTTTGCATACACGTTGTCAGGGGTACAGGGAAGGACATAGGGTACTTTTTATCCGGGAACTCCCGCGGGAACTCGCGGGGTGAAACGGCGGGGAACAGCTAGTAACGAAATACATATTTAATAACAAAAGTGCTAATTAAAGGAATTTCCATAACTATAATTTAGATACAGGTAGGCAATAATTGAATAATAGGTACTAAACCAAATAATATAGGTAGGTATATAGGTACGACACTCTGGACGAAGTTATTGAACTTCGTTTTGCATTGAAATTCAAACAAAAATTTATACTTAATTCATTACGAAGTTAGTGAAAAAGTTACGAAAAAAGAAAGTTTCGTTTAAGAAATACACTTTTGCATAAAAGGCAAACATTTTCAACTAAAGAAAATATATTGGAATTGAAAATGTTACAAGTATAACTTTATGTTACCAGTATAAAGGTATAATTTTAAGATGGCATAAATTATAGTCACAGAGTACTTTTTTGCTTGACGATAATAATACTGTGCCTACAGGTATGTCGACTGAAAGTTTCCTCATTAAAAATAAGATAATTTGAAGAATTCAGAGTCGTCAAATATTGCTTCGAATATGGATTTCTACTTATGGATTTATTAGGTACGTATTAAATGAAAATATAATAATATTATGTATGTTATTTTGATAAAATATAGGGTTAAGTACGTTTAAATGAGTAGTTATTTTAATAAAGCGTGATTTTATATCTTTCATGTGTCTTTTGTTAGTATCTGACAGAAATATGTCAACACGTATGACAGTCATTCAATAAAGATTCAAAAAAGTCATTACAATAAAAATAAGGTTCAAAGACTGACTGTTTACGAATAAATGCTCCTTACTGTACCTACCTCAAAAGCAAGTTTAAAAATTAATTTTATACTTAAATCTATCTCAATTCTTTTTTAACCGACTTCAAACTTAATATCGTCAGATAAATATTTTTTTAACTCTAAAAATTTATAAAATCACTTTTTGTTTTGTGGTAAATAACAAAATGTGATGCACAACATTGTATAGCTTGTCCAAACTAAAATGACCACTTAATTAGCAGTTTTAGATGTGCGAGATCATGTATTGATAATATCTCTTTAATAGTGTGAGTGCGGCAACAGTAATGCGCACTTGTGATAAATAGACAGACCATATTGTGTCGTATCGATATTTTAACAGTTGTGCGTGTGCGTATACCCGATGGAGGGGCGCGTCATTTTAGTTTAGACAAGCTGTACCTACTTTATTAAAATACAAAGACTTTAGATACTAATAATTAGGGAGAAAATGCAGAAGTTCTGAAACTGCCTTTGTTCTTATCGATGAATAGTTGGAACAAATGAAAGTGCGAGTATCGATAACAGTATTGGGTACTGGGTATTATATATATAACTTGTAAAAAGGAATTTTGATCGTTAATTATTGTTGTTTTGATTCCTTCAAAATGAAACAATGTTGCATGCCATTCAGCCTGCGGGTTTTTTTCAATAATGTATATCCAATACGTAACTTGTATTGAATAGATATTAGCTACTGAAAATGATGTAATTTTTTTTACATACGTCGGTAGGTCTGAAGAGAACAGACAGCCATTTGCTTTCTCCTTTTTCTTTAGGTACTGTATCATTGTTATTTTATGTGCAATAAAGGATTAAATAAATAAATATTGTATTATATTTTTTCAGAATCATCTATATATGTGCCATGATTCATCATGATTGATTGACAGCTATATTAAAAGCAAATGAACGATTTACTATAAAAAATACCCAAATCGCTATAGGTGTGCCTATAATTTTTGAAGAGTTCCCTCGATTTCTCCAAGATTCCATCATCAGATCCTGACTTGGTGGCAATGGGACTTAATTGGGAGTATACCCTTTCAAACAAAAAAAGAATTTTCTAAATCGGTCCAACCGTCTTCGAGTAATCGGTGAACATACATAAAAAAAAACATATATACAATCGAACATAGAACCTCCTCCTTTTTGGAAGTCGGTTACTTAAAAACAATGACGTCCCTTTGTGAAAATTATACAATTTGTCAGGTAAATTACCGAACCAGCAACCTACAATACAATGTAACTTACGTTAATACTCGATCCTAATTTATACCGTAAGCCGCCTCAGCCGCTCTCTACAAACTATATCTATCTTCAGCATAGGTTCCGTTATTGGCTATAGTTGATGAATATTGAACGATTTCACTGAGAGCATCTTCACTTAACGCCCGTTTATAAGCGCATGCTCAAGTATCTATTATTTGCGAAGCAATTATGTTCAGGGTCGCATTGTGAAGAGTAAGTACGAAATAGGATTGCGTAGAATTCATTCGCGTTTATAAAAGTACCTACTATTTTATGATGAAAAATTAATATTTGTGGTTTTTTTTTTTCGTAAAACAGTACTTACCTAGGTAAGTATTTAAATAAAATTACATAGTTCTTTTAATTTCCCTAATGAATTAGATGTAGGTATGACATGAACAATGACGAGACACGTAAACAGTTTTTGGAGAGAACATAGAGCACCGATTCGATCATTTGTTTTTGTAATAAAAAATTGTTAAAACTTAATTTTGTTATGTTAATTTTGTATATTATGGTTGTGTTTTTGCCTATAAAGTTTCACAGTAGTGGCATTAAAAATCATATGATGTCTCAAAATGATCCCCTCGGTGCATGTCGAGATCTCTTATAAGATTTTCCACCACAAACCGCAATTTTAAAAGCAAAATATGCATTTCTAACTTGATGCTGTATTGCTTAATGCTCTATATTCGTAAGTTCATAATATAAGGTGAGTCAAAGTTAACTTATTTATTACTTATCACATATTTCAACAGTAGTATCTGAAGTTCGTTTATAAATTTTTGATGCTGTAGATACATTAAGTATATATTTACCTAAATT
Source organism: Zygaena filipendulae (assembly GCA_907165275.2). Taxonomy (NCBI): domain Eukaryota; kingdom Metazoa; phylum Arthropoda; class Insecta; order Lepidoptera; family Zygaenidae; genus Zygaena; species Zygaena filipendulae. Next base: position 10,720,241 of record OU015654.1, read on the forward strand.
CGAACGATAAAAGAATAGTAACAGAACACAAAACGACTGCTTTTCTTGGCTATCTTTCTGACTTTCTGTCTGTCGGTGCGTTCACGATAATATCAGAAACGTCGAAACGGATTTTAATTCGGTTTTCACAGGTATATTGAGGTTAGTTTATAGGAAAAATTTATCGTTATTCAGAGTTAATTCACGTGAAACCACAGGCACAAGCTAGTACTATAGGTATATTTTTATAGGTACCTAATACTTACGATACGAAGAGTGGTCCATGCATAAAACGATTAAGAAACATTCTTCTCAATCTCTAAATTTTCTTATTTGAAACTAGCTGTTCCCGCGGTTTCGCCCGCGTTAATTTTAGAGATCCCGCGGGAGTTCCGGGATAATAAGTAGCCTAAGTTACTCCTTTTAACATCAGCTATCTACCAGTAAACGTCCCGTTAAAATAAGTCGAGCCGTTTCAGAAATTACCCTGAACAAACGGACAGACAGACAGATAATTTTTAAAAAATTGTTTTTTTGATGTTAGTACCGTACCTATATACTTTCGTAGGCATTTAGTGAAAAGCTGTTAATTTGAAATTATAAACAGTCACTTCAATTTTATTTATATGTATAGAGTACAGATTTATTAAACGCAACTATGTAACTTGCGTAGTAAGTACCTATCTAACAGTGACAAAATAAGACGAAAGCCAAGAAAGTGTGGTTTAAGAAAAAAAGGGATGGCGATTGGTAATTTCAAAGGAGCGAGCAAGACGAGAATGTATTTGTTGGTAATCCCAGTCCACCAGTAGAGACTTAGGACCAAAGCCAACCGAACCCAAATTCATTAATGTTATCTCGGCCGCCATCCCAACACTTGCACGTTTGTTCCTATACGGACAAATTTAACCTTCGAACATCCAAATAAACTTGTGCTTACGGTAATTTCATCTGTATCACCTACCAGATAAGACTTCTTGTTAATTAATTAGTTTCTCGTTGCTTGTGCTCCTTACTAAATTAACTCAAATGGCAGATTTATATCAAATAAGGTTTAATTATACCTATGTGTTTAGTTGTAAAAGACGAAGGAACACCTGGGCTAGTATAGTATATTGTCTGTGACCTGGGGTTTGAACGTTTAAACCTAATCTGATTTAATCCATTTCTCAGGAACAATTCTCCTGTTATGGCTACATATTTTATAATTGGTAGCTTTGCACTAACTGTCCCTCGCGGTTTCACCCGCGGTAATTTCGGAGTTCCCGCGATAATTCTGGGACAAAAAGTACCCTTGTAACCTTCTCAGTACCACTAGCAACGTGTTGGCACAATTTCGTGAGGATCGGTTGAGCCGTTAAGGTATGAAAGCGTAACAAACAAACAAATAAACAAACTCACTTTCACATTTATAATAGTAACGATTATCCAAATTACCAGACCTGTAGGTATAACCTTTTTTAGCCACTTAAAGTTTGGAAACACAATCAAGGTGTTATATGACTAATGTCCTTATATTATGTATCATGTTCATACGTTATGTTTATCATGGCATGACTACGGGAGGCCGTGGCGTGAGGCAGGATATTAATAATAACAAAAATATAAGAAGATATTTTATTTACAGTTAGCCGCAATATGCGGATATTAGACACTTTGTGCGTGCTAGTAGTATATGATCAGGCTTACCTTATTTTCTATCGAAATATTTAAGAAATATAAAAAACCTGCACTTAGATTTGACAGGTCTTCATTCTAATATTATACGTTCATATTATATAATATTATTTTGCACTCCGACTAATGTAATAAAACTAATAATACTATACTATCCTAATATTGTACATGATTGCGAAGGTAAGTTTTTGTTACGCTTTCACCCCTTAACTACTCACCTGATTATCATGAAATTTTACATAAACCTTGACAGAGGTACCGAAAAGGATAACTTAACTAAGTGTAATTGATATAAAATTAAAGAAAAACTTCTTTTTTGAATGATTTCACTGGTTATAAAACAATTTTTACTTCTGATGATCGTAAGTTCTTGTTCGGCTTTTAAAGAAATTATTGTCCATTTTTCGGTTTCCATCTTGTCATGAAAGATTATCAAAAAATTTTTAAACAAAAAAAATTACATTTATAACACTGTATTAATTTCTCACAATCGAAGTAAAAACCATACATACCTATACGTATAAATCGGGCTAAAAACAAACTTTATTGTACACAAAATAATACATATATCCACCTGCGCCTCTGGCTCGGGCGGATAAATGTCTCAGATAAAATGGCATGCTTTATGACCTTAAATGTGCAATCTACTATTTTTCATCAAACAACAAGTAATAAAAGAATGGCAGCGTAAATGCACCGCCAGTAGGTATTTATAAAAACAGCATCACTGGAGATGCTCTCGTTTAATTAACGGGTCCTGTCGATGCAGAGCTGTTTGCAGGGAACGGTGCATTCGTCGACACCATCCGACTCGTATTGTTTGCGGTCCATTTTCCATTTCATTACAATTGTGGTGAACCTCGACGAAGCCAAGTGAAAACGTAACGGTTGGTTAAAATCGCTTTGCTTTAGGTACGCATTGACAACATCCGACAATAAAATGTAAATCATTACGATCAACTGAGCTGTCCTGTGTTAATTGATGGAGCGCATTGGAATTTCTCTTCTTTCTTTCTTTCTAATGTGATATAGTGTGTAATATATAGTTTTTACGTTATCTTTTATTGTGTGAAAGAAGCCTGTTCTTAAAAGTTCTTGAGTGACGTTTTTAATGAAACTTGTCGGTTGTCACGCAGCACGCCAGTTAAAAAAATTTAATTATGTGTAAAATTCAAAATTCAGACTGTTTAAATAAAAACTTGAAAGGTCCCTAACTTCTGGTTCATGAGAAATAATTATACGCAATACAAAAAACAAGGATTCCCTTTATTCCAGTTTTATTATTATCTAAATAACAGTTAAGTACATAATATCTATTAATGTATTTAAAGGAAAAACCATCACTACATGTGGTGCCTCCTTACAAGATCTACCTATACAATATTTTCTCTATTATTTACAAATTGGTATAAAATTCACTACAATCGATACTAGTGTCCGATAAAACATTTTTTATACCTTTTTATTTATTACCAGCATAGGTTTTAAGTTTTCAAACACTAAAACTTGATATTCTAACACTGATTTTGAAAGTTAAAAGTTATCTGCCAACACCAGATCATCGAATTCTCCTGAAACAAAAACAGTTTTAATACGAGACTAGAAGTGCTTCGCGGTTTCACCCCTTTGAGTTTTAGAATTCCCGCAGGAAGTCCAAAGTAGCCTAATTTACTCCTTATAGCATCAGCTAATTTGGAGTGAAAGTCCCTTCAAAATCGGTCCAACCGTTTCGGAGATTCACCCGCATGCGTTTCGAAATTTCCGGCGGAACTCCAAAATTCTTTCATATTCTTCTTCTCCTTACAATACAAACAAACGCAACAAAAAAGAATTGGCGGAATTGGTCTAGCTAGCCGTTCACGGGTGATGCTTTGCCCAAGGGAAATGGGGATTTATTTTTATAAATATAGAATTATCAGTAGAGTTAAAAAAATTAAATTACTATGTTGAAATAGTCGTTATTTGTTAATTCATATTAATTATTCCGAGCTGACGTGTTCATAAGTAAAATTTATTGTTAATATTGGCTTTGCATTGTGTTTAAAAATATGTATTAAAGGCTTTTGCCTGTGGTATATCAATGTGTTGCCTCGACAAAATTTGAAATTGGTTTTGTGGAACCTATTTGTTTATCTATAGTTATATTCTGTTAGGTTAATAAACTTACCAATGATAGTTCAACAAATAATTGATTACAATGGATAATGCTCCCACGTGTGACGTAGATTGCCGTAGACCTTAAAAATAAGAGAAAAAATAGTAATTAAGAATAAATTATATTAAAAATTAACTATTACAAAAACTACTAGATAGAGATAAAAATAAAATAGTTATTGCCGCAAATAAAATTTATACATATCATAATCGTGCAATAATAAAAAGTCATGTCATATACAATAATAGGTCATGAAAACGGATGAACATTTTGGTGGTTTTTTTTTTATTTTAGTTTCTTTCATATGAACACCTCGATCGGTTACTCAGATAAAATCTCAGTGTTGCTATATAGAATAAAATATGCTTTAAATAATTACTGTGTACTGTGTTGCTCTAAATACAGAAAGTTACAAAAATGGTATAAATATAATTTCCAGAATATCTTTGTAATAATAATAACTGTTGACTACTTAATAAGATATACAATTTTCTGATGACATTATTTCGTAATGAATTTATTTTTTGTCTACCATAATACTCGGATGGAAATCCCAGTCCTACCCTACCTGAATTGGAGTCTCTGCTGCCCATGACTGGAGCTATTTGTGGACGCTCCTCGTCCAGAACCAAGACGTCACTCGCTGACCAAACGGACAGCACTCGGGCCACGCAAGTGACGTTCAAATGACCCTGTACACATATTTAACTATGGTTAGGTTAGGTTAGGTTATGTGCAGAGAGGAGTTGAAAAACTACCCTTCTAGGTCTTCTGAAGGTGGTTTACCTACTTAAAAGTAAAAGGTGACCGCAAGCATTGTATACCTACTTATACCGCTACTGTTTGTAGGAAGTAAAGGGAAAAGCCCAGGATATAAATATTACGTATATCCTCAAGGGTCAAAATAACTGGACAGTATCGACTATCAGATGAAATGAGATAAATCAAGTTGAAAAGTTAACTATTGATCGTATGGTAGAAGTTAGTAATTTTAGCATGTCCAATATTTTACCTACTATATAACATGGGTGAATATGAATATAGCCAAAACAAACGCATTTCTATGATAATATACCTACTCACTTTGCGAAAATGCGACGGCTGTACTTTAATAAAAAGTTGATTGAACGTGGATGATTTATTAGATTTCACTTCTTCGGCGCTCGTATTAAACTTGTTCGGTACTTGTTCGTATCTTGGTGTAGTCGGAACGGTGGGGCTTCCCTTATTTTTTCCGACGGGGTCAACGCCTCCCAGGCCTCTGATGTTGCCAGGTATGTCAATTATCGTGTCCGTCACCGGTTCTTCGTAACCGGATAATGTGTCCCAGGGACTGAATATAATTCTGTTGGCGTCTTCTAACGAGGCGTCCGATATCACAGGTTTACGATGCGCGTTGAATATGTCGTGTACGGGTATATCGAGGCCTTTCACCTGTGGAGATAAATAGGTTGTTAGAGGATAAACCATACAATGGCAAAATTAAATGCCATAAACCACGATAAATGCCATAATTGAAAGTATAGTTATACCTCAAGTCCATTTATAAGCCAGGTGAGATTCGCTGGTGGGTCTCCGGGCGGTGAGCTGCAGTTTGCTCTGAGCATGTCACCCACAGAATACCAGCTCTTTTGGGAATGCACCTTTGGCCCTGACTCTGGGAGATCTGCGAAATAAAACACAACATCCTAACTAAAATAGTTTGCTCTACGTAATGAATAAATGAATGAAAAGTTTTTTGCAAACCACATATCCAGACCTAGACAGACATAACCAAATCTCTGTTATGTCGAGATAAATACGATTTATTGAGTTCCGAGGGTTATTTGCTAGCCATTAAAACATAACTAACTACTTTAAAAAAATATATTACGACATCACTTTTGGAACGGATTATTTTTCCGTAATCCGGTTCACCGGACAACTGAACCGTACCACGGGCAAAGAGTCGAAAGGTATTAAATTGAAATTACATTAGTCCTCCATAGGTATCTACATTTCTATCGCGGATATAAGCATAAATCTCATGTTTATTTTATTAGCCAACCTGATAAAACGTGAAACGTCAAACAAGTGAAAATTAATAGTGCTAATACGACGACAAATTATTTAATCCCGGATAAGTTCACAGCTAACATCGTCAATGCGGACTAATTAAATTGCGAGCACCGCATGCAACTTGTTAACGTGTTTATTAGTTGAACAGGAACGGGGCACAGTTGTTGCGAGGCGACTCCAGATATGGTAGTGGGTTGTATGTGTAGGAGTAGGTACGTTTGCGTGGGTGGAGGATGTGACGAAAACGTTGCATATTCATCTATCATACAAGCCTGTTCCATTTCGCAAGTGGATTTCGCGGCGCGCGGTTAAAACGCCGACTAGACAAAACGAAGGCCCCGAAACTAAAACTCGGCGCACTTTTGTTTGCCTGTGGCGCCCTCGCGCCGAGCAAAGTTTTAAGTGTTTACATTCCATGTTCTCACGCTTTTTGCCAATTTCCACGTAATGGGAACGCGGGGAGCTCGCCGGCTCCAGCACCTCGTTTAATTTGACTGTCGCGGGTGTTAAGTGTTTATATAATTCGTCAAAATTGTATTATTAAATAAATAGGTATAAAGGTAGGTACCAACTAAAAGCGTTTCATTTTACTTCGCTGAACACCAATACCTGTTCTTGATGATAGTAAATTAAATTTCTTCGCTGTCTAAAGCGAGTTTGCCTAATTTTTTTTTTCGACACAAGAGTAACAATTAGGTACCTAAGAGAACAACTAAATAAAACCTCGGAACTAATTATAATATCTAATAGTTTACATAATGTATATATATATATAATGTGTAATTATGATGGTTACCACTTAGCTGTAAAGCAACCTAATGGATTTTCAGTATATTCATAAGACTATAAGATCTAGTAGAGATATAAGATCTAGTAAGATCTAAGACTAAAGATCTAGTAAGATCATAAGAGATAGTGTACCTACTTATATAACTTAATGTAACCTAAGACAAGTTGACGTGTAAAAGTATTATATTTTACCAAATTGAATAAATAAATAGATAAAAGATCCTGATATAGGATATAGGGTACTTTTGATAGGTAACAAAAATTCTACATTTGCCAAAGGAATTCCCGAAATTAACGCAGGTGTCGCCGTGGAGAAAAGCTAGTTTTTAATTTTAGTTACATACATTTTAGAATACATTTTAGTTATCTTAAAACGCTACTTTAAATTTGTGTTTCAAGCAAAAAAGACAATCAATAACTCTTTTAAAGATAACTTCAAAAACAAAAAAGGAACACTGTTGTTGCGGTGAGACCTTTCAAACAACCCTTAGATAATATCATAATTATCTATCTTTTGTTACGGAAAGATTGTGTAATAAGAAAAAAAAAGACTTCAATAAAAAGTATAATACCTATTTCTTTCTTTTTCTCCGCGCTCTTTTGTGTACTCGATATTTCTTTCCAATAAACATACGTAGTAGTTAATAAAAAGTTTCTCTTAGTTTCAGTGATTGACCGTGAACTTTCCTCAAAAAATGTGCGGATTTTCTTCTTCACAGAAAGCGACGTCACAAACGGAACGTATTTTCCACAATAACGGCAAATTAGCCGAGATAAATCTTAACCGGGATAAACCTAATCAAACATCCCTTGTGTTCGATTCGCTACATTTATAACCAGACAATAACCCACTGATTTACGATTGAGAAATACACGAAGTGTTTGGAGTTTATATTACGGCGATTATTCAGGCAGATATTAAACATAAATAGGACAAACTTCGGCACTTAACGGAGAATCGATAACAGAAACTATCGATGTTGTCGACGCAGGAAATTTTATTTCCTGTTTGTCGGCGTAGAAGGTAAATTATAAGGCTCGATTAATTTACGATGTTTTGAATATTCGTCGGGTCTCTATGAAGGGATTAACTTGGAAATGATTTAGAGGCAACCATTAATTATTATTCACTAATGCCTACTGTAATGTTACTAAGGCTCTTTAGCATTTTGTGAAATTAGGTATTATATATTTCGTGTCGATACACTACGAGTAGAATATTTGATTTCCCATCGCACGTTAGAAAACATCTATGTATGTACTTAAATCTCATAGGTACAACTGAAACTCACGCTTTGACATAATATTTATGTTTCTTTGTTTGCCATTCATAGTTAAAGGTCAGCTTAGTTTGACGTCTTCTGAGGTTTGACGTCTCAGAAGAAGTTATTCTTCTGAGTTTGACGTCGGTATGAAATCTATACGGAATGTATCGTCAAGTCACGTGGTCACGAAAGTGGGACTGTTGATTGGACGATTGTGAAACTCTGATGTAACTTACCGACGACCCGCATGATGGCGCTTTTGTAGACTGTGTGGAAGAATGGTGCGTCGGCTGAAACCTCGCACCGGTACCGGCCGCTGAGGGAACGCGTGGCTCCGCGCAGAACCACTTGCTGGGCTCCAGAGCGGGATATCTGATGGATGTCCGTATAATATAAGAAATGGCTCATTATTGTACAGTCAGCATAAAAATCATGTAAACAATTTTGTCATCGGAACAAGGGCTTCCCACGGGAAATCCGGGACAAAAGTCCTTTTCTGTACCCCTGACAACGTGTAGTTGAGTAGATCAGCCGTGAGAGCTCAACAAACAAAGGAATTCACATTCGGATTTATATTATTATAGTTAAGATTGCAATAAGATTCAACTACTGTCAAAAGTGACCTATTTTTGTTGCTGTCTGTACAGTTAGTTAGTTACACTGTACACTGTTAGTTAAATTTTCTTTAAAAATAAATAAAATCTAAGCTACTAATTAAATAATTATTTACGGTTCAACCGGGTGTATTTTAAGGATTTCTCGGATTAATCATATCGGAATGACTATACCCGAATAAAAAAAGTCTCGTTTGAGATGCTACATAAGTACGTAGGTTAAAATAAGCATCAGAGAGGAGGCCGATCGCACTATTTCGAACGACATAAAAACAAAACATATTAACTTGTTTTATTTTTTTTGGTCCTAACGAAGGGCTTCGGTTTAAAAATACACGTTTCACCCAAGGACCTTTGCATGTCCAAAAAGTAAAAAGCATAGTTAATATTTTTTTTTTAATAAATAAATCACAATCATAAGTCAATTACCATGACGATTAAGTTACCTTATCTTAAAATGGGGATTTCATGAGTGAAAACAAAGTGAAAACTACAATATTTAAAATAAAATACATGTCGGTTCATTACAAAGAATACGCGGTAAAAACTCCAATAGCTTATTTACATAGGAACCGTTAGACATTTCGTCAGACGTGATTTCATATCCATCAACCGGTTTCATATGCAGTTTCGAGTTAGTTTATCGCAAAATAAAATGGGGGCTCGCTCGCACGAACTGTAGGTATATAGGGTGCGCTTAAACGGGAACCTATTTCGTGGAACGATACTGTATCGTAAGCTTCGCTTGTAACTACTTATTTACATATCAAGTAACATCGCAATCTACGTAGGTATCTACTCGCATTTTATATTTAAACTGGTTTGTTATGTTTATAATAGTACAGAATAAGAATCTTTTTAGTATCAGCCGTTTCCCGTGGTCGCAAAACTTAAGTGGCAATCATTATAATATGTATTACGTTGCTGTTCCCCGCAGTTTTACTCGCGTAAATTTGGGAGTTTCCAGGGGAATTCCGGGATGAAAAATTCCCTATGTGTTAAAAATACCCTTTTCTGGAACCCTGTAAATGTCTATGCAAAATCTCATGTAACAAACAAACACGCATTCGCATTTATATTACTAAGATTGTGACATTATCTACGCATTACGGATAACAAAGAGTTATCAAGACAAATAGGACTGGCAGCTATCAATGTGCTGGTAGCGAAATACAAGAAATAAAAAAACAGTGCATACCGTACAGTCACCAGTACCAATATGTTTACATTTTGGTCAGCATTTGAACACTATTACTATTGCAATGAGATTCAATGACTGTTGAAAGTTTATACATAAGTATTTCTGCAGCTGACCATACGTGGAAGAAGTAAAACTTGCATAAAAAAACAGTAAAAAGTGTCAGTGTAGCCGCACATCACGTGTGATCAGAATCTCTACAAAACTTACACATATTACGAGTAGCGCGATTCACAACCGTAACAAAATTTTCTTATAATCCCCAAAGAAGTTTCACTTCAATAATATCATGAAGTATGTGATTGTTGTCACACAAAAAATATTTGCTTCTTCAAAGCCAACGTCCGATAGAAATTGAAAAGCTTTATATGAACGCGAAATCGATTTTTATTATAACACATTAGTTTTAGTGCGAATGGAAGTAGAAGAAAAACAATCCAGCTTGAAATAGGAAACATTCGCGGTACAATAAATCAGCAGGTAGAAGGTAATGGTGAGCCGTAGGTGTGTGCTCATGTGTAATTTATACGTGTGCCATACAGTAATTCTATTACATAGCGCTACGTACGTGCACTTTAGTACGCAGCTGGCTGTGAGCTGAATTGAGCTAAAAGCATCGATCCATCTTAAGGAAAGTCGCTTCACATGAAACCACCTAACTAAATCATTTCCCTCGTGACCCGCTTCTCATGGGCCACCGTACGATAATATGACTTATGACTTAACACGGAACGCAAAGTTTGACTGCTCACTCTCTGAAAGGGCTTTTTAATGTATTATTTTGGCACCGCCGTAGTTCTGTGGCATTGTGCCAATAGTAAAAGGTTTAACGTGCCCGCCATTTGTCGAGATTGCTAAGTGATATTTTTTCCGCGCTCTGTATTTCACTCGTATATTCGCCGACGGTAGTTTAACGAACTAGCAAGATGTCGCCCGAACCGTTGACCCATGGAGTAATATAATCGCGGTTATGACGTTGTTTATCGTCGTGTCATAAGTACGCCGTTTTGCTTAACAAATCCCATTACTTTTTTATTCGCAAGATTTACTGTCGCGGACAGCTTAATGTTTATAACGTGTTCTTTTTGGGCGTCCTCTGTTTGAGGCTTAGGCCGTCATTGCTCAACCTTACCTTTACTAAGTAGCATTTGCCAGCCATTTTTCGTTTTTGTCCCCTCCTAACATAAAAGTTAGTCTTACCGGGATTTCTTGTTTTAGGATTTTTATTAGAAGTTTGGTATCTGATTTATTTATGCATTATTTCATTGTTAAAATAATGAAACTAAATATCATTTGCATAATCATGGTCTTTTGTAATCTATCTATCAATATAATATATATACTTCCTTTAAACGAGCAATTCTCGTATACCTATATAATCAGAATCTCGGAAAGAGCTCCAACGATTTTCATGAAGTTTAGTATGCATTCATTTTTAGAAAACGTCGTTTTGTCCGTGTTTTCAGGCAAGGAAAAATGAGTGTTTTGCTACTGCTTTTCTACTTAACAACAGATGGCGCTACGAGCGAAGCTCGGTCACCCAGATATTAAATATTATGTGATCATGTTTTCCTATTCCATAACTAATATACTCAAATCCCGCAATAATAATATATATAGAAAACGATACCTACTATAAAAAGGTTTTTCGTACAACTCCACTTTCTCTTATTGAAAGCTATAATTATGCAGTATTCCTCAGTAACCTAGCATAGTCTTCATCCCGATATAAAAGTTCTCGAGATTTCTCCGAAATAATTACAGGAATACAGAAATTTCCACGAGAACACGAGAAATTAATGCGGGCAAAACCGTGAGCGATCGACTAGTATGTATACATATATACCTACCTAAAAGTGAAAGGTTAGGTTAGGTTACTGACTAACACAAAATTGCTAATACTATACCTACCTACTTACTTGTAGCTTGCTACCTATGAAGCTAAGATTTCGCAGGTAGATAATTATGTAATTTATAGGAGATGTCAGCTGAGAAAGAACGGATTTCACGGAGTTGCCGCGAGAGTATCGAAATTAAAGCGAATGAAATCATGAGGAACAGCTAGTTTGTTATAACGATATACGTACATCAACACTGATACCCGTTTGGGAGAAGACCCTGGTATTGGGCAGTTCTTTGGGCACGAAACGGAAGAACTCTTGCGCGCCGTGGTACCACTTGACGGTGTAGAGCGCCTCGCCGGGGTCGAGCGCCCACCGGCAGCCGAGCGTGGCGCCGCCGCCCACGCCCACCGCCTCCGGCACGCTCAGCTGGATGTCCCGCAGCCCGAGCACACCTGCGTCATTTGTTTGTTTATTTATTTATCCACATATATACATTACGAAAACAAACAGAATCTTATATGATGATCGATTTGGCGCAGTAGGTCACCATCCTACCTCATCCACTAATCAAAAAAAGTATATTATAAGAATTATATCAGTTATCCGGTACCTATAGTAGGTATAAGACCTTAAGTTAAGGGAGGTCGGTAAGTCCCTAGAATCTAGATATTTAGGGCGCACATCGAGACAGGGTGCTTATAGTTTGATTGCAAATGATCGCTAGCAACTTGCAATACGAAAAAAATTTAAAAAACAAAAAACAGCCAATGATCTGTTTATTGAAAAACATGCAACATACATTCCCACCAAGCCCAAAAAAAAACTTATTGATTGTCAATTATTACAAATTTGATCCGTGAGGACAAGCTAATAAAATACCGGCCCACACTTTTATCGCAATGAATACGTAGGTATTACTTACTCTTAGGTACCTACATTTTTTGTACTTTACCAATTCCTTGTAAAATATTGTGTAATGTGTATAAATAAAATACTTGAGATCAAAGATAGAAGAGGTAAATATATGCTTACTTACCAGTAATAAAAAACAACTTAGTAGATAGGTGTGTGTATAAAGATACATCATGTACAAATATCAAAGAAAAAAAAGCATCAAATTTAACGTTTTCATATTCATAAAGGGAATAAATAAATAGGGAAAAATGAACAGTGAGAATTTGTAACGTAGCGCGTAGGTAGGCAAAAGTCAGCTTAAACGTTATTTAGCAACTATGTGTAGAGCGTAGTAACTAACCTGGAACTTAGTAAATGCTTCCTTTACTATACCGTTTACAGATACCGTTAATGAGGAAAGTTTTGAGCACAATAGTAATAAATATGTGTGAAAAGTTGGGCGACTGCTCGTGATCTAATAATACGGATACAAGGTGGGAAATGGGGACGGGATCTAGGTTTCAGTGAATATACCTAAATAAAATATTCTAATCCTCTGTCTTTGATTTACAAAGAAAGTTTATCAGGCAAAATGTTAGCGTCGAAAAATAATAACAAAAAACAATCCCAAAAGACAAAAACTCAAATTGAATCGTTAAAACTGAAAAATTAACGTGCCATTTATCATTTTTACACATTACTAGCTGTTCCCCGCGGTTTCACCCGCGGTAAGTTGGGAGTTCCCGCGGGAATTCCTGGATAAAAAGTACCCTATATCCTTCTCTCTATACCCCTGACAACGTGTATGCAAAATTTCATGATAATCGGTTAACCGATAAGGCGTAAAAGCGTAACAGACTGACAGACAGACAGACATATAGAATTACTTTTGCATTTATAATATTAGTAGGGATTTTACTTAGGTAGTCTGAATCCTTTAGCACATAACGTAAACTTGCACACCAACAAACGCATTGTTTTTGACTGACCACTGTAGGACCATAGTATAGGTACCTACATATAAAATATAGCTGTAACTCTCTTTCATAAAAATACCGATTGAGGTTTTTGTTTTGTCGAGACGATGGTTCGTAGCTAGGAGTTCCCAAGGGAATCCCGGAATATACGATAGCATAACATATAGTATAATATACGTAGTAGGTAAGTATATTATAATAGAGTGCACACTGCACGCTTGGTATGATCAAGCTCTTTGTGTTGGCAATTTGCTTCCCCGGACAGCTATGCTATTCTACAAAAAAAAAGTAAGTCATCGCGAGTCAAACTCGCTTCTCTTCTAATTTCATTCGTGATATAGCAAAATATTGCCATTCTCGCGCGAGATGAAATCTGGGCCAAGCGATGTAGTCAGATCGGTCATGTCTGTAGTCAGATTTAAACGTCAAAATATTCTCCTCACTCCCGTCACCAATGGGCATGTTGACTAATTTTTATTTTTTAGTCCGTCTTGTAGATTATTAAAAAATATTGGACACGTATTTTTTCTTTTTTTACGTAATCAAAAAATAACGGCGATATACTGAGTTGAAATTTCGCGTGACGTCACTATTCTGACATTTTGTATGGCGGTTTTGCGGTTAGTGACGTCACGACCCCCTTACCCTAAACTTTAATGCGCTTTATTTCTGTATATTTTAATTTATTTAAAAAAGCAAAAAACACGCGTCTATTATTTTTTTATTTTCTAACTGACGGACTAATTAGAATTTTGCTTTTCAAAAGTCGTCAACATCCCTATTCGTGGCGTGGGTGTCAAACTGACATTACTTTATGAGCGCAAAACTTCTCCCAAGTGGTTTCGCATGTAAAACTTACGAGAATGAAACATACATTGTCAGGGGTACAGGGAAGGACATAGGGTACTTTTGTCCCGGGATTTCCACGGGAACTCCGGAATTAACGCCGGTAAAACCAAAGGGAATTTTGCATACACGTTGTCAGAGGTACAATACATAGGGTACTCTTAAACTGGAATTCCGTAATTATATAATGTCCCTCGACTTTGGTAGCAAAGTAAATAAGCGTACCTACAACGCTTCCTAAAAAAAAAACTCCAGAACTTGACAACGGCGGAATTATTGCCTTACCGCGATAGAGCGTTATAAATAAAAAATGAGGAGATTTCTATTTTTGTGCAAACTTTTTATTAGCTTACGATATTCGTTTATATTTCCTCGGGGTCGACTTCCGACCGACGATATTCGATTGATTCGAACATTTAACGCGAAATAGTCAATGTTCAAGGTTAAACGCAGGATGTATTGAAATGGTCATATTGGTATTCGATTCTCCTGTCAAATAACAAAAAAAAACATAATATTAATTTTCGACGTGAAATTTTTTTTTTTAATTGAACGCGCAAGTTATCGTTGCGTGGACGCATCGAACGAAAAATATAAAAATTATTTACCCCCGTAGACACACATTTTAGCACAGGTTTTATCTGTGATTCCGATCTTTTTTATTTATTTTTTTGTCAAAAAACTTTAGTCACAAGCATGAATTATTATCAAGGGTTCGTATAAGCATAGATAATATAATACTATGTATAAGTCACATGTTTAAAATTACATACTAAGTACATCGATTCACGATCGAATTCTATCGGATCCGGCAATCTGACGTTTACTGTATCGTGTTCTCCTTTAGTGCTGTAATAAGCTAACGGCCGCACTCAGTCGTTTTTACTAAAAATTAAGATCATTTTTCATGAATAGTTTTTAAATTAAAGCTTATTTTTATTTAAGGAGAGAATCAACGAAAAGAAAATGAAAAAAAAAAAATTATAGAAAAAAAAAATGCATACCTGCCTAATTTCGATTTAAATCGAAGTGGTTATTTGCCGTATACACATCTGAATATTGTATTAATTAAATGTGGAGTTTACTTAATTCATGTCACTGACTGGTTCACGTGATCCATTTCAAAATGGACTAGGTACATATTGTATACAAACCGACGTCGACACAGACTCATTATAGTGTTTCCAAATTCAATTCCCGATTCCGACCGCAACGTTATATTTCATCTTCTAAACGGGCTTAACATATAAACCGAATTCATTTCGATGGCAGCCTTGCGTACCTATATTATGTAGGTATATTATTACATTAACTAGCGTTTCACCGCGGTTTCTTCTGCATTTATTTCGGAGTATTCGTAGGAGTGCCGAGATAAAAAATACTCTATGCCCTTCTCTGTACCCTTGACAACATGTATGCAAAATTTCATAATAAACGGTTGTTAGTAAGAGCATAAATGCGTAACAAACAAATGTAGGTACTACTACTCACATTCGCATTTATATAGGTAAAGAATAAAGATTTGTGATATCAATTACGTGAATAATAATAATGATATCTTATATCAAACAGCACAACCTGATTCCAAACTAAGCAGGGTTTCATGGATACCGGAAAACTGATATATGTTCTGTAAAAATATTCTTATAATTAATAATAATACATACTTTCGATGCCCGGTGCGGGTGGATT
This sequence comes from Zygaena filipendulae, assembly GCA_907165275.2. Lineage (NCBI taxonomy): Eukaryota > Metazoa > Arthropoda > Insecta > Lepidoptera > Zygaenidae > Zygaena > Zygaena filipendulae. Next base: position 10,736,229 of record OU015654.1, read on the forward strand.
TTGTGTGATGAACATATAGGTTTCCATTTTCCAGTCTGGGCGTGTATAAATATCTATAGTATAATTTATATGTAGTATATATTATATACCTGTAGTTTGCTCGGTTGCCACGATACAAGCTTATACTTTAGGGTGGGATCGAATAGATCTCTGCGTTGTGAAGTGGATTGTTATTGTTATTATTATACTAAACTCAGGGTAAGGGTAAGCCCTAATGTTAATCTAATTCTAGTCATGTCAAATTCATGTCAAACCCTGATGCGGGGATCGAACCCGTGACTACTGGCGTTGTAGTCATATGTTCACTAACTAATACACCAACGGTGCCGATGACGTGACGTTAATATAAAAATACCATGATAATATGTTATAAGTAATAAATATGAAATAACTAAATTAATGTCTCTAGGTATCTGAGTAATTAGCCATAAAACCAGTCGAGTGAAAATTATTGGAAAGAATGATGGGTAGGTATATCTATATTCATATTAGAATTGGATATTATCAAGGAAAACTTATGTAATGGACTACAGTTAATAACTTAATTATTCATCGTTTATAATCTCTAAAACAGTTATTATTATGATTAAGTTAATATGTCAACATGTTTAATAGTTGATGTCACAACTTATTAAAATAAATGCTACTAGACTAGCAAAAACTAAAACATAGCTTTTACTCAAGCACCAACGCGTCAACTGTACCTAGTTGCTATCATAGTTATATACATATATACAAGTAAAAAGCCTATAGCTTAAATAGCCTAAGCTAAGAGTGAAGTAAGCTTTATTGTGAAAGCAACTAAGTCTTCATTTGTTCGAGTTCACTTTCAAATCCTTTCCGTAATAATAGCAAGAATAGCCGTCTAAAAACTATCCACGATCCGACTGTTTTTCTTTCATCAACAAAACCTCTTGCATAATCTGACAATTTGATTTTCGAATATATTTCTCTAAGTTGGTCATAAACGTCGTAGAGGCAAGTAATACATTGAAAGTTTAGCTAAGTTACGTTTGGTTGACGGGTGACTGTTGACTCGTTGCGCTGACACTGCCGCTCAATCCAACCATGTATAATAAATGAATCGTCTTGGGTGTTCCGAACCAATAATTTTATCGGCCGCGGTCGAAAAAGATTGGCACTTTAGAGAATTTTGCGAGATACGGTCTCCGGTCTTCGGTGGATCTAAGATAATCAGCTTTACTTAAGGGATTGGATTCGAAAACTCGATTGTATCCGGAGTGATTTTAATAATTCATCACATCTATACCGTTATCCTGTCTTTGCAATGCGAGGTCTGATTGAAAAGCAGTACGTATGGACGTATGTTTTAATCAGAAAATAAAACATAGGTATACCTATACACTATACAGGTATATTCAGAAGCACAAAGCTCGATATTTAATTTTATCCAGCTCATAATTGATCCGTTATAAAATTTTGATCTATCTTCGACATTCAAAACAAATTCAATGAAACAGAATAAATATTTAACAGTTAGGTATCTATATGTAGTTAGTAAAACCTCTTTCATCTCGTTGTAATAAAAATATTCAATAATTGATTTTGTCAAAAAAAAGGAAGGACATTATTTAAAGGGGCTCGAAGACGATGGCCTTCTCGCTCAAAATGTCAATACCTACACATTGAAAAGTTCCAATTGTGGTTTTTCGACCGATTGTGGAAAGTAAAAAAAAAATTAAAAATTATAACAATTGATTTTGTCATGCATTGTGTTTGCTTTATCAGGGCGAGCGAAGCTAGCCCTAGTATAGGCCATAATCTATGCATTTTTGTGGTGAACTTTACTGTTTAAACTATCACACTTTCAGATTTGGGCTTAGGACATAGTAATTTCAATTTATTAATATATTACAATGCATAACAACATAACAATAGATTTTTCCGGTCGAATCAATGATCGCATTTAATGGACTAGGTGCCTAGGACTGGACTAGGTGTCATTTTTTGACCACTGTCATCCAAACGAAGTATGAATAAAAAATAAAGGGTTCCAAAAAAAGGGGTTTATTCCATTAGTACGTATAGCACTTACTAGCTCAGTGCTCGCAGTAAGTAATGAGAAATTCGAGCTTTCAGTATACCTACTGCCGCTGCAATATCTGCAGTAAGCAGTATGACGTCATAATCGTCGCTATTTTTGTACTGTGACTGGCGTCTTCGAGGTGAGGTGCTTTCAGAGGTTTGATCACGTGATCAACCTCGGACGAATAATACCCGTGCGTGAGTGGTCGACAGCGTGACATGACACTGGCATGGATGACAGTATACTGGACAGTGGACTGCGTTCCGTTTTAAACAGTAACAGGTACAGTGAACTATACCTACCTAAAGGAACGACTTCGCAGTATAGTACCTACTAAATTGACGTCATATCTTCGACATTACTATCAGCCCTCACCTTCGGCTCGGGCTGCTAAAAGTCTCTGATAATAATGGTTTTGTGAACGAGTTATAAACTCTGCTTTTCACTTCGATTGCGAGGAAATAAAAAAGTAGTATAACATAACATTTCTTTAATTAAAATTCAAAGTAAAATTAGCAGTTTTTAATACTGAAGGAAATGGTTTTTCCCGGCATATTAACCTCCTACTAACTTCTGGTACCCTAGTACTTTCGAGTTAAGAACAGAAAGTGCTGACTCTTAAAATGCAGTGGTGCGTTTTGCGCTTGAATTTTGAAATAGTATATTTCATTACAAGTGCGGAAAGGCTGTCATTGCAAAGAGTTCCGACAAATGTCGACCCGAGCCGAGGCGCAGCCGAAGGTGAGGGTTGACAGTCGGAACTCTTTGCAATGACGGTTCCGCACGTGTACTGAACAACTATTTTTAATACAGTTGCGAAAAAAATTAAGAAATTTAGTAAAATAATAAAAACACAAACTCAACTAAGTTCCAACTGTGATCAAGAGATGGCGCTAGTCGTATTAGTAATACGAAACCTACGTTGCGCAATACAAAAAGTGTGTCAAAGTCGTTTCGCCATTTTTGACAGTTGGGAAAGAGAATGCACGAGTTCGGAAAAGGTAAAGAAAAAGCTCGAGTATGTAATAGCCCACTTCCCGAACGCTATACGTCCCTGCAATATGCCACTTTTTGAGCAACTGTATTAAAAAATATTATTTTGACTGAAACTGTCGCTCTAGAGTCTAGGTGTCTATGGCTGCCACAAATTCTATCCATGAACTTCTTATTTTGTTTGGCTGTATATGACTCATTTTCTTTGCCTTAGGTAGATACATTTATGTATGTGCACAAAATTTGATTTTGTGCAGCCTACCTATATCCTGCATAATCAACCACTTTCCGAGCATGAGAAGTGAAAAACCTATTAAAATATAGACAAAATCTTTGACAGCTTCTTCAAACGACGCTGTGCTTTTTCATACACATAATATTTGTTTTGTTGAAATGCAAAACTGTTCTATTACATGTATTTTACACAAAATAAATTCTCAAAACTCACTTCCAACAAGCCACAGCAACACACCGGCGAGCTGCGACGCCATGTTTGCACGTGTGATTGTCCCACAGACCACAATCACACGTCATGTCTCGACCGCTTTACCGCGGCCACAGGGGCCACTTCTCTATACATCTGTACATTTTTGTACCCACTTTCCATGAAAAGAAGACTCCTAGTTTATTACCAGAATCATATTTTTTAATTGCAAAACAGAAGTTCCTTAGTAAAGTTCTTTCCAATATTTTTTTAATGTTTTGTACCTCCCTCTTTGTACAATATATTTCAATTTTTAGGTCACTTTTGATGTCATCTGAAACAAAGATGAATATAGGTTAATAAAATATATAAGTAACGTCAAACTAAACAGTAGATAAAAAGCAGTAATTTTTAATGCAAAAAGAGCGTTAGTAATATTTAATTACTTTCATGATTATTTTTTTATTATAATTTAAAATATTGATATTAAACATTAGAAAAAATCTGTTAAAACCACGATTTCTTTTCATTTGTTTTGTAAATTTTTTCTTTGTTATTTAACTAAGTGCTATTATGAGATGAAGCATCCTTTATTGGCTTTATTATGAGTAAAAGGGCAACAGTAATTCAAACAAATAAAGAAATCGTTCAAGTTATTCCACGTTCATAGCCACTTGGTAATGTAACAAACGTTTTCTCCTACGGCAATAAAACGGAGTGTGAGCAAGAAGGATCTTTTCATTAGAAGTATCGTAGACGTTGGCGATTTATTGCCTCGTGAGACACTCCATTCACGGCGTGCGTTTTGTTGTCCCGGATCGATTGGCTCCGAATAAAATACATTCGCCAATTGAATACCACCGCGCCGCGCGCCGGGAGAGGCGCGATGTTTCAAGTGGAGCGACGCTTTTTCAAGCGCCCGGCACGACTAATGGCTTCACGCGCTGCCCTCCGACTTTCAATAAATGCTCACTCCGGAGGGGGAGGGAGGGGGGCACCCAGACCTCACCAGTAGCCGAAGCTCCGCTAATCTATTCCAGGATTTTTTTCCTGTTTTCCATGTCGAGGTTTTAAATAGATAAGAAGCTTTAGATGCTCTCGCTTTATTTTCAGACATTTTTTTTTTCTTTAATACCTACTCCCCCTTTTACGTGACCGACATAATATTCGGACACTTTTTGCACCACTTAAGCATTTGTAAAGATAGAATTACATTACTCCGTTAGCAGTCAAAGTGGGTGGAGCGTGAACGGTAAGTTTCCGTTTTTACGTGGATGGAAAATGAAGTGGTGTGTGCAGTGTGCAGTACGCGGGCAAACATTCGAGCGTAGAGCTGCGAGTCTGCGATGTTTGGCAAGCTGTCTGATTAATTGCTACGTTACCGCTGCTCCTACTGTGCCTCCACCGATGTTGGCGAGGCCAGCTTTAAAAAGTTATGTTAGCTAACACATCTAACTGATACATATTATAAAGAGGAAAGATTTGTTTTTTTTTTTGTTATTTGTTAGATACGGTTTATCTCGAAAACTACTGGACTGATTTCAAAAATTCTTTCACCATTAGAGTGCTGAATTCCCGCAGGAGCTCCGAAATTAGCGCGTGAAACCACGGGGTACAGCTATATAGTAAATATAAGGCTGAGGAATAGCGCGGTAGTGATAGTTAAATCACTTAGAAAATGCTAGGGGCTCTACACCTTAGAAGCCTCGTGTGCGTAAAAAATTCCATCAAATATGTATGGTACATCACCCACCATCCTGACAGCCCTACGGCCTACCGTACGCAATATATGCAGTATATTATAGCGTTTTTGAAGAGATAATTATTAGGGGGTAAAACTTAGATATATGATGAAAGCTGTTGAAGTTGAAAAAAATAATTCCTGCAGGAATTCCGAAACTCACGAGGGTGAAACCGCGGGGCACAGCTAGAAAATACATAAAATTAACTTTTGAGTGTGATTCCAATGTCAAAGTAACAACTTTTTACTCAACGCATGTGAAAGTATACCTATAAGGTACTTATAACAAAAAATTGTTTGCCTGTCTGTTTGTTCCGGCTAATGTATGAAACGGCGTAACTGATTTTGACGGGACTTCCTCCGATAGATAGCTGATGTTATACAGTAGTAACTTAGGCTACTTTTATGATAGAGTTCCTGAGGAAATGCCGAAACTCATGCGGGTGAAACCGCGGGGCACCGCCAGTATCCTATAATATCGGTCTGTGGGTTAGCCTCTGCATCATTGTGTAGTTTATTGACGTTGTCGATGTAACGCCCGGTGGAGTCACGTACTCCCCCCGCCCCTCATCCCGGGCCCCGCGCCCACGCACGTACGGCAGACATATTGTTGACAGCTGCGACCTGGCTCAGCGCCTTCATACGTCACAGTCACCGAGTCCACGCGACAATGACATAGTGCAAGGAACAAAAAGGCGATTGTTGGGGGAAAAATAGTCTTAAATATTGACGATAGTAGAATAGCTGACTAGCTATTTTTGTGGGATTTAACAATAGTAAACTTAGAAAGTTGATAAAAAATTTGAAATGCGGGAGTGAGATTTACAGTTTTATCATTCAGATAAAAAAAAATTCATACACAAAAAGTACTGTAATTTACTGTAATTTATTTATGTATGTATTTTTGTAAGTACTGTAATTTTAGCACATTATTTTTGTTAGTGATTGCAGTTTTCCGAGTTATTTTTATAAGTAGGAGCTTAATTTTCCGAAATACGTCTCCCTAAGCTCAAAATGTGTCCAATAGGTATAGTACGAACAAAAAAAAACTTATAAAAATAAGAAACCACGCTCAAACGATGGATAAAAATTTGTGATTCCAAATACATACGTATAGGTATATACATATTGTTAATGTTTTAAAAATTTTGTCTTAGTTCAATTAGCCTTTCAATGTGTGTAGGTATATACATACATATTTCTAGCGTTAATCTCTGAAATTAACGCGGGTGAAACCGCAGGGAACATCTAGTATCTAAATAAAATGCGTAAATCTTTCCCAACGACCACCCACGAACCAGGGAAATATAAATCCTATTAAAAACATAAATGTGAAAGTGGAAGCCAAGTTCAGTATTAAGCTTATGCTTAAGCTTATTTTTATACTGGCATGTAAGAATTTTGCGAGTAAATTTTGTGCTCTTCTTTTTATACGGAAAACTAATCTTTTGTAATTGATTTATAGTTGATCTTCTAGTAAGAAACGTAGAACACAGATATCCAATACATGTCGGAGTATTCAAGGGTAAAGAATGATTAGTGGCAGTGGGATGGTGTAAAACAACTAAATTTCCTTACAGGCAGAATTTGTATTAGGTATAATGAATAAAAGGTTTATACTTTACATTCTGGGTACGTATTTATATTCGCGTATAATAACATTATTTAGTAAGTATATCATATATTATACTAAAATAATTAATATGTATATTGCTGTTTTATATGTAATGTATAGTTTCCACGATAAATTATTATTATTAGTAGTTATACTAGCAGATTTCTTGAAACAATTAACAGTAATTGCAAAAATCTGTCATAAATGGACGCAGATAAGCAATAACATGTTAACCCACTAACTTAACCCTACACTAACTTTACTAACTTATTGATTCAGAACGATTTATTGAGAGTTAGGGAACATTTTTTTATTATGTGTTTGCCTTATTACATTACTTAAATGTTTAACTAAATATTTAATATAAAAAATGTTGACACAAAATGGCGCTAAACTTTTAAAACACGATTTACTCAAAATTTCTCCAGTGTGGGTTAACACACTATGGCTTATCTATGTTCAAATATAACTTGATACTTAATCTATCCAACAGCTTCCACTGCCTTTAAGAGATATAACGTAGATTCTTTACCTACTTAAGTCGTATTTGAATAACGATTGTACAAGTTGATTAAAACTTAGCTGAGTGTGCCTAGATACCTATTCACTCGATCATTGGAGGGTGTGAACAACAGAAATTCATTATCATTACAAGAGTATTAAAAGCATCTACGAATCGATTCCATTTCAAGAGCAAACTGTATCCCACCCACGCAGTTTAAACGCCTATTCCGCTAGCGCATGTCGAATAAAATAAATATTTATGTCATAGATAGATATACCTATTTATCCACGTAACTTAAATATTATATTATAGAAGTTGGTGTATGCTCGCTTTATTGTTGTAGATTATTTCAATAATTTTATATCCCTCTTGGAACGGTAGATACCTACTTTTTCGGATAAAAATATCCTTTTCAGTATGCCCCTGATAAGGACAATTTTAGAGGTATAATAAACAAAAAACTTACATTCGCATTTGTAATTTTACGAGTAGTTAGGATTAACAGCAGTAAAAACAAATGAATTCGAATGTCAAAATTGAAACGGTTTTTTTTTTCGGAATAGCGCCTCAGGTAATTAGTCATAAATTGACGTCATCTCTCCGTCAACAACAATAATAATAATCAACGAGGGATCGTTCTAATTGTATGTCATCAACACCTATACGTTTAATTAAACACGTGCCGTTCGTTAACGGATACACGGGTCACTCGCTCCGGCGTTCTGACCTCACTTGAAACTGCGTATTGGAGTGGAGTGAGCGAAGCGCGACCCACAACTCAACCTCGATATGCCCGCTGACATTGAGAACCCGACCTTACACTTGACACTTCATTTCGACTTCTCACTGGACCATATAAGTGGTATAAAGCATTAAGCATAGAGCGTTTATTTTATTCAAAACTAAATATGCCCCACGGTTCCGCCCGCGAGAGGTTCGGAATTCCCGCAGTAACTCCAAAGTAGCTTATGTACTTCTTATAACATCAGATAATAATTAGCAGTTAAAGTCCTGTCAAAATGGCTCCAACCGTTTCTGAGTTTCACCCGCGTTGGTTTCTGAATTCCTGCAGGAACTCTAAACTTCATTTATATAAACCTTATCCTGACAATAAGGAACACAAAAAAAAAGATTATTCTATTTGGTGCAGTCGTTTCGAAGTTGTGCGATCACATGCTTTTCGGGGATTAATTTTTATTTATATATGTTGGAGGTTATCATTAAGTATATGTATTTACTCTCCACTCCAAATAGGTTATTCTTAACTGCCCACGATTTATGTCTACTTATCTTATCTTTAATATATATAAATCACGTGTCAAGTTCATTGTCCGCGATGAACTCCTAAACTACTGAACGGATTTTGATCAAATTTTGTAACCACTTATAATATGGTCCAACTTAAAAGATTTAATTTCGCGGGGCACCACGTAATTTGATTATATATCATATGAAAGTATTTCAGTATTTTTTTTTTAATTTTAAATGACATTTAGAGGTCGCTACCAAGGTTTGAATTTTCAATAAAAACTCAAAATCTGTTTTTGTTAGATTCTGTTATTTTTATAGCCAGGACATAAAAATATTACAAATATATTGTTGTTGTTATGAATTAAGATATTATGTAGATATTTAAATCATTTATTTTTAAGATACAAGGGTTGATTTGTTAGTACTAGGGTACGTTTTCCTATACTCTTTTACCAACAAAAGCAAATATTGTTTTTGTTCTTCATTGTTTGTAATTAATTTAGGTATTATATTCTACTATTAAAGCAACACCGCGCTCAGCTATCTCGTTCGCTACTTGCACAGAATGAACAGTATTTTTGACAGCTATATAATCAGTGTCTTCGTTTCAAGTTTCCACGACTTTTTTCAACAAATTTGATGAGATACCTAAGATCTGGAAGAATCTTAAGGAATTACTATTCACAAAGTTTTCTATATTGTTTTCGTGGATATGTGTGATATCAAGTTTTATTCTTTTAAAGCAATCTTATGTGCCTTCAATTTTCAGTGCTTCTACCATTTTCTTCTTCTCTTGGACTGAAAGTTCGTCATCGAAAAAGGCAAGCGAAACTACCTCTTCTGACAAATACCATAAATTACAAATCTTTTACAGTGCAACAGTAGCTATATTTTTGTTAAAGCTTTCAAAGGCTTTAAGGTCTTTCAATAATTGTAAGTCGTTTCTTGGTGCTGACCAACCAGTAGAGGCTTGAATCCAGTATTTAACATAAATCATCTTCTAATTTTTCTTCTTTTTTCTTTAATACTTCTCAACGTTTTTTTTGTTTATTTAAATTTTTTTTAGATTCTTCCGTTCTTTAAAATTTTTTCAATTCTACTGATGACGTTTTTTTAATTGAATTGGTATACTAGCTTTTTCCCACATAACTCCGCAAGCTTCAGGTATGCTTTTCTTCATCTAGGTAGTAAAAAAAAAAACGCAAAACTTCACTGACGGATGGCAACGTTGATTGGCTTAATTCGTATAATAATTGACCGATAAGTCAAACCTTTTTTCGCTGACTTTTGATATACCAATGTTAAAACCTTTGCTCTACCAGGATAAAAAAATTTTTTCATCTGAAATGTATACTAGTGCCGAATTTTCAAATCTGAGTCTCAAAAAAGTAAAAAACTAAAGCCTCGATTGTAATAGGTAATAATATCCACCGCATTTTATTTAATTTCTTTCGGATTTTTATAGTTAAATTGTCATTATCAACCTAAAGAAATAAAACATTTGATTTATAAACAATTTTTGGCCATATCAACAATATTAGTAGGATTTAGTAACTTGGGAGGTACATTCTTTCACGAATCTTACTGCTTTACTATAGGCAGAGATAATGTAATACTATACCTAGGGGTTACCTAAAAATGGAAGTATTAGGATCCGAAAAAGGGATTGAGTTATAAGCGCGAAACGGTATTCAGGCTAAAAGAAAGTTAAATTTTTGTAATCGTAATAAATTATTATTATTTGTTCCTATACACAGAAATTTCCGACAGATAAAACAAAAAGTATCTATGGCTGATCTGCTGGCCCAGTTAGCTCTCGGTTGGCGTCGTGCCTAGCTGTCAATCGACTGATTCCGGGTTTGATATCCGGCCAAGACAAGTGTTTGTTTCAATAGCTCGCCACCAAAAGTAATATTTTGTCCACTGACAGCTTTTCACCATCAACCATTCCATCCTTTTATATTCGATACATTTTTGTGCGCGAAAGTCTTTATAAGAAATAATTTAAAAAATGAGAACAATTTTTCTTAAGTACTAATTGTAACAACAGGCAGTCTTATCTCTTACAGCGATTCTCTCCCAGACTCTTTTAGGGTGCATACAAAATTGCAATGAAGTGGAAAGGCGGTGTTTTTATCTAAATACTATAGTATAACATAATAGGATGCCACAATGGTAGACCTGTAAAGGCTTTCTGTAAACTGTAAAGTATGCAATTGGGAATTACTGGTATTATAAATAGTTTTAAAACAACTCTGTTGTATTTAATCTGAAAACCATTATATTACTTGGTTGTATTGGTGATAGCTGATAATGAGAGATAGCACCGTTGGTGTAATGGTAAGAAACTGACTGCTAGGTATGCTAGCTTTCACGGGTTCGATCCCCGGATCAGGGTAAACATTTATGTGGTGAATATTTATGTTTACCCTAAATTGAGTTTTAAAACCAGCGCATATGTAGGTATTTAAATCAGTGGTCAGATACTTATAGTATAAGCTCTGCTTAATTTGGGATCAAGCGGTATTGTTTGATAATCCTTCCTACTAATATTATAAATGCGAAAGTTTGTAAGAATGTATGGATGTTTGTTACTCTTTCACCCAAAAACTACTAAATGGATTTAAATGAAACTTTACTATAATATAGCTTATACATCAGATTAACGCATAGGGTACTTTTTATCCCGGAATTCCCGCGGGATATCCGACATTAACGCGGGTGAAACCGCGGGGAACAGCTTGTCTACAAATATTATTAAAATTATCATATTATTATTCAAACACGTCTAGTACTTTTACTGCATCTGTGCACACGTAGATAAAGAAAATTGAATTGATATGTTGGCCTCCGTAACGATAGATACCTAATAATGTCCAATGTGTAAAATGAAACGACACTTAAAATAAAAAAATTAAACGAAATTAATTCTGGCTTAATATTATGAAATTGTAAAAATTTTACACAAAACGTTGAATTTATTTCTCAACGAAAACATGCCAGTGAATTGAATAATAAGTACCTACGTTTCATGTATTCATGTATACCTATTACATTTCTATCACGTACGTTATGTGGAAGCAAATAAAAAATCACCGCATGAGCGTTTCCGTTCTTCATTGAATTAATGTGTTTACTTAAATTGAATACAAAAGTTGACGTTTTGTTTATCGAAAATACCTAAACCAAATGGATGAACTCATTCAATACACCGAAGAGTTGAGGCAATCTCAAATTTGCTACGAGTACCTACTTATATTGAAATAGCCGAAAACAACTGATAAGTTAAATTATGATTATTAGTTTCGTATCTGAAAGCTGAAGTTATCATGGTTCATAAATCAAAATATTCAACCAGTAGTCAGGCAGTCCCCGTGGCAATTCCGGGATAAAAGTGTCCTATGTCATTAAGGAACAATGTAGCTTCCTATGAGTGAAAGACTGGTTAAGTAAGTTTTAAGTCTTTTCATTACAAACGGTCCAAAAGTCTTTTGTCTTTATATTACAATCCTACTAATATTACAAATGTGAAAGTGTGGATGTTTGGATGTTTGTTACTCAATCACGCAAAAACGGCTGAACGGATTTTGACGGACAAAGGGTACTTTTAATGCCGGAATTTCTGCGGGAACTCTTAAATTACCGCGGGTAAAACAGTGGGGTACAGCTAGTATTAATATAAATGACTTAGCTTATGAGACATATTATTAATAAAAACTTTGGCACACCTCCACCGGACTAGCAATGGCTCCGAACCTAGAGGGATTTGCAAGCTTCATAACTCAATTTAAGGAGATCAATTTATTAACACTTTTATATTATGTATATAAAGGAGGAAATAAACTAAAATTGGTTTACGATCGATTAAACTAGAAATTTTGTAAAACAGTGTTTTCATTATTAACGGTATCCCTTTTTCGGTAAAAATATTATAATAACAGGTTTAATTTTTTTTTAACAATAATTTTAAAATATTTTATTTATTTCTTCTACAACAGAACAAAATATTCATACTTTAGCTTATATATTTATTAAATATAAATTTAACATATAAAAACAGAAAATTAAAAACGTTATGCTAATAAGTTTATTATTAAATTTATACTATCATAATCATAGACTCACCTCAAAAACAATTATACCGCAACAAAAAAAGAACCCGCAATATAATACCACAAACAAACAATCCACGTGTTTTGCAACAGTTATTACGAACACTTTGTAATTACTACGCTACGTTGAGGAACGGGTGTAGCGAACTGTTCGTTGGCGCGCTACGCCGTAGTACCGCGTCACGTTCGGCTCGTAGCTAGCTACGAATCTGACCGGTGGGCTCGCGTTCCCGACAGCTACTGAGCTGCGATGCACCCCCAGACGCGCGCCCGGATGCAATCTCCGAGCGTCCTTGCTTATTTCAATTGGAACTTTAATTGCATGTGCATTTGATTTAATAATTCGTTAAATACCTTTGTTATTGAGAATAAACAACTAGTACGGTTTTATGATTACCTACCCAATTTGTGGCAGTAATTATTTTTGAGTTATAGAAAAGGGTATTAATATTTTGTTTTAAAGGGAGTGGGCGGGTTATGGGAAGCTTTTTATTGTGTAAATACAATCTATTAACACAATCTATTTTAATATATTTTTAAGTTTTTTTAACAATTCAACCAAGTCTATGCTACATATAGTTAATATATACGTATAAGTTGATATTTGTGTAATCCTATAGTCACTCAGTGTAATATGTATATTGTATAAGTATACCTTCTTTGTTCAAGGATATTTTGTCTTCTAAGTTGCCAGAGTTCTAGTTATAATACGTAATGTAGGCTAACGATTTCCTGAACGGTCGACTGAGGTTATCCAAACCTTAAGGCGTTCAAACATTTAAATGTGTCTGTTATTTCATATATAGACTCAAGGCAATTATTTACTTTCAATTGTGAGACAGCAAAGAGAAGCTATTGTAGTAAAAGTATTTTAATAGTTTATGTTGCTCGATTTTAGTTTGCATTAAGTAAAAAAAAAAAACAATTTTTTATAAAAAAATGTATGAAGGTATTTAATCGTAAAGCATGATATTTTCTCGTCGAAGGCCACTACCATTCTTTCGAAAGTACGCAAACACAACAAATTAACCCTTTTTTAACAAAGCAAGTATTTACATAAAACTGTATACGAAATTAAAATACGAAAACTGGCGGGAAACATGCGGGACGACGCGACGTACACAAAGTGACGCCGCTATCATCAAACGCACACCGACGTCCTCGCTCACCGTTCGAACTGCAAGATAAATGCTATTTAATTACATTATTAAAGTAAATCCCCGGAACCGTCTGTGGCTTTATGAAAGAATTTAATAATAAAGAGCACAGGGATATTATTCAATTTTTTTTCCACGGAAAACAAAAAGAGACCGAAAGAAATTCCGCAGCCACCTGGGCTCAGGCTGCTGGCTGGCGGTCGGGAGGGCAGTGGAATTTATTAACATTCAAATGATTTATAACTAGCGAACAGCTGAATATTTTCTGATTCGCTTTTTAAATTAAATTGTTTCATTCGCCTTTGACTGGATTTCATTAAGGGTAACGAAATGCCACTGAGATGAAAAAGATAATCTCGGGTGGAACGGCAGTATTGCCAGGGTGGATAGTGCGCAGCGCCCGCCCCGCCGCAGCTGGCACGCGGCTTAATCATTGTGTCGTGTCGCGATCCTTCCGTGACCGTCGCGTCAAACCACCGACTTATTAAATACTGGCCGTGGCATAGATTTAACTAGAAAAACTTTCTGGACTTCGGCATTTCTTCCATACTACGTATAATGTTAGGAAGAGAAAAGATTTGATTTTTTGTATGCGTTATTTGTTTATAATAATGGTTAAACCCAAAAACTACAAAAATTCTTTCTATTTGTCTACAGAATTCCTGTGTACTTTCAATTTCATCCCCGGGGTTCTCGCGGGAACTCAGAAATTAGGAAGAGTGAAACAACGGGGGATCAACTAGGATTTTATATTTGGAGACAATGATGTTTTTTCTCATTTGCGGTCCCCTAACTTCTCCATCATCATCGTGCGAAATATCCATCAGAAACTTGGACTTTGTAAATTTTTTTACTCTAAATGAGATTTTCTTGCCAATTAGCCTCGATAGAGATTGACAACTAATAAAATATCAAAGTATTGACGAAAAACTAAATGTTTGTAATAGCAAAAAGTTTAGTGTTTATGCACTGTAGTGCCGGGCCAAGACGAGCCAAGCGATGCGCAAAGGATCTACCTTTTCTCAAAACGTTTCGTCGTTTTTTTGAACCCTTATAACTTTGGTTTGGATTATACCAGATAAACATACTTCTCGGGGTATGTTATCAATAGCGGACATAATAAATATCTGAAGTTCTATTTGCATAGCTCTTATACTTAAGATTTTATTGATATCTATATATTATGTATATAGTAGTAAGTAATTTTATATTATTTATTTATAGCACCGTTTTAGCAAATGGCTGTCATGGTGTTGTAATTATATTGAAAAAAAATAAAAAAAAAATCTAAAAAACCTGATTTTATCACTGATGACTCATTGATGATTATCAAAATTCTTAGGGTATTAGGGTAGGGTCCTAGGAAGCCGAAATTTGGTATGTAAGCTAGTATTAGTACACAAACAACAAAAAAAATATAAAACTAGTAACTCTTATCACCCAACTCCTTAAATAAAAAAAATTGTCACAAGCAACTTACAAAAAGAATCAAATCAAATATACTTGAAAAAAATGAAATCCCACCATAAACATTTTCATGAAATGTTTCCAAGACGAGACCATATCATTATGGCTCGCACTGTCAAAGAGTTATCTGATCTCATGTAGAGATAAGGCCTCACTTCACAAACTCTACATTTTAATCTAAATATGTATCTTGGCCGTTTTGTTACTACAAGAACTATTGTAGAACAGAAAAGTAATGAACAGTTGATAAGTTTTTCACCTTACGCCCCTTTGAATGTAGCGAAATGGCTAAGCCACATATTTTGACTAAGGTGTAGAGTTTGTGAAGTTAGCTGTTAGACCTTGTAGAATTATGGCGTGAAGAGTTAGAAGCTTGGTTCTAGATGAAATTTGATAAGTTTTTGACATGGTCTCACCTTGGCAATATTTTACATGAAAATTATTTTAGTGGAATTTATTATTTTCTCTGTAATTATCACAATGATGATACGTGACATAAATAAGTTTAAGTTAGATATAAATAACCCATACAATGATGATAAAATAATAATAAAATAAATTGAATTAGATTCATCAAATAAAGTTAAAATAAAATTAAAATGACATATACATGTCACGTTGTAAAAGTACAACTGACTTAAAACGCAATGGAGAGTTCGCATAGTAGATACTCGAGTACATTCACTGGTGATATATATCGGGAGAGGACCGCAAGACAAGAAGTCTCATTAACTTGCCACCGCCGGTCCTTTCATACGATCCAGTCATTACTTACGTACGTGTAATTGGGTAAATGCATCGCCATAGAGTTTATAAAATATCCAAGTTACTTCATTAATAAAATATATTTTTCAGTCGTACTTAACTTTAGCAAAAACGTTTATTTATTTTTAAACGCCCGTAAAAATAAAAGCAACTTGTTATAATTTAATTTCATTTATAGCTAATTGAAATTTTCAGACAGAATTTTTTTAAGCTCATTGTTTTGGTTTCTGCTAGAGATAATAATACGTTAGTGTAATTGAGCGAATACTGTATTATTTTCTCTTAAATACCTTATTATTTAAATTCAAAGTTGGCCTTTATGTGTGAGCTCTTTTCGACGTCAATAAAATTACAATAATAATTATAATAGCCCTCATAAACGTTCGCCCTTCACAGCTTTATAATTTTATGGCGGAAGATGCTGCGCAATAAATTCTTAAAAACACTGGTTGTTTTAATTATGGAATCAAGTTATATTATTTGAAAAGAAAATTATTTAATGTATATTTTCTAATTTATTTCTCGATAGCCGTTTTACTGGCACTGTAACTATCGCTTCTGTGTGATGGATACTTGAAGCTGCTCTGAATATGGTAGACCTCTAATTACGCTGCAAACCTTGGCGACCGCACGCGTCTTAGCGTCCATTTACTAGCGTACAATGCCCAAGGAAGTTTTTCACCCATTTAGTTTATCAAGCGATTTTTTTTCATTAAAGTTTCCCGCCTTATTACTCCCTTCTCTTCTTCCCTACTCCCTTTGTTAAACACACGTAATTATAAACAACGCGTGCGTTACTGTGACGAAAAAATTACCCGTGTCTAAAGAAATTTCACTTCCACCGCTCAAACAAATTGTAAGCCTCCTCTTTATTTGAAGTAAGTTAACAATTTATTTCCTAAGCCTACACTGATAAAGTGAAACCTAATTACACGTTCACATCATGTCATGTCACGTCGTACTTTTACTAACTTTATAGTACCGGTATTGAAATCCAATGAAATCCTTACCACGTTGAAATAAGGTTTAATTTACTTCCTTTGATTTGGAATCTGTAAGCAAGAAGCCTATTAATTGTGTGGGTACATTTGTGGAGGCCGTGAAAAGCATGACACCACAAGGTTTCATTGTGTGGTTGCCAACTAACGACCTAATTACCTCCGCATATGGGCCCTTTAGGCGCCAAAGCCATGAATTTACAAAGATAAACTCTGAATTGGCATAGCTATTTTAATTTTTTTTACTGCCAATGTTTTTGTTGCTTATTTCATCCATACACACTTTTTATTCAACAAAGTCCATAGGCACAGCCAATTTACACGTCTAATTATTTTTATTCATATTGAAATACATTGGTGAGATGCATTTCAATGCCTTAAAAAGACTTTTTAAAAATAGAATAGAATGGAATAGTTAACTCATTAGCATTACGCAAATTGCTAACTTTCCAGCGAACGCATCATTTTATTTTATATTTTCACTATATTTTACAAAAACTGTATGGGTCAATTTTCGAAAAGTCCTCAGATCTTGGAGAGCTATAAAACTGTATTATCGTATTTACTATTCAAATAAAGAAAATAAAACATTTACACAATAAAACATATTCAATTTAGAAGTTATATAAATACAATCTCAAACCCACGATCCATAAAATGAAACGTTTTAAGACCACGATCAAATTGGGAGCATGCAGAACCAAAAAGAGTGGATCTTTTTTTCGAGAGGTTTTGTCCGCCTAATGAACCGCATGCTGATACAAAAATTCATGAAGCGAGTGCAATTGCTAATCTGTGGCCCTGTGTCAAGTGTCAAGACTTCTTAGCAGCTTTCTTTTAGCCCTTGTACAAGACACGAGTACGAGTCACTTAAAATCGCTAGTTACTAGTTAACCATTCAAAGTAATACGTTGATAAACCAAATTAAGTTTTATGTTATTGTATTTTTTATCTTATTTATTTGCAAAATTTTTCGAGAAACTGTGGAGAATAAATCTATGGAGAACTGGTATAATTTAAAAGGTTTAAATATGTATACATATAAATAGTAAATATATATATATACGTATATATATATAAATATGGATAATATATTAAAATTCAACGCCTTTTTTTCTTTCTTAAGCGTAACTAGATAATCAAGTTTTTTTTTAATAAAGTTTTAAAACGAAAATAAAATAAACTATAAATGCAACTTCATTTTATTCGAAACTTTATTTTTTCATTGTATCGTGTTTTATACATAATTATGTCTTTGCTTTTTTAATGTTCATGAGTTCAGTGGAGGTACCTACTGATGTACCTACTCTATTTCCATCGCTCATAATATACTAAATTAATTATTTTTTACTTTAACGTACAACAATGAGTGTGTACACATGCGAGAGTACGAAAATATTTTTTTTAATGAGTATTGAATTCAATAAAAGCTCGAACAATGCCGTGTGTGGCGGCCCACCATTGCATGCCTTTTGTTTTAAACGAGGCGCCGGTATTATGAATTTTTCACCGCAACAATGTTTAATGAGTGCCATACTTAGGTACCTTCCTATATCATGATAAAGCCGGTATACGTATATAGAGGTAGTCGGCCATGGGTGTGTATTGCAAATATCAGTGAAAAAGCAACATGTAGGTAGGTTATTGTTGGCAACTGGCTGGTGATACATTCCTTTTATCAGAGAGAAGGTAATCACTACGTTTTACCTTTTATGATTTAGTTTTGATAGATTGGTTTTTATTGTTTTTGCCTTGGGTTGTCAACTCAGAAGAATAACTAATCAGGTTGTCATTTGTCAATAGAGTGAGTATTATCCATCGAAATAATAAGTATCTACTATATTATTTCGATGGTATTATCAAGTCGCAAAATATGTAATTTTCAAAATATATCGTTTTTTTTTCACTTCAATCGCGTTGCTTCGTCTATCAAGTCACACATTTTCATTGGCACAATTATAAAAGTTGCCATTTAATAAAAAAGAAGAAGAATAATAATAATTAGAATTCAAACTAATCTTATTAATTACACTTTACAGTTATACAAAATCTTAAGTAATGCAAAAACAAATATCTATTAACACATTCAAAAATTATGCTTAACAAACATAATTTATTTGAATAATATATTGTACTAGCTGTTCCCCACGGTTTCACCCGCGGTAATATCGGAATTCCCGCGGGAATTCCGGAATAAAAAGTACCCGAGCCAAATTTCATCGAAATCCGTTCAGCCGTTTTTGCGTGATTGAGTAAACGTATGCGAGGATAAGAGCTCGAAAGCGCATTTTCATCCGACTTGCTTCAAACTTATCGTCACTGCTCAGCTCCTATCTGTCTTAGCGTTATTTTATATAGCCTATAACCTGCCCAGGAGTATGGACTACAATCGTACCAAGTTTGGTTAAAATCCCTTCAGTAGTTTTTGACCCATGCGTGCACATACAGACAGACAGACAGACAGACAAAAAATTTACTGATTGCATTTTTGGCATCAGTATCGATCACCATTCATCCTCCAATATTAATTTTGAATATATATTCAATGTACAGAATTGACCTCTCTACAGTTTTATTATAAGTATAGATTGGAGCATTATTATTGGATTTTGAATACTTAAAGGGAGCCGTTAATTTTTCATTCAGCTATTTATACAGAATTTTTCATTAAAACTCGATCAAAACCTACAGAAATATGGGTTCCTGAAATGAATGTAAATAAAATCGTTTATCCATGTCCTGTCAACAGATTACATGCAATACTCGTAGTATTAAAAAAATTCCTGTATTTACTTACTGCTGAATAATTATAATGTAGATATGATTAATTATAATAATTATTTATAGTCTTTGTTTGTCTACTGATAAATAATATAGCCAAAGTTTAATGAATATTACAATAGCATACCAAAATCAAAACTAATTCACCGACTAATCACAAAATATTGAAACTTAATTTGACCTATGAAGCTGATATTTGGACGCAGATAAGCAATAACATGTTAACCCACAAAAGTTATTGATACAGAACGCTTTATTGAGAGTTAGAGAACGTTTTTTTAATTACATGTTTACCTTATTACATTTTAAATATGTAACAAAATGTCCGTCCGTTAGTTTAATGATCCGTGTGTTCATAACGGTTTTCTAAAACAAAATAATGCTATATAGATTTAAACCTACTAACCGACCATAAACTAGTATAGATAGTAGATACATATTAGTTTTACCCCATCAGTCAATTTGAATCAGGGGAACATAATTTTTTTTTAATACGTAAAACACGACGTACGTCATTTTTGGACTTGTCAATTTTTAACCGCAATTTATACATTTCTTTTATAAAACAAGTTACTTAGTTAAGTAGTATATTCTACTGCAGTGGCATTTTCTAGACGTATATCGTGGAATTTCGGTGGGGTCAACGAAGCACGCAGAGTTCAGCGGAAATAATGACTGCCGCTCTGTAATTGGGAGGCTCTAGCGTTGCGCTCCAGCCTGGCTAGTAGCTCTTGCCAGCTAGCACTGGCGGGCTAGTAGGTAACAAGTCGCCAGTCACTCGCATGCCGCTTTGCATCGGCCGGTATATAAAGTTAACTGGAGCACAAAAGACTTTTGCGACCAAAACGTTCGATTTTAGAGCGAGGACATTAAATTTGGAGTTTGAAAGAAAATTGTGCAGACTTTGAAAACATGCAAATGACTAATACCTACACGAGTACGTTATGCTTTAGGTATCAAAATATTGACTACCTACAATTTTAATTCGATGAAAGCATACCCACTTTTATTTTTTAACTCTGGTGATACATACGTATTCCTTTAATTTAAAACATACTTCATAGAATATACAATACATAATATTATGATACCTAAAAGGAATTATGAATCGACATAATTCTTTGAAGATTTGAGAACCAGGCATATGAACATATATGTAGGTAAGTACGTATAACAGTAGGTACTAGCTCTCCACAATTTCTTCCGTGTTACATCGGGTGTGTGGTTAAGGTGTAAAAGCTTGACAAACTCACATTTACATCTATACATATATGTATATAAACGAAAGTCGTGTTAGTAAGGTACACTATTTATAACCCAAGAACGGCTGAACCGATTTGGCTGAAAATTGGTGGGGACGTAGCTTAGAACCAGGAAACGGACATAAAATACTTTTGATCCCGGAATTCCCGCAGGAACTCCGAAATTAACGCCAGTGAAATTTCATGAAATTTTGCATACACATTGTCAGGGGTACAGAAAAGGACATAGGGTACTTTGCATCCCGGAATTCCTGCGGGATATCAGAAATTTCCGCGGGTGCAACCGCGAGAATCAGCTTATCAAATGTTATTAAGTTAAGATATTATAACTGATACTTACCTACTAATTAATATCAAATAATATCAAATGGAACTAAACACTTTCTAAAGCTACGGCAAAATTTAGCAGGTAGGTACCTACGTTCATAAATCCTGGAATCGAATTGGGAAATTGACATGAGGGGAATGTTGGTGGATTAAGATACCGGGGCCCGGGGTACACGCGAACCTGCAACTCTTGCCCGGCGCGGCTCGGCCGGTGTGGGCAGGAAATAATGACGTCCGGCCGGCCGCCTCTCTAATTGAAACATACCTACGAACTGGCGCGAGCCAAGTAAATTACAACACGGAAAACGATTTCGTACAACGGAAACGTTGTTATGCATTTCGTTCAACATAATATACATTTTGTGACGAACCCCTGTCTATCTTTAGTATAATATTATGAATGCAAATGTGAGTTTATTCGTTTGTTACGCTTTCACACCTTAATTGCTCAACCGATAATTATGAAATTTTCTCGGAATTATCTCGGGATTCCCGTGGGGACTCTGTAATTGTTTGAAGTTGCTAAATAATACATCTTAGTGGTTTCGTTATTATCACTAGCAAGTTTTTGTTACCTTCCTTCCTTAGCTTCATCGTGCTCTGCAAAAGTTTGTCGAGATATCTCAAAGGAAATTCCACTTTGTTTATAGTTCGATGCAATTTGTTTGTTTAGAACCAACTGATTTTGTTGCAAACTGAAATGGAGTATACACTGCTGCTATATATGGCCTCTCAAAACTTCTCCAGACAATACAAAAAGCGAAGCGAAATACTTATCATATTTTATAGAAACCAAGCAAGATACTCGTGAGGACTTATAAAACGAAAACCTCATTTAATAATCAACTTTACGAAATGTTCAACGAAAATAAGATTATTAACTCCCCTTCACAAATACTTGAGTAAGTTAAACGATTGCTTTCATTCAAAATATCATAAAGCCACGATCGGGTTTTCATTAAAATTCATTGCAATCAAAACAAAGATCCACAACGATGTTTGCGTTTCATAAAAAACTTTTGTGCTCGCAATGAGAACTTTGGTTTATGTATTTTCTGTATTTGATCGTAAAATAGACGTGTACTCCAGGTTTATTTAGCACATGAATTATATAAAACATAAATAAACCAAGATATTGCAATTAATATAAAATGGTGGTGATACAATCTAAAAAGCAGAATTGCACAGACGGGCAGTAGAAAGTATATTTTTAATGTATATCCCAACCCACAACAAAGACAATTCTAAATTTACGAGTGTGATTGGTTGAAAGAGGTATATAACCCGAAATACACTCTGAGGTTTCAATATACCAACTTTACATTCAATGAAACGAGTTATTACGAAAGTAAATCAAACGAGCCGGAAATGACATACGAAAAGTCAAATTATGAATTTCTATGCCCACGTGAATCTCGGGATTCGCTCGGGAACTCTTTGTTCCGGAGAGTACTAGTTAGTTAAAAGGTAAAGGTAGTTACATGTTTATCACAAAATATTTAATATTCAACATTGTTTTTATAAAGCAATTTTTTTCCAACCACCCCTAACCGACTAGTATGTCTCAGTGGCAAATAAAACTCGACGTGATCTAACTTCAACAGTCATCGCGAGATGTCACAGAGAGTTCCAGTACCCTTGTTATGAGTTTTAAATCCAGAAGTTTTACCGAAACAGCCTCTGCGGTTGTGTAAAGACAATGTCACCAATTCATTTACAAAAATATGCCTAATATGCTGTCAAATGTCGCAACAGTAATAATATGCAACATCTATACAATATACATACATATATAACATACATACTATAAATAAAATGGAATGGACCTCCCATTTCCATGATTCTTACACACGCAGGTTTTCT
This sequence comes from Zygaena filipendulae, assembly GCA_907165275.2. NCBI lineage: Eukaryota > Metazoa > Arthropoda > Insecta > Lepidoptera > Zygaenidae > Zygaena > Zygaena filipendulae. The sequence continues at coordinate 10,759,537 of OU015654.1, forward strand.
CGTCCCACATCAAGCCAATCCTTCGTTTTTTACGAAGTATTGGATTGATTATTCTGTCTGTCTGCCTGCCTGTCTGTCTGTCAGTTTATATTGTTTTTAATATTTGCCTTTCTGATTCGTAAATACTTACTGACTTTGGGATCAACATAGAATACTCCCAACTGACAGGCTGTATGATATCAGCTATCTTTTCTCTTGCTGGAAAATCTAAGACCAAGTGAACAAGCTAGTCATAACTAAAATAACTGGTGGTGAGGGTTCTGGTACTACTTAGGAATGTCCACATTAAAACATCGCTATAGGTACCTAAAAACATGTAGGTATAACACTACGGCAAACTAGTAAATTGCATGCTTTAAAAATAACAGCGATTCATTGAGTTGAAATTTCGCGTGGCGTCACTAACTGGTGCAGTTTGTATGGCGGCTTGTAGCGGTAAGTGAGCCCCCGGATGTTGACAATTTTTGAAAATCAAAATTCTAATTAGTCCGTCATTTAGAAATTAAAAATCATTAGACACGTATTTTTTTATTTTTCAAATAAATGAAAATACACAGATATAAAGCGCATTAAAGTTAAGGGTGGGGGCTCGTGACGTCACTTACCGCTACAAGCCGCCATACAAACTGCACTAGTTAGTGACGTCCCGCGAAATTTCAACTTAATGTATCGCTGTTATTTTTTGATTACGTAAAAAAAGAAAAAATACGTGTCCAATATTTTTTATTAATTTACAAGACGGACTAAAAAAATTATTAAACCTTGAAGAGCTAGACTTACCATCTGTATGAAATGTGGCTCGTGCTATTATAAGGCTGAAACAGTTTTATTTTAACTGAATAAAATAATGAAATTTAAAAAGAGTTTGACTACAGTGGCTTAGAATTTAAAATGTTTGCAACCGTTAAAAGATTGGAGTCTATTTGAACTACATAGGTACCTACTTGAAGAATGCCGGAATGACCGTATTAACATTTTTACGTGCACTCAGCGCATTCTCTACTTGCTTTACCTACGTACCCGTATCAAAGTGAAACGTCACATCCACTTCTTGACATGAGCAAGTTTTATGGTTCTCTTTGTTATTTTCGCATGACATAACATTTGATGGCACGTGAATTGCGTTTTAAATGTTACTATGTATGTTATATGTATTCATACCTACTTACATACTATTCTTAACGATTGTGATACACAATGTTAACAACAATGTGTATTCAGTAAATCATTTATGCCACTATAATATAATAAGTTGATTCCAGACATAACTTTATTGTTTCTCATAACTTTTGGTTTAAAGTTTGTGCACTTCACGTATCTTATTTTTGTTACTTATCTTTGTAAAGCCCAATTTTTACACGCATCTAGTTTTAAGTTTTTCATTTTATTTATACGTAGGTACAACTTTTGCTCTTCATAATTGACCGGTTTTCAAACATCAAGAGTGCCGAAAAGCGTCAAAATTATCGTCCGGTTTTTATATTTGAGCACATTGTTAGCATCCACCTAGATTTATATTCACTTAGAAAACAATACTTAATATACGGATATACACATTTACTGTAACTACGTAATTATACATACGGTTTTGTATTCTTGTTTAATTACTCATGAAAAGTAATACGGGTGGGTATTGCTGGATATTTAAATATGTTGTAATGTAAGTAATGTAATATGTATCTAATTTACCGTATGTATTTAGACAAAACTGGTTGTTCATAAGGTACATTCGTACGTTAGTTATAGGTCATACGTTAGTTCATTACATTGATTTGTAAAAAATACGTATCTTATATTTCATAGAGATTGGAGATATATCGTAATATTTCTACTATGAAAGTAATATTAAGTCAGGACCATTCTCGACACGCAATTCTGGCGAACAGTGACTGACACGAAAGAGTATCGTTATTATAACAAAATAACTGATAATTAATTTATGAAAAGTCATAAAGTACCTCTACATATTTACGGAAGACACGCTACGTATCTTTACTTCTAGATAATACTACTATAGTTTCCTGTCCTCTCCAAATTTTTCAAAAATTTTATAAACAATACCACTTTCAGGGCTTCCCATATTTTATAATTTTTCTAGTAATATTTTCCAATTTTTTAATCCCCTGAGAACCACACGATCCAACCGTTCTCGAGTAATGCGCTCACCAATGAACAGCATATTATCGTTTTGTTTATATAGTAGAGCACTAGCTGTGCCCCACGGTTTCACCCGCGTGAGTTCGGAACTGACACAGGAACTTTTTTTTTCCAAAATAAAAGTAGCCTAAGTTAATGTACGTTAATGTACCAGTGAAAGTTTTTATTGATTGATGTCCTATATAAACTACATATTCAGATATTTATTTGACCTAGATAATTTCTCTTAGCACGATATAAAAATAAATGGAACAATTCTAAGAGCGTAGGTGCTGTGATGCCAAATTGGACACCGACACGGCATATGCTTTCGTACTGCACTGGTTTTCAGCTATTCTCCAACAAAATAAGGTTACTCGAATAGTTTACGGTGACAAAAGTGCAAGGGTAGAAGCATTCATGTTGCTTGAAAGTAAAGAAACGTGTAAGAATTGCTAAACTGCATGAGTGTACCTACTAGTACCTAACACACGCTTTTATGCACTTCCGTTGAATAAAACGACGTACCTACCCGGCAAGTTCTTATCTTATGATTCTGTCATAAATCATCTTAAGATTTAAAAAAGTAAATAATAATAATAATGAATATAAATAAAATAAAATGAATAATAAAAGTTAAAATCAAACGGCTACTTGACAAAATCTAAATTTGTAGTCTGTCATGTAGATTAATAAGAATATTTGATACGTATTTTTTTATTTTTTTACGTACCTACTTATTCAAAAATGGTGCGATACATTGAGTCGAAATGTCCTGACACCTGACATCACGTCTTGCTATAGTTTATACCTAATTATGACGTCACAAGTGATGACTATAATGCAATTTATCTAAGTATATTTTCATTAATTAGAAAAAAAGAAAAAGCAAAATTGACGGACTAAATAGAATTTTGATGAACCCCAAACGTATGCTTATTTGGTAATAGGTACTAATAATATTAAAAGTCGGTTAGAGTGTTTGTCACCGATAAGCTATGGTTGTATAACCGTAGCCTACACTCCAGAACAAAATGGACGAGCAAAACATGAAAACGGAACTATCATAGAACCAGCAAGAAAATTTATCGCTGGTATGTCAAAGTGCTTTTAGGCTGAAGCAGTCAACACTGTGGTGGGTACATTCAACAGATGCGGTGTAAATCCAATGAAGTATAAAAGGAATGGATGGATGGATAGCTGTACGGATAGGAGGATGGAGTAAGCTATTTAATCCATAGAACAGAGCACAGAACACAACACAATTAAAAACAGGTTAAAGAAAACGTATGAGTACAAAAACAATTGGCTACTTGACAATTTTTTTTTAGTTCGTCGCGTAGATTAGTAAAAATCTACACCAATATGGACACGTATTTTTTTACGTATATAATCAAAAAATAACGGCGATACATTGAGTTGAAATTTCGCGTGACGTCATACAACCCGGTGCAGTTTGTATGGGGCTTATACTGAATATTGACGTCACGAGTCCCCCACCCTAAACTTTAATGCGCTTTATCTTTGTTTATTTTCATTAATTTGAAAAAGCAAAAAATACGTGTCCATTATTTTTTTATTTTCTTACTGACGGACTAATTAGAATTTTGATTTTCATACCCTGGAGAATACCCAATTGCTTTGCAGATTTGCTAAATTGCCTCTGCGCATGTAGCCTTCTCTGCAACAAAATAACTCTTGCTAAAATATGGAGGGTATGAAGAAGCGTAACACAGTTCCTTATTATAGAAAAAAACGTGACCGGAACAAAACAATCAGTCAAGTGGGATGATGTCGCGGCCGTGCGGGGCCGGGGCGCTGCGTCGGATGCCTCAAATCCGTGTACCTAAGTCCCCAGCACCGTTGGCATAAGGCGCCCCTGACGGATCACTTGTCACTGTCACTGCTCATCCCCGTTCGACCCTGTTTACATTCGTCACGAAACACATCCTCAGCTAAACGGGGTTCATTTGACTCGTGTTGTCTAGCATTTTTATGCCTTTTTTATATTACTACTAGCTGGTCCCCACGGTCCCGTACCCACGTTAATTTTGGAGTTCCCGCGGGAATTTCATTAGAACACTACCTATTGGACGGAGAAAAAAGTATTCAGTGTGCGCACTCAATTCGTACGCCCACGATCGTACGTACAGAATTCGTGTCCAAAGTGCGCGCGGCCTTAGATTTCAAGTATAATCGCAACAATGTCAAATGGTACACAATGACCGATGCAACCACCAGCGCCACAATGAAATTTCTGTCCTCGGTGGTGTACCTACAATATGCTGGCTTTTTGTAAATCTTTACATCTGTACATTTGAATAAAGTTGTAGTGTCTGTTTTTAATTCCAAATTAACAGCTTTTCACTGAATGCATATTATAAAAGTATGTACATAAGGTGTAGGTACTTACTTTCATTAAAAATTTAAAAATTTTCTTTTTTAGTCTGTCTCTTTGTTCCGGCTAATCTCTGAAACAGCTGGACCGATTTTAACGGGACTTTCACGAGCAGATAGCTGATGTTCTAAGGAGTAACTTAAGCTACTTTTAATTAAGAAAAAAAAGTTCCTGCGGGAATAATAAAACTGTCAATTCTGTACATTGAATATAAATTCAAAACTAATATCGGAGGATGAATGGTGATCGATACTGATGCTAAAAATGTAATCAGTAAATTTTTAGTCTGTCTGTCTGTCTGTCTGTCTGTATGTGCACGCATGGGTCAAAAACTACTGAAGGGATTTTACCCAAACTTGGTACGATTTTAGTCTATACTCCTGGGCTGGTTATAGGCTATATAACATAACGCTAAGACACATAGGAGCTGAGCATGACGAAAAATTTGAAGCAAGTCGGATGAAAATGCGCTTTCGAGCTCTTATCTTTGCATACGTTTACTCAATCACGCAAAAACGGCTGAACGGATTTGGATGAAATTTGGCATGCACATTGTCAGGGGTACAGAGAAGGACATAGGGTACTTTTTATCCCGAAATTCCCGCGGGAACTCCGAAATTACCACGGGCGAAACCGCGGGGCACAGCTAGTGTACAATTAATATTGTACAAAGCTTCAACTGTTGCTTTGTGTTACAAAAGGTTCATGCTTCATCCAAAATTAAGTTAATAATGTCATTCGAACAGTCGAACTATGTCAAGGTTAAATAGTAACCTAACTCTGATATAGATTCTGAAAATTATCTCAAAAGTAAAATACATGAATTGATGATTCTTGTTTATTTTTTTATAAGATAATGGCGCAATTTGAAAACAGTAATAGGTAGTTTACAAAAAGGCTTCGCCCTAGCTATGTACGCGTTACAGTACCTACTCCACAAGAACACGTTTACAGGCGCAAGAAGTGAAAATTTTGTGTTTTAACTATGCATAGGTACTTATTTAATGAAAAACTCAAGAAAAGTCTAAATGTGTCACAAAGTCACTTGTTAACAAGCAAACGAATTCATTTAGGTTAATTAAAAAAAACTTCTAAATAAGCAGTGTAACGCGTGCAGCATAACGTTTCTTTCGTAATAATTAAGTAGTAAGTACATGCACAGATAATATAATACGATACTAGTACATGTAAGTAAGTATTCTTAGTTTTTCGTACCTGATATAATATCCATGCCCGTATTATATCCAGCTAAAACTGCATACTTAAGCTGCGCTGTCAAGTCAGAGTTTGTCTTCTTCATTTCTCAGAGGAACAAGCGAGGCAGAAAATATCTTGACAGGTGACCGACTCTTGAGTAGGTAACAACTACAAATGCGTGCCATAATTAACAGGTCGGGTGCGATTTGCATGTCGTCAGATTGGAGTCACGAAGTTCTGATTATTTGAATAAGATTCCGCGGTGCTGTATTAAGGAAATTATTCATGCCACGAAGCATATTGTGAGGGGAAAGGTGGAGCTTTGTGATATTAGCCGATAGATAACAAGTCGTTTGTGAATTATTGTGTATCTAACTATACAGAAGTAGGTATAACTTACTAAATATAATTTCGCGATTAACTCGGAAACTTTAACATACCTACTTAGATAAAATATCCGGCCGTAAGATTGCTGTACCCACCATGTAGGTGATCAAACACTAATTTGTACGTATAATTAATTATAAATGGACGAATACATATTTGCCAGGGTGCCAATCAAAATGTGGCCGCTAATATTTTGAATTAAAATATTATTAAATGACTTTTTTTTTTAAATTACACCCACTTTGTATTCAAATAAACTACGATCCACTACATAGTAGTGTACTTAAAGAACTCAAAAAGTTATGGTTGCCTTGGCGCAATCGGCCGCAACCTATGTGCAGCCAGGTGTAAACAAGTAGTAATTGGGTAAATTTTTACATCCATGATGTATATTCATCATTTGTATCTTAAATTAAAGGTAATTTATTTTTGTGATTGACAAAATAAATCTGCCTGGGTAAAAGTGGCCGCAAATAGGGGTTGCTAGCTGATAAAGATAAATTAAAGTGAGAGAGAGTTTGCGGGCTAGATCGGTTGTCAGACAAAGATGGCGATTGTCACGTATTTTTTGAAGCTGTTGTGCATGCGTCAGTAGCTGGGGTTCTCAATTAAAAGCTCAAAAGATAGCAGAAATGCTTTTTTAATACTCTGAAAAAATTTACTAATGAATTTTTGGTCAATTGCAGTTATAAGTAAAAATATAACAAATCCTTTATATTTAAATAAGACGATTGAGTAAAATTGATAGACATAAGACAATTTTTAGAAATTCTTTAACAAATAAATCATAGCATGAAAAATGTATTAAAAAAATTTCACCTTATGTGTGCCAATTTTACTTATTATACATATTATACTGATTCCAAAAATGCAATCAGTAAATTTTTTGTCTGTCAGTCTGTCTGTATGTGCACGCATGGGTCAAACACTACTGAAGGGATTTTAACCAAACTTGGTACGATTGTAGTCCATACTCCTGGGCAGGTTATAGGCTATATAAAATTACGGTAAGACACATAGGACCACAATATTGTACAAAGCTTCAACTGTTGCTTTGTGTTACAAAAAGTTCATGCTTCATTCAAAATTAAGTTAATAATGTCATTCGAACAGTCGAACTATGTCAAGGTTAAATAGTAACCTAACTCTGATATAGATTCTGAAAATTATCTCAAAAGTTTTTGCGGCGTCTTATCTTAGCGTGGCATGTTATGGTCATAGTGAATAAAGGCCCTGATCCACTGAAATAAGTCGCTTTGTCGTGCTGTGGAACTTATTGTACAGACTGCTTTAACTCAGCCACAAGTCACAACTGTGAATGACTTAGCAGAGCTCCTTATTGAATATTTAACAAATAACCAGTCTCAACTTGCGGTCTAGTAAATATACATAGTTTCAGTTTCATAAAGCTAAAACATGAAACTAAGTAAATATTCTGAAAACAATAATAATGTACCTTCTTATGTTTCACAAAATCTATAATTATAAAGAAGCCGACTAGTCGACTTCCTGTTTTAAAATTGTTTTGAATACTAACTAAGCCTAGGAGCTTTTAAAGCATAAAAATTATCCAACTCTACAGAAATATTTGTTTTTTTGCAACTACATAACTCCTCGAAAAACTAACAAAGGGTTCAGCAATCCACTATAAGTGATTTTGCCCTTGTTTATCTTAAATTAGCGTTAGGTATACCTAATAGTCTTAACTGCATCGTTAAAGAATATCGTTAAAGAATACTTACTGTTGTGCGATTAGTAGACAGGGGCAAAGCAAATACTTCTCGTCTCTTTTTCAGAGGGTAGGCATCAGATTCCAGATTCGTGTTTCTTGCTAACTAAAATATTTAATGCTGTTTTAATGTTTTTTCAGCAGTTTTTCTCGCTTAACAAATATAACAATGCAAATCAAATAATTACTTTCGAAAAAAAAAAAAAATGCGGTAATCTGCTAGCCTATTATGTAACTTTTGTTGCTTTCATATTTCAGTTTCAATCAGAAAAATAGCGATTGTGTGATTAATTTATCATGTTTAGACAGCTTCTACTTTTAAAGTATGTTTATTCTGGTTGATTGCTAGGTATTGTAGGTGTTAAAATGTACATATTGTAATCGCAAAACCGCCACGTTTTTTATTGCAACCGAAAAATGATAGAAATAAAAGTTACATAATAGCCCCTCTGATCAAACATTTGTCCATAATCGCGCCCAATGAAAAGTGACTATACCCCTTAGCATTTACAATCTACAATCGTTAACGCATAGAAAACTAAGGAACAGAATTGTAAAGTTCAGTTTTAAGTCACGAAACATTTAATTTGTGATTGGTCGATTTTACGTGATCACGTGACATAACGATTCGTTCCTTAGACGCGTTAACGATTATTTATAGATTGTCAACTTGGCTAAGGGGGCAAGTTCCGTAGATGACCGAGAGTGATATGGATGTAGGTACATATACAGTGTGAAAAGCACCGTTGCAGCTAGGTGCATACAGACAAAGCGTTGCACGTTGTATGTATCGGATGGCCGGCGCTGTGCTATCAACAATTATTCACGAATATAAGCGTCATGTCACACAGGAATTAACTCCGTTAGCTCGTAAACATGGTGACGCTGATTTGTAGCTATCATTCCGCCTTTGTATTACAAGCACATAACACAATTCAGGCTTTAAGTTACGTGGTTATTCTGCAGTTGTTTCAGATTTGGATTTCTCATCCACATTAACATTTACAACTAAAATCGAGTTTGTATATATTTTCTGTTAGAAATGCAAATGTGGCTTTATTCGTTTGTTAGTTACACTGCCTTGTTAACCGATTATCATAAAATTTTTGCATACATGTTGTCAGAGGTACAGAAAAGGACATATATATGTAAGTCTCGTACACTGAAGTTATTTTCGTCTAGATAATTTGTTTTGAAAGTGAAGAATAAAATTGCCCATTGAAATTATTTTTGTTACCCATACAAAAATAATTCACCTCAGTCAATTAGGTATCTGCACATGATAAATAATGGGGAGAAAATATTTAAATTAAAGAGAGTGAGTGGGACAGAGAGAAAATATAAGGAATTTCAGAAACAAAATCAATTACATTATCCGATGAGAAAGAAATATCATAAATCAATGTCGACCCAGCGCCGAGGGCTGAGGAGCGATTCCCAGAGCAAATCTGGACGCGTAGGAATGTTAAGTGATTTTAAATTCGTAAACACCAACGTGCTCTCTATATACTTTATTCCCTAATAAATAATAGATAATCGCTTTTGCAGAAAAAAATCAAAAACTGACTACATATTTTCAGATCTACAACGTGTTAATGAGTTGATCAAAAACCTGATACACCCTATTTAAAAAATTAAGCAATAATATGATTAAATTATAAAATTATGTCGAAGAAATTAATAGTCTAACAGTTATTCAACAACATTAGTTTGGAGGTGACCTATCTAAGAAATTTCAAGCGCCTGCGCCTACGTGAATGACCGTTTCGATCTTTTTGCTGCGGGTGCCTTATACGCGCCAAATATTATATTATAAATAATTTAGAGATGGACTAGTAAAATCGAAAAAATATAACCTATATTAAAATATGGTGTGATCGAGTCGATTCTGAACAAACTAATTTCTAGTTTTCAGTCAATTCATTCGATCTACTATACGTACCTAGATACTATGTTTACGTCGTACTATGACTTGTATAAAAAAATATAGTTATTCTTCTGAGGATATCACGTGATATCCTCAGAAGAATAACTATATTTTTTAAACATACATTTTAAAAATAAAAAATAATGACAAACGAAAAGAAAACGGAAAAAAAATAAGGTGAAAACCATAGATTTAGAATTTTTTTCGTACATTCTGAATCTATGGTGAAAACAGAGAAACGAATAATACGTATACTGTGGCGGGAACAGCTAGTCTGCGCTAATATTAGAGGGAGGGATACTCTCTTCTTAAATAAAGTAACTACAGTATCCCTGAGTCACATCTAAGATTTCATCACGTTTCATCTGGGAAGAATTTTATCTACTCCCGGGAATTCAGAAATTACCGCGAGTGGATCCGCGGTGGAACCAGCTAGTTGGTTAATATCATGCAACAAGGACAAACAAAAAGTCGACCACGAAAAAAGCGAGGTTATCTATATATTCTAATTATTCTATGTATACTTTCACGTACTAAAAATATCTATTAGATAAATCCATATATTGTTATTAAGCCTAATACGGGGATGTCACAACAATCAGTAAAACAGTGTAGATAAAAGCATTGTCGTCGGCGAGGTGCTCCCGAATTTTCGCCAAGGGTCCCTCGTAAAACTTTATTAGCCGCATTAAGTTCGTGGTTGAATCCTGTTTATGTAATCGCCTCCGGAGACCTTTGCCGGAGAAAATATTAAGTGAAAAAAAAACCAAGCGACGACGCGAGACTCGTCATTATGATGTAGCGAGTTACTACCCTTGAGGCATGTCGTCTACGACCTTTACATGCGCGGAATACGCGATCCTACGACGATAGACTTGTACTACATTATTGTGCTTAAAAAAACAAATCACAATAGTCATTTCGTTACGTATTAACCGCTCGCAGTGCGAAACGACTAAAGACGCCTTTCGATGCCGGAAAAATATAAGTTCCCGAGGGAATCCCAAAACACTCGCAGATGAAAGCTCGGGGTGCAGCTATAGTAGGTAATAAATAAACATGATCAAATCCCTAGAGTTATCACGGGCTCACGGATGACGTCGGATATTCCAAGAATAGATAGTTTGTGAACACGCGGATGCTTAGTCTCGTCTGCTTAGCTAGTTAAATATCTTCGTGCGAACCAGAATTACCGATACAAATTACTCGCGAAATTCCTCTGTACTTCACTCACCATAACTAAACTGTGCTATCCCTATAGAATGTATTGAGTCGTGCATAATATCAGAATGACGAAACATTTTGCTGACTTAAAACCTTTTTATTGGATATAGAATTTTACTCTTCTTCTTCTTCTTCAATTATGGCAATCTATCGCGATTTATCGCATTTAATTCTGCCAATGTAAGTAAGTAGTTTTAGCAATTATAGTAATTATAGCGAAACGCCAATGACAGTGTCAGATTGTTCCCCAAGACAAAATACAATTCTCTCACGAAAATCAGCTTCTTTCTTGGAAAACAAAATGGCTGCTGGAAGGTGGTGGTGAAAATATCGAATAGGTGGGTAAATAACGCGACAGGCGTCCACTTGCAACGGCCTCCACCGATCAACAACCGAATTTTACACTGAATGAACATTTAAATATAACATATTTATTTGTATGTTTGTAATGTTTAATGTTCGAAATAAATGTTGTTCAATCTTTAAAGAATGACATTGCAAAAATAAATTATTTCATTTTTAGCTTGTTTATAAAATAGAACGTTTTAGTAAAAATAATATGTTATCACTGTTTGTCTCTAGCTATGTTATGATGCTTAGATCTTTAAAACTACGCAACGGATTTTGATGAGGTTTTTTTTGCAGATAGAGTGATTCAAGAGGAAGGGACCTCTGAAATTACCGCGTGTGGAAACCGCGGGGACAGCTAGTATTAAACAAAAGTATTATGGAACTGCTACCTCTGTGTAGACAATATCTCTGTCTGCTGACTCAATGCAGGATATTTACTCTGTGCAATTGTTATTATTTACTTGTCTCGTCCACAATTTGATTTGTATTCAGAGTTCGTTAGTTCTTCTCACAATGATTACCCTCAGGCGAAAGCGTCTTCTAGCTCTATAGTTGCTTGATTATAATATTAAGTGCTTTTTCTATCTACGTATATCCCTACGTAACTCCCAACAGTGTCATGACATGAAAATTATAATATATCAGCAAAATTGTCTCGCAGCCGCCTAGAGGGATGCGGAGATTACAAAATTCTCATAATTGTTTAACTGCGTATTGTAAAAGCTTAAATGGAAATATGCCTGTGAGAGCACGCCTGAGCGGAGAGTATAAATGAGTGGAAATTGAGCGGGAAACATGGACGATTTTTTTTCCACTAGGATTTCATTATTTACTGTTATAGGTATGTAGTTTTCGTTAAAAAAAGTTTCATGTTCAATACTTAGTTGTTTTATACAGCAATCCATTGCTGATTTTATCAAAGAAAAATTAAATGCTATTATTATTCAAAATGGTATTATTAATTTCTCAAAAGGTTCGGAAACTTTTAACGTCATTAAAAAATTAGAAATTAAATTCAATTAAGTTATTTTTAATAAGTTTCATGTAAATAAAAATAGAGCTGTATCTCTTTAACGCCTATACCCAGAGAGAAGGTAATCACTACGTTTTACCTATACCTATATAGAGTAGGAAGCAATGATTAATAGTCATTGGTAGGATGTCAATTATTGTAGAAGCACTTCTCAAAGAGAAATGAACTTAGGTTTGACAGTGACAGCCCGTCATTGCGAATTTTAGATGAGTAACGCTAAATTAAAATAGTCTAATGCTCAATTGGATTAATTTACGTTATTGCCTTCATATTTATACCTAGACCGGTGTACCTTGAAACTGAATACTAGCTAATACATAAAAACTATTATTTGTTGGTTGAATCGTCCGTTCACTGTGTAATTTTTAACATCGTAGGTAGGTTGAACACGGCTCTACGTATATTTAATTTTGTATATAATCCCAGATCAGTCTTTAGGAATTATGTTTTGTTCTTAGAAGAAAAATAAATCTTCCCCTTAAGGAAATATATTTCACTTGTCTATTCTTAACGTATCTACAGGTAAAAAATCTATATCACCTTTAATTTTTTTTTTTCAATACAATACATTTGTCTACGGGTAGATAGGTACTTACATTTTTTTTATGTATTGTACCTGTAATATTGGACAAAATTTGAGTTTGGAAACTGGAGTGGGATCAACAAGGCCTTCTAAGACTCATGTGGTGCGCTCGTAAAATTTTACGAGCGGGGACGGCAGGCGCGGGTTCCATCCCCTCTGTCGCCGCCTGTACCTGGGATCCGCTGGGATCAAGCGAACCTAACCTCACATAACACCCACTCAGACGCACTTATCTATGTGATAATGTGATTAATGATTAATTTTGCTCATAATATTATAATAATTGATTAAGTTTGATTAAAATAATCAGATTTATTTTTACACGCTTTGCTGTTCCCCGTGGTTTTAACCGCGTTAATTTCGAAGTTTACGCGGAGATTCCAAGACAAAAAGTACCGTATGGTCTTTTCTGTATCCCTGATATCGTGCAGGACTTCTCATCGAGTTGGTGCTCGTTTGATGGGTCTTGACAAAGACTCTGGTCCTAGATGATGACCAGGGCCTAAAAAGGAGCCAGAAGATTGCCCCTGGAGATCTGGAACTACAAAGAAACTCCAAAGATTTTTGAACTCGTTCATTTTGTTCCGATGAGTAAGTACCGTCTGTTACATATGATATAAATAAAAAAAAAAAAAATTTTGTTAATGACCTGTTAGGATAAATTTTGGTTTCTGACAAATTTTGGACGTGTCACTTTTACATAGACTCTGTCGATAGATATTCATTTTTTCTTTATAATTATCAATTAAATGGTTAATTAAGAAAAATTAAAATATAAAATCGAAAAATATTCTCTTCGTGTGATGAATTATTATATCATCATGAATAGAGGATTTTCTCAAATAAACTTCAAAGTTATCGAGCTAAATAAAACTCGTATTTTCTGCTATTCAGAACCTCTCCATTTAGTTCTATCCGCTCAAAGCGTAAACGAAATTTGTTTCGCTACAACGCCCTTATGATATAAAGGCTTCGGAAAATCTTTAAGTGTAGATATTTTGATATCAAAAGAGGATGGATATAACAATTTCATAGCAAGTAGCTGCTGAGGGCGACCGTAGGAGCGCACACACTTCAATAAATTTATAACACTTAGTTAATTTCATATGATGTGAACCATCAGATCAGAACCAATGTTGGAAACGGTGGCTTTTTAGATCATTTTGGCAGGTACCACATACCTCATACCTCAGGCTATAGGTACACATGTCATTAGATGTATGCTACGATGATTTTTTTTTCAAAAAAATATTAAACTTCTTTAGGTGACGACCAGATTGGCACAGTACCTATAGGTAATTAAGAAGTTCTGCGTTAGATTCTCGATGGTGGTGGACTCGGTGTGATGAACACCGGGTTCCACTTTCCAGTCTTGGCGTATAAATTTAAACTACAATAACAATATAATATGTAATATTATGTAGTATATACCACCTTTGTTTGGTTTCCACGACACAAGCTGATAGCTTAGTGTGGGATCAAGTAAAGCTTTGTGTTGTGGAGTGTTTTTATAAAAAATAATTATACCCATGTATTTTTTTAACTAATTTAGTTCATCTGGCACACCACTTATTTATTTTAAAGGAACGTTCCTGCATTATAATTATGGTTTGGGTCCGCTATCCCAATCACGATGAGAAATCAGTATTCATAATATTAAACCTCCATTACGCACACATGATGCATAATTAATTTGTTATGGTAGATTTTTATGGGCTCGTAAAAGTTGATAGTTATAATTTTGAATATTTGTTGCCCCTTACCATCAGATCGAGTAGCTTATACACGAATATATACCCGCGTTATTTTCTTAGATCCCGCTCGAATTTCGGGATAAAAGTACTCCTGAAAATGTGATGCATGTTTACCCGCGTTAATTTCGGAGTTCCCACTGGAATTCGGGGAAAACAATCGTTATCGGTACCCTTGCCAACGTGTTTGCCAAATTTAATAGTGATAGGTTGAGCCGTTAAGGCGTGAAAGCGTAACAAACAAACAACTTGCGTTAGATCAAGGTTTCGATAACATTAAAAATACTCATTATTTCTTATACACTTTAAATCATAGAAGTTTCTTTTAAAAAACAACATTGCAATAATAGTGTTGCTTACTCTAACTGAATCACGCACCTTCAAGTTACGTACCTACGTAGAAGTAAAAAAAGGTCTCCATCAAAACCAACTACGTAACTCCGGTTTCGTTAGACAGCTGATGAAACGGAATTCATAGAGATTCTAACGCTAACAATACTACGATTGCTGTCCGCATATATTTCTAGCTATACTAAAAAGAAAAAGACCTAGAGACCTACAGAGGTGATAATCTGTCAAGGTACATCTAAATTTTCTAAATTTTATATTCATCGCGACGCGCGCCACCGACCGAAACCGCTAGTTTAATATTGATACTATTATTTTGCACAAGGCCTCATATTATAATTCAAGCAAATAAAACTTATTTGTGGATAGAGTTTAATTTTGTTTGAAATTAAAAAATCTATGCTTTATTGCCATAAAAAAATATATCCAGCGTTTTTGAGTAGTTCAACCTAAATCCTTTAAGACGAACTCATAGACCTCTGTTTGCGCTTTTTGTAGTTCTATAACTATATATAATTCTACGCTCTCGTCGGTTTCCAAACTTACAAATCAATAATAATTACAAACGATACAATATACCTATTTTATTGCACCACATAATTTTTACCATAATTTTCTAGGTAAACTAGCAGTCCCGCTCGGTTTCACCCGCGATAATTTCGAAGTTCCCGCGGAATTGTTCCACACAAACTTTGCAACACCCCATTTCATCCCCGTAGGGGTTGAATTTTCAAAAATCCTTTGTTATCGGATGCCTACGTCATAGAAAGAACACACCCTCCAACTTTCAAGTCTCTACGACCAGCAGTTTAGGCTGTACGTTGATCCAGTCATTCAGGACAAAGGATTTTATATGTATAGATGAAATATATCGCATAAAAGCGGTACTGATTGTATTTTGTTCTCAATCTTTCTCAGAAATCAGAACCTACACACGACAGTTATGCCCTTTGCCTAGTTCTACTCCGTTTTCCCTAAGTCGCGGCACACTCGCTTCATTTACGACCAACTAATGGCGCGCATAATGGATATTTACTGCGTTGTTTACTACTACATTTACCTATCCGCTACATGCTCTTATACGAATAAACAAAGAAAGTTTTCGGACATTGAGCAATCTTATAAGTTATAGCTGACAGCAAGGAAATTTACAATGCAAAACAATCAACCGTTTTTTTACCGGGTTCAGGTATTTATTATTATTCTTTTGAACTTTTAATAGCTCTCTCTAGGCAATGGGCTAGTTGACTAATTTTTTTAAGCCGGTTTGTAGATTAATAAAAAATATTGGATACGTATTTTTTCTTTTTTTACGTAATCATAAAATAACGGCGCAGTTAATCCGGTGCAGTTTGTATGGCGGCTTATAGCGGTTAGTGACGTCACAAGCCCCCGACCTATTATTTCTGTATAATTATTTTAATTTTATATTATTAGAATTGTGATTTTCAAAAGTCTTAAACATCCGTATTGTTTTTTTGGTAAACAGCTTGACCATACCTACACTGAAGGTATACTCCTTGTATACCTAATTCAAATTGTACCAGTAGGTACATTTAGTCTCATCTATGTATAGATAACGAAATAAAAAACAATGTTGCCAATTCTGTTGATTCGTTGACTTTTCGTGATTAGATTTATAAATTCGTCGGGCAAAGAGGCCAATTTAAAAAATATTGTTATTCGCCGTGGACTTTCGCAGACGGTGACGCCGTCCCTCGGCTTCGCTCAACATCCGCTAATTGGTTTCGAAGTTGTTTTCGAGCATAATTTCAGCTAATTGCACTCGTGATCTCGGCGTCCCGCCAACTTTGTAATAGCAGTAGATACGGTAGCGCGCAAAACGAATCTGCTCATATTGTGAGTTGTAACTTTTGATGTATTGCTCTCTCGCTACTATAGGTACTGTCTATATATATACCTACTACACGTATATCGTTCGCCTTTTATCCCTTCAACAGAATATAGGCTTTAGACTTTAGAGGAACCTGAGAAGTACGTAAGTGTGTCAGTATTTCTTTACCTAGAATAGTAGGCTTATTACTGACATGCAGTTTAACAAAACAAAATAAAAAGGAAAACAACACTATTGTATTAACGGGTATGAAATACTTTTGGTTGTGACCAGCAGAAGCACGACGTGCGCTCCATGTTCACAGGAAAATACAACGGGATATCGTTTCGTAGAGCACTTGTATTATCACCCAACTCCCACTCCGGTTCCGACGCTACGGTATGCTTTGGAGATTAAAAGGATTCTTGAAATTATGATCTTAAGTGGAGTTTTTAATACCAGCACCAAAAGTTGTAGACAGTTATAGAGTATACTTTTAGACAAATAAATGCCTATGTAGGTTTGTTTATTTGATGCGTAGAAGGTACTAGATAAATAGGAACTCATTATTATTGCATATATCTTTTTATTTTTTTTATTGGAAATTTACCTATAGATTTTAAAAAAAAGTTTCATTTATTTAATTTGATTTAGTTTATTTAATTTATTCAATGAAATTTTTATTGAGTTTAATTTAGTTTATTGAATGTAATTTTCATTTTCTAATTTAATTTATTTTGTTATTATTTTGTAATTATTTTATTAGAATTTTATGGGTTACTTTGCCTGAAATAATTAAATTATTATTATTATTATAATGCGGATACATTATCAGAGGTAGGTACCGAAAAAAGTGCTGTACTGGGAGGAAAAATTATCTACTTCTCAATAGATCTACTTGACAAAATCAATATTGCCGTGTGAGAAGCTGCGGGCACCAGCTAGCAGAAACATATAAAGATTGAAATGGAAATTAGAATGAGTTTTCCTCCCATTATTATTATCAGCGATTCGAATTTTTTCACCCGACCGTGAACTTTCTCTGCGACCGAATTCGGTTAGAGAAACATTTTGATCGCCGCTCGGGTCATGTTTTGATAACGGCGTGACGGTGTTATCTCGCTTGATGAATGGACTTTTTGTTCAAAATGAACATTGTTATTTTGATACGTCGAGGCATAATAATATAGAGAAGGCACCGTAAATTATACAATCCGCTTTGATGAACAGACAGACAATGTAGCGACCCACCTCTCTATCTTTTGAATTGCTTTTTATTTTAGCATGAATCTACATTACATAAGCAGTAACGTATACCTACTCGTAAAAGAAGCAAGCAAATTATACTACCTTTTCAAGCCATGCTAACATAATTTAACTATTTCAATAGATTTATAAAGTTCTTTGAGGATAGTGTTTGGTATACATTTTCAACATTTTTATATTTAAATCCCTATAATCGAATGGTCATGAGTTTATCTCAAAGAAATTCAAATTGTTAGTAATAGTAATGTATCATAATAAAATTTTGACCACCCGATTGGCGCAGTAGGTCACCATGCCTACCCGCCAAGCAAGAGGTTTAGGGTTTGATTCCCGGTAGGGGTGCACTTCGTGTGATGAACACAGCGATCCACTTTCCAGTCTAGGTGTGTTTATATATCTATAGTATAATATATATGTACATACATATATACCACGTTTGCTTGGTTTCCAATTAACAAGCTTATAATAGCTTGC
This sequence comes from Zygaena filipendulae, assembly GCA_907165275.2. Classification (NCBI taxonomy): domain Eukaryota; kingdom Metazoa; phylum Arthropoda; class Insecta; order Lepidoptera; family Zygaenidae; genus Zygaena; species Zygaena filipendulae. Next base: position 10,778,175 of record OU015654.1, read on the forward strand.
AGTGGGATCAAGTGGATCTGTGTGTTGTGATGTGGATTATTACTATTATCTATAGGTATATCTATATCTTCTATACTTATAATAAAACTGTAGAGAGGTCAATTCTGTACATTGAATATATATTCAAAATTAATATTGGAGGATGAATGGTGATCGATACTGATGCCAAAAAAGCAATCAGTAAATTTTTTGTCTGTCTGTCTGTCTGTGTGTAAGTGCACGCATGGATCAAAAACTGCTGAAGGGATTTTAACCAAACTTAGTACGATTGTAGTCCATACTCCTGGGCAGGTTATAGGCTATATAACATAACGCTAAGACACATAGGAGCTGAGCAGTGACGATAAATTTGAAGCAACTCGGATGAAAATGCGCTTTCGAGCTCTAATCCTCGCATACGTTTACTCAATCACGCTAAAACGGCGGGACGGATTTGGATGAAATTTGGCATGCACGTTGTCAGGGGTATCTACAGAGAAGGATATAGGGTACTTTTTATCCCGGAATTCCCGCGGGAACTCAGAAATTACCGCGGGTGAAATCGCAGGGCACAGCTAGTAATTAATAAAATCTTACGACTTTTCCATTAGCTTAATGTTCGTTAACAGAGGGGTTATTATGTAACTTTTGTTTCTATCATTTTTCGGTTGCAATCAAAAACATGACGGTTTTGCGATTACAATATGCACGTTTTGACAACTACAATATCTAGCAATCAATCAAAATAAACATACTTCAAAAGTTGAAGCTGCCTAAACATGATTAATTGATCACAAAATCGCTATTTTTCTGATTGAAACTGAAATATGATAGCAACATAAGTTACATAATTGCCCTGCAGGTGGCATTGTAACACTTTACCACTGCCAATTCCGATCTCACTTATTCCTTGCTAGCTGTTCCCGCGGTTCCACCCGCGTTAATTTCAGAGTTCGCTTACAGCTTTTCGTTGTGTATTTTCTTTGTTATTTCAAATGCTCCCGTTCTATTTTTTTAATGCCGCATCTGTTTTTTTCTTTAACCCGATCTTCAGCCAGTGTACTCTTCGATCCAGAACGTTTTGTGTGTTTGCAGTGTAACGATTCGCTAGAGCGTTTACATTGCGATTGTTTTTGTACCGAACGCAAAACGTAAAGGTTTTATTACATTCATTTTTATCCAGTTTACTTGGAATCCTCACTATAAATGCGAATGTGAGTTTGTTTGTTCATTTTTTGTTACGCTTTCACGGCTTAGTGGCTAACTGATCATCATGAAATTTTACTTTTTGATAGAACAGCTAGTAGTAGTATATGAAAATAATAACATCCTTAAAAGGCGGATGTGAGTGTACCTATTTGTTTCGCTTTTACGCCTTAACTATGCTCAGCCGATCATCGTGTTTAAGTATAAAATTAATTTTTTTCTCAGACAAACATCGTAGATACTAATTACGAATCAAACATATTTCCTGGTTTACCTAGAGTAGCCTTAATGGACCTACATAAATTTGATTCGAAGAAAAATGCTCTTTCCAAAATTTAAAAATCATGTCACAGGTGCAAATGCAAAATCTAATAGCATTCGTACCTACAATAAATCATCGTCGCCGGCCATTGCTTTATAACCATGTTGTACCTAACCATTTTATATATAACATCCACGCACTACAAAGTGTGTAAATGATTTATATTTTGTAAAAGGATAAAGACGCGCCAAAACAGGTACATACATACGAGAGTAAATAGTCCATCAGCTAAACTTCCTTTAATCTGAGCGTAAGTAACGGCCTCGCTCAGAATCGTTCTTTAATTTGGCATTTAGCTAATTAAGTTCAATTTAGTTAAAGACTAACCGCCGCACTCAGAGTCGACTTTAATGATTAATTAGTATAGATTTTTAAAACACAACTGCCGCAATCATACAAGTTTAATAAATTAATGTTAATTGGCATTTAACGAGATGTAACTTAATTAAATAAATGCCAATTAACATTAATTTTTTAAACTTGTCTGATTGCGGCAGTTAGTTTTTTAGTTTTTTAGTTAGTTTGTTACGCTTTTACGCCTTAACAACTCAATCATCGTTCATCATGAAATTTTCCATACACATTTTCAAGGGTACCTACAGATAAACACATAGGGCACTTTAAGTCTTTAAATCTCGAAATATCCGCTTAAACTTCGAAGTTAACGCGGTTGAAACCTAGAGAAACCACTAGTATAATTAATCGTATATAAAAATCTCGTGTCAGCATGTTTGTCTGCGCTAATCTCCAAATTCAATTAACCAATCTAAATGGAATATTTCACGCTGTGTGTAACAATGATCCAATACGAGAAATATAGATAATAAGATAACTACTTTTGAGAGTTCTGGAGGAAGTGTCGAAATTCACGCGGAAGAAAAGGAAATAGCTAGACGGTAATAATATAAAAATTTTACCTTCTTCAACTTTGACAGACTATTCCGTGGCATCTGACAAATAGCATAACTCCGCGTCCATAGACTCCGTCTGCTCCCAATTTGCCGATGACAACACCTACATCCCGCTGAGAGAGCTCTCTATCACGCACGACTTGAATTAAGAATGCCTGTGTCCGTATTCAAGAATAAATTAAGGTTTTTGTGACATTAAATTATGGTGATATACTTCTGTACGCCACGAACCGATATCGTCAGGTAATGGTTTGATGGAAAAAATAAATTAAATAATATTTATATGTGGGGAATTTAGAGTAATAGGCAATTACAGTAAATTGCTACATATTTTATTCACGTCTGATATACGTATAGCTGATGTATGAAATTCTCAATTATATGTATTTATGCTATGTAGATAAGACATAACGGTAAGATGGTGTCACAAGCACGACTCTAATAAAAAAATCTGTTGGTTTGTCTTGCATAAATCCCAGAGTATATAACCAGTAGCATCAATTATGGCATTTTATTGCATTTTTTGGTAATGCCAATCTGTCTAAAATTACCAGTTACCACACGTCACTCAGTAAAAGTAATTAATAAATACAGAGAGTTTATTAGCTTTACCCGGTTATGGAGATAAATACCTTCAGGAATAAAGATTGGTTTTATTAGTGTCGTTCTTATACTGTCGAATTCATAAAATTAGAAATTAAAATTCAAAAAAATTAACGAAATTTAAAAAAGCAAATAGATATCTTATGTGGTTGGAATTTACTGTTTGGTATTTATTGTATAATATTCTATATGATATTTGAAAATAAATTATAACAACTACCTACCTCACAAAATAAAAAAGTCATAAGCCCTTTCGGGGTTAAGTGTCTTGTATGTTGCTAATGTATTTGTTTTTTTCAAGTAAATAAAAAAAATCTCCGCAACAAGAAGGCAGAGCATTATTAGGTATGTAGATGCCAAAGCTTCATATTTCCGTGGTGCTTATGCCTGATTTTTGACGTACCTAATGTTTATTATAACCAAAAAGGTCGTGTATAGTAGTAGTAAGTACCTATAGACTTACATAAATACATAAAAAAAATCATTAAAGTGGACTTTATCATAGCGATGATGGCTAAAGCACCTACCACCTATGTACGCGTTACGCAAAACTACAGAATTTCTGATACAAATAAGAATACCCGAGGAAATACCGAAATACGTGCGAATAAACCGAGGGCATCAGCTAGTTATGTATACGGATGTATAAGTTGTAATTAAATGAAAATTGCTATTTGATGTTTTAAAGTTACCTATTATGTTCATAATATAACCGATGCGTGCTTGCCGGCGACAAGCGAATTAATTAGTTGAAAAGCAAACATTAAAATTTCTGTTTATTTTGGATTAAAAATGTTGCCTGCGTAGGTAATAAAAGCAGTTTTTGTACTTGCCGTCATTCTCGAAATGCTTTATTTATTTTCACAGTTTCAGTATTAGATAGTGTGTTTTTAACCGTTAAATAAGTTTGTTTATTATACCTACATTTTTCAGAAATTATTATAATAAATTAAAAATAATCATCAATAAACAAATTTTACAGATTTCTGAGAAATTATTTGGCCAATATTCGTCGTAGTTGAGATCTTTTGGTCCAATTCAACATTTATAAAAACAATCAAAATTATGATGATATATTTAATTTATAATCTACAATTAATAAAAAGTAACTTCTAAATGTTAATAAACTAAAACTAAACTTAACCTAACCTAAAATAAATTGATGATATTATATTACGAGTATGTAACACAGTATAGGTAGGTAGGTACTATAGCTGTTTCACCCGCGGTAATTTCGGTTCCCGTGGGAATTTCAGGAAAAAAGTACCGTATGTCACTCTGCACTCAGGATTACCGTACCTTCCTATTAATTTTCAAAATTGGTTCAGTATTTCGTAAAAACTTGTAGGTATTAACCTTTTTACTTGTTTTTCTCTTAAGAACACTAATTACCTACATTGTTAAAGATCAAGGTGTTTACATAATATTTACTTCATAGATTAATGATGTATTATTATTATCATTCTTAAAACACGACGAGCCCTTGACTCAATATTTTGATTTGATTCTCTTATAACATAACAAAACAGTCAAAAACAAACTTATACCAAAACAAACAAAATTTCTGTCAATTCAAAACTGGGAGTTAATGAAGAAACATAATATTATTATCCTATAAATCCTTGAATCCGTACGGAAGCGGTCAAATTTACGTCTGAATTTGGCATTAAATTTAGTTGTTTGGTGAAATATTTTTATTCTTTGCCTATAGGTGACGTTGGCAAAGTGCCCAGCGGTGCACGGTGTGGCAACCCTGGGCACGCTCGAGCGAGCTACGGGGACCGGCGACCGCCTGCATCGGCCACGCTTCTCACTTGGTGCAGTCTCGAGCGTTCAACACCGACACAGTATGTAAATGTAAACAGTAAACAAACTAGGTATATACAAATGAATGTGAGCAATTAGGTAGTATAGATGAAAATGAAGTGCGGTTAAAAAATTGGTAAGTATAGGCATATTATTGGGTACAATGATGCATAAGCAATAGTTTTTTTACCTAACATATACCAGATACCTACTTAGTAAAGTCACAAAATTGGAAAATATATGTACATTAATTATCTGTCTCTATTACTGTAATGTTAATGATAAGTTAAGATTTAAACATTTCGTATTATTTATGATTATTTGATAATTTTATTTGTCGCTCTGAGCGACAAGACTGTCTATTGACACCTGGCACTTATGTGAAAATTAATAAGCATCAATTGTTTCTATTTCTTTAAAATAAGTATTCAATTAAGAATTTCATTATCTATTTTTTCGCAATTTCGACCAAATACTTAGGCAAATGTCTTTTATAACGGTGTTGTCATCCGCCTGAGTTGCTCCGAATGTGCTGCGACACGATGGTTCATGGTCCGGATCTTAAGCAAAGAAATCGCGATTTTCAAGTTTCTTGTCATGGCTTATCGATCTTACATCGGCAACCCTGTATTATTGTGCCCTCAATTGTTTAGTTTTAACTCTTGACAACAGCGCTGTATTATTTCTTTTTTTTCTTATTTTTATTGCCTACTGGTCTATTTATAGGCACTATGAACTTTCATTCCCTCTGAATATTTCACGTTTCCGCTCCTATCAATAGGTACCGTGTACGCCTGTCTCTTTGTACATCCGAATTGTGTTGCATGACAACGCGAAGCCGTCTTTGTTAGCGGACACGACTTGGCGTGATCCCAAACAACGTATAAAGGTAACATATCACTTTATTTATCTCATATTTACACTGACAATAACAAATGTTTTATAAGCAAATGTCCGCTTCTATAAATCTCAAGTCATTTTTCGTGGTGCATTAAAGAGTAAAATCTTATACTCTACTCGTATTTTTCGTTCCATATTTTTATGTGACATAATTAAAATTTTAAGTATAAAATATATTTAATCTATGTACTTAATAATTTGAGAACTAAAAATGATTATCATCTTAGTTTTTAGTTTACCAAAGAACACATTTTAATTAAAAGTGTGTCTTTTATAAAAAGTAATTATATTAATTTCTTTACCTAACCAACACACATTTCTTATTGGATAGGTACACATTAGTTACATGTAACACGACTTTTCTCGTAGCCATAAAGAATTTTAAACTAAATTTCAACGAGAATTGCTTTTTAACCAAAAGGATTAAATTGTTTGTGGCCATAAGATTTTTATCAGCAAGATAAATTGTAGGAGATCTTCGTCGTGGCGGTTTTCCCCTTAATTGGTGTCTAGATGACAGATTAAGGATGCTGTAGTAGTGACGTAATTGACAGATCGATTCGAGTGGCGGTTAGCATGATGGATCTCACACAGCCTCTGTAGATACTTTCCCGTACAAAGCACCTATTGTATAAGATTATCTTGAGTTTCGTAAGTAAGTATTGAAACGCTATTATTTATCTCCCCTACGGCTCTGACTGAAAATTAGCGATAAAGTCATTTGCACTCATAACAAAATACTGAGACGGTCACCGTTTTGGTCATGATCGTTCTTATTTTGTTAATTATCTTTAAATATTTTTGATCAATTGTGTTTTAATGTATACGTAATTATAATTGTGTTGTGTGTTTATTTCCAAACAGAGACATAGTTACAACGGGAGGTTCATATGTACCTAACCTAAGCACGTAGCATCATGGTATTGAGCTACAATCCTACTAATATTATAAATGTGAAAGTGTGGATGTTTGTTACTCAATCACGCAAAAACGGCGAAACGGATTTGGATGAAATTTGGCATGCACGTTTTCAGGGAAACAGAGAAGGACATAGGGTACTTTTTATTCCAGGATTCCTGCAGGAACTCCGGAATCACCGCGGGTGAAACCGCGGGGCACAGGTAGTATTATATATGTCTGGTTTAACCTTACATAGTCTTTAATATATACACTACGGTCTTTAAGTAAATCCGAAAACGAACTAAAATAAAGTCTGCTAAATACAATGAGCAAACCCTCGTAAAGTTGTGTTAAACAATGCCGATTTAAAAGGGCCAGCCGACTGATAAGAATTGTATCTGAAAGCGCGATTGTCTCGCAAACTTTCTTCTTTACCCCCAGCGAACTACAGACGAGTGATTGTACTTGGTATAAGGGTATAAAGTATACTGTAAGTCTTTATTATCTGGAACGTTGGAGCGCGAATGAACAAGAACGTGGTCGGACTGCACAAAGAAACTTGATTCAAAACTATCTTTATAATATAATATCTGATATGTTATTACATGTCTACTTGTAATTATTGTTTGAACTACTTGAATTACGTGATACTTTAATTGTATTTTAATAACATACATAAGTACATACATGATGTGTGATATGTTTGTTTGTCACAGAATCCTATTCACTGTAGTTATCTAATATCGTTACCTACTATTGTAAAGTGCGCTCCGAGTGTTACTTAGGTGTGTAAATAAGTAAGTATAGTGTTGATGGCGAATGTTGATGTTTAGATAAACCTATAAAGGCTTTTTAACAACTTTAAAAAATCTTAAATGGAAAAAATTACACATACTGAATAAGAATATTAGAGGGTATTAAAAACATTCAGTAATCCTGGTTTGTTTATTCGTTGCTCGTAATTATTGTAATCAATAGGCACTACGTAATAATTGTAATTGTTACACTATAATATAAATAATATGCAAAATACGTCATCCATTATAATATCTTCAATACAATCAACAATATACGTAATAACGATAATGAGATATTATTATCATCAAAAAAGGATAATTGTTCTTAAAAATAAATTAGTAAGTCCTCCCAAGGGATAAATCAGTCAATCCTTCCCCGTCCTCGACTCCGCTCCCCCGATTACCCCGGGCATCTACGAGGGCTACGATCGCTACGAGGGCTACGAGTATCTACGAGCTACGGAAGTTCTGAATAGAGTTTAATTTGTTCAGTGGATCGTCCTCCCCCCACTAATCCGCTGATAGAACACATTTTATAACATCTCATCGCCCCCACACAAGTCTTTCATGAGAGCTAACAAGAAAATTTTAAATTACTAATCTGTTTAATTTAAATTAGTCACGCATGGTTTGATAAAGTTTAAGTTCATACATTTGTGACTTAAGTGAGGGGTTGTCACAATTTGTTTCTCTTAGACTGTCTATAATTAGTAATACACATAATGGCACTTGAAATATCATTATCGAACCGCCCCAGTTATTAGGCACGCATGGGTACATTCATAGCATAAGTAGACCTTAAATTTTTCCCAAATAACCAAGCTATCCGATTAAAAAACCCCCATTATACACATTCCGAAATTTTGGAAAAGAATTAAAGAACATTTTTTTCATTTAATAATGAATTAAACGTATTGTAATATTTATCGTGGTTTAAGGTGGTGTTATACTTCCTTATATTATAATAAGCACGAATATGGATTTTTGACCTACTTGTAAGTTTCATATGTGTGTGTACAAATAAAATAGAATAAACAATATTAATATTGTACATACCTACACTATCTACATAGTTGTACATAAAGAGGTAAGACGGATCAAGTTACTATTCAGCCTATTTGGGTCATAATGCCTGTCATAAAATTTTACGATACATCTTCCGTAAGCTGTGCTGGGAAGATCGAGTGGCATTAACATTGTATGTGGGTAAACATATACTCACATTACATCTATGTATATATTTATAACACTACCTACATTAAGTAAAGAGTACAAAAATTGGTGACACTATTTTTTACAGCAATATTTTTTTGTTTAGGACCTGATTGGCGCAGTAGGTCACCATGCCAACCCGTGAATCAAGAAGTTTCGGGTTCGATTCCCGGTGGGGGTGGACTTTGTGTGATGAACACAGGGTTCCATTTTCCAGTCTGGGTGTGAATATATAGTATATATATTATATATAGTAAAATATATATGTAATAATATGTAGTATATACCACGTTTGTTTGCTTTCCACGACAGAAGCTTATAGCTTAGTGTGGGATCAAGTAGATCTGTGTGTTGTGAAGTGGATTATTATTATTATTCATTTATTTACATACATCTTAAATTAAGGCTTTTTCCAATATGAATTTATAAATATTAAATATAGTTATACCTATATATGAAAGATGATGATAAGTTGAATGGAACATTTTAGTCTTCTTTTCAGTCGATATCATATTAAATAAAAAAAAACATCAATTTCAAACAGCAGCCTCAGTAAGCGAGCGAGCTTAAGCTTTGCCTTGTACACCAGAGTTCGTAAATTTGATTCCTATTACTATCGACAGATAGTTTATTATTGATATTTAGTTTTTACAGAATGTATGGTTCTTAACGACTTATTATCATCAAGGTGTTTAGAAAAAAACCTTTGTATTCATATCAGTAAAGCGACATTTTCGGACATTCTGCATCTAAACTAGTTAATAATACTACAAATGTTCTAATCTCGAGGACAAAGCCGCAGTATAATTATGATAGACCATCACTTCAGGTAAATTTGTTTGATAATAAATATTATATTTAAAAAAAGAGCTATAGGCTTTATATTTATAAAGGAAAAAGTATAGGTATATAAAAACTTCCAACATAATATCGAAAAATTCCAATATTTTTGCAACCAAAAAAATAACCAAGGTAGCAAAATTCTAAAGAAAACAAATCCTATTTTCGAAGAGCGAACGTTCTCAATAAATTGTGAGCGTTGATCCGGGATGAAGCCGCTTGACGTACGAAAATAGAGGTAAAAGTTCTGGACCCTTATTCACTATGACCATAACATGCCGCGTTAAGATAATCTCCCCTCATGCTCAAAGAAGTTTCACTTCAAAAAAATACGTTTACAACGTGTCTTACGGCATACAGAGTATTAATTTCTAATATTTTGGCATTAGAGCGCTTGGGATTGTGTTTTTGAAACAAGCGTTGTGGGCAAGAAATGTCATTGGTCATAGTGAATACTTGCCCTGGATAGACGGCGTGATTCATACCGACCGACGTGGCCGACCCAAACCGCGCTGCATCGCTCACTGTCGTCTCTATTTTCGTATTTCAACAATTAAAGATTTGAAATCACATGTACCTATAAATTTATCCTTTTAACTTGTAATTATTTAGGTTATTTCAACTAGAATTATATTTTCAAGAATATATCAAACCAAATTGTCATAATATAGCACTTGTCAATTGAAATATATCATAATCACTACATAGTATAAAATAAAGTCACTTACCGGTGCTTGTCTGTCCCTATGTAATATGCTTAGATGTTTAAAACCACCTACGCATAACGCAACGATTTTGATGCGGTTCTTTTTAATAGATAGAGTGATTCAAGAGGAAGGTTTACACGTATGGTTAGAAATCCGAAATTACCGCGGGTGAAACCGCGGGGTACAGCTAGTATTATATAATAATATACCTTAAAAACCTTTCTAATTATACTAAATTTTAATAAACATTAAAAATCTAAATTACAGAATGCGCAAAAACAAAATTAACTCACCTCTGGCCGTTATTACAACGCTAAATTAATTTAATCCAAGGTAAGCATATCTTATAACCCTGTTTTTGCTACACTAATTAGGGGAGACCGGGTACAAAAGTAACGGCGGGTCAAAAGTAACAAATGCCCTGTAAGTTTATCCAGTAGCCAAATACCATTTCGCTGCCGTCAAGGTGATAGCCGGTGGCCCCCCCCTCACTTGAATTCAGTCGTAACGCGCGTCACGTGCTGTTAGGTTGTGTGAGAGGACGATACGTGGTTTCACACATCAAAAGTAAGTTTTTTGGCAATTTTTTATTTTTGTTTTACGCAGTCATAAAAACATGACACTTATCTGAATATTTGCATATTTAATTCTTGATTAGAGTGATTGTACAGTGTTTTAATTCGTTTTCGTCTAGCACGTTTCATTTTTATGTAATCTTTCATGTTTTAACAAAAAATTGGTCGGGTACAAAAGTAACATAGCCCTATGGGTACACAAGTAACATGTTACTTTTGTCCCCGTATTTATTTACTTATGTGATAATTTAATGTGTGTTTTTATTTGAACAGCATGCATTCCGCGACAACGTAAAATAGCTACCACAGGAGGAACTACTGACATGGAAGTGTACCGAAAAGCGGCTGAAAATCATTTCAATGATGGTACAAAAATTAGAGCCCTGGCAAAAAATATGATGTTTGTCATGTAGCATTATACAGATAAATAATAAAATTAAAAGCAGGAAATACTAGCGCAGTTGTAGGCTACCTTTGCGTCAACCGTGTTTTTACTATTGATGAGGAAAAAAATCTTCAGGACTATTTTAATCGAATGTTCTGGAGTTTATTTTGGGTTCTCTCCATCTGAAGTACGTAAACTAGCATACGAGTTGGCAAAAAATGGAAAAAAATCCTGAAAGTGGCCAAATATTGAATACCTAGTCTAACTAGAGAAAAATTATTATCATATATCATATATCTCATTACTTAATCTAAGAATAATTTCTATTGTTTTTTATTTTCTTAAATTGTTTTTTTGAGCACTTAAAATGCAAATCTTTTTTTTTTGTTATCAATACTAAGTGTTTAATAAATAGTTTGTTGATTTAATATCTGATATTATATTCATTACAATCCTAATCCATAACGAAATCCTGTACTGTTACTTTCGACCCAAAACGTGTTACTTTCGGCCTCGCTACGTGGTCGAAAGTAACAAATGACGAATTTTTTTAAAGTCTCTGTGATTCACACAAAATACACAATAACAAGATAAATCATGACACTAATGTAATTAACATTAATGGAATTTATTTAAGGCCATATTAATTTCAGAAAAAATTACAACACCTAACCAGGAATCAAAGCAAAAGTACAAAGTGTTACTTTTGTACCCGGTCTCCCCTACTAAGAGCTGTGTTGGCCCGAAAAACACAGAGTCAAACAGTGAAAAGTGAAAACAAACTAATAAGTCATTTATTTATCGGAAATTACCTTAGAAATTACTAAAATTGTGTACTTACCCATTAGTCGAAATTAACTGTTCCATTATGGTTGTTAATGATTCTAATAGACATAACATATTCTAATTTCCCTATCACTGCTTGAGGTAGGTGTTTACTCGCCCCCCCCGAATTGGGTTCCCGCCTTGTCGTGGCGGGGGGGCTTAGTAACCGTGGACTGTCCACCCACGGTGAAGCCAAGAGGAACCCAGAGGCGGGCCAGAATGCCGGCGAGTGCGGCGCCGTTGATTTTATCCGGCGCCGCGCCCGGCATGAGGCACCGGGAGGGGCCGTCTCACCGACTTGTTGGGGGCAAGTTCGGTTCGAGGCGGCCTATGTAGGTGGCGCTGTCGTCCTCCGGGGCGGCGGCGCGACTGAGGCGGGCTGCGGTGGCTCGGGGAGCACCGCGGCTGAGGGTTAGAGGCCGTGGAGATGTTTTTCCTCTGCGGCCTCGACGGGGCCGCCCCGGTGATTGGCAGCGTGGAGGGGCTGCGGGGGAAGGGGAGTGCTGGTGTGGAGCTAGTCGGCCCTCCTCACCCTCTGCGGCCGTCGTGGTGGGCGGCGGGGCCACGGACTCAACTCGTCGCAGGGGGCCTCGGGCGCCGGTCATGGGCCCGACCGGCGTCCTTTGCACAAGGTCCCCGAGAAGGGAGGAGGACGGTGGTGCGTCGCGTGTTCCGGCGCATCGTCGTCATTCTGAGGGGCACTCGTGCCTCTCGAGGAGAAGCCCGGCGACGGGCTGGCGCTGTCGGGGCTGCGGAGCATGCGAGAGCGATTCCCGTGGCCCCGGCGCTAGGCGCGGAGGAGGAACACCCCAGGGTTTTTAGTGGGTAGTATTCCCGCCCTTCTCAGGGCGGGTTGTCCTTATCAGGGCAGAGTCCCACATAACCATCGCCCCGGCCCGGGGGCGGTGGTATGTATAAAGCATTTTCCCTGGGTCAAAAAAAAAAAAGGTGTTAACTCGCAGAAAACGTCATGCATCACGCCAGAAAAAGGCGTTATAGCCCTTCCATGCAAATTGAGATGTTTTCGTCCGGCGTAATTCGGACTTGTTTACATCATGGCGTTGTGTCAATTAATGTGACTTTTTTTTGTAATTGCTTTAATTCATACTTACTTAAGTTACATTGATTATTACAATTTTGTAATAGATTGAAAATTGGAAACTGCGACAAATATCTACTTATTCATTCATATAAATAAACTGTTTGTAATTCCAAATTAACAGCTCTTCACTAAATGCATACTATGAAAGTGTAAGTACGGTACTTACATAAAAAAAAAACAATTTTTGAAATTTTTGTGTTTGTCTGTCTGTTTGATCCGGTTAATCTCTGAAACGGCTGGACCGATCGTAACGAGACTTTTACTGGCAGATAGTTGATGTCACAAGGAGTAACTTAGGCTTTTATTTTAGAAAAAAATATTTCCTGCGGGAATTTTGAAACTCACGCAGGTGAACTGCGGGGGAATTTTATATTTTGATAAAGGAGGTTGAAGGCGTAAGGAACTTCATTCCTGACGGGGGCCATCTCAGTCGCACACGTTTTTGCTCTCAAAAATAATAAATAAAAAGACAAAATATAAATTTAATAAGTTGAAAAGTTTACAGACACGGATAAATTTCAATAACGGAAGATCTAGTTAAAACTTATATTTGACAATAACTTAAATACTTAAATAATAATATCCGAGCGAACGAGTTTTGCTGGGCATGATAACTTCCTGCGGGGAAATTTTCTTATAGTGCCATCCATGCCATACAGGACCCTTATTCACTATGATCATAACGCTTCGCGTTAAGATAAGGCGCCACTTAAATTGCTTTTCCCTCGTGTTCAAAGAAGTTTCACTTAAAAAAAGTACATTTACAACGTTTCTTTTGTCATAAAGAATATAAATTTCTAATATTTTTGAATCTGGAGCGTTTGGGATTAGATTTTTGAGACGCGCGTTATGGGCAAGGTATGTGTTGGTTATACTGAATAAGGGCCCTGTTGTTGTTGATGACACATCTTAAAGTGTAACAGTAATAACATCCAATAGCAACAGTTCAAGGAGCTCAAAGATTTATTGGATGACTTAATAAATTGGAGATAGATAAGCAATAATGTGTTAACCCACACTGGAATAATTTTTAGTAAATCATGTTTTAAAATTAAAGCGCCATTTTGTGTCAACATTTGTGGGCTTCCAAGCAAAATAGTACCAATATGTAGTGGGATATTGAGTTAAGACTAGATTTGGTATCTAGAATAGTCAATTGATAGTGGGTATAAGGATTGAAAAAAATTGAAAAAATTAGCATCTGACATTTGAAGTAGGAATTCCGAAAAAGTTTAATCTGAGAAAAAGCATTTTAAAAGTTTGAGTGAAAAAAAAAACACACTTCTACTTGCTTGTTACATAGATTTCTATATACTATTTTAGATTAAGATGAAATTGTAGAAAATTAAGCATTTATTAATAATCAATTAAAATTGCGGACGAAATTTTTTCACCCAACTATACAAAACCTCTTATATCTCGGAAACTAAATGCCGAAAACTGGTACTTTTAGCTTGGACACCCACATTTTTTTATGTTCAACATTTTCTTGGTATTTAAGTAACGTAATAATAAGGTAAACACGTAATTTAAAACTTTCTATAACTTTCAATAAAGCGTTCTGTAACAACAACGTCTAAATATGATTTCTTGTGCGTTTTAAAATGGTTTTAAAGCTCAATGTATTTTCAAGTAAGACACCTAACTAGATGAACGTTAAAAGCAAAACTTCTATACTTAAATACAAAATTTTATTCAATTAATTTATGTTTTTTAACATTGCATTGATATTTTCTTTTACACTTCTAATTCGATTTTTTAATACCTACATATAAAATGTTTTGTCCTGAATGACTGACCGATGGATCAACGCACAGCCTAAACCGCTGATCGTAGAGACCTGAAACTTGGAGGGCGTGTTCTTTGTATGACGTAGGCCTCCGATAAGAAAGCATTTTTGAAACTTCTGCCCCTAAGGGGGTGAAAAAGAGGGACAAGGTTTGTATGGAACAATTCCGCGGGAACTCCGAAATTATCGCAGGTGAAACCGCGCGGAACAGCTAGTCTATCATAAAACTTTACACACTTTTCAAAATCGCTGTAAAGGGAAGTTTTAGCACTGTTTTCGACAACCCTACTCAAAACTTTTATTACTATATTCTTGAAAAAAGTAGTGATATCATTTTTCTCGTCAATTTTACACGACGAACTTCTTACATTCGTCAGATGGAGGGCTCCAACGTGAATTTTATTATTTAAACTTGAACAGAAAGGGGAAACAAAGACAGTTTAGAAAGAATTCATCAAAAGTTTTGATTGTATTACGTACTCCGGACTCCGGATTCTTGTTAATCTTTCCTTGTCTTTATTATTCCGTTGTAGTTTATGTTTCTTACATTGTATAAGTGTACAATCATTTTAAAGTTGTGACATTGAAGTAGGGTTGCCACCCGTACTATATTATACATATAACTAGCTGTGCCCCGTGGTTTCACCCGCGGTAATTCCGGAGTTCCCGCGGGAATTCCGGGATAAAAAGTACCCTATGTGTTAATCTGATAAGCTATATTATTGTAAAGTTTCATCTAAATCCATTCAGTAGTTTTTGCCTGATAGAGTAACAAACATCCATCCATCCATCCATCCATCCATCCATCCATACATTCTTACAAACTTTCGCGTTTATAATATTAGTTGGATATGATACTATATTTTAATCTATTGTAAGTTAATATGCAAGTACGAAAAATACTATATGATGAAAAGTAAATTTGTACTATATACCTAAGATACATTTGTCCCGAATATCCCCGAAAATATCTACTATATTTATTTGCAACGTTTTGAATAAAATACTATTTTTCCTCCAAAAAAGGTGGCAACTCTACATTGAAATGAAGCTGTTTAATAGTACATTGTTATCCAAGGGGTGAAAGTAACTCATTTAGTGCCGAGACGGGGTTTGGCGCCCGAGCGTAGCGAGGGCGCCAATAGTTCGAGGCACTAAATAAGTTACTTTCTCCCGAGGGTAACACTGTGCTTTTCATTACGAATGCAAGGAAAGTCAAAATAAAAATAGAAATTAGCTAAAGAAAAAATGAGTGAAGATCGGATAGTCGCTTGACACTTTCCCACCTATTTCTTTTTCTTTGGCCGGCTAGCTATTCAGCCAGTATTTTTTATTTACATTGTGGCGACCTAAAAAAAAATATTTTCTTTAATTATTAAGTATTAATTAAAGAAAATAAAAAAAATATAAATAGGAATTAGCTTAAGAAAAAGTGAGTGAATTTTATTTTAATTAATACCTACTTAAACTTTACGTTATTTCAATTTTACATCGCGCTGGCTGTATAGAAAGTTGAAACATGGTTCAATAGAAATGTGAAAATAGACCTAGTTTTTTTTTAATAATTTGACAGTTGTCAGTTGAAAGCGATTCTCCCTAGGGCTGAAAAGGGCTACTTTCAACCCGCTTCTCAGGCAACTTCAGACCTACTTTCCGAGCATGAGTAATGAAAAATATTAATTGAATATGGATAAGAGCACTCTCGCTAAAGGCAACGCCTAAACTAAGGGCAGGTATTTTCTGTCAAAAAACGTAACATGTAAATATTTGAAGGGATTACATTATACCTACAGTAAGATAAGATATAATAAGGGTTACCAAACTTGAAGAGTAAGGTAATATGATTAAAAATGTAAACACCTACGTATGATTAATGATATTCCATGCAATCTACTTAAAATAAAACACAAACAAAAATGAACAGTAGGTACTTGTGATAAATGCGTAGTAAACTAAGGACTATAAGGTACCTGACCTGACTACATAATTATGTTTAGCGACTCGCTGGCCACAACCAAACCAAACATTTTACAATCAAAAATAGATACCCTAAATCAATACTTATAATAAAACTGTAGAGAGGTCAATTCTGTGCATTGAATATATATTCAACATTAATATTGGAGGATGAATGGTGATCGATACTGATGCCAAAAATGCAATCAGTAATTTTTTTGTCTATCTGTCTGTCTGTATGTGCACGCATGGATCAAAAACTACTGAAGGGATTTTAACCAAACTTGGTACGATTGTAGTCCATACTCCTGGGCAGGTTATAGGCTATATATTATTTATTATAGGTTATATATTATATAACATTACGCTAAGACACAGGAGTTGAGCAGTGACGATAAATTTGAAGCGGATGAAAATGCGCTTTCGAGCTCTTATCCTCGCATACGTTTACTCAATCACGCAAAAACGGCTGAACGGATTTGGATGAAATTTGGGATGCATGTTGTCAGGGGTACAGAGAAGGACATATGGTACTTTTTATCCCGGAATTACTGCGGGAACTCCGAAATTACCGCGGGTGAAACCGCTGACCTGAAGAAGGTCGCTGGTAATGGCTGGATGAGGAAAGCGGGAGATCGTGTACTGTGGCGTGCCCTTGGGGAGGCCTACGTCCAGCAGTGGACTGCAATAGGCTGATTGATTGAAACCGCGGGGCACAGCTAGTCTAAAATATACCTCTGCCCACTCTATTAACTTCTCGATATAGGATCAAATCTCTAAGTAATATCAATCTCAAATGCAAGATATCGTGTTTGGAGTAGTTTTAAGCTTCATTTAGCTATACTTACTCTACTCGTACACATATCACATTCAACACCATTTTGACGATCATATAACAACTATAATATCATGTAACCACACTATTGTGTACTCACAGGGAACAAGCCAAGATTAGTTAACTATCCAAACACAATCAAATACGTTCATATGTGTCGGTGACTCGAGCGGGTCTGGTTTAATTAATCTAGATTTGATAGGCTTAAGATGACGCGACGCGTGACGGATTGAGAGCTCCGCTCGCCCGGGGCCTCGGGGCCGAACCCAAGCGGGCCCCCATCTAATGCGGTTTATAAAGGATTTGCCTCTCATACAGCCCCAGAGTAATTTGTACACACGCACAAGACGCGTAATTTCAACCCACTCGCCTTATTAAACCTCGAGAAATATTAGTCTCAACTGTGACGTTATATCAACAAGTTGAATTTGAGTTGGTTTTGACTTACCTAGATACTACTTGTAGAGCGGCGCGGCGGTTGAATACATTCTGTTGCTGCTTTACAGACTTATAGTGGATGATTTGTACAAACACTGTGATATACTAGCGATCCCCCGCGGTTTCACCCGTGGTAATTTGGGTGGTTCTCGCGGGAATTTCAGCATAAACTATATGTATAAACTTTCCACTTCAATTGGTGAAAACCACATGAAAATCCATTCAGTAGTTTTTAAGTTTATCGCAAACAGACAGACAGACGCGGCAGAGGACTTAATTTTATAATATGTAAGGAAGTTCGACAGCGCCGCTTTAGTGATAAGTTATCCTGATTGCTACGCCGCGCCGCGCCGGGTGCCGCAAGTCCGACCCTCGCAGTAATATGATGAACATATTTTGTGTTTCATAAGTATGTATAAATTTTACAAAAAAAAAATGTTTGTAGTAAATATCTAGTAGTCTGGTTCCCATAAAACTCTACTAAGTTTGGAACCAGGTAGCGCTTTGTGATAGTATCTGAACCAACCTGAGGTAGTGGCTGAACCAACTGACCTATGAAATTACAAATAAAAAAACAACTTGTTTTGTATGGGAAAATAATATGAATCAAAAATTTCCTCTTAATATTTTTTGATCCAAAAATAACATTCAGTGGTGATAAACGGTAACATTAAACCCGGTATAGGAAACACGATGGCCTCATTTCTGAATTGAGCACCTATGCAGCTACTATCTGTTGCTTTCAATTTTCCTTTACAATTTGAACAGAAAATCGTAACAGTTTGCTACAAATGCTACGCCGTCGTAGCAAAACACTTGTGTTATTTTTTATTGTATAAAACTATCTATCGCGCTGTTTTTTAATAAAATATATGAAGCTATTAAAATTTTAACGATAACACTTCAACATTATCATCATCATCATTTTCAGCCTGCAGCAGTCCACTGCTGGACATAGGCCTCTTTAAAGGTCTCTCCAATTATTTACGAATGAGGAATTTTCTTTTGTAAATTCCTCTATACATCCGTTATCGACTACGAAATCCGATTACTAAAAAATTACGAAACAGCGAAAAAACATCCTCTTTCATAATGAATTCGAAAACCAGCTCCCAAAACGGTCCAAACGCGCTGGTCTGCGTTGCTATACTGCCACGTTCCTAACTCCATATAAACCGGGCATAAGAATCAATGCATGCAAATAATGTGATAGTTATTAACATCGTTTTATTTGTTATCCAATATCGTGTTACGCACAAAGTGAAAAATGCGCATAAGTTGCGCAACACGAAACTAAATCCATTACATTAATGTTAAAGAGGAGCAACAATACGTCACTGTCGGTAGTCGAGAGTGGAGACGGGCGGGGAAGTGATTTCAAAGCCGAAATGCCCGCGACGTGCCGCGACTTCGAATGCCATTACGTGTACTACATTAATATTTTGCCAGAATTACAACAACGACACAAAGCGAGCCGTCATTTTGTGTTGCGATAGGACAAACTGGTATAACATTTGTGACGTATCGAATGTTAACTGTCAACAAATTGAGTACAGTTATTAACTAAAATTAATTATGAAATTAAAATCACTGCGGTATGTCTCCAAAGTGTGCTACAATATTTCATGCACAATTTCTAGTTAGAATCTGTTGAAGCCTCCTTTTACAAACGATATCTTTTTATAATATTGTTTTTGCAACTTCGATGTAATTTAGAAAAGAACAAATGAATAAATTTTCTTCCTTAACCTTTTACAACAAATATCATTCGAATTTTCTATTTAATTTTTATAGAGATACTATGACACATAGAGCGATGGTTTCATTCGAAATTGAAGCACAAAAACAATTGAAGTGTGCGTGGAATGGCGCGAAATTACGTTAGTGATAGTAGACCTAAGTCACGTGATCTTCAGTGGTTCAACCCCACAGTTTCACCACACAACGTGCGCTGAATGCCATACTATGTCTATTAATTCTATCTTAGAATCTCTAACTAGGAAAAGTTTTGTCGACGACAATGGGTGCCGGTACAACTCAAAAGACGTAGATGACTGAGTTCAAAGCATCTTATTATTATTAACAAACTGTGCCCTACGGTTTCCGCGTACCCGCGTGATTTTCGGGATTTCCTCGGGAACTCCTAACACAGTCATGAACAATAATCTTAACAAAAGTGTTGTGTGATTTTTCAGATAATCATACCGTAAAAAATTTCCACTTTCCCGTAGTTTCCCAAAAAATTTCTTTCATGCAAACCTTATCCTGACAATTGCGAAATTATAATAGGTAACAAAAAAGAAAATCAAATCGCAGTATATTGATCTAACAAATAGATTATGATGTTTTTACTCTCGCTGCTTGTAGCTCTGATTTAGTGTTAAATGCAAATGTGAGTTTGTTCTATCATCATGAAATTTTGCATGTACACGTTGTCAACGGTTTAGAAAAGTACATAATGTACTTTTTATTACGGAATCACCGCGGGGATTCCGAAATTAACGTGGGCGATACCGCATCCTTGCTAGCTAGTATTAGATATATAAGATTTTTTGTTAGAGATGTTGTAGGTACACTAGTGAAATTCAACATTAGCCGCAATCGTCATACCTAAATAATAATGTATCTATTAAAATATATCTAATTATCTGGGATACATACATTTAAATAAAAGTTAAATGTAGGTATCCCACACTAGTAGATTTTTTTTTGTACTACAGTCACGGCCGTGACGAGATGTGCATTCGTCTGACAAAATTACACTTCATTCTCTTGTAACAAAACAAGTGGGAAATAGGTTTGATTTGCATAATAGTCGCCTCGGGATCCTGAATGTAAATATAAAGAAGCGTAACGTTAAAGAACACTTTAAAAGATGACGCCACTCTTGAACTTATATAGGACAATTTTTTTGTTTACACTTACACCGCTGTTCGTAGAGACCTGAAACTAGGAGGGTGTGTTCATTGTATTTCGATAAGAAAAGATTTTTGAAAATTCGACCCCCATTTATTGCAAAATTTGTATGGAACAATTCCGCGGGAACTTCAAAATTATCGCGGGGGAAACCGTGTGGGGCAGCTAGTTATATAATATAAACAACGCACTGGCTGTGGCAAAAAAAAACTGGAAGTAATATTGGCACCAAGCTTTTCATTGTGGAAAAATCCTGAAAAACCATTTCGCCACACTCTACACTCAGACGTTAAATAGCAATCCAATCTGGGTAGCGTTAACAATGTTCCATTGTGTAATTGTTGAGTGGGAATCCTAAGTAGTCTGCAACGGCATTCTGGAACTGTGGACGTTCTGCGATTCGATCGAAGTAATAATGGTATATCGGACGTTCCTTAAAGTGCCTCTAACAGCAGTAGGGACAGTAAGAAATTGAAGAGACTTATGATATGAAACAATAATATTTTGTTATATTATATTGAAATAAAAAAATCGTATAGTTTTAATCAGCGGGAAAATAAACTTAAATTATAATTTAATAAATTACAGCTTACATTAATCATAAACATTAGATATAATATGACAAAATCTTTATGTCCACTATACAATTGTTTTTGCGATCAATTGTACAGATGTCAATTGTAGGTAGGTAGGTAGGCAAAAAATTTGTAATTTGTAAAAATTCTGTTAATGTTCAAAAAAGTATACAAAGAAAAATTGTCAGGGGTACAAAAAATTAAATAGGGAATACGGAAATTAACGCGGGTGAAACCGGCAACCGCTGGTATAATAATAAAAAAGAAACTCATGGTAGGGTCGCGGTTTTTGTGAACCAGTCGGGCCAATGTAAGTAGGTATGTAAGCGAGGAGGGCACGATGCGGGGCGAGCGAGATGCGATGCGATGCGATGAGATGCGAAAACGATTTTGTGTACATCGCGCAGTGAACGTGACACCGAATAACTCATCCCCGTAATGTCGGCAACTTCACTCGTTCACCGCGTCACTGACGAGAATTTTATGCGCATTATTATAAAGGTTTACGTACCGCGGCGCCGAAAGGGAATCTAATGTGTTAGCAGTATAGAAATCTGAAGTAAACGCCTAAATAATGCTTACTCCACTTATGTCTATTTAGCTTGTGGCTTTATGTAGGTATACTTGTGATAATTGTATTGTACCTATCGTGAATCGTTAAGAGTACCTGTTCTAACCCGCTTAGCCAAATTGACAGTCTATGATGAATAATCGTTAACGCCGTCTTGTAAAATCGTCCAATCATAAATCCAATTTTGCATGATCACGTGACATGACGATACGTTCCTTAGTTTTCTATAGCGTTAACGGTCATATATTATTATCAACTTGGCCACAGATAATATAATAGGTACTGACTTGGCTAAGGGAGCTAGTGTAAACTGCTAACTGGTGGACCCGCACTTAGCTGATGCTGAGTTGGTTTCCCTTTCGACAGAGCATGCAAGATACCATTGGGTAAACTAACTTGTTCAATGTTTATTTGTTTTTGTTTTTCTTGTGTGTTGTGCTTGAATAAATATAGTTTCTTCTTCCTCTTCTTCTTCTTCTTCTTCTAAACTAATGATGTTTAAGATATTAACATAAGTCATTCGATAGTTTCATCCAGAATACCGTTCGAAATTTAAGCACGAAAACAATCGATTGAATGGAACGGTGCGAAATTACGTCAGCGCCAAAAGGACTAGTCACATGATCTCTACTTATTCAACCACACTTTCAGTTCCATGACTGCGTCCGCTGAATGAAGTTTTATTAAAATGGGTGTGAACTAGATTTATTAATTTGCTCGATTCTAATAGATTACCGTCCGTACCGTTAGTAGTTATGTAGGTATTATTTACTGACATATCGCAGTGTACCTAATTTTGATCTTACATTCAGAGCTTTATGCAATCACCTTATACATAAGGCGTAAAACATAATAAGCGTAAATTGCAGTCACGAATCATTAGGCTTTTTTGAAAGCGATGAAGAAAACTTCAAAAGACTTTAATGATGCTGACAGAAGCTGGTAATAACAGCAAAGTCGTTAGTATTCAAAAAATATGTCTCAGTCATCTATTTGAATAAATCCGATTGAAAGCCAGAAATTAAATTCAGATTCATCAGAAAAGGTGGACCAAACGTCCGTTGAAACAAAATTGCCTATTGAACAGCCTTTCATCTTCCATATTGTCTGTAAGTCTTAGTCCAGTCTTTTTTCTTTACGCGTTTTGCATCCTACATATGTAGAAAAACACACACACACAGAGACATTATACACACACATACACATATACATACACATATACGTGTGAACTGTTTAAATAAAAAGAAACTGCTTAAATTTTCAAAAACGCTCACTTGGTTGAAAACTTTTCTATGATATAAATAATTTCTATTCATTTAATCTCTAATAAATAGGTATGGGAAAAAATGAGGTAATAATGAGAAGATACAAAACAATTAACCTCTAATACCTGCTAAGCTTCGATATAACAGGAACTGTCTTAGTTGCAGCCAATAAATGAGGTAAACGAATAAAATGTATTTAACGTTAGGATCATCATGTGGCCGACCGAGCTTGGGTTTAATTGATCTAGGCAGAATGATGGATTGTGACGGGTCGGGGCGGCGTGGGGGGCGCGGGGCGAGGAAGGTTGTGGTGGATTAAGACGAATCTAAGTGCCGCTTCCACAAGATGCTTTCGGTTTCGCAAAGCTTCCCACACCATCTTACCCGTAATCCCGCTTCTATCAATCTTTGCGACCGTTCACTCGATATCACTATCAAATTCAAATTAACGCTCACATTTAGTGAGAGCCAATATTTCATGACTATATATATAGATAACATTCATTTCTTCTTGCGTTAACAAGGATTATTTAATAATTCAAAATTTAATGTTGTCACTGTTAAAATTTTATGTGAAAAGGGGTTAGTAAAGCTCCATTAATTAAATTTAGAGTAGGTAAGCCTTGTAAAATAGCTCGTTGGGAGGATATAGGCAAGTGTAGTTTGTGATTTAAGAGCTTAAGTATTAAGCGTCGAGTGCTGCGTTGTTGGTGACAAGCGACTTAATTAAGTGAAATACAAACGTAATACAACGTCAAAAAGTTGTCGCCGCCACCCGCTATTTGTTACTCCCAACCGCCCAGTAATTACTTTTGTTACTGTTTGTTTATGATGCGTGTTCAGGTAAAACGTGAACACACGGTGGTAACACTGATTGTTTGTGGTAACTTTAAGTTCTGCCTACTGGCAACTTTCGCTTGTTCCATAAGATGGCGCTCACGCAGCGTTTATTGTAAATTAGTAAAAATTATATTCATGGAATAAACCAAATAAATTTAACAACTGCATCTTTTATTATACATGCAGTTTAGTGGTCCTTCGATTTAAGTGAAAGTCTGCGGTTTAGTGCGGTTTTTGTGAACTCATAACCTCAGTGCAAAAACGTGGTCTCATTTTTCGCGTTGTGAATCGCGTTGCTATAACCACCACGTATCGTAATCGTGCACGCCCGGCGTGGTAAAAGTGTCGGAAGGTCTTTATTTTCCGAGATCACCGAGAAAATCGCACATTTCACGACCTCGTCATCAATTTGGTGCCGGGCACCGCGAGGCTATTGCTCGCCCTTGGAGCCCCATTGCAGTTTTCATGAGACCTTTGTCTCTGAAAGCATCACCAAAACGAAGGGAGTCTGCAGTCTTCACCGATCCAGCGCATGGGTGTGGCTATCTGACCATACCTACCCACTTTAATTTTCTTTTCATTCCACTTGGTTTGGACGGCCATTTTTCCTCTTCCTACGTTGCTGCTGTCACTGTCACTGCCGATGACAGTCTGTCACCGATCTACTTCGAGTTTCGACAAGAGTAAACAAACAAACTTTCCAAGATCGGTTCTATTCCCTCTAAATAGTGCGACAAAAGTGTGAAAAGTGCTAAATATAAGTGCCTCTTTAAGTCGAAAAGTGCGTTCTAAGGCAATAGTGGTTCGCCAAAAGGTTTAGTGATTACGTTACAAAATGGAAAGCTTAAAAAAGCTAAGGACTCAACGCGGACTTCTTAAAGGTATTGTGACTCGTATTGAAAACTTTATTAATGACCCTATCAACCTGACATCTTCCTCTTTGGAGATGCTTCAAGCTAGAAAGGAAAAGTTAATTAGTACTATGGGTGAATATGAAAAGGTACAATTGGACATTTTATCCCTCGACCCTGATGACAAGGAGAATGTAGAAACTTTAGAAGAAAAGTATTTTCTTATTGTTTCAAAGCTAGATGCTAGGTTAAAGACCTTGTCAGAAACAGAGGTTTCAAAGTGTCCAAGTGTAGCAAATTCCAAATTGCCTAATATTGACATTCCGGTTTTTTCTGGCAGAGATTTCACTAAATACATTCCATTTATGGATCTTTTCACTGCTATTTTTCACAATAATAAGTCACTGTCAGATGTCCAAAAACTATTTTACTTAAGAAAATATTTGTCAGAGGAGGCTTTAGCAGTTATTATAAATTTACCACTTGTCAATGAGTCATACAAGGAAGCTCTCAGTTTGTTGAAGAAGAGGTTTGATAATGAGGCCCGCTTAATTTGTAATCACATAAATCATATTTTAGACATGCCTTCTATGCAGAGGGGCACTGCACTCTCTATAAGATCATTTATTTCGGAAGTCCAACAACAAGTCTATGCTATAAAAAATTTAAAGCAACCCATTGAACAATGGGATATGTTACTTATTTGTATTTTAACCAAAAAACTGGATCATTATACCAATCGAGCTTTTCAACTTGATAGGAATCCAGAAACTTTGCCAACTTTAGAAGAGTTCATAACCTTTTTAGAAAAACGTGCTTTAGCATTTGAAGAAATTGGGGAAAAAGATG
The DNA here is from genome assembly GCA_907165275.2 of Zygaena filipendulae. NCBI lineage: Eukaryota > Metazoa > Arthropoda > Insecta > Lepidoptera > Zygaenidae > Zygaena > Zygaena filipendulae. The sequence continues at coordinate 10,804,130 of OU015654.1, forward strand.
CTCCTCAGAGCTCACCCAAAAAACAGTTAAAAGTTTCTAACTTAGTTTCTAAAACTACTTCTAACAAAACATGTAAGTTTTGTAATGGGGTTGGTCACTTACTATTTGAATGTCCAAAGTTTAAGACAGCAACGGAAGGTGAAAGAATCAAGTTCGTTGACAATCACAAATTGTGTACAATTTGTCTCAATGATCACAAAGGACGTTGCAGATTTCATTTTAAATGTAAGATTTGTAAAAAAGACCACAATACCCTGCTGCATATAACTAGCAATCCAGATTCAGAACAATCGGTTGTTCTGCACACAAATAGCCTCGAGACTCAGGTACTATTACCTACAGTAAAAGTCAAAGTGTTTGATGTTAGGGGACGTCAACTATTTGTTAGGGCATTGCTTGATAGCGGCAGCCAAGCCTCATTTATAACAACTTCTTTAGCAAAAGAGTTGTCCTTGAAGCCTATGACTCAAGAAACCAATATTATTGGTATTACAAACAAGAATAGCTTTATCAATAAATATGTTAATTTGTCTATTCACTCTCCAGTGCAAAACATTCAATTAAACTTAAAATGTCATGTTGTAGACACAATAACTGCACTATTACCTCAGCAACAGTTTGATATTAGTAACTTCCAATTGCCAAATGGTATTAAATTGTCTGATGATTGTTTTAATGTGCCTAACAATATCTCTCTTTTGCTAGGAGCTGACACATATTTTAATATTTTATTAGATGGACATATAAAATTATTCAATGGTCCTACTCTTCAAAATACTCTTTTTGGATATGTTGTTGGAGGTACTGTTCAAAGTTCATCAGTTTCAAGTGTGAATATTGTGTCTAATATTGCTATTTCTAATTGTCAAAAGCTTGAAAATGTTATGGAGCAATTTTGGTTAAGTGAGAAGGTCCCTGAGGTGTCTTCTAAAAATTCTACAGAATTTCAGTTGGCTGAAAAATCATTCTTAGAGTCAGTCAATATTCAAGAAAACAAGTTTTTTGTAGATATGCCTTTTATTACAACTTTAGACCAATTAAATCTGGGTGACTCCTTCTCACTTGCACTTCAAAGATTTTTGTCACTGGAGAAAAAATTTAACAAAGATCCTATGTATCTTCAATCTTATAAAAAATTCATTGATGAGTATATTGCTCTGGGACATGCCAAGATAGTCGACATAGCATCATATGACATTCACAAAGACCCGGTATATTTCTTATCGCATCATGCAGTTCTGAATGAAAATAGTAAGACCACAAAGCTTCGCGTTGTTTTCAATGGTAGTATGAAATCAAAAAACAAAATTTCACTTAATGACGTTATGCTGAATGGCCCCATAGTTCAAAATGAGCTCTTTGATATTCTTGTCCTATTTCGAAGCTACAAATATACTCTCATTTGTGATATAACTAAAATGTTCCGATGTATCCACATAAATAAACATCAAACTTCTCTTCAAAACATTTTATGGAGGGATGAGCCTTGGAATAAATTCATTTCCAATTTACAAATCATGGGAACCATCTCTGTGCCAAGATGTCGTGTAACAGGCAATGGCTTTGAGTCCATAGAATTGGTGGGATTTGCAGATGCTTCACTAAAGGCTTTTGGGGCATGTTTATATCTCAGAGTTTTCACTAAAAAAGGAACAGTCTCTGTTAACTTGTTATGTTCAAAATCACGCATTGCGCCCTTAGGAAAGTCTTTAACGATTCCCCGATTGGAGCTCAACAGTGCTTTGCTCCTGGCTCAGCTCTCAAATAGAGTTTTTATTGATTTAAAGGAGAGATTTCCTCTCTCAGTTCATTTGTATAGTGATTCACAGATCGTTTTGGCCTGGTTAAAATCTTCTAAAGAAATTCGTGACAACTATGTTGCCAGGAGAGTCAATCAAATCAACAAATTGACTCAAGATGCTGAATGGTGTTATGTGAAGTCTGCTCATAATCCAGCAGACCTCTTGTCAAGGGGATGTGATCCTCAGAAACTGAGTTCCAATGAGCTGTGGTGGCAAGGGTTTCCCGCCTTGTCAAATGCGAACTTCACTCACTATTCTCCTCCAGATTTTCCAAAACCGATTATTGACAGTGAACCTGTTGATAGTGAGGAACTAGCAGCCAATGCCTGCACAGAATTAGATTTTTCTTTCTTTGAGAGACACTTAAATATTAATAAATTACAGAGACTAATAGCTCTACTTCTCAGATTTAAAAATAATTGCCTTCATAAAGGTCAAAATCCCAATAATAAATTGACTGGGTCATTGACCCCAACTGAATTAAAAAATTCTTTAAATATTATTATTCGTGCTTTTCAACAGAAGCACCTGTCATGTGAAATAAATTTACTTTCAAAAGGCAAACCTATAAAATCAAGCTTAGTCAATTTGCATCCCTTCTTAGATGAGAATGGAATCCTTAGAGTGGGGGGTCGCCTGCAAAATGCCACAAATATTCAATATGAAAAAAGGCACCCTGCGATCATCCCTAAGTCTTCTCATATTTCTTCCCTACTGATAGAAAATGAACATTTGCGCCTTTTACACGCAGGACCAAAACTGGTCTTAAGCTCACTTTCACAAAGGTTCTATTTGATCAGTGGTATCAGAGAGGTCAAAAAGGTAATCCACAAGTGCATCAAGTGTCATCGTGTCAAAGCTGCGGCCGCCAAACAGCTCATGGGTTCCCTTCCCAAGGAACGTCTCACTGCACAAAGGCCCTTTCATAGTACCGGTGTAGACTTCTGTGGTCCATTCAGCATAAAGGTCGCAAGGATACGCAAGCCTATAATCATGAAAGCTTATGTAGCACTTTTTGTTTGCTTCATCACAAAAGCCATACATGTAGAGCTTGTTAGTGACATGACTACTGACGCTTTCTTGGCATGCCTCAGACGCTTCATCTCTAGACGTGGACTCCCCTCGCAAATATTTTGTGATAATGCTAAGACGTTCAAGGGTGCTGCTAATACTTTAAAAGAATTGTATGATTTGTTCAGTTCAGAAAATCACAAAAATTCTATTTCTAATTTTTGCACAAAAAACTTTATAAAGTTTAAATTCATTCCTAGCTATTCCCCAGAGTTTGGCGGATTGTGGGAGGCAGGGGTAAAGAGTTTAAAGTTTCATTTAAAGAGAGTAGTGGGAGCTCAGGCTCTTACCTTTGAAGGTCTTTATACTGTGCTTACAGAGATTGAAGCCATTTTGAACTCTCGACCACTGCTTCCCATGTCTGCTGATGTCTCTGATATGAGCTACTTAACTCCTGGCCATTTTCTTATTGGCACAGCCATGACAAGCTATCCAGAAATAGATTATACAATTAAAAATGTCAATTACTTGAAGTTTTGGAACACTTTAAATAAAATAAAACAAGATTTCTGGAAGGCTTGGTCAAGAGATTATCTCACACAGCTTCAGAGTAGACCAAAATGGTTGATTGATCAACCCAATTTAAAAGTAGGAGACCTTGTTATCGTCAGATGTGATAATACTGCTCCTCTAGAGTGGCCTATGGCACGCATCGTTAAAGTTTTTCCTGGCCCTGATGGGAAAGTAAGGGTAGCTGATGTAAAAATAGGTAATAAAGTCTATACTAGGTCTTACAGGAAGTTGAGTCCATTGCCTATGAATCAAGAATAGTAAATTAAGTTTTAATTAATAAGGTAATTTAATTTATATATACCCTTCCCATCAGGACTAGCTGAAAAACTCAAAGCATTTAATTTAAATGTTAATAATGCTTTTCCTTACTCATGTACTCATTGTAGTGATCCCAAGATTGTATCGTAGGGCTGGGTAAGGGGCTCTTTTTTATTTTTCAATTTTTAAATATAGTTATGTCATACATACAGACATATTGTTGTTGTTGTAAACATTTTTCTATAATAAGTTTAGTATTTCCCTCATGCTGAAAATTTACAGTGAGCTAAGTTTAATTACTCAATTAAGTTAACTATTAATGTATTACTTTATGCACTACAGTGCAATATTCACTCAATCTTACTAATTGTTATAATACTTAGTAATAATTAAAACTACTTAGTAGTATTAGTACTTGTAAGTATTGTTAATGATTTCTTATAAGCATAATAATTTCCACATGTTTTCATTTTCCACATGTTTTCATTTTCCACATGTTGCCATGTTTTCAAATTTCTGTACTTTTTGTTTACTGGGCCGCCCCCCCAACTATGTTCAGGTAAAACGTGAACACACGGTGGTAACACTGATTGTTTGTGGTAACTTTAAGTTCTGCCTACTGGCAACTTTCGCTTGTTCCATAAGATGGCGCTCACGCAGCGTTTATTGTAAATTAGTAAAAATTATATTCATGGAATAAACCAAATAAATTTAACAACTGCATCTTTTATTATACAATGCGTTTATTATGTAACAATGCAAATTTTGCTGCGCTGCCTTTAATTGTTTCCGGCTAGTTAGGAGGTGGAAATGCTACGATGTTGGAGAACAGAATCGCCCCGTCTACATCAATTAAATATTTATATACGTATCTATCGATTGGGAAACCAGACTCTGAGCCCCTAATGTTTGTTTTTAGAGAGGAAAACATCTACATTGAAAACCGCTGCACTAAAACAATCTACCTTTATTATAATATCCATATTACTTCGTTACTTCATCTATCATCTTCGTACATCTTTCCACACGGTCAAACCATTATTGCATTGCCCCTTTTTATTTTTATTCACTACACCGTCTCTGTCACACGTGTATAAATTTAAATTAAGAATTTTTTTTGATACCATGATAAATTTACAGGCAAAAATTCAACACAGCAATTTTTGTAATTTTTAATAATGTGTTAAAACAGTGCGTTTAAATATTACATTACACGTAGCTACTAACAAAATAAAAGCAATAAGTATTTATGTCAATGCCGCTAGTCGCTACGTCTATACGTTTGATATTCTCCTACTATTAAAAAAAGTTATAGTTATAGTTTAATCATGAACATTCTTTTATTGAATTCGTAAACAACATAAAAATTCAGAACATTTTTGATGCTAATTAATAATATGAAGGTAGATCGTAAAGCAAAATTCAATGTGCATTAAACATCTTAACGATAAATATAAGTGGCCCTGTGCTTGGCGGCGACCACATAAATATCCGAAGGAAAGTTATAGCCCCGCACGCAGGAACGGCACTGAAGCAAAAACACCTCTGCAACGGTGTATTCCCGTTCGTCACACTGCAGTTTACCCCTTTCCAGCTTCAGCAACATGCGCCAATTGCTATAAAAAATCATCTAAAAAAATTATTCCAGCAATGAAATAAATAGGAGAGAATTTAGAAACGTTAAATACCCGCGGTAATTTCAGAGTTGCCGGGGCAATTTTTGAATAAAAACTTTGTACCCTATTTCCTTTTCTGTACTCCTGACAACATGTACCTATGCAAAATTCCATAATGATCAGTTGAGCTGTGAAGGCGCGAAAGCGTATAACAAAGAAAAAACTCACATTCTGATTTATTCTGATTTATCCCAAATTCCGGGTTAAGAAGTATCCTATGATACTCAGGAACACTGTGGTATTCTATTGGTAAAAGAATTTTCAAAATCGATTCAGTAGATCCAGAGATTACCACCTGCAACGTCATAAACTCACAAACTTTACCTTTTTATAGTAGGTGATTATGACGTTCTGTAGCGAGTGGCTTTAGTTTCATCCTTGTAAAAGGGGTCTATGGCAACGAACGTGAATGAAATTCAAATAAAATAATACATTCCCGATCATCCACCTTTTTAAATTTATTCATAGCCATCTATTTTCCTTTCGTCACACTAAGGGGACTACTGCAGTGGGACGAACGGGAATACACACCCGGAACAGAGCCACGCCGAGGTTTGATTTTAAATTCTAATTTTACGATTTGTCCCGAGCCCGTTTAACTAAGCTCCTAGGCCTGAACACGTCTCAGTGCGTGAAAAGAGGACAACCCGTTGAAATTTATGCAATTCGATCCTCCATTGCGACGGGCACTCGCCTGGTGTTGAAGTTCATGGTACCGGGGCTGTTTGCATATCACACCATGTTCGCTTCAACTGCGAGCACGGAACGCTACACCCATAGATAATATTGCTATTGCAAAGTTTTATGTCGCAATTTTTTGTTATTATTTGCACAATGTGTCTCATTTGTTCCTTTTTTGTGTTTTAGTACAAAATTAATGTAATAAGTGAATGTAATCTACACATATAAAATGCTTTGTCCTGTATGACTGACTGACGGATCAACGCACAGCTTAAACCGCTGATGGTATAGTGACCTGAAGCTTGGAGGGTGTGTTCATTGTATGACGCGGACAAAGGCATCCTCTAAGGAAGGATTTTTAAAAATTCTACCCTTAAAGGGGTGAAAAAGGAGGACAAAGTTTGTATAGAACAATGGGGATGTGGACTACTTTTGAAAATCAAAATTCTAATTAGTCCGTCAGTTAGAAAATAAAAAAACAATAGACACGTATTTTTTGCTTTTTCAAATAAATTAAAATATACAGAGATAAAGCGCATTAAAGTTTAGGGTGAGTGGGTCGTGACGTCACGAACCGATAAAACCGCCATATACAAACTCAGAATAGTGACGTCACGCGAAATTTCAACGCAATGTATCGCCGTTATTTTTTGATTACGTAAAAAAATAAAAAATACGTATCCATTACTATCCAATATTTTTTATTAATCTACAAGACGGACTAAAACATAAAAATTACTCAACATGCCCATTCCGCGGTAACTCCGAAATTATCGCGATTGAAACCGCGCGGGACAGCTAGTATAATATATGAATGTAATAGTAATATAACATACTTCAGCCCGGCCAGCTAAAACTTTACTCCATATAGTACTTTCCATGATATTATAGCCATAGTACCTAAATATCACAGCCATAGTACCTACTTTCAATCCGAAATTCTCGAGCAAAAAGCTAACGAAACCGCGGAAAACATCTAATTCATAAAATAACCCTTTCAAAAGCATAATAAATATTTAGCATTTGCAACTTTTGCCTTCGTAATAATTTGTGTAGGTTTTACATAGGTACACAATCAAAAAGTTATTTTTAACGCGACCTTTTTAGTAAACATGAGGAGAATACAGGTAAATATACTTATAAACTAAAAAGAAAATAAATGCTTTCTCATAAGTTATTTATTGAATAGAAAATAATATTTTACCTTACCTACCTTTTACTGTATTGCCCCGTGTTCTTTCGCTTCAGACGTGCCAACACGGGCAATGTAATCTGCTACTTGAGTAGGTGAGTGTTTGATCTTTCACATGGTCTAAATACAATTTGTTGTAGGCACACTCACATTGAATACGCCACTTTGTGGTTGTAGAGAATGGAAATTGCGAATACCATGCCAACCGTGAGCGTATTAAAACCTATATTACATTAGAAATCTTTCATCTGCGTGTCACTGTTTTTTCATTCAAAGTTTAATAATTAAATACTCGAAAATTATTAAATAACCTCACATTAAAAAATAATATCTGGGCGACCGAGCTTCGCTCGTAGCGCTATCTGTTGTTAAGTAGAAAAGCAGTAGCGAACACTCATTTTTCATTCCCTGATTCATTACCTGAAAAAAAACGGATGAAACGACGTTTTCTAAAAATGAAACCTAGCTAGATCGATTAATCGCCCCCGATACCCCTTGCATACCTATTACCTACTAAATTTCATGAAATTCGTTGTAGCCGTTTCTGAGATTCAGATTATACATACATCTAATATATAAAAATCTCGTGTCACAGTGTTTGTTACCATACTCCTCCGAAACGGCTTGACCGATTTTTATGAAATTTTATATGCATATTCAGTAGGTCTGAGAATCGGCCACTATCTATTTTTCATCTCCGAATCCCCGCGGGAACTCCGAAACTCACGCGGGTGATACCGCGGGGCACAGCTAGTATATATACAAGAATTGCTCGTTTAAAGATAGTAGATATCTACAGGTCACGTCAGATGCGACATCAATTTTCCCTTGACATTTTTATGTTGTTTCCTAACATAAATAAAAAAAATGTTTTGTTTTATTTAAAAAGAAAAGCCCAAATAAATTTCATTCTTAACTACAAAATGACGGTATCTACCTACTCTTTTACGTTTTCGGGATTGAATTTCCAATTATAATTTTTGTAGTGTTTGCTTATTTTTATTTATTTTATTTTTATTTTTCGTTTATTAAGTATATTGTAATAAAAAAAGGAATCCTTACGCTATTTCATGTTTCTACCTTAAGTACTCTCGGGTACTCTAATAGATAATTCAGTAGAGAAGCTACTTTATATCTATACCTACTAAGTGTTGCTGTTTCACTCGCGATAATTTCGGAGTTCCCGCGGAATTGATCCATAGAAACTTTGTAATGCCAAAATTTGTAATGGGGTTGAATTTTCAAAAATACTTTCTTATCGGATGTGTACCTGTGTCATACAAAGAACACACCCTCCAAGTTTCAGGTCTCTACGATCAGCAGTTTAGGCTGTGCGTTGATCCATCAGTCATTCAGGACAAAGCATTTTATATGTATAGATAGACTGGAGACGAGAATCGATTGCTTGTATCACCTTACTCTACTACTCTTACCACCTTTCACTCGTGAAAATACGAACACATTTTCAATGCTGCAGAAGTGTAGATTGCGAACGAAAAGAAAAGCGCAGTCATCAGTGCGATTCGGGCGATTCGTGTCTCTCAAAACTTAATTCCCGTGGATTACTTAACGCAAGTTGCGTAACTAATGAAGTAACTTGTGACACGGGTCGCTCCCAGGATCGACGTAATCAAATTAATGAGAAAACTTCACTTCAATTTAACGTTTCCAAGCTGAATCTTTGCGATATTTGATTGCGGTCAAGTGACGCGCGGTAGTTTTCATGGTTGCGGTGTGTTTGAGCTAGTTCGAGCTAGCTACATACATAAAGCCGTAAAGGTGAGTGATATTTCTTTTCTTATTCAAACTTTGGGGTCAATTACAACGTTATACCTAACTAGAAGGTTAGACGGAAAGGTCGAATTGAGTACCTACATATGTAATAACAATAACTTTTGCCTTTTTACAAAATAAATTTTCGAGAAATACTTACTCCAATCTATCTACTATCTTTAAACGAGAAATTCTCATATATTTATTCGTAGGTATCTAATAATCTAAATTTCGGAAACGGCTCCAACGATTTTCATAAAATTTAGTATGCGAATTTTGAGGGCGAATAAAATCGATCTAGCTAGATTTCATTTTTAGAAAACGTCGTTTTATCCGTGTTTTCAGGCAATGAAAAATTAGTGTTTGTTATACTTCTTTTCTATTTAAAAAACGTACACACATTTTCTACATTTGAGACAATTCATTTATTCATTTTGTTGTTTCAAAAGTTTTATTTAGCCTAAAAGCAAGTAGCAGCATTTGTTCACCGCGATTTGTGGATTTTAGAGAAAAAACTCTTAGTAATTAGGTACCTAAGGGTCAGAGAAACGTAATGTAATTTAAAAGCCATGTGGTTGGGCGAGCCAACATACCTAGATATCCCTTTTCTTAATCTTTATGTATAAATAAATTATCCACAAACCAGAAGGATAAACTTTTTATAGCAAGTTAGATAGGAATTCTTTTAACATAAACTTCTAGTCAAAGTGTAAGCTTGGGAATAGTGCTATCAGCAAAATACATATGTACATCCACAACCATTCAACCTCTACATCGCACCGGGAGGAATGTCAGAGGTTGAACGCTTGTGGAGTCAACTTCCATTTCTTCTGGTTGGAAATACAATAGGGATGTTGATAACTTTTGAAAATCAAAATTCTAATTAATCCGTCAGTTAGAAAGTAAAAAAAACAATACATATTTATTTTTTGATTTTTCAAATAAATGAAAATATACAGAGATAAAGCGCATTCAAGTTTACGGTAGGGGCTCGTGACATCACTAACCGCTATAAGCCGCCATACAAACTGCACCGGTTAGTGACGTCACGCGAAATTTCAACTCAATGTATCGCCGTTATTTTTTGGTTATGTAAAAAAGAAAAAATACGTGTCCACTGTCCATTATTTTTTATTAATCTACAAGACGGACTAAAAATAATTTAGTCGACATGCCCATTATTAGAAAGAGGTAATATTTTTAATATAAACTGAGATCTCACGTAGAGATTGTCTAAAGAAGTTTATAAATTTCCCTGTGAATAAAAATATACATAGGTATTTAATTTAAATCTGCAAAAAGTTTTTATTATAATATCTAATAATAGATTGTATAGGTACAATAACGTTCCCGCTCCCGGAACGTTACATTATACCTTAAAACGTAGTGATTACCTTCTCTCTGCCTATACCTACGAGTTAATTACTAAAAATACAATTTAGTTATACTTATGTATTCACAAATTATAGTAAAAATTTTAACGAGATTCATAGGTATTTCACCTTTAAGTATAGTTTTAGGGAGTGAACAGACAGACATACAGACAAATTTGAAAAAAAATATTCTAATTAGTTTTTTTGTTCTGTTACTCTTCTTATTTTTTAAACGCTCATTGTTAAATATATTCAATCTAGCGACAGACACGCTGATTCAACTGTTATAATATGTAGGTATAGATTGACTTGTGGTATTGTGAAAATATGCAAATAACAGCAGCTAATCCTGTAAGTATCTTAACTAACCGTAGGTGCTTAATTGAATTCTAAAAGTTGGTAAGCTAACATAGCTCTCAAGTCCCAACTTCTAATCGTGAATTCCAGTGCTACATGCCCGGTGTAGCACGGGCCGTATATAACGAAGTTGGACGTCATCTACAGAGCCTTACAATTTTAAATCTAAAGGTCTACTTGACTTTACGATACACCTTCGGATATTTTTTTATTCCAGTTTCAATTTTCATTCGATAACCTTAGGTACCTAGGTACTCTAAGAGGTTGATAATTTCTCTAAACATCTTTATATGGTGTGATTGCCGTTAGATGCCATTCAAAAAAATAATAATCGACAATGTCGACTGTAAAAAACATACGCGTCGAATTGAGAACCTCCTCCTTTTTGGGAAGTCTGTTAATAAATGCGTGGTCAATTTTTTTTATTTACGTCAAAAAATAATTTTATGATTTTTCACTTATTTCAGACGAGAATCCAATACTGAATGGGTATTAAATTTCAATATATCTCTCGTTTCAACTTATATGCAAATGTGAGTTTGTTTGCTTGTTAGGCTTTCCTTTTTTTTTTTTTTTTTTTTTTTTTGACCCAGGGAAAATGCTTTATGCATACCACCGTCATGAGGCGGGCGGTGGTTATGTGGGACTCCGCCCTGACAAGGGCGATCTACCCACTAAAAACCCTGGGGTGTTCCTCCTCGGCGCCTTACGTCGGGGCCACGGGATTCGCTCTCGCATGCTCCGCGGCCCCGACGGCGCTGGCCCGCTTTTAGGCGGGCCCCTCTGCTCAGGGACCTAGTCCCCGCAGGAACTAAGTCCCTCTCTCCCACAAACTGCAAAAAATAAGTAATTAAAGTGGCGCGCCGGAACACCTAACGCGCCACTTGTCCACCCGAGGTCCTTTCTCCCTCGGACGGTAGAGTGCCTCGCTCTACCGCCCGGAGGACCTCGCTATGGGGGTTGGAGGCCTGCCACATCCTGCCTCCTACCCCTTCTTCTGGGGCGGCGGTTGGGAGGGGCGGACGCTGCCTGCTCCCTTTCCCGCTCCGCGGTCTCCTTCTGCGAGATGACGTCCTCGCAGAAGGAGAGAACCGCCGCCCATGCGCTTTCGCTACCCACCATGGCAGAGACGACGGTGGGCAGCGAAAGGTCACTTCCTATTGCCGCGGTGAGGACACGGCGCTGCTCAGCCCAGGCTGAGCACTCTTCGAGAGTGTGCTGCGCCGTGTCCTCACCGCAGGTTCCACAATGGTGGCACGAGGCCGTCGGTTCCCTTTGTTAGGCTTTCCTGCCTTAACTATACTCAACCGATTGTCATGGAATTTTTTATAAAAGTTTTCAGGGGTGTAGAGAAAGATATATAAGGGCATTTTTATCCTAGAATTCCCAGTTAGTTAACAAATGAACTATTAATATCAGCCTATTAAAACTATAAAATAATAAAATTATAAACTATTTTCCTAACAAAAATAGTTTGTGAAACATTTAACAAATTAATACAATTTTTGTCATAATTTCGGCAAGCCCAAACAAACAATCGTGAACTCGCCTCCTCACGGCAACCCATCGATATAAATAGTGGGCATTCGAGTGTGAAATTCAAAAATCAACTAACATTTTCTGAGCCAGTGATTCGGTCGTCCTTCTGTAGTCTTTCACTGGAGACGTGTTTGCTTTGCACTACAGCGATTTCCCTTCAGATAAAACTCATCATGTTGAATGTTCACGCTAGAATCTTTTTAGATGCTTTGAAGTTTTGTTTGTGTTATTTTATTTTTTCTTTCTGTTAATCTCTGTAGGATGCAGAATTATATTTTCATAGAATTAATTGCCATAGAACTAGATTCAGCACACGCAGAGTAATACAATCTCACAGGTGGTGGTAGCATCTTACTACGTTTCTCGGCGCGAACTTGACTTCGCAGTTGTTCCATGCGCCCAATGCGGTCAATTTGGAACGGAATTTTGAATGCAAATAATGCTCTATCATTGCTCTATTTGCAATATCTATATGGCTATCTTCTTGCAATTAGCTGAATCTGACTACGAAATAAATTTTATTGCAAACAATATTGCAGAAAGTAATTTTATTTTTATTCACCACTGAACTGCGCCACAAAAAAAAATGAAGTATAGGTATAAATAATATGAATATTTCTCAAAATGTAGCTTAGCTTGCTTTTAAACGTATTTAAATATATATTAAAACTACATAAAAATGAGAAAAAGCTTAGCATTTATATTACCTATAATATTTTTCCGAATTCATAGCGGTCATTTTATCGATCAAGTTGACGTAGCAGTAATTCTAGACTAAAGTAGGCTACATGGTCAAAAAAATCATTATTATTAACTATATTAGGTAACAATATGCATCATGAAATTTTGTATAAAAATTACCTAAATTATTAGATTAGGTAATAATAATTAATTTTTTAGTATAGTAGTGATCAAAGTGAGTTCTAATGAGTAGAAACATAAATACAAGAGACCACACTGAAGTGATGCGATCATACCAAAATTTAAGTTTATGTAGGTACCTATAGTAGATATTACGATAAAGTTTATTGAAAAGATTTCATGTTTCTATCCATTGATTTATTTTTTATAGTCTTGAAATATAAACGATTTCTGTTAGCCATATAGCAGGCTAATTACCAAGCTAAATAAACCTAAGGAAGTCATGAAATTATGTACTAACAATACATGCTCTATGTTTATATGCAGAACAAACAGTTTGTGTTTATGCAGAATTCTTGTTTTTACGGGTTACGGTCTGGGCGATACGTCGTATATGACCATAATGTGCCCGAAGGAGCCTTTATTTCCATTAAAACGGTTATCTTTAAGATTCATGGCAAGCCCCGACAAAAATGATGGTCGTTAAAGAAATTGAATACCCTTTACTCATGCTTCTAAAGTTTCTATGCCAACTCGTTCGAATTTTATTATGGTTAGGTAACTATATGTTTTGTGAAAGAAAACATAAAGTACCTACTCACAGTGAAGGTTATTTGTCGCGAGATTTGTTAGAATCTATGTATCTAATAATGATATAGGATGATTTTGATGACACACAAGTGCAACTACGGGCAAAAGATAGTAACTAACGATGTAGTTAGATACGTATATAGATATGTACTAACGCGACTTTACTAGGGTTTTGTTTGTGATTACACTCATTGCTAGATTGTAAGTACAAAAATAACTGAAATTCTCAAACAAAACTTGATGGAAAAATATATTTTCTATTCAGAAGCCTAAATTTCATTAGAAATAGTAAGTACGCGAAACGACTTCAAATACCTACCTAATAAGTTTATTTTAAGTAGACAAACTGATTTCCTACTAATATTTTAGATGAGAAAGTAACTCTGTCTGTCTGTCTGTTACCTTTTCACGCCTTAAACGCTCAAACGGTTATCGTGAAATTTTGCATACACTTCTTCAACACACAAAACCGCGGGAATTCCAGGTCTACCAGCTAGTGTTTTTTATAATAAAGTAAAAGTTTTTATATTCTTATAGCGTAGGTGTAAGCAACTTATAAAAAAATATATGAGTTTTCATATTATCCACTGTCCGATCTCTCACGTTATTTTTTCATGTCTCTCTTTGCCGACTAGATAAATCTTTTAATGGAGATAGAGAGGACCTCGGGAGAGCATTATGTGAAAATATCGAGTGTGATGGGCGAAATGAGCTCATACGTTACCTCCAGCAATTGCGGGCGTAATTTACGGTCAGCTCCGAGTATTTACGTCACCAATCAACATACATCATTTTGTTGCGCTTACAAATAAATGAGTGCAATAATATACAAGAGCTTTAACGTTTATACATAATAGGTACACTATTTTGTTCGATTGTATCATGAAATAGAAAAAACGAGATAACGATTAATAATATAAAAGAAAACATTAAGTACAAACTAACAATAAAACGCATTTTTTCTCTATCTGCATAATTTCTATCCGCGTTTATAAGGGCCGCACATTTTCGAAGGAAGAAATTTTATTTGACAACATGCATATGAAGGACCCAATCATAATTTCAAACATTATAAATGCGAAAGTGAGTTTGTTTGTTTGTTTGTTACGCTTTTATGCCTCATCGGCTCAACGGATTATCATGAAATTTTGATGCATACGCGTTGTCAGGGATACAGAGGACATACCGTACTTTTAATCCCGAAATTCCCACGAGAACTCCGAAACTACGCGGGTGGAATCGCGGGGATCAGCTAGTTTAGGTTTAAAGATGTTTATTTCTCATAAAGAATTACATAAATTCACTTACTGAGAAAACTTTTTAACTTAGTAATAATATTTGATAACTGTAGTTTATCGATAATATAATATGTATGTAATATAGATATTATGTAGTATATACCACGTTTGCTTGGTTTCCACGACACGAACTTATATGTAGCTTAATGTGGGATCAAGTAGATCGGTGTGCTGTGAAGTGGATTATTATTATTATTTATTATTACCTATTGTTATAAAGGTTTTTAGTCTTTGCAGATTAGTTACTTTAGAATACTTTAAACTGTTTAAAGCATACATTTTCAATGATAACTTACGGGCTTTTTTATAATTTAATTCAGTTGATTGAACGGTAGATATCTACTTGCTTAACTGAAGTTATCAACACATAAACGGGTAAAGTGGAGAAACAATATTAATTTGCGGTATGTAATTACAAAGCGGAAGCAATAGGCATTATGCCGTGATGAGGTATAGGCAGTCGGAAGTTCGGGATGCCTCTCTCCATGGCTAAATAACGGTAGAACTATTAATACAAAGCGTCAGTTGGTAGGTGGTACTTACGGCAATACTGCATATTAATTAGTTTACTGTTTACAAATTTATTAGCGCGCTTACCGCCGCACTCAGAGTCGACTTTAATGATTATTTAGTTAAGTATAGGTTTTTAAAACAAAACTGCCGCAATCAGAGACGTTTAATAAATTAATGTTCATTGGCATTTAAATAATTAAGTTACATCTCATTAAATGCCAATTAACATTAATTTACTGAACGACTCTGATTGCGGCGGTTTTTTTTTAAATCTATACTTAACTAAGTAATCATTAAAGTCGACTCTGAGTGCGGCCGTTAGACTTAACAATAACAGCTAGGTAGGTATGCGTAGTTGCGCTATGTGATAACGTTCAATATGCCTATACTATAGGTAGTTAGGTACTATTGTTACCTATATCATCCCATTTCTACGAGTTTTATATTTGAGACGTCACAATCTATATAGGTACATCTATATCTGCACAATATACATCTAAATCTATACATTTATAGGTAGGTACATCTAGGTACCCATATCTATACATCTATACATATAAATGAAATTTTAATATCTGTTTGTAATTCCAAATCAACAGCTTTCCACTAAATGCATGTGAAAGTATATACGGTACTTATATATTTTAAATCTATGGTGAAAAAGAATGTCTAAGCGCTCTTATAATTTCTGTTTAGGTTTCCGTACCTGAAGGGTCCAAATGGAGACCTATTGCTGTCACTCGCGTGTCCGTCTGTCCGTCGTCTGTCACACGAGTTTTACAAGCAAACCGTAGAAGCAGAAGAAGTCTTCAAATTTGTACGATATACGTAATATTGATGACCCAAAGCTATACAAAGTGTCAAAAAATATTTTTAAGGGTGGCTCCCACAGAGCTAAAGGGGGCGCAATTTTTTTTGTTTATCTACCGAACTGAGGGGGGTATCGTTGAATATACCTCATTGGGTAGATAAAAGCTGTATAAAAACATCGAAAAACAAAGTCAGCTTTTTGACAACATTTTGTACCGAAGTTGTGCCCCGCGGTTTCACCCTCGTTTATAATATAGTTCCCGCGGGAATTCCGGGATGAAAAGTACCCTATGTGTTAATCTGATGTATAAGCTATATTATTGTAAAGTTTCATTTAAATCCATCCGGTAGTTTTTGCGTGAAAGAGTAACAAACATCCATCCATCCATCCATTTATCCATACATTCTTACAAACTTTCGCGTTTATAATATTACTAAGATTTATGTATATTTTACCAACGTATACCAACGTATTAATAACTCAATGTTTTCTTTGAAATTCTATAATTTTCTTTGTTAAAACCAACTTTATTTTGCAGTTAAACGCGTAGCACAGTAGTGATGCGGGTGGCGCGGCGGCAAGCTACCGCTACGCGTCTACGCGCACCACAAGTGCTACGAGCGCACGTAGCGAGGCGATAAGCGATAAGCCCCGCCCTCTAGCCCTATACATATAAAGCGACGCGCGACCCGTGTTTTTGAATTTTATGAGCGCGTAATTTCTAATTGCATAAATTTTTTTTCGAGTAATCCCTGTTCACGAAAAAATCTGTAACATCTAGCTCAAGAGACTCCTCATTATTGTCTCTGCTACTGACGGCTCTTGTATTTTACATTTAGTACGGAACCATAAATGTGCGAAGTCCGACACGCACTTCGCCGGTTTTTTTGTTGTATTCCTACTTAACTACGAAAACAACCCAGAAAATCAACCAAATAAGATATTTTTACATGCAAACTCATAAAAAATCGAATACTATGATGCTGGGCAGGAAGGCAGTTTATAGGGAGCCGGTTAAGAAAGTACTTTATCCCGGAGTTCCCGAGAGAATCCTGAAACTCACTCGGGTGAATCCTTGGGGATCTGCAGCAAGTAAAAAATAAAACACCTAAGTAGCTGATTTAAGAAGTGATTTTTGTGAAATACAAATATGTCACCCAAAATAAATACCACTAGAATTTAACGGTATAAAAACTATGACATTGAGCTGCTTACGAGGATGAAGCTGGGACAGATTTTTACCAATATGGACGTAAGTATCCAAAAAAACGCGGTAATATTTGTGTCGACATACGTAGATATGCACATACATGCTGAAAAAAATAAGCAGTAGGTAGGTAAGTAAAGTTGAATATACTATACATATTATATACTATATATACTATATGTATTATCTGTGATATGGCTATTCAAAAATCAAAATGAATCTTTTGAGTTACTGGTCCGTTACGTAATATTTTACTGAAAGAATTGTTAGTTGAAATAGAAATCCATAATTTACTTGTTTCAGTAGCCACTGACGGTAAGTCAAAATTCTTTTACCGAGATAGGTGTCTGATTAAGTACTTAATTTGTTCAATCAAAAAAATAGAGTTAGTATTAAGTACTAAGATAAGAGTACTGCTTATTAGATACTACTAGCTCGTTTTATTTCCACGGATATATAGTTTGCACATGTAGCAACTATAGACAAATAGGTATGTACATTTTAAAATTAATTTAATTTCAAATATATGATTTAAATAGCTCTTAATTTACATTGTTAACAGGTTCTATTTGGCGTTACAGCCTGTGTTAACTAAATAATTGTAATGTTCATTACAATTAGGTCTAGCACTAATCTGTAATGTAATGTTTTATTGCCTAATAATGAATTTTGAAAATAAAACAATAGTACATAGGTACTACTTATTTTACCTAACGGTGTGCAGATTTCCGAAACTGCCAGCGGCAATGGCTTAGTGATGTTGATTACACACTAATTCAATTTATTCCATTGACAAAGGATAGGCCTTCACGGTGCATACCGAAAAGACACAACTGTTAAACAATAGACAAAAACATGGTAAACAACTGTGAGAGAAACGGGTAGATAGCGGCGGTAGACGAGTGCGACTCTAGAAAAGTTTCGTCGGTCCCCTGTCATTTAGCAAGAAGACGAGGGGATGCCGGAGTGCTTACTTACATAGCTGTTCCGTTCCAGCTAATTTACGTGGGCTAGAAACGTCCTGAATAATAAATATACACAGAACAAAAGGAAACTTTTGTTTATTATTTTCAAGTGTCCTATGTAAACGTTAATTCGTATTATTCCCCATGAGACCACGGAATAGAACCACCATATAGTTACAATATAATATATATTATACCTACAATACGTAGGCATATAAAATTCCTGCCCTCCGGGATCAAGAAATTAGATACACACGTTTTAGACGGTCATTAAAGAACGGCATGTTTATTTATCTATACTAATCTCGTATTATAAATGTGAAAGTGTGGATGGTTGGATGTTTGGATGTCTGTTACTCAATCACGCAAAAACGGCTGAACGGATTTAGATGAAATTTGGCATGCACGTTGTCAGGGGAACTCCGAAATTACCGCGGGTGAAACCGCGGGGCACAGCTAGTAATATTATAAAGAGGAAAAATTAAATTTTTTGTTTGTTTATTACGATTTAACTCAAAAACTACTGGACCGATTTAAAAAATTCTTTCACCATTAGAAAGCTACATTATCCCTGAGTAACAAAGGCTATATTTTAATCCAGAATTCCCACGGAACTCCGAAACTAATGCGGATGAAACCGCGGGGAACAGCTAGTCTATTAATAAACACCTATGAAATATCAGGCCTTAAACTTTCAATTTTGTATTGTTCTGTTTATTTAAGAAGTTTTATCAACCTCAGCTCCAATCGCAACGTTTCTAATACATGGTGTCACCCACAAGTAATGTACTTTGACGATTTGTATAAACCAGTAAATATTACCCACGTTGAAACTGTTGGATCTTAATAAAAATGTTCATGTGGCACGATGATTCTATAGTAATGAAAGTAGTTTTTAAGGTTCCGTAGCTAAATGGCAAAATCCCTTAGACATAAATTCGTCAATTCCTCCCTCTGTGATCTGTCTGTACCACAGCAATTTTGCTTCGAGACTATTGGCACTAGACAGATGAAATTCGTAAGTGCATTCTATGAATCGTTATACATATTTTTATTTTTTTATTTATTTATTTATTTACTAATTTATAAACATTGAACAACTTGACGGTGCTACATAAACCTTTTTAGGTTAGGTTATCTGCAGTTATGAACTATCGAAAGTCACAATATTTTTAAGCGACTTCAAAAAGAAAGTTACCAATTCGGGCGTTAGGTATATACAATATATATATATTTTTTGTTCGAAAGGGGTTTATTCCGAAATGGTCCCATTTAAATTCCGTATCTATAGGTAGATCTGCTGATGAGTTTCGGAGACATACAAGTCTTTGTCGCTTTTTGACACCTATGAATCTTATTGTAGCACTAGCTGTTCCCCGCTGTTTGTTAAAAAAGGCAACATTAGCATTTCAAATGAGCATCAACTTAAGTAAAATGATGGGAGTTTAACTTAAACGCCGCGCGGTGAAAGTACAAAAGAATGGAGACAAAGAAAACCTCACCTACAGAGGCAACAAAAAGTGCCCACTAAGTGCTGAAAACGTTATTTATTGCATCTTTGTTGCAGTTCGCGAGATGTTTGAAATGTTAGACATTTGGCGTACCTACCGTGAAACCTTGGTTTATTAAGATTTGGTGTTATTTAACAATGGACGCAATAGTCTAGTTTCCATTTATTTTGGGGGAATGAGGAACAACTAAAAATATTATACAACTTAACGAACTAAAAATAAATAAATAAACTTCTTGTTTTCAAACACTTCCTGATAATGCATAAGTATTATGCATATAGGTATTCAAGTACCTACCTAATACCTTCCCACAAGTAAGACGGCCGGCTTGTATATATACGATCTACTTTCCTAGTAATTTCCAAGAAAATTTCGCGAGATGTGAGGAGGCATGAAATTGGAGGCGGAAAGTGTCGCTTCTCTAAAAATAATCTATATTCTTTGTTCCTTATAAGTTATAGGTGATTATAGGTAGGCTATATTTGGGCAAGTTATTGCTTTAGGTTGAAGAAATAATTGATTTAATGAGCGGAGTTAGTTGTCTGTCTACGCCTACTTACCTACAGTAGGTAAACACCCTCTAAAATAATCTTCAAGAACAATTTTGAAAACAATGAGCCGAGACGTCCCAATAACTCCTTGGCTTCCGATAAATGGCATAGATTTTGGACCCACGTATTCAGTTCGCTTCTATTTCATTTAAAAAAAGGAAGTAATACACGGTACACCTACCGCCACCTACCGGTATTACAGAGAAAAAATACAGGGGTTAGATACAATAGGGGTTGGCCCTGTAGGCCGCTTCTCCTCCCGGACGGGCTCCCCAAGTGGGAACTATCGGTCAATGTCGAGAAAACACAGGCCGTACTGCCTGTATCTACGGCATCGGCAATTAAAAGCGCCATCCACCGCCTCTCCGTCTTTACAGACAGGATATAGATAGCGTGGCCCAGCCAGGTACAAATTTTCATACATACTTATATGTTTAGGTACATGCAAAGGTACATACGTACAAACATATACATTATCCTACTTTATATTTATTAGTCGTTTAAATTCATCCTATAGTTCGACCACTAAAGGCGAAGGCGAGCAGCATCGAGTATCGACCACAACCGTGACCATAATCGGTACTGCAGCCAGCTTATACTCGGCAAATCCATCCCACTACTGCAGTTTATACTGAAATATGTTTAATCCTGACTTCCTGAGCATATTCTATCCATATACCAAATCTGTCCGGTTCAGCATGAAGAAGTAACAAACACACTGACTCAAACACAAACTTTCGCATTTATAATAGTAGAGTATTTAGGTCGAAAAAAGAAAATACTAAATGTATTAGATATTTAGGATATTATTTATTTTATTTACACTTACAAATAAATAATTGCATCAACAAGTCTTCTTCTTTAAAGCATTGGTTTTCTTTTTCCATGACCTGTTCACGACCAACTTCACAATATCAACCCGAAAATGTGCGACTTTGACCCTTAATCCTTGGATTTACCTTTTATTTTTAAATGAAGATCAACAATGACTGTTTTCTTAAATAGATTGATTAAATCCGTCCTAACATGTGACTTTATTTGCTGTAAGCGACCTCCACCGGCACCGCTTATGAGTCTCGATAGTCTTTCCGTCGGACATTCAACTTGCACTGAACAAATGATGTTGTTTTCATTTTCTTCATAAAATTCTAATTGTACTTTTAAATTGTATGGTATCTCTTGTGCTAGGAAATCTAGAAACTTTGCTCTGACCGCCTCCTCTATTAATGATTCGTTTGTTTGGTCAGTCCAATCAGTGGGTGAATATTGAAACGACGCTGGTTTAGCGTTCGTCATGAGGTAGGCCTGAAAGAATGATAAAAAAAAATTATCTACTAGTTCTCTGCAGTTTCACCCACGTTAATTTCGGAGTTCCACGGGGATTTCGAGATAATAGTACCCTACATCCTACTTGTACCCCTAACAACATGTAAAATAAAAAGTAAAGTAAAATTTAATTCAATTTCACTCGCATTAATTTCGGAGATCCCTCAGGAATTCCGGGATAAAAAGTACCCTGATGTCCTTTTCTGTATCCCTGACAACGTGCATGCAAAATTTCATGACGATCGGACCGGATGAGTCGTAAAGGTGTGTAAGCGTTACAAACAAACAAACAAACTCACCAAAGTGGCGTGGCGCCACACTTGTAATAATTGTAGGTACCTTTCAAGATACTTTATTCAAAACGTAAATGTTTCTTTGTTACGCTTTTACGCCTTAATTACTCAACCGATCATGATGAAATTTTTCATATATTATGTTGTTAAGAAAACAGAAAATGACATTTTTTATCCTCGGATTCCCGCGGGAACTGAGAAATTAATATGGGTGAAACCTTTGCAAATTAATGCTAATTCTATGAAAAATTTATAAAAATCAATCATCATTATATTATCAGCCTACAGAAATTCACTGCACGACAAAGGACAAAAACCAATAAACACTATGAAAAGCTTTGTACCTTGATCTCTTTCACTCCATCTCCATTAAGAGCAGACACCATAAACACATCAGAAAAATGACTGTAACCTTTTTTGTCTTTTCTATTTTCATTAACTGCAACACCAGGCATAGGTTTACCAGCTATATAACCATTGGTTAGGTTTCTTATCAGTGTCAAAAGTTGATTTTTGGATTTCAATCTGTCAACCTAGAAATAAAAAAAATAACCACTATAATAATTATAATGGTCAATTAGTTTTGAGGGTCATTATTAATTTATGACTGCGCCATATTTATTAGCGGTTGTGTTCTGTGTCAGTGTCCATAGTATTTCACACTTTTTTAAGCATAACTTTCCTCTGTGAACTATTTATTCAACAAAGTCCATATTTTAAGTATTATTTATAAACAAGGTAACTACAAACGTTCAGTTTCAATCAGTGTACTATTTTTAGTAATGAATAGAATAGACAAACACACAGACCATGAAACAATAAGAAAAGTAAAAAATGCATGTTGATTTATTATTATTGTGGAAACTGCCAATGATGTCTGCCAATGACTCTTTTCTTTTTGTCTATTGGCAACTGGAAATAGTAATATCATACGTTATATAATATCATACGATAAAAGACAATATAAATAATGGTAAATAGGAGAGTGAATGATGTCATTTATTTCTAAGTATCATTAATTGCATCTTTCATGACATGACTGTGGTTCAGTTGGATCGCTGTCCTTTTTGATAAAATCCTTAGCTACACCAATGCTCAACACAGTAGCAGTTAGGCAATTTAAATATATACCTTTAAAAGTGGTAATAGGAATCATTACCACAGTACAGGCAAGAAATTAATATTGATTCTTCCCACAATATTTCCTCTCAAATCTAATGTGGAGAGTAGAGAAGTTCAGGTTAAAGTATAGTATATGGACCGTTGATTTTTGGGGTCAGAGGGAGACGGGGAGGGGGGAGGGTAGAGGGGAAGCCTCCCTTAAAAGGGGGAGTTGCGGAAACGCGTAGCTTTTTTTTATGAATTTTTGAATGTTCTAACCTAACCTAGCCGTTCCTTTCCAAAAATGTAGGATTTTCATCAAATTAAACTACAAACCGCTACGCAAAGTGTTTCTGGCGCTTCGCCGGCCGCTGCCGCGGCACGCTGCGCTCGGCTCGCGCGTTATCTTACATGTTCTAACCTAACCTAACCTAGCCGTTCTTTTCCAAAAATGTAGGATTTTCATCAAAAACTACAAATGCTACGCAAGGTGTTTCTGGCGCTTCGCCGGCCGCTGCCGCGGCACGCTGCGCTCGGCTCGCGCGTTATCTTACATGTTCTAACCTAACCTAACCTAGCCGTTCCTTTTAAAAAATGTAAGATATTGTTTCTCAGTACAAGATGGTGCCGCGTGCATGCACAAGTTGTAATATAAGAAACTGTATTAAAGATGCCACACCAGTTGTCACGCATTTGGTGTGCCATTTTGGAACGCATGCAATGACGTCTATTGTAATAAAAAAAAAACGTAAACACAATCACCTCAATTTACTAGTTTATAACCTCAATTTAGTCTAAAAACTTAACTTTTTAATATTTTTTTTTAGAAAAACTATAAGGTTCCGCAATTTGAAACTTTGCAGAAATGTAGCTTAGACTGACGCCTTTCAGCCTAAAAATTCTGATTGCCCAACTCGACGGTCCATATACTATACTTTATCCGAAGTTCACAGTTCTATAGTTTGTATAGATTAGTTTTTCGATTTTAGTGTGTGAAAAGTTTTGATTAACTTTGTTTTACAATTAAAATCAACTGAACGGTAAAATAAAATAAATATATTGCATTTCACAATTTTCACCCTTAGGTGTGGGCTGAATTCCCGAAAACCTCCTTACAGTGATAGCAATTATAAAAGGAAGTCTTGTAAAAAAAATTCAGGTCAAAACTCTAGATGTTTAAGAGACTAACTTGATGACAAATTGATTAACCCTGAATTATTAGTGTATATTATATAACATCAGATATACCTATCTACCCATTACACAAGCTCTGGTGAGTTAAGAACCAGGTCATACTGTGTAAGACCATAGAGAGAGTAAATACCTATATCTTTCAACTTAATCAAAAATTAATGATGTAGTCCGGATCATTTAATATATTTATCTACCTTGTTCAATATAAGGAAACTTGGTATATTTTCAATTAACTGCAACATCTTCAGGACATCCTTGTGGATGTAATCTTTTGTCCAACGATTTGAAACGTCATGAACCACACCAACAACATCTGCACAGTTCAAGCTTTTTTCACAAGCCTGTTTCATTGATTCTGGTAATTTATACCTATAAAATGTATGTTGAAAATTTTTATTCAAAAATTTTATTATGGTCATTTATGTACATAGTATAGTGAGAGAAATGTGATATTTTAATATTTATAAAAAAAAAATATTTACATTAAATCTAATAATAAACTCATTTTGACTGTAGTTTTGCTTAATGTTACATTTAAAAACTAACACTGGTAACAGGCAACACAAAACCGCTTTGTTTATCTAGATAAATTACATTCAAATTTTTACCTCCTTTGCTCTTTATCAGTAACAACACCAGGAGTATCCAAAAATATAATTTGTGTATCATTTTCATAACACATAGCTCGAATAAGTTTGGTTGTTGTGTGTACTTTATTTGAAGCAGCACATATCTAGAAATAATCACATAACAATTATCGTAATTTATTTATTTATTACACAAAATTTAATGTTCTGTTGTGTACATAGTACACAAAATGTTGATACATCACACCAGAATGATACAAGACACATAAAAATATCATCACACTAACTGGTGCCCATGACTTCGCTTACGTTGATGTAGATTTTGTGAATAATTTTTTTATTTCTTGAAAACAGTAGAAACTTATTTTTCTGGATGAATCTGTAAGTATTCGTTTTAACTATTTTAATACTTATTGTGCGACTAACCGTTCGATCGACAATTTTGTTGATCAAAGTGCTTTTTCCCGAATTCGGTGCCCCAATAATAGCAGTATTTACAACTTTGCCAATGGGTTTAAGTTGAGCCCGTTCTGGTTGGGATGAATAAAATATAATTCGTATGTTTTTTGTCAAAAAGCATCGATTACACAAAACTTTACGCCACATCGTTTTCGTTGATAACAAACAAAAGATAATAACAATTCATTCACAAATTATTCTAGACTGTATTAAGATTTCTGCATAAAAAATCACACCACACACATGTGACCACAGACGAATAAGAGAACTCATGTGACAGTGATCACAGTGACACTGACATATGTCTAGTTAATTTGTGACACTGACCACTCCTCAACAAACCACTAGAAGTAGATGAAGAGATTTTTATTATTATGAAACCATGGACAGTCTAACGCAACTAGGAACAAATTAAATTTTGTTCGTATTTAGCACTCATTTTTTTTTTAATTTTTTTTTTTCATGGCATCAAAGATGGCCTCACATGCTATTTCAGTCTTTTGTCTCTGAATCTTTCTTATAATCTGTCATCTGTTTGTCATGGCGACGCATGTTGTTATTTGGGAAAATAATTGTGTGATTTATAAAAATTTTGTGTGATTTACGCTTTGAAAAGTGCAGTGTAACTATTAAAGACTATTTTCTTGTGATTGTGTAGTGAAATAGCACCGATTAGACGGTGTAGTACGTATGTAATTTGTAGAAAAAGAGAGTCGACAAAATTTAAATAAAAGGAAATTTATCACGAAATTTCCTATAGATGAAGCTGTACTGACCGGTCAGTACAGCTTGAGTAAAGTAATAAAGTATTTTGCTCTCTTTAGCTATCAGCAAGACTAAAATAATACATCTTTTTGAAATGAGAAAAAATATTTGCAAGTTTGTAAACCATAGTGATGTAAATCTTCACTATCGATAAAGTGAGTCAATAAACTTTAATGAATGATGCTGTTATAGTGAATATTTTGGAATATTTTTGTATAGCTGCTGCTGCGTATACTTTTTTCATTACTTACTGCAGTTTTCATTAAGTATTATGATCGTATTGTAATAAAGTGAACCTCGTCTTCTGTATAAAGACCTATACTATACTCTATCTTGTTTCTAAGTGTACTTGCATAATTGATAGATATTTTAATTTCAGATGTCGACAATGGGTAAAAAATATTGGAAATTATGACTTAACTTACATTCCAATCGAAAAACTTCACGATATAAAATATGTCTGTGGAGATGTAAGGAACGAATGTCTGAAGATAAACGAAAGTTTTTCGCTTTCGGAGGATATTTCTACCGATGATTTAAACAAGGCTCAACAAGGAGGCACTGCGAAGTAAATCTTTTTTTACTGCGAAGTAAAAATTTACCTTCCCAAATAGGTTATTTAATTTTCACATAAAATGTAAATGTAATTTTTAAAGAGAAAATAAATATCTATCTAATAACATCATCATCATGACAAACTAAAATATTGGAATAATAATAAATAAATAAAAATAATAATTTATTGTTTCAATTTTACGACAAATGTTTTCCCCCGATGTAGATTTAATTCACCTGGTATGAAGCCCACGATGCTCTAATGATAATTTATCGATATCGATTTAATCAGGAACTACATGTGGCCATCCCTATTGTTCTCGTTAATGTTGGTACCCATGAGTTATGAAGTATTTTGACAATTAAATTTTCGCTGTGTTGGTATTGCTGGGTCTGCTAAATGGATTCCAAAACCAAGTAAGGAAGTCCCGTCTCTTAAAACGTAGTGATTATTTGCTCAGTGACCATGGAATTAATAGGTACTTCGTACAATTAATGAACGTTACGTTGAACGAAGTACCTATTAATTCCATGTATGAAACATTGTCATTGGCAAATTACGGCAATTAAAGAAGAAGAAGAAGAACTTCAAAACTCAAAACCTCTATGCTAATTAAAACGTAGTGATTACCTTCTCTCTGATGCTAATAATTAGCAATGTTAATTTTATTCAGTAAATGAATTCATTAATTATAAGACATCCTGACTACATTGCGTAGCTTTATCTATTTAATTTGATTCTCATGTTCCATTTGACATTGATCTATTTTATTTTATTCCAGTTTATGTTCGTTTATATTATTGACATTGTGTACCTATATTCATGTAATCGATACTTGTTGTCCTACTTGTTATTGTGGTTGCAGGGGCGGATCCAGGATTTGGTTGAGGGGGGGGCAATTTGGTTGCACCATGAAATTTTTTGAATTAACAGGATAGACAAAAAAGTCCATTAATAAAATTTAAGTGCTTCATACTGAGAGCATCTGAATTGAGCTTATGTATGTATTATATTATCTGTGTGTATGTTTCGCGATTTTTTAACCGACTTCCAAAAAGGAGGAGGTTACGCATTCGGCTGTATGTTTTTTTTTTTTTATATTACTCGAAGCTAGGGTTGGAACGATTTCGAAAATTCATTTTTTGTTTGAAAGCGTATACTCCCAATTAGGTCCTATTGCCACCAAGTGGGATCTGATGATGGGATCTTATGGTTTAAGAATCTTTATTATCCTCAAAAGATCTTGGGGAAATCGTGGGAACTCTTCAAAAATAATAGGCACACCTATAGCGATTTGGGTATATTTTATAGTAAATCGTTCATTTGCTTTCGGAAAGCAAAATTTGAAGAAGTGGAACTGATCATGAAGACCACAAGTGTTCATCGGAACTACTCAACAATAATACGTATTTCACGGGTTTCGATTGGACCGATTTAGAAAATTGATTTTGTTGTTTAAAAGGGTATACTCCCAAGTTGGTCCCATTGTCACCAAATCGAGAACCTGATGATGGAATCATGGAGAAATCAAGAGAACTCTTCAAAAATTACAGACACACCTATAGCGATTTTTGTATTTTTTATAGTAAATCGTTTATTTGCTTTTTGGAAAGCAAAATTTGAAGAAGTGAAACTGATGATGAAGACCACAGATGGTCATCGGAACTACTCAATAAAAGGTATTTCACGAGTTCCGATTCGTTAACTTTAATATGGTTCCTAAATAATTTATGCTCGTCACAATGTATATGGTAAAGTGGAACTGATGATGACGTACCAGGAGAACTCCTCAACAATCAACGTCCCTGTCGTCCCGTCGGTAAAAGCTGTATTTTGTAAAAGGCGATGAGCAATTGACATTAGGCTATTGTAACTTAGATAAATTTACAAACGGACTCACTTGAAAGCAAGAAATAAACAAAATTTTAACAAAAAAATTAAAACCGACTTCCAACAACACAAAACTAAAAAGCTAAAAATAACAAAATATCGATTTTATCCAACAGACAAAAATACACGTAAGTTTATTTTTGGTAGTTATTACCAGTAGTTATTATACCAGTACCAGTAGTTATTATTGGTTTATTCTACCACTTGACTACTATTATTATTTGAAATCGGTGACAAGCCAAATATGGCGTAGGTACATGGGCTAAGTCCAGTCCCGCCACGAGTTCGTTGTAAGCTGAACAACCCAAGTGGGTAGACGTAAGCGGGCTTGGCACCGAATTTAAATCAAAAAGTGGTAGCACAAACCAACAATAGTATTACATGTATTTTTGTCTGATAGATTAAGTCGGTATTTTGTTATTTTTAGCTTTTTAGTTTTATGTTTCTCATATTTAAAAAAAATGTGGTATGATTCTCTGTAAAATCAAAGTTTTTTTAGTATTTCATTATTTTCAACTTGTACTTTCATGCATAAAATAATCTACATGGAAGCTACAACAGATAAAAGTAAAAAATGAAAAATTTACGTTCCAGCGAATCTGACCTGAATTAACAACTTTAAATTAAAATTTTGTAGGTTTGTATCTATAAAGTGATAGGAAAATAATGGGAAGTGTTATGGTTAATAGCGATTTTTTTACTAAACTGAGAAAAAATACCATCAGAGGTGCACATGTGATGTGATAAAAACGTGTTTCGTGATCAGAAGAACAAAGAACTACCTAACTACCTGACGTAGCTTCACGACCGACATAAAGCAATCTGAAACTTTCTTTGAAGTAAGTCGGTGATTTGGGATCCCTCAGCACTTTAAAGATGGTACAAAGAATATGTGTAGTGCGCCTGGCGAATATGTAAAGCACACACATTTTGCAGCCGCTCCAACTTATCGCGTTACTATGTCTAGTTGTTGTATACGTATGCTGTAAATCTTTGTGTTGTGTCAAATAAAGTTTTTTCAATTTCAATTTTCAATTTCAATTACTCTTCTGTCAGATTCATACAGCACACATCGGCGTAAACAAAAAGGAGAAGGTTACTCCTTGGATTAGTAAAATGAGGAGAAAATTTGGGAAATAACGCAGAAAACTCAGAGAAGTGAATAATTTTCGTCCATATGACGAGATTACGGAAAAATAGGTACTATTGAAAAAAAAGATGTTTTTGACAATAGATTTTAAAATTTACAGTCAACAGAAGAAAAATTTGATAAATTTTGGAAATTTGCCCAAATTTTTTTCCAAATCCGAATTCATCGCGCACCGCACGTGATAAAAGTCGTCGACTATTTTTTGAGCACAGAGGTATCTACAATATGACGGGGAATAAAAATCGAAATTCTATTAATTCCATTTAGTTCGTCAGTTACATAATATAAATAAATAATATGGATAGATTTGCTTTGAACGTGGAAAAAAGTAGAAGAGTTAGGTACCAACTAGTTTTGGGAAGTGAAATCACAATAGCTTACTTCCAAGTCTCAAGGATGTTGGATGAAGTTAAAGAAAAGGGATAGAGAAACTACATATATAAGGATAATTGTAAAAACATATATACAGCCAAACACAGAAACTTCTCCTTTTAAATGAGAAATATACCATACGGCACGTAGTTTCAAAACAGAAAATTTGTTTTAACGAGAAAGAATTGACAGATTTTGTGTTTGTTTTACAATAATAGATACAAACTTCCATAGGGGTTCGTTACGAACTAATAATTTATAGAGTTTTAAAAATGAATATTTGTTCGTTCATTCAGGTTCATTCATATATTTCTATTCAAATTACGATGAAACTTTGGTGAAAAGCCACAACCTTGCGAAGATTTTTCTAAGGTCTAATTAAAGTAGGTACCTATTTAGGTCTTCAGGGGGGGCAATTGCCCCCAGTGCCCCCCCTGGATCCGCCCCTGTGTGGTTGTGACATTATTTTAATTGTATGTAATTTATTATCTTGACGATCACATTGTCCTCTGACATATTATTATTATTTATAATGTAATTTGAATTTGATAATGTGAAATAAATGAATCTAATCTAATCTATTGTTCTGAGCATAGGATATAGGGAAATGAAAAATAATCGACTTTTAATAATCGATTTTCTTGGTAAGAATAATCTAATATAAAATACATTTCAAGGAAATCCAAAGTTAACGTTGAAAAAAGATATAATAAGGATATATTTAGGTCAAAAGAAGGTTTATATCTTTTACTTATCTTTATCGTTTAATTTTATTTTTGAAGTGATAACTTCTTTAGCATTGTTTTCATTTGAAAATCGATGAAACAAAAAAGTGACTATAGAAAATCTGTTGAGCACCTATTCTAGACCTGGCTAGTGTGCCATTACATTTACAATTATCGAAACAGTAATAATAATAATAATAATAAAATAATAAAAAAGTAAAGAAAAATGATGCAGATGTTAATGTTTTACTACGCAGTACACATACAACCTCCTAAGTACGCTCTATCATCTAAATTCGACTGTTGTATAAATAAGTTTCCTCCAAGAGGCTCGAGCATTAATTCTTCGTACAAATAACTTCAAAAACATAACCTGATTTGGCTGTATGTACTTGGATTCCTTTGCCTATCCTGAAAGAGATAAGATCATAGATAATACAATATATACGGGAGATAAGTTATAGGAACCAGAGAGAAGGTAATCACTACGTGATAGGAACCAAAAAAAACTCAAAAACGAAAAGTTGAAAGTTTTTATTGTTTACTCGACAATTAATTTTTTACTTTAGGTAATAAATATCGTCAAAGTGAATAATTACATTAATTATCGTTGTCGTGATCTATCTTTACACAAAGGAATAAGTGTGTGTTTTCTTAATCGGCATGTTTTTATTCAGGCAAGTTGCGGTGTTGAGCTATACCCACATTCCTACCTATTGTCATTAATATTAGAATTATTTAAATTTCGTAATTTTATAATTTCAGAAATGTCCCAGATAAAGTATAAGAACCATATTCTAGATGCTATTGATCATTTGCGTTCGCGGAAATCAAGACCAGACATAAATAGGATTTGTAAGTTTATGCTGAAGTGTTACAAAGTATCACCGAAGGAGACGAAAGCTGATCTCAAACGTTGCCTTAGAGAAAAGAGCATTTTCAAAGTTGACTATAAAGATAATGTGAGTTACAGAAACGCGTCTAAGTGGCGAAGGAAAACAACACCTAATAACAGTAAGGCAACTTGTTTAAATTAATTTTCACAGGATTATTTCTACGCCGTGTCGCGGGTTCAATCCCCAAGTTACATTTAAGTGATGCACAAGTGTAAACGCTAGATGACTAACGGCTGCACTTAATCGTAATAATTTGGTAATTAATTTTAAGTAATCATTAAAACAACTCTGGGCAAACTAAATTTAAATTAAGTTAAATGCCAATTAACATTAATTTAGTGAATGTCTGTGAGTGCAGCAGTTTTAAGTTATTATTAAAAAGACTCTTTGAGTGCAGCCGTTACTTTTTGTTTTTAGTCCGTCTGCCCTGTAGATTTATATCATAGTAGCTGTTCCCTGTGGTTTCTCCGTTGTGATTTCGGAGTTCCTATGGGAATTCGGGGATAAAAGTACCTACCCTATGTCCTTCTCTGTATCCTTGATAATGTGTATGCAAAATTACAATTTATCCATTGAGGCATGAAAGCATAACAAACAAACTCACTTTCACATTTATAATATTAGTAAGAAGTGGAAATACATTTTTTTATGTACTAAAAAAATTACGATGATACATTGATTCCAAGTTTCGCATGACGTCACACCTGTATACACTTTGAGGTATGTTAGTTATGACCTCTGGAACCCTACTTCTAAACATTAATGTGCTTTATCTAAATATTTTTTTGAACTATTTACAAAAGTATAAAGAACTCCAGAACTATGGGTGGCAACTAGAACTCACTTAATTTTTTTTTATTTTGGCATTGGGGGCTTCACACACCCGTAATTTTGGCACTGTGGAGATGGGTGGATGGGTTACGTCCACAATCCCGTCCAATCCATCCCCACAGCATGTAGATTGCTTCAAAGAATGTTTATTAATAACACGATTCAAACACTACATGTTGCATTAAAAATTGAAATTGCTGGAATGGATTAGCCTTGATAATCAAATTCTTAAAGCAAAAACAAAAAAGTCTGATAGTGCCGCAAAGCTAGCTACTTACCTATTATTTTCATGCATTTTTTATTTTTCAATTATTTACCTGTATGAATAAATATACAATTTTTCAAACTATTTTTACTTATTCAAATTTAAGCAATGTCAACAAATACTAACACTAATGAAAGAAGAATTATCACTTCGGCAATAGCTACACTTATTTACCAGGATCAAAGCTACCTGGAAAATGGCATAGCTTTTGACGATCTGGTTAAAGCAGCAGCTGCACAGGAATCCAAGTTCACAAAAAAACAGCTCGAGGCCATTGTTAATAAGGAACTTTCTACTGGAAGCCTTATTAAACTTCCAAACAGAAATTTGGCTTTGGGCCCGGCTGATCATGATGGGGACAGTTCTGATAGCTTCAAAGTTGACTACAATGTTGACTCCAATACCAAGGTTTGTTTAGAAAAAAAAAATTGAATAAATTATTAAATTTTTATTTTCCAATCCATTATACCTACCTACTGTCCTTATATTATGTTACTAGCTGTGCCCCGCGGTTTCACCCGCGGTAATTTCGGAGTTCCCGCGGGGATTCCGGGATAAAAACTACCCTATGTCCTTCTCTGTACCTCTGACAATGTGCACGCCAAATTTCATCCAAATCCGTTCAGCAGTTTTTGCATGATTGAGTAACAAACATCCAAATATCCAAACATCCACACTTTCACATTTATAATATTAGTAGGACTAGCTATGCCCCGCGGTTTCACCCGCGGCAATTTCAGAGTTCCCGCTGGAATTCTGGGATAAAAAGTACCCTATGTCCTTCTCTGTACCCCTGACAACGTGCATGCCAAATTTCATCCAAATCCGTTCAGCCGTTTTTGCGTAATTGAGTAACAAACATTCAAACATCCACACTGAGGTCCGTATTCCAGAAGGTGACTCAGATCACGTTTCACTTGAGATTAGTTTTACGCTCAGATCATAACTCAAGCGTATATCTTATTATAGAATGCGTTTTAGGTTCTAATCACTTGAAACTAGTCTTGTGTAGAGATTCTGAACTCTGATTGGTTCTTATTACTTGAAACTAATGTTGAGTAGAGATTTTGACCTCTCATTGGTTGACACAATCACAGATAATATAATAATCCGTTCCACGCAGTTTTAGCCGCCGGAGTAATAGTGTTTAGTGATTTTAACCAATTTTACGTACTTACCTAAAACGGGATGGATGAATATAATTGTGGTTATAACGTAAGTAAGTAAATATAGTCAACCGAATTGGATCATTGAAGACGGTAATGATTATATTATCTTTGTTAGTTAATGTTACTTCTATGATTAAAACAAAATCAATTTTAATTTTATTTAAATATTTTTTATTGCATATTGCTCTCACTAGAAATGTATAATTAGATTATCGAAAAAGTGACAATTACAGCCTATTTCTGCTCAAATCAAATAAATTTTCATATCCTGGAAAATGTCCATGTTTCCAAAAATTGAAAACAATCTCGTTAGATCTATTCTCAAGAGTGGTCTCGAGAGGACTTACGTAATCAAAGATCAAATCTTTGCTTGAGTGTAGTTTAATACTCAAGCATCGTTCTAGAATAAGGACATACTCAGCTGATTGTTGATTGATGAATCTCGTTTCAAGTAAGGTTCTAAAATTAAAGCTTTACTTGAAATTAGTTTTCAAACTAGATTCATGACTTGAGTAACCTTTTGGAATACGGGCCTTACACATTTATAATATTAGTAGCACTAGCTGTGCCCTGTGGTAATTTCAGGGTTCCCGCGGGAATACCGGGATAAAAAGTACCCTATGTCCTCTGCACCCTGCATGCCAAATTTCATCCAAATCCATTCAGTCGTTTTTGCATGATTGAGTAACAAACATCCAAACTTCCACACTTTCACATTTATGATATTAGTAGGATACTAGAATTCGATGTTGTGGTACGATGATTTCTTTGATTAGATTTTTATATACAATTCTTATGAAAAAGGTCTATAATTAATATTGAACTCTTAATAACCAAAATCCTAAATTAATAACTAAGTGAGCTGCCTAAATGAATCGTTTTATACTCCCAGGATCTAACCAAACTATTTTATACCCACCCTTGTGAAAAAACTTACAGGTAAACACAAAATCGTACTACAAATGCAGTATTCAAGTCTTGTTTATGTAGTTAAAGTTCTTCTAGTTTGCAACCCAAATCTATGTTACAGATGACGTCATCGGCGAATTCGTCGTGCAGGTCTTCCCCCCAGCGCATGAGGGGTCGGCCGCGGAAGCGCGGCGGCGGAGGCGGCTCTTCCAGCGTGGGCAACAGCTCCGGCGCCATGAGGAGCGCGGGCGTACGCGTCGGCGAGCGACGGAAGATGGCCAAGAAAGTGTTCGACCCCTCCGACAACATGGTGCCGAATAAACGCAAACGAGGCAGACCGGTCGGATCATTGAACAAGAGCACAATAAAGAAAAGAATGATGGCCGGCCAGAGTAAAGAGGACAAAGAGGGCACCCCGGCCTCCGAGAGCCAGATGTCGTTGGACGGTAGCGGGGATGAGATTGAGCAGGAGGAATCGATCCCCCATGAGACGTCGGGCGGAGTGTGCTCGGTATGCCTGGTCCAGAAAACTAGAGGTTTGAACGACAGGCTGATTGAATGCAGGGATTGCAGCAACAAAGCGCACCTGCGTTGCCTCCAGGATGGCTCAGGGATACTGAAGCCACGTCCAGACAACACCTGGCAATGTCCACATTGCAAGACCTGTGTAACTTGTTGCGAAACTAATGATGCTGTAAGTACATATTTCTAGTCTCTTCTTTCATCTACGATTTTATTAATATTGTATAGAAAATAGATTTGATTTTTTATTTCTTCATTTTGTAATGTATACACTCAAAAACTATTTAACCGAATTTAAAAATTTATTCATACATAGGTGGCTAACACAGTAGTTTTGTGTGACATAGGGTACTTTTTATGCCGGAATTCCTCCGAAATTCGTGCTAGTCGCGCGAAACCGTAGGGAATCGACTAGTATTTGATATGACTGCAAATTACCAATCAGCTACACAAAAACCCCGCGTTATTTTGACCCAAAATCCAATCACGTTTTCATTGTAGGAATGAACGCACTATAGGCACTTTTATTTATTTATTTACTAGCTGTGTCCCGCGGTAATTTCGGAGTTCACGCGGGAGTTCTGGGATAAAAAGTACCCTATGTCCTTCTCCGTACTCCTGACAACGTGCATGCCAAATTTTATCCAAATCCGCTCAGCCGTTTTTGCGTGATTGAGTAACAAACATCTAAACATTCAAACATCTACACTTTCACATTTATAATATTAGTAGGATTTTATTGGCACACCAACTTACAGGCAAAGCATTATATTAATAAATAATTATAGGTACGGTTACGGTTTAAGAAATTTATTTCTTTAAAAGAATTAGAATTATTCACTTAACTAAAGAAACAAATGAAACTTATAATACCCAAGCCTATTCGCTAATATTGTAATAAAATAGGTTGAAACAATATTCGCAATTTAGTAGGTACTAAGTATAGGTAACAATGTGATTTGCAACATATTTTTTTCTTTTTCTTTTCTTACATATTACCTACCTACGTGATACAATTAAAGTAGGTACCTACTAATTCAAGAATCGAATTAAGACTTTGCTACGAATAGCTGGGCTGCAGCATCAGATGCACAATTGTGCAATTGTGTGACACAATTGCATAATTGTAGATGGGTAGCTAATCGGGTACGGGTAGTAGCATTGTATTTAGATTTGAGAAATTTAACAAGTGTATTATCTTTGATCATTCTCAGGGTATTTTGACAGTGTGTAGTGTTTGTTCGGACGCGTACCACGCCCCGTGCCACAAGCCTATTATATCGGACAAAATGAAAGCGTGGGACAGCTGGGAGTGCAGCAACTGTCAAAAGACGCGGGCGGCGATCGGCGACTCGCCCATGTCCATGTCGCGGGCCATAGACTACAACCTGGAGGCGGCGGTGGACCCGTTCCTGAAGCCCCACGAGCTGGATCACGCGCCGTCCAGGATGGCGAAGGCAGTGCCCATCGACCCGACCATTCCGGACATCACGAGTTGGACCATCGATGAGGTCCATGAATACTTTATGGAACATTTGCCGACCGTCGCGCCGGTTCTCAGGGAACAGGTGAGCTCTCGGTTGAATGACGTCATCTTTTATTTATTACAGTTTAAGGAGGTTTAGGTGGACCTTTAATTTGATTAAATAAAAGTATTGGGTTATTTCCAATGGTCTTGTCAACCATTTTTTAGTTTTGAGTACTAATCTATACTTAAGCAAAGATTTGATCTTTGTTTACGTCTGTCATGTCAAGACCACTCAACCAATCAGAGCTCAAAATCTCTACTCAAGACTAGTTTCAACTGATTAGCACCAATCAGAGTTCAGAATCCCTACTCAAGACTAGTTTCAAGTGATTAGAACTTAAAACGCATTCTATAATAAGATGTACGCTTGAGTTATGATCTGAGCTTAAAACTAATCTCAAGGGAAACATGATCTGAGTCACCTTCTGAAATACGGACCTAAGTCAAATTGTCGCGTGACGTCACACCGTGCTACAGTTTATAAGCCCGTTATGACGACGTCAAGAGCCAGCACTCTAAGGTCCCTATTCCAGAAGGTGACTCAGATCACGTTTCTCTTAAGATTAGTTTTAAGCTCAAATCACTCAAGCGTACATCTTATTATAGAATGCGTTTTAAGTTCTAATCACTTGAAACTAGTCTTTAGTAGAGATTCTGAACTCTGATTGGTTCTAATCACTTGAAACTAGTCTTGAGTAGAGATTTTGAACGCTGATTGGTTGAGTGGTCTTGACATGACAGATGTAAACAAAGATCAAATCTTTGCTTGAGTATAGATTAGTACTCAAGCGTCGTTTTAGAATAAGGAAATAACTCAGCTGATTGTTGATTGATGAATCTCGTTTCAAGTAAGGTTCTAAAATTAAAGCTTTACTTGAAATCAGTTTTAAAACTAGATTTATGACTTGAGTAACCTTTTGGACTTAACGTAACCTTAAACGTTAACTTAACGTAACCTTTTGACGTAACTTTAATGCGTTTTACTTATCTTAGGTCCGTATTCCAAAAGGTTACTCAAGTCATGAATCTAGTTTTAAAACTAATTTCAAGCTTACCTGAAACGAGATTCATCAATCAAGTCTTGAGTAGAGATTTTGAGCTCAATTTCCATTTTCAGGAGTTCGACGGCCAAGCGCTAAGCATGGCGCGGAGGGCGCAAATCGTGTTAGGCCTAGGACTGCCGCTCGGGATAGGGCTGAAGCTCTGGCGGATTGTAGTCAAACTGCAAACACGTAAAGATGACTTCACCATGTGTTGGGGTTGAAAAATCTCAATTAGATACAGTCCTGGTGTCACGTGAGGTCAACTTGTCAATATTTTTATAGCATATCTTTCATCTTGCCCTTTATTTATTACAAACTATAGGTACCGAACACCTTTGTAACAACTTCGCGTTAAATAGGCATGATGACAAGGTAAAAAAATCAAAATAAAATTGTATTTAGTCCGTCAGATAGTGAAAAATAATAGACACGTATTTTTTGCTTTTTCAAATTAATTATTGAAAAAATACTTAAATAAAACGATTTAAAGTTTAGGAGTGGGAGGTCGTGACGTCATAACTAAGTATAAAGTGTACCTACCTACGTCATACAGAATTTCAACTCAATGTATCGTCGTTATTTTTGATTAAGTACTTAAAAAAAGAATAAATACATGTCCAATACCTTTTATTAATGTGAAAGACAGAATAAAAATAAAAATTTAGTCATCATATCCATTCCTAATTGTCCAGTCGCGATAGAAGCCACGAAATGAAATTAAATTGGTGATTTGCATTTATATCAAAAGTAAGCGTTGCTTTCGCTTGCATGTAATTTATATCCACCATAAACAAAGTTAATTGAAACATTTTGTCAAATGATTGCGATATTTGGAGAGTTTCGCACAAGAAAAAATATTTATATCACATAGTATAAAATAAAGTCGCTTTCTTTGTCCCTATATCCCTATGTATGCTTAAATCTTTAAAACTATGCAACGGATTTTGATGCGGTTTTCACCAATAGATAAGAGTGATTCATGAGGAAGGTTTATAACTATATTATATTCTGGAATTCCCGCGGGAACTCCGAAATTACCTTGGGTGAAACCGCGCGGGTCAGCTAGTATATTATAAGCCCGGCTCGAAGCTTTTCGCCCGTATGATATTTTACCGGCTCCAGGTAAGTACATAATTATACATCTGACGCGTATAAACTGGCTTATGTTTTTAATGACCAACTTTTTTCCATGATTTTTTTGACAAAAACTAGATCGCTCACTTTAATATTTTAGGCCCGCCGCCCATTGTGACTTTTTGTCGCCGTGACTTTCTGTCACTTAGTCAAGTGCAATGAAAACTATACTGAGTGCGCTCATTATGGTGACGTGACAATACGGTGACCTCAGTACATTTTTCATAAGTGACAGAAAGTCACGGCGACAAAAAGTCACAATGGGCGGCGGGCCTAACAATACAACTTTGTACTGTATGTTGATTCTACTCTCTTACGCAAGATTACAAAAAGTTGTTGGATCCCAAAGTAGGTACCTTTAATATTAAGTTTCGAAACCTACCTTTAAAAAAGCGCGCTAATGAACATAACAACTAAGTACATTCAAACTTTGAATCAATTTACTTTGATGCTGTTTTATTGATAATAAATAATAATAGTTATTTGAGATATTTAATCGACACAACGAATGTTTTAACGCAGTGATTATATTCCCTCTGATCTAAATCGCTTGTGGGGTAGATAGAGCAGGACAGTCCCAGGTGTCCGTCCCCGCCGCAAATGTCCCATTTGTCGCTGATTACGGGGACAACTGGGAATGACGCGAGCGAGCTACAGAGTAGTTTTATATTTAAAAAATCCAACAACCAAAACTATACAAAGAACGCGAGATAGAAAGGCAAGTTCAGCTGGACTTACCCCATCTTATACTACAGAATTTGTAAGTAGTAAGTGAAGACTTATTAATAATAATAAATTGTGTTTACACACTTATGTTCTGTTCCTTCTTGAAGTGTCGCACCTAAAAGTAATCAGCTAATTCAATTTTAATGATTTCTGGTTTACGGTTTACCATAAAGAACTAACTATGCGCCTTGCTATAAAAATGTAAATTGGCTTGATCACACTAGAATGCGATACTGAGCCTGGATTTCTATGAACTGTATTAAATTAATCTAACGTCGTTAAATATAAATATTTTGTGATATTAAAATAATGTTTTTATTCCAAGAATGAATATAGAAATTAGGATATTAAATAAGTTACAATAAATTATTAACATGTTTTATTTTTCTAATAAATAGTAACTATTTACAATGTAATACTACTTACAATACAATTGAACTAGTTCGAGATTAAGTTTCACTTGATTGGATGCTGGTCGTAATGTTTCATAAAAGATAGGAACACATTAAACACCATTGTCGCTAAGTTAATGTAAATCACCCTGTAGTGAGACGGCAGGTAGTAGAAGTTTACAAACTGAACTGGTGGCCAGTACAAACAATCACCCTGAAAACAAAATTATAGGATCAACTTTTGTAATTTATCTGTATTATCATAATGTAATGGTATTACTGTGACTGTTATTTAGAAAAATCTTTACAAGTTTATATATGTTTATATACTGGGTGCTATATAGGAATCCATGGTGTTTTAATTCTCTGCTTGAACTCTGTGTAAAGGTATTCCATGTTTGTTCCAAAACATATTCTACACATGCACTAAATTACATCCAAGTATCTAATCATTTTGTGCTGAATAATGGTCTTTATTAAAACTGTATAAGTTAAATATTGGTATGATAGCTTAGACCTGACAATACC
Source organism: Zygaena filipendulae (assembly GCA_907165275.2). Classification (NCBI taxonomy): domain Eukaryota; kingdom Metazoa; phylum Arthropoda; class Insecta; order Lepidoptera; family Zygaenidae; genus Zygaena; species Zygaena filipendulae. Next base: position 10,845,034 of record OU015654.1, read on the forward strand.
TTTTATGCAGTATCGTTTATAATTAACAATAAGAGGTATTTATTAAAAAAATACAGTAATCACCAGAAGTAAAAAATTATGAAATTTGACTGTGAATACTGCAGAAATAAGTTTGAATAGTCTGTGGTATTTATTAGTGATTATCTAAAATATTACTTACAGTATAAACATATCTAAATTTTTCTTTTATTTCATCAGTGCTTTCTGTTATTGTTTTCTTTTCTAATATAGACATGCCATAGAAGAAACACAATATAGTTGCAGGGGAAGCAATCAGCTGGTCACAAAGAATTTTTCTTACTACAGTTTTGATGTCTGCATTTGGTAAACATTTGTCTAAGTAACTGTAATAGTAATGGTGCATAGGGCCCATTACTGTTCCTACTACAAACATTCTTGCTGGAAAAAAAAAACATTTCAGGATAAAACAACAACTACAACTAAAAGTGAAAACACGCTGAGTGCTGAGATTATGCTGCATCCTTACTAATATTATAAATGTCAGGGGTACCAAGAAGTACATTGGATACTATATATCAAGGAATTTGTGTGGGAACTCTGAAAATTACTGTGGGTGAAACTGCAGTAAATTATATAGCTATAAATTGTCTAAATATAATGCACAAAATATAACACACACACAATATATTTTTTTAAGCTTACCAGTCCTTGACCAATCATATCTTGTTTTAATTAAACCAGATTGGAACTCAAACTCCTGTTGTATCAAATCACCAATAACCATAAACCCCCCTGATGTTATACTGTTGGTAAACAGTAAATATTTTTTGAAGAAGAAATGTACCCCACGGTGGAATGTTGATTTCATTCGACTTTGAATGTGAAGTGGACTCGGAATTTTCTTTAATCTTAAACAGTGTAATGCCAACATGGTGAATGAATAGTTACCTGTAAATGAGAATATCATGCAAAAACTATACAAAAAGTTAGTATTTAGTATTTATGATAAGTATACAAAAAGTACGTCATTTGAATTAAAATACATTGTGTGCTAACAAATAAAACGTAGCGATGATTACCAGAGAGAAGGTAATCACTACGTTTTAAGAGACGGGACTTCCTTACTTGGTTTTGGAATCCATTTAGCAGACCCAGCAATACCAACACAGCGAAAATTTAAATGTCAAAATACTTCATAACTCATGGGTACCAACATTAACGAGAACAATAGGGATGGCCACATGTAGTTCCTGATTAAATCGATATCGATAAATTATCGTTAGAGCATCGTGGGCTTCATACCAGATGAATTAAATCTACAACCGGGGAAAACATTTGTCGTAAAATTGAAACAATAAATTATTATTTTTATTTATTTATTATTATTCCAATATTTTAGATTGTCATGATGATGATGTTATTAGATAGATAGATATTTATTTTCTCTTTAAAAATTACATTTACATTTAATGTCAAAATTAAATAACCTATTTGGGAAAGTAAATGATTTACTTCGCAGTGCCGCCTTGTTGAGCCTTGTTTAAATTATCGGTAGAAATATCTATCGGTAGAAGTATCCGACATTCGTTCCTTACATCTCCACAGACATATTTTATATCGTGAAGTTTTTTGATTGGAATGTAAGCTAAGTAATCATTTCCAATATTTTTTACCCATTGTCGACATCTGAAATTAAAATATCTATCAATCATGCAAGTACACTTAGAAACAAGATAGAGTATAATATAGTTCTTTATACAGAAGACGAGGTTCACTTTATTACAATTTGATCATAATACTTAATGAAAACTGCAGTAAGTAATGAAAAAAGTATACGCAGCAGCAGCTATACAAAAATATTCCAAAATATTCACTATAACAGCATCATTCATTAAAGTTTATCGACTCACTTTATCGATAGTGAAGATTTACATCACTATGGTTTACAAACATGCAAATATTTTTTCTCATTTCAAAAAGATAGTGTATTATTTTAGTCTTGCTGATAGCTGAAGAGAACAAAATACTTTATTACTTTACTCAAGCTGTACTTACCGGTCTTCATCTATAGAAAATTTCGTGATAAATTTCCTTTTGTTTAAATTTTGTCGACTCTATCTTTTTCTACAAATTACATACGTACTACACCGTCTAATCGGTGCTATTTCACTACCCAATCACAAGAAAATAGTTTTTAATAATCACACTGCACTTTTCAAAGCGTAAATCACACAATTTTTTTAAAAATCACAATTATTTTCCCAAATAACAACATGCGTCGCCATGACAAACAGATGACAGATTGTAAGAAAGATTCAGAGACAAAAGACTGAAATAGCATGTGAGGCCATCTTTGATGCCATGGAAAAAAAAAATAAAAAAAAAAATGAGTGCTAAACACGAACAAAATTTAATTTGTTCCTAGTTGCGTTAGACTGATGATTACCTTCTCTCTGCTAACAATTAGACCAGAGAGAAGGTAATCACTACGTGAATTAGACTATATGACAGATTCTGACAGTGTCTTTTTTTTTGGTGAAATTTACCCCTTTCGGGGAAGGCAGAAGGAAACTTAGTCCATAAAGTGGTATATTTCTTGTTCTGAAGTTATTTAGATCGTAATGCATCGATGAGATGCATTTCGATACTTTACCGGAACTTTTGGCAGCAAATCTTCACAGTTGAACCTTAATAGCACGCTCTGTGGAAAGTTGTATAATAAAAGGAAAACCTCCTGACGAACGCCCTATTTCATCTTATTTCACTGTTTCCGCACACTGTTCATCACTAATGGATCACTATCATACGAAATCCACCATATTCACACAATATGTATCATATCACAATTCATGATAAACTAATTTGCAAAACAAATAAATAAAACTGACGTCCACTCTGAACCATAATCATCAAAATCCCGGTACTGTATCAATGCAGATAATCCAACACTCAGAAGAATAACAGTTATTCTTCTGAGATACAACCCAACAATACAGTAAATAATACCAATCACGTCGGGCTCACCACTGTAGCGGGAGCAGGATGGGTGATATGGCTCGACCGCCACCAAAGGAACCGCGGTTCCCCGGGCATGACACCTCGCCCGGCGGGAAGCTTTGGTGGCGGTCGAGCCATATCACCCATCCTGCTCCCGCTACAGTAAAAATCCCGCCAAAAGTCTCTGATAGTGTTCTGAGGGGTCGAGTGACATCTGTGAACGGAAATTATTGAAATCATTGCTTGTCGGAAGAATAAACCAAAACAACTTTTAGAACTTTTAGAAGAAACAATTTTTTTAAGCCTTTATATAAATTTTATAAAAAACACTGTAAATAATATTTAATATCCAACTATAAAGTATCTGTGTCTGTAAATATGTATCTACTTAGAGTCGGCCCCAAAGGGCATGTACCCAGAGCCGTAAAGTTACTAATAAAAAAAAATGTTTGCACATAACTCTAAGGCCGTTCCACATCATAATCATTAATCTACGTTTCCTTTGCCTTCCCCGAAAGGTCCGAAAATTGGTCCCTAAATTGGTTCCAATTTAGGGTTGGTGAGTGAGTGAGAGAGCGAGTGATCACACTACATTAAAATGTAGGAATTTCCGCAGCAGCTCCTAAGTAGCCTAATTTACTCCTTATAGCATCAGGTAATTAGCAGTAAAAGTCTCGTCAAAATTTGTGCATCAGTTTCGGAATTACTCCTTATAGAATCAGAAGAAAGAATTTTTTAAATCAGTCCCGTAGTTTTTTTGTAAAATCGTACCAAACAAACAAAAATCTAATATTTCCTCTTTATAATATTAGTAGGAAGTTCCCTAAATTGGATACAATTTAGAATCAGTGAGTGAGAGAGAGAAAAAGTGAGTGATCATACTACACTAAATTGCACCCTAAATCGACCACTCTAGGGTACATTTTAATGTAGTGTGATCACTCGCTCTCTCTCTCACACACTGACCCTAGATTGGTGCCGACGCGATTACACTGCCCTAAATCGTAACCAATTTAGGGAGAAGTCGATTGATTTCACTAAATTGGATTCTAACTGTTCTAAACTTGATTAAACCTTCCGATTTCCTAAATTGGTGTCGGACAAATTGTAAAGTACTTGTAATATTCTAAAAGTCTTTTACCAAATCACCAACGACATTAAATTTCGCCAGATCTGGTGAAAAATGACAACACTGCCGAATTGGTAGTCCAATTTAGTGTAGTGTAATCAGTAATCACTCGCTAGTCGCTTCCGATTTAGGGCCCTAGATTGGTGCCTTGAAATTGTAAAATGTAATAAGTGCTTTAGAGCACTAAATTGGTGTCTTGAAATTGCAAGGTGTATTAAGCGCTTTACTTCTGTGAGCAAAACGTAGTGATTACCTTCCAAAGAAAATAATACTCTCTGACGAGAGTTACCTTCTCTCTGCCAGTATCATATATATAAGCAGTCTAACGCAACTAGGAACAAATTAAATTTTGTTCGTGTTTAGCACTCATTTTTTTTTTAATTTTTTTTTTCCATGGCATCAAAGATGGCCTCACATGCTATTTCAGTCTTTTGTCTCTGAATCTTTCTTACAATCTGTCATCTGTTTGTCATGGCGACGCATGTTGTTATTTGGGAAAATAATTGTGTGATTTTTAAAAAAATTCTGTGATTTACGCTTTGAAAAGTGCAGTGTGACTATTAAAAACTATTTTCTTGTGATTGGGTAGTGAAATAGCACCGATTAGACGGTGTAGTACGTATGTAATTTGTAGAAAAAGATAGAGTCGACAAAATTTTAATAAAAGGAAATTTGTCACGAAATTTCCTATAGATGAAGACCGGTAAGTACAGCTTGAGTAAAGTAATAAAGTATTTTGTTCTCTTCAGCTATCAGCAAGACTAAAATAATACACTATCTTTTTGAAATGAGAAAAAATATTTGCATCTTTGTAAACCATAGTGATGTAAATCTTCACTATCGATAAAGTGAGTCGATAAACTTTAATGAATGATGCTGTTATAGTGAATATTTTGAAATATTTTTGTATAGCTGTTGCTGCGTATACTTTTTCATTACTTACTGCAGTTTTCATTAAGTATTATGATCGTATTGTAATAAAGTGAATCTCGTCTTTTGTATAAAGAACTATATTATACTCTATCTTGTTTTTAATTGCATGATTGATAGATATTTTAATTTCAGATGTCGACAATGGGTAAAAAATATTGGAAATGATGACTTAGCTTACATTCCAATCGAAAAACTTCACGATATAAAATATGTCTGTGGAGATGTAAGGAACGAATGTCGGATACTTCTACCGATAGATATTTCTACCGATAATTTAAACAAGGCTCAACAAGGAGGCACTGCGAAGTAAATCATTTACTTTCCCAAATAGGTTATTTAATTTTGACATAAAATGTAAATGTAATTTTTAAAGAGGAAATAAATATCTATCTATCTAATAACATCATCATCATGACAAACTAAAATATTGGAATAATAATAAATAAATAAAAATAATAATTTATTGTTTCAATTTTACGACGTTTTCCCCCGTTGTAGATTTAATTCACCTAGTATGAAGCCCACGATGCTCTAATGATAATTTATCGATATCGATTTAATCAGGAACTACATGTGGCCATCCCTATTGTTCTCATTAATGTTGGTACCCATGAGTTATGAAGTATTTTGACAATTAAATTTTCGCTGTGTTGGTATTGCTGGGTCTGCTAAATGGATTCCAAAACCAAGTAAGGAAGTCCCGTCTCTTAAAACGTAGTGATTATTTGCTCAGTGTATATAAGTTACTCTATGGCCAGTATGTTCATGTTCTCTTATTCGTCTAATTATCTTTAGACATAAGTCTAATTAATTTGTGTTAGACATATGTCTAGTTAATCTGAGCTAATTATTAATTAATAAGTTCCTCTCCGTCTACGGTTCCTTGTGAGTTTTTAAGTATTCAACAACATTGTCTGCTAGGAAAGTTTAGTGCGCTTTATTTTTCAAACTGGTTTTTGTAAGGTAAGTTCATAGTCAATGATATTTTATGTACCTACACTCACAATACCTACACCCTACATGAATATCATCAAAATGTTACTAGCACAAGCTTAAAGAGTTAAAAGCTTCGCATCTTGTGCTGTTATTGTACACCTAAACCCTCAACGAGAATTCATTTCACCCGCGGTAATTTAGAAGTTTCTGTAGGAATTCTAATAAACTAAACCTATAAACATTTCCCTTGAATCACTCGATCTATTGGTGAAAACTTGCTGAAAACTATGAAAATCCATTCAGTAATTTTTGAGTTTTCGCGAACAGACAGACGTGGTAGAAGAGTTGGTTTTTTAATATGTAATCATAAAAGTTACATACAAATTATCTATCAAACTCATGAAAAATGTACCTACTCAAATAAAATGTGTCTCAGCAACATTGGTACAGGACCAATTATAATATTTTAAATTAAGTTTGTTGATGTTTTAGGTGGAGAAAGTAAATAAAATGGCAGAATCAAGCACAAATTCAATACAAGAAGAAATCCCTGACTTCTCTGGGTTATTTAAATTAGATGTTCTCCTCCAAATGAATATAGTTAATTACAGTTATTATGAAATAGGACTCGCAAAGTTTATAGCTTTCTTTAATAGGAAAGAGTTGTTATTATTTTACATTGATAAGGATAATCAGAGATTTGAGAAGAATTATGAGTGGGACTTTGTTGATAATCCCATACATTGTGTGTGCTTTGAGCCAAGTGGTACTTGGATTGTAGTTGTCAGTGATGAAAAAATTTTACTTGTTCCACTATTGCCTCTGTTCAATCCAGACAGTGAATACGATCATAAATGGTCATTGACTAGTGTTTCCGTATTACCATTTAGTCATATCAACATCACAAAACCATCATCAGTTATGTGGTGGTTGACAAAAGACTGTGAAAATTATTTGATTGTTGGATGCAAAGTAAGTACCTGTACTTATTTATACATAATTATTTATGTTCTTATTATTAGTAATAATAATGCTTGACAGTAACAGATAGCACCACTTGGTCCTAAACTTAAATACAGCTTGTGCAATTGGTACCTGACAACCAATATTATGTTCATCATAGAAATGTGTGGGGATCAAACCCTTAAAGCTGGCATGGTAGACAGGTTTGCTAACCACTAGATAGATTGCAGTATAACTAAATAATTAATTATTTAACATCATGTGATGACAAATACATAGGTACTCGGATAATTATGTTTGTTGATTTTAATATTTTATATTACAGACTGGCTCAATATTATTCTACTCATTAGAGTCACAAAGTGTTGTTGGTGAAAGTATAGTGGCTGATCAAATCAGTAACTTGGAAATTTGCTATGATGACTCACTAGATCTTCTAGAATTATTTGTAAGTACAAAAAAAGATTATTGAAATAGTGAAAAAACAAGTAATAATAATATTTTATTCAAGAATACCCTTGTTAGAGAGTTGGAAGAGTAAGATTGTGTTCTGTTGTATGATAAAGAATATTATTTTGTATACTTAACATGATAAAGTTAACTTGAAGACATTTTAATTACAGCTAGCTATGACATGCTTATTATAATCATCAATGGAAATTACAATTACCTTAGAACAATGCAAACAAATTAAGATTAATAATCTATAAATAATTATTTATCCAAATAGATTAGATGTTTTATTCTCTCTTCAAAAATTACATTTAGATTAAATGTCAAAAATAAATTCACAAAGAGATTGTCAATAATTATGTTCCAAATTAATAATTGGAATTGGTTGTATATTTATATACACACCGGCAGAATTAGCGGAACATAAAAAGGCAGAGTATAGAAATAATTACGTATATATATTAAAACAAATAATAATTAGACGTGAAGTAATAAATTAATATACATCTTTTAACACTTTAAAAGTTTGTAATTAAATTATTAAATTTTATTTAAAATAATAATAAAAAAAGCACTTTTTCTCTAATTTGTGGGCACACAAATAATGTTGCAAATTAAAGATTACTGTGATTTTAACACTAAATAAATGAACGAGATTAATAACGTGTGTTTCCCCTTCGTTATTTAACTTTTATTTGCAACATTGTCTGTGTTCTCACAAACTACAGATTTTTTTTATTTTGATTACTTTTAATAAAATTTAACTAAAAACTTCCTAAAGTCGATGTTAAAAGATGTATATTAGTTTATTACTTCATGCCTGATAATAATTTGTTTTAATATATATACGTAATTATTTCTATACTCTGCCTTTTAATAACGTGTGTTTCCCCTTCGTTATTTAACTTTTATTTGCAACATTGTCTGTGTTCTCACAAACTACAGATTTTTTTTATTTTGATTACTTTTAATAAAATTTAACTAAAAACTTCCTAAAGTCGATGTTAAAAGATGTATATTAGTTTATTACTTCATGCCTGATAATAATTTGTTTTAATATATATACGTAATTATTTCTATACTCTGCCTTTTTATGTTCCGCTAAATCTGCCGGTGTGTATAGAATGTACATGTTTAACTAAACTATAAAATCACTTTCGAAGAATTAAATTATATTTTCACTTTTACTTTGATTGTTATTTTTTAAAGATATTTGGAAGTTACTCAAAGCAATGGAAATTGGTACTCGAGCACAGATCGTTTGGTTACAATTGGCTTCAACAAATGATCCGTATAGAAAAAGCAAAGAAGGATAAATTTGCGACATTCCTTCAATCATCCAAAGATAAAATGACTTTGATGTTTCGTGGTGGCACAGATAAAAGTGAGTTGGTTGTGTATTTGTCTGCAGACTATAACTGATGGTTGGCTTATTAAATTTTATTGGAGAAAAAAATTAATATGACATGAATAGCACATGTACTTTTGAGCTTTGTAATAAGGGGTTGCCTACTTCCTGTTTAAAAGCTCTAAGCAAATGTCATGGCATACTATAGAAGAATTTGTGGCCTCTCCCTTGCATCAATTTGGGCAGGGAGATTGTTAAAACACTCAGGGAGTAGTAGTATTTTTGAGAAACTTTAAGGTTAATTTAAAATTTCAATCTGGCTGAGAAATTCCAAAGGTCTTACCACTAGTATCAGTGTATATGAGTGTTAAGACTTCTATTCAGAATTATTTGCGTGAAACGAGGATTTCGTAATCCTTTCTCGGCTCTGTCACATAATTTAAAAAACAAAAAAAAAAAACTAATATTTTTTATTCACAGATGGGAAGCCTGAAACAGCAGAGTATGTATTGAGTCCCACCCAGTATGCGCCATATTTTATAAACGCCACGGAATGGGATGTGTCCATACAAAATGTTAATGGAGAACATTTCGTATCAGTCTTTGACCCTAAAAGCGGGATTTTGAGGGTGAGTATTTGTTAGTCCAAGTGTATTCTTTCGAATATTATTTGCTGTGTTGTTCTATGAAGTAAGCACTGTATTTTAAAACAATAGGTCTTTGCCATGTTGTGATAGGAATAACGCACTAGCTGTTGTGTCCAGTTTATCGCTCTTGAGTGGTGATTCCTGAGGCTTCCAATATTTCGATTTAGCAATTTGTCACATGGCCGCGAACTAAATTAAATGTTTCCAATGACAAACTAATGTAATACTAGATTAGATTAGATTAGATTTATTTATTTCACTTTTACAGAAAAGATTAGGTAATACACATAAAATTTGAGTAAAGGTGATCGTCAGATAATAATAATAATAATAATAATTAATAAAATTAAATAAATGAATTCAATAAAAAGTGTAACACTAGTTACAGTACAGAAAAATAAATGAATAATAATAATAAATTTGTATAATAAATATCTATTAAATTTGTAACAATACAAATAAATAATTTTGTAATATTATTAAAATGTCAATAGAGTTTAATATGTCCTATTCAAGTATTCACTTATAGAGTAAAATTCATTATCCAATAAAAAGTTTTTAAGTCGGCGACTAAATGTTTCGTCATTCTTGAAAGTTTGATTAAAATGCAAATATCTGGTTAATTATTTATTAATGAGGGTGCGTGTTCATTTTACAAATGTTTTGAACCTAGTCACTGTGAGTTTTATCAATATTTTAATGTTAATTTATAAAGTGCGTTCTATGTCGTGCAATAGATATTAACCTGGCCGCACACGGAAGGTTTTGGCGTTTCACTCCCCGATAAGGTTTGATTTGGCTGATGGCGTTAATTCCATACAGTAAAATAGTAACCTTAGGATGTCCAATCTGCTAATCTTATCAAAATATGGATGCGAAAACCGTCCGTGTGCGGCGGGACTTAATCTGCATATGCCGAGTATATAGAACTTACGTATTTATAAAATTGCAACCAATGGGGATGTGGACTATTTTTGAAAATCAAAATTCTAATTAGTCCGTCAGTTAGAAAATGAAAAAACAATAGACACGTATTTATTTGCTTTTTAAAATAAATTAAAATATACAGAGATAAAACGCATTAAAGTTTAGAGTGAGGGGGTCGTGACGTCACTAACCGCTAAAACCGCCATACAAACTGTCAGAATAGTGACGTCACGCGAAATTTCAACTCAATATATCGCCGTTATTTTTTGATTACGTAAAAAAAGAAAAAATACGTGTCCAATATTTAATAATAATCTACAAGACGGACTAAAAAATAAAAATTAGTCCACATGCCCATTGACTGTATCAAGTTTTCATTTAAATCATAGAGTATTGCTTTGCAGTTGGAAGGTCCTGATAAGTATATGCCCTTGAGAACGACTAAACCACGCTTGAAGAGAGATAAATCATATAAGCAATGTCTATGGTCAAAAAGATTGTTATATTTGACTAAAAGGAACGAAATCGAAGTCCATAGTACGACATTTTCGGACGCTGAGGTGAGTTAATGTCTTTAAATTTGAATGTTTAAAAAAACATTGTCCGTGGGGTCCTAGCGCTATAAGGCTTTTTAAGGAAATAGCAAAAAGGTTAGTCGACATCACAGGAGACAGAAGAGCTGGCAGCTACCTCGGACAAAGAATTAGCCTAGCTATTCAAAGGGGGAACGCTGCCAGTATCTTCGGAACCTTGCCTAAAGGGACTCCTTTTAATAATATTTTTTAGATTTATTTTAGGTTAGGTTAAGTTTAGTTTTAGTATATTTTAATAATTTAAAATAATATTGGAATTAGAGGTTGAGTTGATTACAAAAAGTCAATAACTGATCAATTTGGAAGTTCATGCCTTTTCGATTGCAGAGCTTATTTCTAGGTCAAGTAGATTTAGAGATATGACCTAACGAATAAACTCTAAAATTCAAAGCTTTGGTTATAATCGGTTGAGTGGTTAAAGCGTGAAAGTGTGGCAAACGATTAAACTCATATTCGCATTTATAATACTAGCTGTCGCCCGCGGATTCACCCGCGGTAATTTAGGAGTTCCCGTGGAAATTATACGATAAATTATACCCATAAACATCTGGAATCCCTCTATCTATTGGTGAAAACCGCATGAAAATCCGTTCAGTAGTTTTGCGAACAAATAGACAGACAGACGCGGCGGAGGACTTGGTTTTATAAGTAGTTATGTAGTGGTTAGTAGTTAGTATGTATTCTCTTTGGCACAGGAGTCTCTGGATACGAAGGAGAAGTACACGCTACTGTGGAGCGCCGAAGTGATAGGCGACGTGCGGCGCGCCCACCTGTTGTCGGTGCGCGAGCCCCCGGCGCCGGCGCGCTGGCGGCCGCCGGCCTCCGTCAGCGATCTGCAGATGCCCAGGTTCTCCATGGAGCCCTGTCTGGTGGTCACCACCAAAGGAGCTTACATATTGAACACTGTGTAAGTGTATTGCGACTCGGTCGATTTCTTTTTTTTATTATTTTTCAATTGTTCCAAATTTTATTTTATTATTTTATCTATACTAATATTGTAAAGAGGCAAGATTTGATTTTTTTTTGTTTGTTTCTTACGATTTATCTCAAAAACTACTGGACCGATTTCAAAATTTCTTTCACCATTAGAAAGCTACATTATCCCTGAGGTTATATTGTAATCCAGAAGTTTCGCGGGAACTTCGAAGTTAATGCGGGTGAAACCGCGGGGAACAGCTAGTTGACTATAAATCTAAATAGGTATACCTTATTACTATAATAATTAAGTAAAAGAGTAGATTCGTAAATAGGCTAGTTTCCTAAATTTTCTTTTTTAGTCCGTTTTGTAGATTATTAAAAAATATTGGACGCGTATTTTTTTTTATGTAACCAAAAAATAACGGAGATATATCGAGTCGAAATTTCACATGAAGTCACGCCTCGCTACAGTTTGTTCGCACGTTATAGCGAACTGTGACATCACGAGTCCCCCACCCTAAACTTTAATGCGCTTTATCTATGCATATTTCCATTATTTTAAAAAAGCAAAAAATACGTGTCTTTTATTTTTTTATCATCTAACTGACGAACTAAATAGAATTTTGATTTTTTTACCCAGGAAACTAGCCTATTATATTGAATATTTTTACCAAAAAAGAAGGGGCGGTAAAAGAAGAGTAACCTTTAAAAATTCTTTTAAAGTTTGGTTCTTTAATTCTTCTATGTCTTTTTTGTCAGTCTGTCTTTTCACGCTTATCTCCCAAACTACTGGACGGATTATCGTGTGGTTTCCACAGATAGATTAAGCTTAGCTTTGAGCACCATATAGGCTTTGTTTCATTTAAATCGGATGTTGGGAAAAAAGTTGTTATATAAAGGCGTTTTACGCGGGTGAAACCGCGGGGCATATCTAGTACTTACATAATATAATGTAATAGGTATGTTGTATTTCTTTGTAGATTTGGGTATTGGTTATTCTATAATTAGGTTACTATCTCTAGCGGGTATAATATACAGGATGGAAGATTAAATGAGGGCATATTAAGAAAAGAATTTATTGAATAAAAATTACGATTGTATGCAAAATTATACAATATAAGGCTACAATTAAACTACTTAACTTGATATTACAGTAGAATCTCACTAATCCGGCACTTCAATAGACTGACACGTCCAATAATCCGGCAACTTACGCCCGGTGGTTAAAGGTATACTTCCAAGTTGGTCCCATTGCCACCAAGTCGGGATCTGATGATAGGATCTTGGAGAAATTGAGGGAACTCTTCAAAAATTATAGGCACACCTATAGCGTTTTGGGTATTTTTTAATAGTGCCGGATTAGTGAGATTCTACTACCTTATTGGTTGTGTGTGTGACGTGTGTGTGTGGGTGTGTGTGTCAGTTGCGAGCCGTGCGAGTGGCTAGTGGGCATGATAGCGCGCGGCGCGGCGGGCTCGGAGCGCGCGGCGGCCGCGCTGGGCGCCGCGCTGCCGCCGCTGCTGCGCGCCGCCGCCGACCTGCTGCTGGGCGGCCGGCCCGCGCGCCTCGAGCCCGCGCACAGCCTCTACACCCTCGCCAAGGTACTGTATCGACACATCCGCGACACATGCATACAAATTCCTGCGGGAACTCCGAAATTACTGCGGGAACTCATAAATTACTGCGGGTGAAACCTCGGGGACAGTCAGTAGAGGATACAAAGTGGAGACCACATTACGAAAATGAATGAAAACACCGGCAATACTAATATATGTATTAGAGTATAATGAAATTATCAAATAAATCCTAATATCGATATAGAAAAATAAAATTTTTCGATTTTTCGAACAAACTAAATAGGACAAAAATTAAAAAAAAAAGTACACTATTTGCTATAAGTAGTTCACCCATGATAAAAGCGGATACAGCGCGCGCGCGCGCCCGCTGTCATCTGATGGGCGCCGTGCGCGCTGAAAGTAGCTGCGAGTTGGCAAAGTGGCGTATTTTTACAATAAGCAGGTTGTTAACCTATCCGTAATAATAATAACTCTCCTAGGAAAAAAATATAGGATGAAGAAAATTTTTATAAACGCGGGATTTCTATATTAGGGATTATTTGATAGTTTCATTATACTCTTAAATATTAGCACTGCCGGTGTTTTCATTTACTGTCACATTGTCGTCTCCACCCGTTATAAAGATTCGAGGGTTGGCCCGCAGGGCTCATCAGACGGATGGGTGGCGCGGCTGGGCGCTACCGGGCGGCTCGCCGAGCTGCAGCTGCTGCCGCCGGAGCGCGCCGCGGCGCACAGCACGAAGGTCGCCCTCGTCAGGCTGCTGGCGGACCTGCTCAGGGCCGGCCTCCTCGCCGAGGAGTTCCAACCGTGAGTAGCGCTCCCGCTTTAAGGCCTCCACACACAGAAGCCGGAGGCGAAGCGAAGGCGTGCATTTTGTAACGTTTAAGTTTGTATGCAGCACTACACACTCGACGCTCCGGATCGTGAAAAAATAAACAAAAAATCAAATCTTTCCTCTTTATAATATTAGTATAGATGTATAGTTTTTTTGCGTTCGCAGCGAGATGCGGCTGCTGATGTCGCTGCGGCGCGCGAAGCTGTACGAGCTGTCGTCGCTGGCGTGCCGCGCGGGCGTGTGGCGCGCCGCGCCCGCGCTGGCGGCGCGCCGGGGCCAGCCGCGGCTGCTGGCGGCGGCGCTGGCCGAGCGCGCGCCCCTGTGCCGCGGCGCGCTCGCCTGCCTGCTGCGCGACGGGGCGGTGCTGCCCAGCTTGCTGGAGAGAGACGGCCACAAGCTGCTCGCTACGCTCGAGGAGGTCAGCGACCGGTTGGACACGTGCATACTGAAGGTGAGATGATAAACACACGTACACACCCACATACATTCATACAGACACACATGCATACATACATACGTACGTACATACACACACACACACACACACACACACACACACACACACACACACACACACACACACACAAACACACAAACACACAAACACACAAACACACAAACACACAAACACACAAACACCAAACACACACACACACACACACACACACACACACACACACACACACACACACAAACACACACACACAAACACACACACACAAACACACACACACAAACACACACACACAAACACACACACAAAAACACACACACAAAAACACACACACAAAAACACACACAAAAACACACACACAAAAACACACACACAAAAACACACACACAAAAACACACACACAAAAACACACACACAAAAAACACACACAAAAACACACACAACACACACACAAAAACACACACAAAAACACACACAACACACACAAAAACACACACAACACACACAACACACACAAAAACACACAACACACACAAAAACACACACAACACACACAAAAACACACACAACACACACAACACACACACACAAACACACACAAATGAATAAGAATTTGTTCTTTAAAATCTATCCTTATAATATTCCTTATAACAAACAAACTAACATTCGCATTTAAAATAGCAAGTATAAGGATGATATTATGGAGGAGTGGATTTAAATTTTATATTTGTTTCGTGTCGCAGCGCCTGTGTCTTTTCCTGAATCCTCTGCAAGATCTATTGCGGCCGGTGATGCGCGACTTGAGACAGGAGATCAATAACGATTATGTGAGTAATTGATGAATAATATCGTTATGCTTACTCTTTTATTACTAGCTGTGTCCGCGGTTGCGCCAAAAAACTCCTCTTCTTTCTTCTCTCTTTCAATGTGTGAATACATTTCGCAGACGCAGGGCATGCGCCGCCTGATAAGGACGTTCGCGCGCGTCGCGAGCGCGCTGGACGCGCGCGGACCGCGGCGGGCGGTGCGCGCGCGCGGCCCGCCCGCCGCCGGGGACGCGTGGCGCGACGCGCGGGGCGGGGGCGGCGGGGGCGGCGGGGCGGCGCGCGCGCTAAGCTGCGGGCACGCGCACTGGGCGCTCGCCGGCGGCGGGCAGGCGCGCGTGGCGGGCGACGCGCTCGCCGGCGGCGCGCAGCCGGACGCGCGCCTGCACGGCCGTGCGCTGCACGTGGCGTGCGGCCGCCACCACACGCTGCTGCTCACCGAGAACGGGGTGCGTTTGGGTTCGAGGGTTTCTTTTAATTTTTTTTTATTGCACATCCATTAAGTAACAAAAGGTGTTAATGTAGTTAGTAAACAGTTCTTTATGGACCCTGTTTATAGGGCACAGCACAAAACAATCCAAATTCGGAGAGAGCAAGATGTATCACAATTTCACAACTTTAATTAAGTACTTGTATAAGCAGTTGGTATTTTGAGTAGCTATTTATTTTTATAAGTAATATTTATTTTAATTTTAAGTATAAGATTTATAATATCTTTTTAATATTAATATTCTATTTATTTCTTGTTCCTCATTATATATTACCGTTGGTCCATGCCTATAAATAATATGTTTAATATATTTATGATGTGTTATTTATATCTATAATATTTAAAGTATCTCCAAAATATTCTTTTATATCATAGTATGACTTAGTAAGTAAGATTAAAATCACTTTTATTGCGCAACAGACACACACGAGGTTTACAAACAATATAACAAAAGTCAAACAAGTCTTTTTAATCTCATAGCAGGCAAACGGCCAATTGGTACACCTGGGCCCTTATTCACTATGACCAACAACATTTCTTGCCCATAACGCGCGTCCCAAAAACACATTTTCAAACGTTCTTCTTTATGCCATAGGTAAGGAACGTAAATGTATTTTTTTGCAGTAAAACTTCTTTGATTACGAGGGAAAGACTTTTTGCGGCGTCTTATCTTAGCGCATATGGTCATAGTGAATAATAGCCCTGGTGGTAAGTGGTGAACGGTCGATTTTCGCCGCGCGGCAAAAATCATGCAGCTTTAGTCACCCGTGTAAACCCCACTTGAAGATCGATTTGAATCTATACTAGTATTATAAAGCTGAAGAGATTGTTTGTTCGTTTGTTTGGTTGGTTGAACGCGCTAATCTCAGGAACTACGGGTTTAATATGAAAGATTCTTCTTGTGTTGAATAGTCTATTTACCGATCATGCTACGATCAACAGCTTTTTATTATTTCAAAATTCCCTTTGTTTGAAATATAAGCAAGTATCCAATACCTCAAAACCCACAAATGCCCATAGCCCATAGCCTCTGTGACGCTGTATCTCTGTTTCGTGATCAGATATACTCCATGGGCGACAACACGTACGGGCAGCTGGGCGTGGGCGAGGCGTGGGCGGGCGGCGTGGGCGACGCGGCGTGGGCGGGCGGCGCGCTGCTGCTCGTGCGCGCGCGCTGGCCCGCGCCGCTGCTGCGCGTCGCCGCCGGCCAGTACCACTCGGCGGCGATCGACGCGGGCGGCCGCCTCTACACCTGGGGGTGAGTATCCAGTCCCCCCCCGACTACAGTACTGCCCCCTTAGCCAAGTTCACAATCTATTACATCCTGTAGCGTGTAATGTATAGATGTAGTGTACATTGCACACTACATCTATACATTACAGCACACCATAGAACTTAGGCATATTATATTAGCTATAGCACTTCAATAACTGATGGCGTTCATTATTGAGACTCCGAACTACTCATTTCAACCTCCCGACAACGTTGTCGCAATAAAAAATTAAGGAAGGTACCGTTATGACTCGTGGTCCCGAAAAATTTATTAGACTTTTTTTACTCTTACGGTACAGTACTCAACCAGTCAGTACCCCTTTAATAGGAGTACTAACTGGTTGAGTACCGCACACCGCTACGTGATTGTAAGATCAATGACACCACACACAGTACCTACGCGTCAGTGATTATTCTACGGCCAATGACCGCACACAGTACGCGTCAGCGATTATTGTACGGTCAATGACCACAATTCAATGAATTTTTACAAAAATAATGATCTTTTTATCCAGATGGGGTGTTCACGGTCAGTTGGGTCATGGAAGTATTGAAGACGTCCACAGTCCGCAGCTGGTCACCAGGTTCCAGGGCAGAAAGGTAAATTCAAATGCATTCAATTCCCCGTCTACTGTAAACTTTACATTATGCTAGGTTAAAATTACGTTAGGTTAAAATAAAAAATTAGTGTTTTTAACCGACTTCCAAAAAAGAGGAGGTTATGCATTCGGTTGCATGTATGTTTTCAGATTCAGGATTCAGGATTTCCATCGAGCTAGTATTCGTCGCTTCGTTGTAGTTCGTGCCTTGTGGCGTAGAGGTCGCCACAATAAGTTAATGTTCGGTCCAGGTGGTGAGCGTGGCGTGCGGCGTGGAGCACACGGTGTCGCTGATGCGCAACGGCGAGGTGTGGGCGTGCGGCGCCGGCGCCTTCGGGCAGCTGGGCGCGGGCGCGGGCGGCGGCGCCGGGCCCGGCAAGGCGGCGGCGCCGGTGCGCGTGCGCCTGCCGCGCGACGAGCCCGTCGCCAGCCTCGCCGCCGGGCACTTCCACACGGTCGGTGCGCGCCCTGCACACACACAACACACTGCACACACACAACACACTGCACACACACAACACACTGCACACACACAACACACTGCACACACTGCACACACACAACACACTGCACACACACAACACACTGCACACACACAACACACTGCACACACTGCACACACTGCACACACACAACACACACAACACACTGCACACACACAACACACTGCACACACACAACACACACAACACACTGCACACACTGCACACACACAATACACTGCACACACCGCACACACTGCACACCACAATAAAATGCTTTGTTCTGATTGACCGACTGACGGATCAACGCACAGCCTAAACAGCTGAAACTTGGAGGCTGCGTACTTTGTTCATGACGTAGGGGTCCTATAACAAAGAGTTTTCCGAAATTCTACCCCTAAGAGGGTGAAAAAGGGAGGCAAAGTTTGTATGGAACGATTCCGCGGGAACTCTGAAATCATCGAGGGTGAAACCGCGCGGGAACGCTAGTGTGAAAGTGTAGATGTTTGTAAATCTTTTATGCAAAAACTACTGAATGGATTTTAATGTAATTTCACGATAATGTAGCATAAACATCAGATTAACACATAAGGTACTTTGTGAATTGTGAGTTTGTGATGTTGTAGGGGGTTATCTATGGATCTACTGAACCGATTTTGAAAATTCTTTCACTTATAGGCTGCGGTAGTCCTGAGTGACATAGGGTACTTACTTTTTATCCCCGAACTCTGAAATTACCGCGGGTGAAACCGCGGAAGAACGGCTAGTTAGTTACTTATACACCTATCCAAATATAAAGTTACATAGCTGTAAGTTTTCCATTAATATGTAACCCACTGTCGCTCCGGTCCGCCGGCAGCTGGCGCTGACGCAGAAGGGCCAGCTGTACAGCTGGGGCGCGAACCGCAACATGATCCGCGCGGCGCTGGCGCAGCGCGCGCTTGCGGCCGGCGAGCCCGCCGAGCGCGCGCCGCCGCAGCCGCAGCCGCAGCCGCAGCCGCACCTCAGCCCGCAGCTCGTCGACACCGCGCACGTCAAGGGGCGCATCGTGCAGGTACGCGCACACGCACACACACGCCTGCACACACGCACACACGCACGCACGCGCACACGAATGCGCAAGCACACAAATGCGCACGCAAACGCGCATACGCATATGCACACGCGCATGCAGACGCACCCACACCCCCATGGGCCTTCGCCATGGGTAAATAGAGAAAGAGCCTTAAAGATAGATACAAAAATGATGTGGTTTTTTGTGAGCAGAACCTGGTCCTATGCATGTGTGTATATGAGCCGCACACGGTCAAGTTTAGCTTAGTACAATTTGTTTAGTTCCTCCAGAAGACGTGTGTAATTGTGTATCGATGAAGTTATTCGGAAATTAATAATTTTCTTGTCTTCGACAGATGGCGGCTGGCTTGCATCACTCTTGTTTGATCAACGATAAAGGGAAGCTTTACGTGTGGGGATTGAATTATGATGGTCAACTAGGTACGTTACAGCTTCTTTCTTCTCGAATTATGCGGTCACGTATCAAAATAGTATTATTATTATTAAAAAATTCTATACTATAATAAAAGCATAGAATCCGTGATTCTTTACATTGAACATTTTTTACAAAAATTGCCAGAGGGCGATAAAAGAAGAGTAACGTTTAACGCGGGGCACAGCTAGTAGTTAATATTATCATTTTGATTCATATACTAAATACACAAGATACACAATCAAACACAAAAAAACTTACAAATGAAAATATACAGGTTTTTTTAAATTAAAACAGTAGGTATGGCTTGTAAGTGTTGTGTATGAATTGTGAATCTATGTAGGTCTAATGATGTAAAAAGAATTTTACATGAATGTTTATAATGCATACGCTATGGGCTATTCTGATGTATAAGCTATATTATTGTAAAGTTTCATTAAAATCAATTCAGTGCCTATTTTTTGCGTGAAAGAGTAACAAACATCCATACATACTTACAAACTTTCACGTTTATCATATTAATAAGGATATAATCATGAATCTTCCTCAGGCATCGGTTCAAGGAAAGAGGTGTTAGTGCCGACGGAGTGCGTGCGCGCGGGCGCGGGCGCGGGCGCGGGCGCGGGCCGGCAGCGCGGGGGCTCGGACTCGGAGGAGGAGGCGGACGGGGCCTCGGGGGGCTCCGGGGCCTCCGGGGCCATGGTGGGCTGCGGGTCCGACTTCACCGTGTACGTGGACCGCGACGGGGTGGTGTTCGTGGCGGGGAACACGCACCGAGAGGTAATCTTTTATCACATACATCGCAATTTTTTTTGTTACTAGCTGACCCCCGCGGTAATTTCAGAGTTCCCGCGGGAATTGATCCGGCGATAACCCCCTAAAACCTCACAAACTCACAATCTCCGGAGTTCCCACGGGAATTCTGGGATAAAAAGTACCTTTCGTCACTCAGGATCGCTGTAGCTTCCTAGTAAAATAATAAAAAAAAATAGGTTCCATAGATCCAGAGATCATCCCCTACAATCTCACGAACTCACAAACTCCGGAATTTCCGCGGGAATCCCGGGATGAAAAGTACCCTTTGTCACTTAGGATCACTGCAGCTTCCTATAAATGGAAGAATTTTCAAAATCGGTTCAGTAGATCCAAAGATAGCTGTTCCCCGTGGTATTTATCTGCGGGAAATTCGGAGTTTCCGCGGGAATTCCGGAATAGAAAGTACCCATAAGTATCTTTAAGAACAAAGTTTACTATCACTTCCTTAACCAGCAAAATTGTAATAGGGCCTAATCTCTTCGTAATTTTTCCTTTCTTGTGTGTGTACCTACCTATTTATTCATTGTAGCTTATTTGTACTTCATGGTTTGACTTATTTTACTACCGTGTTTTATGCATTTTTTTTTTCTCTCTTTTAATTCTCAGCTACTATGTAAGTTTAATTTTAATTATTAATAATTGCACCCTACTCTTTGTCTTGTTATCAATGCCAATGGTTAACTGGTAGAAAATGCTACAAGGCATTAAGTTCGTCATTTGTACCTTTTTGTGCAATAAAGAATGAATAAATAAATAAATAAATACCCTATAACACTCAGGCTCACTGTGGCTTCCTATAAGTGAACTGGGCGTGAACAAAACAACCCATGTGGGCAGACACGATCGGGCTTGGCACCTTGGTCGTTTTTGAAGTTGGTTAATAAAAAATATTTAAATGCAGGTACAAAAACAGAAGGACAACAACCGCACGGTGAGGATAGCGAAGCGCGTCGTGAACATGTCGGCCAAGCAGGGCAGCGACCAGCTGCTGCTGAGGAAGATCAGCCGCGTCTCCAGCATGCTGCCCGGGCACGCGCAGCGCGCGGACGCGGCGCCGCTGCGCGCCGGGCACAACCCGCTCAGCACCCTGCAGGACTTCCAGAACGAAGCGTGGGTCAACGACGTCGTCATGCTGCTCAAACCATGGATCGACGACGAGTGCCTCAACGAAAACGCCAACATGGCCGCCAAACTGGCGTTCCACAACAACATGTACCAGGAATGCCTCAGATTGTCGCTCGCGAATCTTTTGGTGCCGGTGAAAAACGACTGCGAGTACTACGCGCACAGCGACGTGGCCGAATGCGAGCGCGCACGACTCGCCGCTCTAGTGAACGTCACGAGGGAGCGCATCAAAGAGATATCGCTCGCGCTCCTCAACGAGGAACCGTATCCGGCCGCGAATCAAGACACCTACAAAGATTTGTCCTGTCTGTGCAAAGAACGCGATTATTTAAACGAACCTGAATGCGTCGAGGATAATGTGCGCGAGGAAGTCAACCTGTCAGTGAAAGCAGCGACCGTAGTCGATGATTGTATCGAATTGTTCCCCGTCGACCCTAATTTGTGGGAAGCTTGCTTCTCGTTAGCGAAAAGGTTCTTCGTCGAGAATAATCTAAACATCACAGAACTGGAAGAGGTTTTTAGGAGGCATGCGAAGCCGAACGCGAAGGCTATCCTGTCGGCGATTTCGTTCTCGAACGAAAGCGTCCAGTACGATAAGTTGTTGACACCAAAATTCCATTTGAATATTTGTGGCGAAGTACTGGACACTTGGGGTTAAGGTATATATTATTATGTATTGTATTAAGGGTTGCCCTAGAAAAATATTTGAGAAAATATTGCAGTCGCAAATTTTTTATTACCTATAATATATTTTTTATTAGCTATAATATATTTATTTTACATTATAATAATCTGAAAATTGTTAAAGAATACGACTAGGTAATCGAAATTCTGTTTTGATTATTGTGACAAGCACACAAAACCCACCAATGTAAGGTTGTGGATCTAATTATCTAATACAATCCGTTCCATTCTATGTCTGTAGTGACGAAAGTGGTATTTTTTTGATTTTTTCGTATTTTACTTATATTAAGTTTGCCATAATAGATTTATCTATCGTTTATATTAATAAACTATGTTTTAGCAATATTTTTTATGTCTCATATTGTTTATTGGTGTTAATATATTACGTCCTATGATGATTTAAGTAATTATGATGTGTTTGTTAGGAAATAATTTAAAGTACTATTGTGTTCTTTAAATTCTTGTGATTTTATTATTATATTTTTATGACTGTGCAGATATAAATAAATCAATTTTTTGTTATCTATTTTTATTATAGACTGACATCATCTAGTCCTTATAAAGGTGTAACTTTAAATAATGAACAAGTGTTTTCACTCTCGAGGGCTTGAATATTCAAGTCCTCGTTGATTTTTTTTTAAATTTGAGACTAATCTGATACTAAATTACCCTCCTCGTAAATATACTTACCTAGTTTAACTTTACACCTCTATTTTTAAGTTAAGGGTTGTCATCAGTAGGTATCGTTTTGTTTTATTACGTAAGATATGACTTTGAATAAACGTTTTTTTTAAAACTAATTATTATTTCACTGTAATTAATTATTAAAATATAATAATCTTTATTTAAAGGAACTAAAATAAAATAAAACCACCAAAATAGATATTAAGAGTTGGTATTTATGTAAATCTATTTACAAAGAAAAATATAATAGTTACACCAATTTACAATACATTTGCCTAACTGTAACAAATGCATGATGAAATATATTCTCAGGGCTCAACTCGACGGAATGAACTTATCAAAAGAGTCAAAAAGGAATTACAATCAATATACATGACATTCTGAAATAAATATTCTATATAAAATTAAGTTTTAATATTTAACCACACATTCGTTCGCTTTTTACACATAGTGTTGCCAAGCGCTCTGGAAAAGTAATAACCTTATTATTCATAAAAATAAATAACTGAAAAAGCTTTATCTAAAATCGTGTTTTTCTTTCTTACATATCAATCGTAAGAGTCAACAGAATTTTAATTAAAGTATTAACTTTAATGATTAAGGAAAGTGAAGTGCTTGATAATTGGACTATTTCACCATTTAACCACCATTTAAAGGTCTTTCTACCTTACCTGAGACAGCACAAAAATATTTTGATTTTACATTCGTTAGTCAAATCTTACCTAGCATTGGTGAAACAGGCACTTTATCTATACAACGTGTTACAGCAGGTGAAATCATTATTTATGACAAGAATGTTTCGCAGTTAGGTGACGTCCAAGTTAACTCTATGTAGGTAATCTGGTCAGTAAGGGTATGCCGACCTTCCTACATCAGTGTATATTTCTTGCGCAAAATCAAACGTCAGCGAAAACAAATTAATAGCTAAGTTTTATTCAGTTTTTTTTTACAATTACCAATCCACCACTCACCCGTGCATTCCTGAAAAAACAATTACCTTTTTCCTTACACGTTGTATGCCTCTGACTCTACTCATCGTTTACATGATTCATACAAATTTACAAGGTTCGACAGTGGAAGTGATATGCGCTGCAGCTAGGGACCCTTTCAGTTTCATAAATTAAGGGTTGAATTTACAGTTAACATACATTGTACTCTGTTACAATTAGGGCTTAGAAGTTGATCGGTTTGCCGCAGTACGCCGCTAGGTTGGCCTCGCGGAGCGCCTCTGAACACGTCTGCGAACAATTTTTTTTTTTCATTTAGTTTATACGATCATTTCATACGGTCATACAAGGCAACCCCACTGGGTTAAAGGGTAAGTAAATCTGACCACTAGGTACGCAAGGTGTCGTTGGTAAGGTCTCCGTACTTATCAGGGTAAACATGTGATTCCGTTTGTGTTTACTGTGTATCAGAAGTACTTACCTATACATTTAACAATAAACCAAAATAAAACTATCATATCAGCTGTTGTCTGGTACCCATATCCATCGACCATAATATGGTGCGTAGTATACCTATATTATTACTCAGTATTCTACAAAGCTCTGCTTAGTTTGGGATAGGGGACGCTGTTGTGTGGCAAGTAGGTAATTAAATATTTAAATGTTTCACAGATTAAGGTTTTTTTATTTTTCGTTTTTAACAATAGGGTACTTGCATGACTTTTTTTCCAGTCTATTTTAAAAATACATATATGGCCTACTTAAACAAGGCAAGAAAAATAAATATGCATAAATTAATTAAATGGAGCGTTTCAAAGTTCCCACTTTTGACTTTACCGCCAAAACGCGAAATAACGTCACTAGTAGAAATTAGATAGAGATGACACTGTCGTATTGACAGGGTCATGTGACACTGACAGACAGTTAGGCTAGGCGCCCATTGTGACTTTTTGTCGCCGTGACTTTCTGTCACTTAGTCAAGTGCAATGAAAACTATACTGAGTGCGCTCATTATGGTGACGTGACAATACGGTGACCTCAGTACATTTTTCATAAGTGACAGAAAGTCACGGCGACAAAAAGTCACAATGGGCGCCTAGCCTTAACTTCACTATCCAAAAGCGAAATAGGGTACTTCCATGAAATTTATATGGAATTGTGTCAATATTTGAAAAATAGAGCCTTAGAAAAGCATTATCGTGAAAGATTTACTACAAAATTATCAATAGTTTCCAAAATATTCAACTTTAAAAGTTAATTAAATTTTGTGAAATGGACCGTTGCAACGAAACACTAACATATTGTTACGTCACTTTTAACTTTTTTCGGAAACATTTACCTCTTTCAGGGAAGGCAAAAGAAACCAAGTGCATACAGTCAACACATATTTTATTTTCTTTTTTCTTACCGATGCATTTTGATTCTTTACTTGAACTGTTGGATGTAACTCGACACAGTACCAAAATCGTGTAACGCTTTTCTATTTATTAGATATTTTTATGTGCTATGTAATATAACGAACACCCTTAGTAATGACTACTTAACGGGTTTCTTTCCAAATGGTGCTCAATGCTCGTTCAAAGGCGAACAACCTTTTATCGAGCCATTGATAAAAAAAAAACATTCATGTGAAAAACAAAACTTTATTTTTATAAATTAAACCCGTCACCGCAACAACAAAAGCAACAAAAATGATTATATGACTCGTTCGTTCGTTAGGTAGGTACCTACCGTAGGGCGTAGTGTTAGGTAATTCTGTTGAAAACATGTTCAATCGTTTTGCGTTGTTGTTGAATGTTGACAGAAAGTAATTTCTATTGACTTTCAATGTCTAATGGTAAGTTCACACGCGTGCGTTCAACTCTACATTCAACGTGCACATTCACATTCACGAGCGTGTAAACGGTACGCCCGAGCCCGTGAACGCGCCTGTGAACGTGAATGCCGCGAATCGGGCAAGTGTCGGTTTTTTGGCAAAGTTCAAAGGATGAATGTGCGGGCGCCCGGTGACTGTTTACACGCGCGCGGGCAGTCAGTCTGTCCCGCGCTTTCGCGACGAGTGGATCTTCATTCAACGTTGCTAAGAAAGTCGCTACGATCGGATATTACAACATGGCGGAATGGTCATAATTTTGTTTCTTTTTCCAATAAAAATAAGTTAAGCCAAAGGATATGGCAGCAACAACACCGAGATCCTCGCTGCTCGCCATTCTGGCACTGACTGACACGACGGCGTGCGTGTAAACAGCTTGAATGTCTGCCGGCCCGGGACGGGCTGCATGCCGCGCAGCCCGCCAGGCAGCCCGCCGGGCTGCACGGCACGCGTGTGAACGTAGCATTATAGTTGTTGCAAATCGTGAATCGTGATCGTGAATAACCCGACCGATTCCAAAATTACTGATGTTATATAAATAGTATTTAGGAGTATTAAAACATCGTTATTCAGTCACAACTTAACCTCATCGAAAATTTAGTGTACGATCTTTTTATTTCGTCTGAGTGTACGATTATAACTTCTTAAGTCTAGTTAATTTGTGATTATAAGAAAATGATTGGAATCGTCGTCACCGGTTTATGGTACCTATTTGTAAAAAGTTACAAATAAGCTATTTTGGCAAGTAGGTAATTTCACCACATTTATTAGTATTATTGTACTTATTCTATTATATGTATCATTAGAATTGTGCTATTTTATTTCAAAGCTATGGCGCCTGTAAGACAAGTCACTGATCGGCAATTGGATATATTAGTCGAGTTTGCTGAAGAAAATAAGGATATAGCTGTAAAGCTGCATAGATATGGCCTTCTTAGCCAACAACGAGCCAACAAAGCTTGGGAGAGATTGGCACAAATGCTGAACTCTATCGGAGAAGGATCTATAAAATCTGCAATTAAATGGAAGCGAGTAAGTAGCTAATTTTTAATGTTTTAGCACATAATTTGCTTTCACTAAACCCAATGATGGAAAACACTGATAAAATGATTTGTTCAAATGTGTCTAATTGTCTCGAGCTGTGTATTCCTTGGTAAGGTACCTTGTATGTACCAATGTGCTATGACATGTATTTTCACTTTACAAGTACTGGCATTTGCTGAAATGTCGTACAAAGGCGAAAGCTGCAGATGTAAGGAGAAGCCAAAGTGGGATTGGGGGTGAACCCAATAAAATTGTTCCACTCACTGAAGTTGAACAAAGGATAGTGCGGATTATTGGGAAGGTGGCAGTGATGGAACCACGGCAGCGCCCCCATACTAGCTCCATAAGTCATATTGGGAAGATGGCAGTGATGGAACCACGGCAGCGCCCCCATACTAGCTCCATAAGTCCTATTAAGAAAATGGCAGTGATGGAACCATGGCAGCGCCCCCATACTAGCTCCATAGGTCCTATTGGGAAGGTGGCAGTGATGGAACAGCAGCAGCGCCCCCATACTAGCTCCATAGGTCCTACGCGCATTGCAAAAGATGTACCAAGTATGTGTTGTGTGTACTTATAGTTTGGACATCCCCAAGTGTATGTCTTACCTGAATGTATCTAGTCATATTTATTTTGAAAGATATTTCAGATCGCGAAGAACAAAATGTACCACACTGGCTGCATGCTTTGGAAGAGAGGCATATTGCAATTGAGGAAAGGCTGACAAGTGCAGTCGAGAGTTTATCCGCCACTAATGAGGGCCTCCTCATCAGTCTACAACAGATGGCTGGGACACAAGTACAGCTTGTCAATCTGTTGCAGAAACATTTAAATCCTAGTTCTAATTCTAAAAGCTAGTTAACACCTCTATTCATAACCTTCCCATGGAGTCACAACATCAATGCAGATGAGAAAGCAGGAGTATATCTGTTTATGGTTTGAGTAATAAGTATAAAACAGAGTTATCTATTGATTGTAAAATTTTTGTATTATTTTTTGTTTTGTAGATAGTATGTTATAGGATAAAGCAAGTTTTAGTGTAATTAAAGATGACGTAGATAAATGATTCTAGTTTTTGAGCACTTGTTTGTGCTTTTCCCCTGCATATTCTAACAAAATAGTGTGATATTATTATATTATTTCAAAAAAGTAATTATATAACTAACATAACAACTTCTTAATTGAAATTTAAAATGTAAATATAAATAAATAAAATATATTTAACACAAAAAATCACTTAAATAGGTTGAGGAAAAAGTTTTTTCGCATTTTATACAACTTTTTAAGTTTATTAACATTTAATAACAGTATACATGTGCCATGTGTTTGTTGATCACTTTTTGCCATCTTGTCGGTAGTGATAATGATCCCGTTGTTGTAGAAATTTTGGGACTTCTGATAAAAAAAAACGCGACAAGTAGTTTTGGCAGTCCTCTCTTGATGTTAACCTGACACTGTTGACAAGAATTTTAAAGAGTCCGAAACAGGTGGACAGCTGAAGGTGCAAAGACACGGCTATATGACAGATGCATTAACACTTCTCAGCCAAACTCTTAATTTTTGCTGAGTGGCTAAAGATGTGTGTGGTCTAGTGTTATCGTGATGAAAAAGAACACCCTTTCTATTGATAAATTCCGGCCGCTTCCCCTCAACTTCTTGCTTTAATCTCATCTGTTGATGGCAGCAGAGATCCGAATGGTCTGCTCGGCGGTAAAAGCTCATAATGAACGATGCCCTTTCAATCCCACCATACATACAACATCTTATTGCGAGTTCCCTGGAGTTTGCCACCGCCTGTGAAACCTGACGTCAGGCTGACTGACCTTTGACCACGACCTTTTTCACGTTCTTGTCGCACGTGATACACTTATCACCAGTTATCAACCTCTTAACCTTAATTTTTAGTCAGTCTTGTAGATTAATAAAAAATATTGGATAGGTAGGTAGGTACTTTTTTACTTTATCAATAAATAGGTAACGGCGATACACTGAGTTGAAATTCCGTGCGATGTTACGCCTAGGTACACTTTATACTTAGTTCTGACGTCACGAGCTCCCACTCATCCTAAACTTTAATGCTTTCTATCAATGTATTTTTTCAATAATTGCAAAATGAAAAAAATACGTGCCTATTAGTTATTTAACTGACGGACTAAATAGAATTTTCATCTCGTGCCCATTTAACTTTCGCAACAACAACATTATTTTTGTTGAAAAGTAATGCAATCAATTTTTGATCGATCGATAGAAAACAACTTTTCAGTTTGCTTCATTTCGTCTGAGGCTTCCCATTGAAATTGTAGCTGTCAAAACGTGCTAATCGTAAAACCGCGATGTTTCCAATTTCAAACGAAACACAATAGTAACAAAAGTGCTATAATCGCAGGCCGCCATGTCAGAGGGTGTTTAACTCTTTCACCGCCATGTTTTGGTAGCCTTATAATCAACTTACCTCTAGCGCCACATGTTTTAGGCGTGATTTCTCTCTCCTAGTGTTGAGTATGCTTAAAATCGATCATTAAATCTAATAAATATAAAACTACCAAGGACTGTGTGTGTGTGTATGTAGGTACTATGAGTAGGTACTCGAAATCCGAGTTTGTTATTTAATAAATAAATAAAAGTGCAGTGGTTTGTTAGTAACGAAATATTATGTGTCTGGCGCCAGGAGCACGTATTTCGTAGATCGTGATATTACGGGGATGGCGGTGAAATGATTAAAATAAAAAAGAAGGACTTACAGGATGCGCATGGCACACTCTGGCGACGTCTTCCGCCGCCGCTCCGTACTCTTGCGCGAGCACCGCTTCGTTGATGAGCTCCCCGCCACCCTGATATGTACATGGAATTATCAACGGACTTTAATAATAAAATAACTTTCTGTTTCTTCTTCTTCTTCTTTAAAAATGGCGTCTATAAAATTATAATAAATATGCCAACGACAATGTTTCTTAGTAATAAAAATATCTTCATCTACTTCTTCAATTATGGCGAAACGCCAATGACTATGTTAGATTTTTCCCCAAGTTAAAACATGGTTCTCTTGAAAGTCAGTTTCCTGCTCAGGGTTCAAAATAGATGCTGAAAGGTAACTGGAATTTATAATTAGTTTTACGCACGCATGTCACGCATGTATGTGCACAATGTAATATTGCGATTGCCGAGTTCGAGCGTGGTGAAGGAACAAAAATGGCACAAGAAACAAAAATACTTAGCCGTGATGAATCGCAACATTATATATATATACTAGCTGACCCGCGCGGTTTCACCCGCGGTAATTTCGGAGTACCTACTCGCGGGGATTCCGGGATAAAAAGTACTCTATGTCACTCAGGATCACTTTAGCTTCCTATATGTGAAAGAATTTTCAAAATCGGTTCAGTAGTTCCAGAGATTATAACCTCACAAACTCCGGAGTTCCCGATGGAAACCTGGGATAAAAAGTACCCTATATCACTTAGAATCACTACAGATTTTTGAATGTGAAAGAAAATTTAAAAATTCTTTCACTTATAGGGAGCTACAGTGATCCAGAGTGATACAGGGTACTTTTTATCCCGGATTCCCTCGGGAACTCCAGAGTTTATGGGTTTGTGAGATTGCAGTGGGTAATCTCTGGATCTACTGAACCGATTTTTAAAATTCTTTCACTTATAAGAAGCTACAGTGATTTTGAGTGGCATAGAGTAATTTTTTCCCGGAATTCCTGCGGGAACTCCGGAGATTGTGAGTTTGTGAAGTTGTAGGGGATAATCTTTGGATCTACTGAACCGGTTTTGAAAATTCTTTCACTTATAGGGAGCTACAGTGACCGAGAGTGATATAGGGTACTTTTTAGTGAGTTTGTAGGGGGTAATTTCTGGAACTACTGACACTGCTGTTCGCCTCCCTCACAAGGATAGCAACTAAAAGAAAAATAATGAACAAAATCTATTCGTCCTTCTAGTGGGACGAAAGGAAAATAAATAACTATAAATATGCTAGGAGAGCGAATTTTAAAGCACGACTGCTCCCCTACCCAAGTTGACAATTTACGATCGTTAACGCATAAAAAAAAACTAAGGAACGGAGTCGTTATGTCACGTGGTCACGCTAAACAGGACATTTGATTGGACTATTTTAGGCATCGATCTCATATAAAAAGTAGATACACAGTCCCATACAAAAGTTCACTTAAAAACTCCACAGTCCACAGTCGTGTTTACGTAGTTATAGCTGTGGTTATATTGATTTGTAATACGCAATTAAATTTGTTTTAAACGTAATGAACACATAATATATTTATGCTATTTTTTTACAACAATTGTACCGAAAGCATTAGGTGAAAACGTAATAAATACTATACGGTCTCATAACCTGATTAAAAGCGCACCCAAGTGTTCAAGTGGGCGCTCATTTCATGTGGACATTTTTGACGCTGATTGTGTATCTACTTTTTATATGAGATTGTTGATTTTAGGTGATCATGTTACATTACGATTCGTTTCTCAGTTTTCTATACTTTCGCGAATGTAAATAGGGTAGTTTCCTAAATTTTTTTTAGTCCGTTTTGTAGATTATTAAAAAATATTGGACACGTATTTTTTTTATGTAACCAAAAAATAACGGAGATATATCAAGTCGAAATTTCACATGACGTCACGCCTCGCTACAGTTTGTTCGCACGTTATAGCGAGCTGTGACATCACGAGTCCCCCACCCTAAACTTTAATGCGCTTTATCTATGCATATTTCCATTATTTTAAAAAAGCAAAAAATACGTGTCTTTTATTTTTTTATTATCTAACTGACGGACTAAATAGAATTTCGATTTTTTTACCCAGGAAACTAGCCTATAGTCAACTTGGCTAGGGGGGCTGGTGACTGGATGAGTATAGAGATAAAACGATACTAGTAAATCGACTTACTTACTCGATACATTTCTTATGATATCAAGTACTTTTTGTATCGATAATTTGAAACTAATTTCAATTAGTAGGTACCGGTCAAAAATATTCATATCGATATACCAGTATTAAGATTACATAAAACGCTGTAAAGATTTTTTTTGGGTATCTTTTTGGGAATATTTATTGAATTTTTTCAACATGTTATCTTTTTTCTAATTTTGTGTAGTTGGCAAGCTTGTTTGTCGATACGCGAAAGAAAAAAATCTCTATGCCGTTGTTTTTATTTAATTTAATCCATATTTCACTATAAAAAATCGATGAATTCGATATGAGTAAGTATCGATACTTTTCTATCGATACTGAGTAAAGATCGATACTTTTCTATCGATACTGAGTAAGTATCGATATTTCACGACCGATACTGTATCGAGTGAAAGTATCGATACCTCAGTGGTATCGTTTTATCCCTAGTTGAGTACGGCCGGTGTGCGCAGTCGGAGGCTACTCACTGGGCCGATGATGTGTGTGCCGAGGATGACGTCGGTCGCCTTGTCCGACAGCACCTTGACGAAGCCCTCCGTCTCCGCCATCGTCTTCGCCCTCGAGTTGGCCAGGTACGGGAACTTGCCCACTTTGTACGCTTTGCCCTTGGTAGAGATACGCAAAATTATTACACAGCATGTAGGTAATATGCCAAAGAACACTAACTATAACCAGCCTGGAGACACTCCATACAAAGGAACTGATTCAAGTTCTTAAATTAACAGCGGTTAAACAGTAAACAGAAACTCCAAACATCCAAAACACGCAAAAACGGCTGGACGAATTTGGATGAAATTTGGCATGCACGTTGTCAGGGGTACAGAGAAGGATATAGGGTACTTTTATCCCGGAATTCAGGAAATAATATCATAATACAAAACTTTCGTCTATTGTCTATTGTTTGCGGTGTATTTGTCTGTATGTGTATGTAGGTACCTCTTTTTTGAGATCTTCCTCCGTTTTGCCGACCCAGCCCACCTCGGGCGACGTGTATATCACGGACGGGATGGCGTCATAGTTGAAGTGTACCGGCATCCCCTGCAAATATAATATTATAAAACCCCGCACATAACATCTATCTATTACTAATATTAGAATGATTATTAAAACAAAACATAATACGAAAACTGCCGCAATCAAACGTTCATAAAATTAATGTCAATTAGCATTTAACGCAGTTTGAATTTATTAGTTAAATATCAATTAACATTAATTTAATGAACGTCTCTGATTGCGGCAGTTTTGATTTAAAAATCTTTACTTAAAATTAAGTCATCATTATAACGACTCTGAGAGCGACCGTAAAAGTCAGTGCAGTGGTTTTTTAGTAAAATAATATTACATTTCTAACCACAGGAGCACGTATTTAGTAAAACGTAATATTACGGGGATGGCGGTGAAAGGGTACACTCCACCTTGATGCCCTCGACGCACACGATGCCCTCGTCCTCCGCCTTGTGCGCCAGCATGGGCCCGTGGATGCAGTCGCCGATCGCGTACACTCTACGAACAGAACAGAACAAATGCATACCATGGACCGATTAAATCTAGTTTAATTGGTCCATGTGCATACTAATATTATAAAGTGGAAAGTTTGATTTTTTGTTTGTTTGTTTGTTACGATTAGGGAATGCAATCTCGTCTCGCCGAGATCCCGATCTCGCGAGATCCCGGCCATATTTAACGAGATTGTATCTCGTCAAATTTCGTGCGAGATCTCGCGAGATAACGAGATTGACAAATGTAGCGTGACAACGTGTATTTCATAGCGCGGCTGCGCGCGAACTGAAAAACTGAATCCTGGCCGGCCGTGCGGCCGCGCCTGGCGCGGACACAGGACAAGAGGGGTAGGCGGGCTTGCGGGGGACGAGGTCCGGCTCATTTTGCAAGGCTGCGCGCGTGCGTTTGTTTACAATTGCAACGAAATAATTTGTTTTGGAGACAGTTTTGTGTTTTAATTAGTTTCGCAGAAATATTACACTACAATTACAACTACCAACCATGTCAAAAGTGTACAGTGAATATAAAAGTTCTTTAGAAGTATGGAAACATTGTTTACGCGATCAAGATGGACTCACTGCAAAGTGCAAACTGTGTGCGAAGATTTTGAAAACTAAAGACCATTCTACAAAAGGCTTACATACACACTTGAAGTCTATACATCAGATAGATACTAATAAAAGTGTTTAGGTTGAGATGCAGGCAAACGATGGTGCTTCCGGGCCATCAGCATCAAACTCTTCGGCTTCCGAACCAGCTCCAGCCGAAAATACTCTTCAGCAAGAGCAACCTTTGCCTTTGACTGCCCCATCATCAAAATCAACAAAAAAGAGAAAAATTACGGATCATTTTCATAGTGAAGATAATTCAAAGGAGATGAAAGTGTCAAGGATGGTTGCTAAAGACGGTTTACCATTTCGTGTGTTTTGTACCTCGCAAGACCTGAGAGACCTTTTTAGTGCTGCAGGATACAAATTACCAACATCTCCTAATTCAATTAAACTTATGGTGATGAATTATGGAATGACCTTAAAGTTAAAAGACTAAATATAGATAATTATTGTTTTGTTACCAATATTGTACGAATTTGAACTGATTAGCTACAATAGGTATAATAATTATAGACGTGAACAAATGTTATTAGAGTTAGAGACAAAATAATAAGTACCTACTCTGTTGATTTTTAAAATAAAACTTACATTATTTTTATAACTAAGCAACGCAGTTTCTATTTAATTACATATCATGTCAATTACTAGTTCTTAAAACAAGCATTTGCATATGTTTTAATTGCGAATCTCCCAATCTCGCGAGATCCCGTAATTTGCGAGATCTCGTGAGACTGGGTTTTGAGTCTCGCGAGATCTCGCTAGGCGGAAATCTCGTACGAGATTGCATTCCCTAGTTACGATTTACCTCCAAAACTACTGGACCGATTTCAAAAATTCTTTCACCATTAGAAAGCTACATTATCCCCGAGTAATATAGGCTATATTGTAAGCCGGAATTCCCGCGTGAACTCCGAAATTATCGCGGCTGAAACCGAGGGGCCAGCTAGTTATGTATAAAGAATGGGCTTGTTAACCAAATTTATATAAAGCTATGCTACAGTTTATAGTACGGTCACGCGACATTTTGACTTGATGTACCCATCTCCGTTATCGGTAACAAACCTATCCTACTAATATTATAAACGCGAAAGTTTGTAAGTATGTATGGATGGATGGATGGATGGATGGATGGATGTTTGTTACTCTTTCACGCAAAAACTACTGGATGGATTTAAATGAAACTTTACAATAATATAGCTTATACATCAGATTAACACATAGGGTATTTTTTAAATCCCGGAATTCCCGCGGGAACCCTGAAACACTAGTTATATTATAATAGTACCTATCACCTCGCTCAGTAAGACCGCGTCGATCGTGAGTGGGTGCGTCGCATGCGTGGACTCACCCGGGCACCTTGGTCTGGAACTTGTCGTTGACGGGCACCCGGCCGCGGTCGTCGAGCGCGATGCCGACCTTGTCCAGGCCCAGGTCGCGCGTGTACGGCCGCCGCCCGATGGAGATCAGCACCACGTCGCAGTCCAGCTGCACAACAACACAACACTCAACACACAATACAATATTATACTAAGGCTGCATTCCAGGACAGGGCTCTCATTCACTATGGCCACAACACGCCGCGTTAGGATAAAAGACGCCGCAAAAACTGTTTTTCCCTCGCGATCAAAGAAGTTCCACTCGAAAAATATACCTTTTCATAAAGCCTAGCTAACTTACGTTTTGCTTTTGATTAAATTATTTTACAAGCGAAATGCGACCCTACTGCTTTGACTTAAGTTTAGATTTTCCATGGTATTTTATTACGATATCTATAATTTATGGTACAAAATATAATCGTAAAACATGCGCGGAAATATTGTCATTACTTTTGAATAAAGAACACGCGAAGTAATATTTACGTTAGACCGAAAAACCAAAATCACTTCCCGGCGCGCTCTACTTTCCAAATTCAAAGAACGCGCCGGGAAGTGATTTTGGTTGTATGAAACGGTGTGCTGTTTGTATTTAGAACTCTTTCATCTATCGTACACATTGCGTACTCGTGGCTGTATAGCCACAGATGCGTTTACCTTTACTGTTTTCTAACTTCCTTGGCAACGGTAGCGCGCCTGCCCCGCCTACATGTCCTCTCTAGTTAAATTATTTTCTCTGTGGTGTTTGCTATTGGTTCTGTAATCTATTCCATACCGTTTCCTTGTTGCCGCCTTTGGCTGCTTCGACGTCGACCTTGACGGTGCTGCCCTCTTTCTTGACGCCCAACACTTTGGTGCCGAGTTTGAACTTCATGCCTTGCTTGGCGAGGATCTTCTGCAGCGTCTTCGCCACTTCACCGTCGATGCCGACACCTGGACACAGACTTATCTCAATCGGAGGTACTGCGATTTCCTAAGTTTTTTTTTCGCTTATCGTAGAATTTGTAATTAGTCATACCCTCAACTTCTACTCTCAATAAAGTCGAAGTTTCAACCAAAGAAATTTTGATTTCGGGATTATAATAAGGAAGTGGTGAAACCACCGCTACACAGCACTTTCAACTTGATATCAAATAATTCAAACAAAAAGCGCCAAAACGGTCATTTTTGGCGGTTTTCAATTTTTTTTCATAGTATTTACTGTTTTTGGTATAGAAGATTAAAACAGACTTCTAAGACTTCGAAAAAACGTTTTTTTTTTTAATATTACAGATGGCTTTAACCGCTTTAATTTCACCACTGTAACTCTGGGCCTCAAAGAGATACACGGTGCAGTGTGGTGAGATCCACGATCACACCTATCCAGCCTTACCGCCGATGGAGGTGAGGAACTCGATGGCGGTGACGTCGGCGCCCAGCCGCTGGTACACGGAGCCCAGCTCCAGCCCGATCACTCCGGCGCCGATCACGAGCATCTTCTTCGGCACCGTCTCCAGCGCCAGCGCGCCCGTCGACGTTATTATTTGCTTCTCGTCAAACTGGAACATACATTAATAATAATGGGCATGTTGAATAATTTTTTTTTATTAGTCCGTCTTGCAGATTATTAAAAAATATTGGACACGTATTTTTTCTTTTTTTACGTAATCAAAAAAAAAAGGGGATATATTGAGTTGAAATTTCGCGTGACGTCACTATTCTGAGTTTGTATGGCGGTTTTAGCGGTTAGTGACGTCATGACCCCCTCACCCTAAACTTTAATGCGCTTTATCTCTGTATATTTTAATTTATTTTAAAAAGCAAAAAATACATGTCTATCGTTTTTTTGCTTTCTAACTGACGGACTAATTAGAATTTTGATTTTCAAAAGAAGTCAACATCCCCATTATTATTATTATTACTAACTCTCCGCGTTCATTTCGGAGTTTTCGGATATGTAAAGAAAAACATATAATTATTTTTTGGCAGCTGTCAGATCATACCCCAAACGTCATTCACTTATGTAATCAACGTTCTTATTTTCTCTGTGATTTATGAGTGTATTTATATATTTTGTTAGTTACATGAAATCATGAATCATAGAGGACTTCAATGAGCCCCCCGTTAAACTTTACACCCAGTTGACCCAGTATGTAAAGGAAATAAATATGAATAACACCACCATCCTCACCGTAACTCCAGGGAATGGTGTGACTTCGGAGCCGGTCGCGATGAGTATGTTCTTGGTGTTGACGGTCTCTGTGCCCTTCTCACCCTTCACTTCCACTTTGTTCGGCGCAGTTATGGTGCCGACGCCTCGCAGCACTTTGATCTGAGGAAAATTCAAAACGAAAGCATGTCTGATGAATTGGGTAAGGGGCAGGACATAATATTGTACTCTGGTGTAGACAGGCTCGTACATTTGGCTAATACCGTTTTGAATGCTCTAATTGGTCAGAGATTTGAATGATATTCCATTAGCATTTTTTTAAACGTTTCTAAACAAGGCACTATTAATTTATTTCATCATTTTGTGAGTTTCTGAGTTTGTAGAAGGTAATCTTTGGATCTACCTACTAAACCGATTTTGAAAATCCTTTTACCAATAGAAAGTTACAGTGTTCCTGAGTGTCACAGGGTATTTCTTATCCCGAAATCCCCGCAGGAACTCTGAAATTACCGCGTGTGAAACCTTGTTATTGTGTGTGTGTTTGTTGAATAGTAGAATATTGAACAAAAATAGTTAAAAATAAACTATAGTAAAAAATACTATAGAATTGTTTTTGACAAACATTTAACACCTGATAAGT
This sequence comes from Zygaena filipendulae, assembly GCA_907165275.2. NCBI lineage: Eukaryota > Metazoa > Arthropoda > Insecta > Lepidoptera > Zygaenidae > Zygaena > Zygaena filipendulae. The sequence continues at coordinate 10,883,235 of OU015654.1, forward strand.
TTTGATTATTGTAGGGTCAGACTGCATGAGGACACAGTTGATGTCTGCATCGGATTTAATACTTTTTGGGAAAATGATGTGTGTACCTTATTTTGCTAGGTTTAAAATTTAATGTTACAATGGTGGTGTTGACAATTTTCTGACCTTGCATATTTATTTATTTATTATGCACAATGCACATATTAATAATAATTATAAACCTTATTTTTCTGGAAGAGCATCCCTATGCCACCCGTTAGGGCTTTTACAGTTGAGCTCTTGTATTCCATCATCTTCTTGAAGTCAAAAGAGACGTTGCCAACATTGATGCCGCGGTGTTCGAGGTCATGTTTTGCGACGTGGTACAAGTGGGAGTTGTGCAGCAACGCCTTTGACGGGATGCAACCGACGTTCAGGCATGTTCCACCAAGAGAAGCATCCTTCTCAACTGACACTACCTGCAAGGATACCGGAATTAACAAGTTATTATGATTGCTATACAGAGTAGCAATCTTAAAAATTTAGACCAAAAATACAACATTAATGTTAATGTAATTGGTGTTCCTTTTTTTTATGCACTCACAAAAGTACAAAATTAGAAAAATCATCATTGAATTTTTCCATAGCATCTGGGACACCGGTAGTGCCCCCGCCAAGACGAGCCAAGCGAAGCGGGAGCACTACGTATCTTTTTTTGAAGCGCTTTGTCACTTTTTTGAAACCTTATAACTGATGATCATCAAAATTCTTAGGGTATTTCCTAATGTCCTAGAAAGCTGCAATTTGGCATGTAAGCTAGTATTAGTACTAGCGTTGCCAGACGTCCCGTATTTTAGGCATAGTTTAAAATGTCCCGGCGGGACTGATTCTGTCCCGTATTTGAACCGTATTTCGTTTTTCACTATGAAATCGATCCCAACGTTCGTAAAACGTAAAGAGATATTTTCAAAATTAATATTGGGGCGTGTAACAAAAATTTTAGACGAAAACCAATCCAGAAAGCAAGCGGGGTTAACATTGTCTTTCTCGGCTCGGCTCGAGCGACTAGGCAGTGTGAAGTACTTGCACTCGCAAAAAAATTAAATATGACACTAAATTATTTTGTTTTTTATTTGTCCTGGGAAAAAAAACTGAAATCCCGTATTTTTTTACCCATTTAACCATTTGTCCCTTATAGGCTAAAAAAAAATCTGGCAACCCTAATTAGTTCACAAACAACAGGGACTTTTGGCGGGATTTTTAGCAGAAAGGATGTCAGTTTTATTTCCTTGTTTTGCAAATTAGTTTATCGTGATTAATATTGTGTGAATGTGGTGGATTTTGCATAATAGTGATCTATTAGTGATGAACAGTGTGCGGAAACAGTGAAATAAGATAAAATAGGGCCAATGCATTTCGGTGTAATTCACTTCAGAAGAAGAAATATACCACTGAATTGGCTATATGGACTAAGTTTCCTTCTGCCTTCCCCGAAAGAGGTAAGGGCTAAACAAAAAAAAAAACACGAACAACAGAAAATTTATAAAACTTTTAACTTTTATCCCCCAACCCCATAAACTAGGGGATGGAAGTTTGTATGAGAATTCCGCAATTTTAACTTACAAAAAGAAATCCCACCAAAAACATATTCATGTAAAATGATGCCTAGACAAGTCCATATGACTGGCACTGTCAAAAAGTTATCAGATCTCATGTAGAGCCAAGCTTATAACTCTACACACCCTAACTCCACAAGGCCTAACTTCTCAAACTCTACACCTTTGTCAGAATATGTGGCTTGGCTGTTTCGTTACTGCAAGAATTTTTCTATAACAAAGTGTAAATTTTTCACCTTAAGCTCATGTGAATGGAGCGAAATGGCCAAGCCACATATTTTGACTAAGGTGTAGAGTTTGAGAAGTTAGGCCTTGTAGAGTTAGGGTGTGTAGAGTTATAAGCTTGGCTCTACACGAGATCTGATAACTTTTTGACAGTGCCCATCATATGGACTATGCATCTTTTTACATTAATGTTTTTGGTGGGTGCCGATTTTTACACAATTATACAATCCTTATGCACAATGTTCTACTGGCTTTCGTTAAACTTCATTGTGGCAAATAATAAGCCTTGAACAGCACAAAAATCTAATCTTATTGCATTAAAGGAATATTTTGTTTGTCTTGTCTGTACTTTTATATCTTTGGTTTGCATACAATAAAACATTAGTGGGTTGTTGTGTGTAAAAAATACGGAAAAACATTTGTATTGCAATCTATAAAATAGTACATAATATAAATTAAACCTTCATGCCAAGCTGAGCAGCTTTGATGGCAGCGACATATCCGCCAGGGCCCGCACCAATCACTACTAGATCTGCCTCATGTGCTGTTGCATAGGTACGTACACCAATACGTATACTAGGCTGAGAAAAGAGACAGAATGTATATGTATATTTGTTTTTTAAAACACATAACAGAAAACTATTATGGTAGAAGGATGAAAGAACAGTCACAAACTTGTTAATGAACACAGATTGTTAACTTGGCTAAGGGGTCAACCATTGATTTGTAGATAAAGATACAACACAACTATGGTTATTCTTACATTAGATCAATATTTTTGTATAGAAAGTAGATTAAATTGGCAGAGTATTTATGTAACTAGGTGACTGTTCAAATTTTATCACAATTCTTTTAAATTAGGAAAAGGTTTTCTTGGAGTGGTTTAATAAGTCTATAAATGGAATATTTGCAGTCAACATTGCAAGTGAAGAAAAACTTTAAGTGATCTTTCTTTTCTTTCTTTAAATGAATTAACAATCTAATAGCTCAAACATTTGGTTGCTTGTTAAGAGCTGTATATTTGAGTTTTATCAACAAATGACAGCTAAGATAACTTTGTGTATCTTTATTACAGTGAGAACAGGTTGTATGAAGATACAGAGGATTTCTCTTTTAGCACGATATCAGTGAGTCGGTTGTTTGAAGGTCACTGCAGGTTTAGCTGTGTAGCACAGCAACCAGTCAACTCAACCAACTTGAAACTTATTTTATAAATAGAAGTTTTTTTGCTCAAAATGCACAATTGATACCAATTATTGTTCGTAAGAATTGAATAGTGCTTACAATAAAAATCTATACCAAATACTTAGATACCGATCAAAATTCCCATAGGAACTCAATCTCGTTGCATAACATTTGACAGCTGTTTTAAAAACCCGAAAAGCAATAACAACAAATAAGAATAAACAGTTAAGCTTACCCTGAGAGATGAAGAAGCGATTTTTAAAAATTTGTAGCCCATTTTTATATATTTTTACGAAAGTAAATAATTGTATTCAGCTGAACTATTATTTGCGGGACCCTGACGCAAGACCGACGGTCAGGTCAACTGTCAAGTGTAAAGTCACTTGTCAGTTGTCATTTGTCAAATAAATATTAGTTATGTTGACGTTAATTTTATTTTGCTACTATTCTACTGAATTCCATGGATATTCTCTGATATCCAAGAAAACGAATTCATGCATGAGAGTATGCAAGTGTGGTAATGTTTTAAAATGTGCATGGGCATCAAGTCTAGTTAATTTGTGGCTGCAATGTGCGGTTCTTTGATTTTCACTATATAAGTTTTTTCTCCAGAGTAAACAGTAAACAATATCGGTATTTTTAGTGATAGCAACACTAAAGTGCGCGCGCTGCGTAGCAAAGATCTGAGTGCTGCGTAGGGCGGAAGTTTTGTTTATCAATCACGTCACGAACATCGAACGTCGCTGTGCGGTCGTGGATTCGGTAACCGTTTAGTTGATATTTTCCAAAATTTAGTGAATTAAATTTATTTTATGCATAAAAGATAAGGACAATCGCATTCAATAAAAAATTGTAGTGTCAGTTTGTTGGAGCATTCACCGTATTCACGAAAAGAGCGAGAAGCAGTGTTTTTCTGGTAAGCGAAACGCGCATTATTTTCAAATACTTTTTATCAGGGATTATTTATTTAAAATTTTTTTGGAACGGAGTTCCTTATTTTTGTGTTCAGTTAGTTACATATTCTAAAAAACTGTATCTACTTCCTAGCATAACTAACTTCGTTCAAAATTATTTTATATTGAGTAAAAACATTTATATAATCAAGAAATTGTTTAAACTTTACGTGCATAATTATTACCCACCTACCCAAAGTTAGGTACTTTTATTAACCGACTTCTAAAAAGGAGGAGGTTCTGTGTTCGGTTGTAGCCTGTAGGTATGTATGTTTTTTTTAAATTTAAAATTTGTTTCATTTATTTATTTTGACATTTAGAAAACTTACCTACCAAGTAAGTAGGTGCAGGACCTAGATAATACAATTTAATTAAATAGATAACCTGAGTAGGTACCTAATTTTTGAAGGTTTTTTGGGCACATGGGGAAAATGATTTTTGTTGTTATTAATTCGGCGTATGATTATGGTCATAGTGAATGATAATAATTTCAGTAATAAGTATCTACCTACTGTATGCATTCACAAAAATATAGCCGCGATCTATTGGTAGGTATAAGGCAAAAGGCAACCAAACCTGCACCCTATAACAGACAGCAGACATTAATATAGGTAATTGGGAAAATTATAGCAGCTTAAGATTTAGCATAATAGGTAGGTACCTACCTACCTAAGTAAATATTATTATAAGTTTATGTTATAAAACATTTTCTAATCATCATCATAAGTCTCAGCTGTGTTAAAAATAACGAATCTAGTTATAGTAATAATTAATTCTTATTTAGTTGTTTTTTTGAAATGAACCGATTTCAAACAATCAACACAATAATTAATTATTTATTCATTATTCAATATTTCAGTCTGTAGGTAGGTACCTACTACAGTACGTAGTACCTATATTTATTACTCTGAGGTACTACATACCGATTACCGTAGGAAAAAATCATAGTCGTTCGTGTAATTTCTGAGAAAATTGCAGCTAACCTCACACCACCTCTTAGGTGTTTGTAGTATTATTATGATATTTTTCATTTACAAACACCTAGTTAGGAATCAGAAAATTTCCTTTTTTTCAAATAGGTTGAATCTATTAGGTACCTACAACGTGTAGGATCAGTGCTATATCTTGCCTACTGTTTATTCTGATAAACCATCACCATCCTCTTCATCATCCAAATTCAAAACCATCAAACTAAAAGGCCGCATTTCATAACCAAATGTTTCGTAAACTCGTAAATTGGTACTAAATACCTACCTACTCTCTACCTTTTCCATAATAATATCTGTTTGTGTCTTCCCTTATTATCTAGTATCTACCTATAGTAGGCTGCCTACGTAAAATAATGGAAACCTGAAGGTTTGCGTTCATTTAGACTTTCCCTTTAAAACTATACATATATTATTCGTATACATTTACCATATTTTACAGAATATCTAACAATAAGAAGGAGGTACCTATGTACTTAATAATTTATAATATACATATATATACATACCTACCTACCATACCCACGAGCGGCCAAATTTTAAAACAATCGCTTTATCTTAATTATCGGCGATAATTAGAGCTTAAGGTAAATAGATACGTCTAGTTAATTAAATATTCGTACATATTTATCTTTTCCCTTATCACTTTCCACATTTCTAATAATAATTTTCTACAATATACATATACATACAAGTAAGTAGGTACGAGATCCCGCAGCAGGTTTGCGGCAAGTGATTGTTATTTTTTATTTGATTTTTATTATATAGATATAGGTAACTATATATTTTAGATTATAATTATTATATTTTATGTAGGTATTGTAATTTATTTATTAGGCAGCCCGGCAGCAAAATCTCATGAATATTTTAAGATTCATTAAAAAAACAAATATCTAGCTGTAGAAATCTTTCGTTACCTACCCGTGTTAGGTAAATTCAACCAACTGCACGATTTTCGGTTATTAGGTTGCTACGTAAAATGACAGAGTACCTAAGCGTAATACGGTACGGTACGTAACACTACACCATATAATCTTATGTAAAGGTCGCGTCACACGATGATGTTTGACTCAGCTTATTGGTAAGCTGTTTATGACGATTTATGACCTATATCTGTACCGTGCGGTTTACGTGCGCAGTAGGTACCTACATATGTAGGTATGGAATATGGAACAGATAATCCTATTAGGTGACCGTGACTGGGGGCCGGCTTCTGGGCTTCATTCAGTCGAACAACCAGCGCTGGACGTGCTAGGTCCGATATGTGCGACGCGATGCTCCGCAAACCAGCACCTGCCATTCGAGAGAAGCTCGCCTTATATGAAAACGGTACTGTGACATTTAAACAGTGACAACTGACATCCCACTTCTGAATGGTCGCCATACTGCCTATTAGCAAAAAAAGTAAACCGTTGCCTAAATCCGCGCCAAAACTTTTCGATATTGCAACATGTAGGTCGATCGTCAATCCAAGATTATTAGGTATTTATAATACAGAAATTTACAATTCTGTTTTCTTAGTAGGTACCAGATTTTGCGTTTCATCGTTTCCTTATTGGCATTTGTCAAATAATACAATGTAGGTTAATCTTGATCTGGAGATTTGTGAAACGATAATATTACTTGGTAGATCGTTAGTCGTTACTTAATATAGGCTCGAGTGTTGCAATTTACTCCGTGCGTTTTTATCGGAAATTAAATATCTGGATTTGGCTCAAAAATCGTAGATCCACCGCGATTTAACCCAATTGTAAAAAAAAATAACGGATGTTAAATACAATTCTGTTCCATATCGATTTCCGATAGCTAATCGGAACCGTTTGTTTATGATCGAAAGTGTTTTCGCCCGATTCTGTCATTAGTATTATGGTATTGCTGTAGTAGGTAATCGTTTGTATCAGCATAGTTAGAGTGACCACGGCTAGTTGTCATTTGGAACACGTGCTAATTGTTAAACAATGGTTCAAGCGGTGTCCAGCTTTCGCGCCAGTGATTGCGACAACGGACACGCGAACACGGTGACAACTGACACGTCTATACATTACAATGTCTCTGGTAACCCAATATCTTCACTAAGGTCGACAACTTAGCTCTCTTTTTCGTTGTTGTGTAATGAATTTGTACGGTCTCAATTTACAGATATTTATTTGTCTTGTTTAAATGAGTAACCTGATATACTAACAACTACCTACTGTTTACTTTGTTACTAATTTGAGATTACGACTAAGGTGATTCGTGGAAATTAAATATATTTTTAGAATTTATTACGTAATCGAATGTTGAAGGTTTTTATTCAATATCGAAATTTACGTCGAGATAGAAAAACAGATACATAAGCGGATCAAGTTAGACTAATTAAACTTTACGCGTTTGCCTAATTAGTTACCTACTTATTATCTTCATCCTTGTTTTATTTTGTTTTCTATTGGAAACTAATTTGACTGGTTAATTCTTTTAATGGTTTATCAATTAGAAATCATAGAGAACAGAAGCAAATCGATCAAAGCGATTAAAGCACTAATTAAAATATACAACTTAATCTATCGAAGATGCTTCGCCGTCATAATATTTCATATTATTCATCATAATATAATAAATAACGGTTACTAATACCTACATTAAGTATACTTTATACGTTTGGTTTGATATTTTTCTGTTTGTGAAGTAGCAAGATGAATACCTGTCCCAAATTAGATTAATTAAGCAATTAAAAGCAATAATATGTTATGATAGAACAACATTGTTAAAAACAATTGCCCGTTGTTCATTCGATTAAATAGCACAACATTCATTATCGTCATAGCAATTCGTACGCATGCACGAGTGTTTATTGAACAATGAAACTTTGTTTCAAATATTTCCTATCTGCATTTGAACAAATGGTCCCACATAAAACACCGACAGAAGCTTGACCGACATAATATCTCCTTTTATCTTTGGCTTCATGAATAATCTCTGTAGAGTTAAGTATCACTTTCTGGGTAATATACCTACTCAATCTTACTCGTCGCGCAGTACCTAATAGATATGAATTTTGAAGTAAGATTTTGTAATACCTTAACCCACAGGTACCTATTTACAAGACAATATAGTTACCTACTAACAAATCATAGCTACATAATATGTCATATCGCGGCTCATCTCCATGTCGATATCTAAAAAAAACTATTAAAGTTCTTTTTATGATAACTAAAGAAGACGAGATCTAATATCTTCGTCGGAAAAAAAAAATGCCAATGGCGCTTTTTTAACGAAGTTTAAAGCTTTTGTGACTAACTACTACGTTCGAACAGTAAAAAAAAATCTTTCAACGAAAATTTTGTACCTTTTAAAATACGTAGTAGCCAGTAGGTAATTTAGTTACTCCACAAAGGTGTCTTAATTTTACCTTTCGCAGACACTTCTCCGCGGTCCTATATTTTGCTTGAAAGTCCAAAAAAGGTTGCTTCAGCTCACAGATTTTAATAACCCAGATTCCATGATCCACTTGCCAACAATAATAATTAATGTCAAACTTTTTTCACAATTCACATCGCACATAGAGATAAGTTGTATGAAATTTATTATTTGTAGAGAATTAATGTCATTGATCATAACTTATGCAACTGATTATGTCCACACATCATGACTCATGAGATTATTGCAAAGAGAAGCAATAAAAATATAATCTACGACAGCGACTAAGCAGTGTATGTACAGAACTATAGCTATACCCTGCGGTTTCACGCACATAACTAATAGTAGAATTTTGATGTTACGCGTAACCCTGGGAACGTTCAAAGCTGTGGTTTAAAGACTTATTTCGGTTGATATGATGCTGATGATGATAAAAAATTATAACCCAGCCCACTTGATCTCACTCTCTATTAGCGTCCAAATATAAAAAAAATGCTTGAGTGTCGTGGTTAGAACGAAGTTTTTCCATATTAAACTGAGTCCGTTGTGTCCGTTATGCGTGAAAAGAGGCAAAAACTCAAAAAAACTCATTTGGAAAAAAAAAACCAGTTGCTTTGTTTTTCCGTAGAGCAGCCGTATGACGGCCGTGATGGAAATTGAATTTTTACTACCATCGTTCTAAAAAACGTATTTACCTACATAGTAACACCATAGAGGTAGAATAATTCTGTGATTAATAACATTATCCCGTAATTTTAATTCATTTGTTTCGAAAATGTTCCATGACTAATTATTATTATTATTAGTTGCTTCTATCGGTACTCGTCTGGGTACTCGTAGATACATAGCATAGTCAGTATAACCTCAGAGTAATATATATACTACGTACTATAACTTTGACCATTATGTGCTTGTATAGGTTGATCCATCAGGAGTCGTTTTAATGATTACTTAATTTTAAGTGAAGATTAGTATTTAGTTATTGGAATTCAACTGAACTTAACTTAATTAGTTAAATGCCATTAACATAGTAAACATAGTAACACAGTAATTATAGGTACTCGAATAAAATGTAATTACCAGCAACAAAGAATTTTTGTAACTGCACCCAAAAAGATTTCATATTATTGCCTTGACGATGCGCAACCAAAAAAATTTACACATCGCTTTATTATTCTTATTACGTGCAAATAAGTGGAGATTTACTACGTAAATGTATGATGAGTGGTTGAAATCTAAAAGAGTACCTATGAATAGATTTCCATTTTGCTCTGGGATAAAAAGTGGCTTACTCTCTGGATATGAGGCGAGAATTCAATCGCAGGTAGGTACATCACGAGTCACGATTACCGACCCCTTTTTTATATGGAACCGTTTTTTATTAAAAAAAAAAAACTAAGTCCTCTTAATATAATTATATTTTATTCCAATTAACCAAAAGCTCCCGAAGCTGCCTATAATTTACGCACGTGCGTTTGGCAACGGTTAGTATATTAAAATAAATAAATAATTAATATTCAAATAGAATAATTATGTTTTTGTCACAAACAAATTGCACATGCCGAAACGGTAGTCCCGCTTTCCCATACCTTTTGAATTTTTTTCATACGTATACCGCGTACGTACCTACTGCATCTTCCGCAACAACAGCTATGCATTACGTATGCATCGGTGATTCGTGCGGCATTTGGCACGCTTTCCTTACAAAGGGATCGAGATAGCAGGATCAACTGGCAACTGCCAGCGCTTCGCCGTGGGTGGTGCGCGATTGCTCCTTTCGTCGCGAACTAACCAAGTGCTGCGTGTGCACTGTGCAGTGCGTAGGGTTGCCAACTATTCGTTTGGCATTCCAGTCTAAGATAAAAATAATAATAATACGCTGAAAGAAAATTTAGTACCTAGCAGTGGCGAAGGGTGAAATAGAGAGGGGGAAGCCGGAAATCTACTTTAATTTCGACTCATTAAACTATTAACTATTCTCCGCGGTTTCACCTGCGATAAGTTCGGAATTCCCGCGGGAATTCCGGTATAAAAAGTCCTTCCCTGTAACCCTGACAACGTTCTCAATTACGGTAGAGCGAGATGTTGCTGAAGGGAAGCCGGTGGGAATCGGCTTCTATGGTACCTGGTACCTAGGTACTTTGAAGAAAAACTTTTGAAGAGTGTAAATTGACTCATTCCATATAATGCCCAATATTTACTACTTACAAACATTCCGCCTGCTGTTCCAAGCTGAATTAAGCCTATGTCTCCACTCCAATATTGGTGCAAAAAATCAAGCTGCTTCGTTATAATTTACGGTCATCGACCAATTTTAATTGGTCCATGTTTACGGTGTAAAGAACAATAAAAAAAACCTTATATTTTATTGTTTAAAGTATATGTACAATATGTTCACGCACTTTAGGCGTATACCTACTGTTTAAGGACTGGCCGAAATATAGGAACTTTGCGTACTGGTACCTATATTTCTTCAACAGTAAATAGTACTCAGAATGAAAATATAGTAGTTAAAAGACTATAATATATACGATAATACTAAATATGTATAGTATCTACGGTTGGCAACCCTAGCAGTGCGCGTGTTTTGCATATAATTTATATGCAACTATGCGTACTCCATTAACTGGAACTTGAAAAAAATCGATATTCAGTTCACTTGCGGCGATCATTTTTGCTTATCGTTACGTGAATGAATTACTTGCTTACTTCGCAGCATTTCGATTTTCGATTTCGATTTCGACCATAAATTTTTGACACTCGACTGTGATCATAAGTTCATAACTCATAAGTAGGTATCTTATATGTAAATATTTCCCGTTTTAATTAGTGCATTCATGTAAGTCGGTAAATCGAGTAGTTATCTACTAAAGATCATTCGTGCCAAACACGGCAATATTCTTTTGGTAATATTTCAAGATGACTAAATTTTAATTTTTAGTCTGTCTTGTAGATTAGTAAAAAATATTCCACACGTATTTTTCCGTTTTTTTTTACGTTATCAGAAAATAACGGCGAGTTGAGTTGAAATTCCATGTGACGTCACACCTAGGTATATACACTTTATGTACTAGTTATGTACTTAGTTATAACGTCGCGAGTCGCGACCGGGAACTCCTAAACTTTAATGTGTTTTTTCTACAAGTATTTTTTCACTAATTAAAAAAAGCAAAAACTACGTGTCTATTATTTCTCTAACTGACGGACTAAATAGAATTTTGATTTTTAACCGACTTCCAAAAAATAGGAGGTTATGCATTCGGCTGTATGTACCTATGTTTTTTTTATTACCTAGTCATCATAATATAATATGCCCATTACACACAAACAAACTCTTCGCACACATGTACCGAAATTGTTTCGAAGAAAATTAAGGATAATATCACGGTTTTGGATCTAGGCTTAATATAATTGCAAACGACGTTATGACCAACTTCTGAAAAGTGACTCAATAAAAATTTAAAACCATCTTTTTGAATTTTGGTTAATCTGCTTTTCTCGACTCTCATAAAATATCATTTATATTCCTTCCCCATTAGTTTCAAGTAGTTTAAGGGACGCGCTTGCGTAAACATTCCCCCCATAATATTATATTATTATAAATTAATAAATACCAAGTATAAAAATCTGTACAGTAGCGTAATAATTGTCCCCCTCTATAAACGAATTGAGTTTGAGTTGATTACAATTTATTATTTATCTACGATCAATTCGAATTTTACCGGAAACATAATACGATCTTTTTCTCTTTGATTTCCGAGTCATGCCGCAAAGTAGCCGCAATTTACCTCGCTCGGTACACCAAAGAATGCTCTCATTTGTTTGAGAATAGAATCAGTTACACATTTGTTCTGTTATGTAAACTGTTTACCATAAATGAGTTATTATTGGAGAAGGATGTTTTGGATACAGAAATAGGTATCTTGCAACACTACTGTTTTCGATTGGGCGTTGTTTGGAACGTGTGCGATATTATAAATAACAATAACAATACGGATTACTAGGAAACAAAGTTGAACAAAACTAAAGTTGCTTTTTATATCTTTGCAGTGAGGTTCTATACTTCTCGTATTTTTTACCGCTTATGTAAGTAAAATATGCTTTCAAACGACTTTAAAATTGGAGTAGGTTCTCAATTTGGATGTTTTTGTATTTAAGTAGGTATGCGCTTTTCTTTTGAGAACGCGCCGTTACGTTTGGACGATAAGTTGGATTAAGTAATATGACGATAGATAATAAATACCTACATAGAAACCGGATTTATTACGATATTGTTATTTTTGGGCGGTTGACCTTGCTTCTTCAAACCGGTGCCTCCTAAACTATTTTGACTGTTAACTGACAATTTTGTAACAATATAGCTACCTTTATTTGTAATAATTGCAAAAAAATCGACGTTGCAAATAAACAAGAATGATCTTGCAATAAATATAATAATATAAATACACTGGGGATTGACACTGGGAACGAAAATAATATATTTGAATATATTATTAATACACGCATATACATACACGCAATACAGGTTTTAAGTTATTGCAGTTGGTTAGGTATTCTTAACAAAAATGTAGGTTACATGTCAAAGTTTTCTTTGAGATAAACGTAGACAAGAAGTCGGAGGTTAAGGCATGCTTGCATAATTTCTAATTACATTGCACCGATATGTTAGTTAACCGGCTTGTCCGGTGATTACCATCATTCATAACTTAACATCTCGAGTTGGTCTCGAGTCGTGTCGGTAAAGACTGCAGGTTATTTCGTAATGCGTAACTTAACTGATGTCAATGTCTATGTACACATCACTCACATAATACTTTACCGACGAAAATGTAAACCGAGTAGGCAATGTCTGTGCCAAATACTTTTATTCGAATCAAAATAACTAATCTCTGGCAAATATCACTTTGCTAATATCACAAGATAATTATGTAAAACAAGTAGATACATAAATATTAAAAAACACTGCTCATATAATATTTTTTACATTTTTTTCTATAATACTCGTACATAGATCCTGTAGACTTTGAGAACCTAACGTTAATATTGAAGGCTTGAAATCCCCACGTCAAAAACCATTAAGTGGAAAACAAAGGAAAGCCAAGAAATATAGGGTGATTTTTATTCGAGTTACACAACTTTATTAAAATAAAACAAAGAAATTTATGTTTAATATCAATTAAAGTGATTTTAGACATATATTCTTCATTGGATAGATAATTTTATGGCATTAATGTTTAAATATGATTTCGGCCATGTGCCCACCATAGCTGGCGAGTGGCGTGTACACTTCAAGGCGCAATCTGGAACTCCAATTTTCACGCACTTTTCATAGCATTTGCGGCCGTATTTCGTCAATAACTATTCGAATTTTGATTTCCAGGTGTTCAATTGTCTCTGATTTATCGGCGTAGACGCTCTGATTTATCGGCGTAGAATGCAGATGTGCAATTTTCTAACATTCACACCTTATTATTATTCGCTGTAATCACAAACTTAAATAAATAAATAAAAGACAAGTAACTTTACATAACCTCAAAAAATATATTTTAATGGAGTTAAATCACACGATCTTAGTGGTTAATTTATAGGATCATTACGTGAAATAGTCATAAAATGGTCGAAGTGCACGATAAGTTTGTTTCAACATTTTGCAACAGTTGCTCTGGTGATGAAATGCCAAACCAAACTAAACAAAAAGCAACTTATCAGCTGTCAAATCGGTTGTCAAATAAAGCATACAAGTTGTGTGCCTCGAAAATAAAAACACCCTTTATAATCGTTTAAACTTTACATTAGTCGTATGTAAGGAAATAAAATCTGATTTAATACTTGGAAAGTTAAAATTATCGTTAGACAGCCTCGGACAGAGACGGGACACGGTCGTGTCTCCGTATGAATATTGCAAACAGTCGTTGTCATCTTACGAAACGATTATTACGCTCTTGTCGTAATTGTTACGAAAACGTAACACACATTAGTAGGTACGTGGTTTTGTCACAAACGTACAAGGAAATACTTGATTTGAACAACTTACGAGAAAAGAATTTACTTAGGAAATTGGTTTTGGCAGCTTTCGTGATTCCTTCGGGAACATTTGCATGTAGGTACTGATATAAAAATTATCAGGTGAAAATTAAGGACATGTCAAGTTTTTATTTTATTTTATTAAGTAAGAAAATTAAGTTGCGTTAACAACTGTCTACATTTGAAGAAGACGACAGAATGAAGAAGAATTTTCTATGGTATTCCCCTTCGAAAACTGAGTATCGATGTCTAAAGAATTTCATGCGCTATCAACATGTCAAATTTTATTTTTCTTTCTATTAATCTTTAGAATCCAAAGTTTAGATGTTGTGTGCAAACAAATAAATAAACAACAGTTATATTTCATTTTTAAATTAAATGATACCTGTTATCAGTCGACTTACTAATCAACGTATACCTATAGCTATTCTATAGAGCAGTAGTACCATAGAGAAATGAATATAATATTAAGTAGAGCGGCCTTGTAGGCGACGCAGGCGTGCGTGTGCTATGAGTATGAGCAAATAATATATGTTCATAACATTTCTCGTTGGAATCCCAAATATATTTTCTACAATAATATATCACGCACTGCGCACTGTCAATTTTAAAAACAGCCCAAGTAAAATACGCAGCCAATTAATGGTGTTTTATCATTTATGTAGGTAGGTAGGTTTGAAATAAATAAAAAAATTAAAAATAAACCTGTGTATAACTTTTATCCATGAATGACTGTTCGTGTGCACGAATAGCTTTGTGTGCGAAAATCAGCTGACGACACTTTTTTATGTTATCTTACTAAACCGAGTTGATGCCCTCATTCCTCCTGTTTTATGAGTATAACGCTACATTGTCACCGTAAATATATAAAACAACCAGTATTGCTTGTCTGTTGAGATAAAAACGAAAGTAGTATCCAAGCATTCATCGGCTGATCTACACTTGCTTACACCGCTTGTCAAACTTCAAATACCACTTCAAATACATAGATATATTTGTTTCTTTATGTAAAATCTACTTCGTCTAACTGTAAACTGAATGTTCACTTTTAAATCGAGGGACACATTTTAAATTTGGATGTTTTAAATAAAACACGCAGTGCTTAATTTATTTTCGCGAAGTAGCGTATTTTGAATAAAATTCCAGCGGAATAAATATTTTTTTCGCGGAAAAAGCAAGTGCTAAAATTATTTTACAAGATTTATTCATTTGTTGCAGATCCGTGAGGTAAGGACTCCATGAGTAATACTCGTATTATAAAGTAGCTACTTATAATAATTTATAAAGTAGTTTTTACGAGAACCACCGAGTTCTTGAGGGAATAACAACGGATTATAGGGGAATACGTAAATACATCGATCATCTAGTTGCATTAGCGACTCTGGCACCTACAAATATCAATAACACAATCAAAACTCAGCGGGAGTCGAATCCGCGACTAGTTCCTGAATACTGAATATCTTATTTATTAAGTCATGTCGTAAAAGTGAGTGAATCATTGTTGATTCCTAAACATAAACGTAAATTGCGCATCTGTGACTAATTGAATAAGAATTTGGGACAGTGTCATGGATCTTGTTTGTAATTTTGAAAGTAAACCCAATGCGTAGGAGGTGACATTGTTCGGCAAGATATCCTTTTTTTAAAGAATTTCCTGCACGAGAGCTACTCTACGAACATAAGTGGGTTTTCCGTTAGAAGGACGCTTTTGAGCACGATTTTTTGACTCTCATCTAGCGAGTATGCACTTATAAAGATACCTCATTGTTGTTTGCTGTGAATTTTAAAGACTTATGAATAGGTACTTACTAAGCTTGAGCTTGCGTATAAATTTTCAGACGTTGCCAAAGGCTTGCGGAATAAAAAATAAAAAGTAACACTTGTAGCTTTTTATCAGTGAAAGAACTTGTAGAATTAGGTAGTGTATTGATAACAAACAAAAAGTTTTGTCCTCTTTATAATGTGAATAGGTAGGTATAGGTATATTTAACTAGATTAGACTAGAAAGCTTTAAAATATAAATAAATGCTTAAAGTCGTATAATCGCATTAGGTTAGCCTGTAAGGATTATATGGTTGGTTTTGAAATAAATAAATAAAGATTGCACATCGAAGTTTCAAGCAAGCTTCTCTTATTGATAACGTTACACAATAGTCGGTCTACATTACCTAATAAGGGTGGAAATCAGCATGGACGCGCGGGGCGGGCGGGCGGGCGGCGCGCACCGCGGGTGCAAGTAGCAAAGTAGGGCGCGAGACAACGAAAAGCACCCGAGTCCGGGGTCAACGGCTCCCCTTTTTGCGCGGGAAAAGATACGCACCACCATAACAGAGGGATGCCATGTGCCGCGCCGAATAATGACATCGATACGTTTAAGTTTGCGTTTGCTTTACGTTATCAATAAGTGTTTTCGGTTGATTGTACTTTATTGAATTATTTTTTATCGATTTTCTGTCGGCAAAGATAACATTACCATAACTGATACTAGGTACTACATGAATTTGTGTATTTAATAACATAATTTTGATATAGTGAGAAAATAGTTTACGCCATTTTAGGAATTACCATATTTTTGTCGGGATTAAAACAATCCTGTGTAATTGAGAAATTTTGAATAGCTTTATATTAATAAAAGAATTTTTAGAATCGGTTTCGTCGTTTTAAAGATTATCTAAGAAACGGAAATAATAGCTTTGTCTCTTTGTAATATTACCAAATACCTACTATAATTCTAATTTATATTTTTAGTTTTGATTAGTAAAGTTTAGATAAAGTTTAATCGTTGCAGTATTGCGTCAATGATCCAACAAGGAAATTAAGCTTCCCAAATATAAAATCCTAATTTTGTAAGGTCTAATCGTCTATTACGTATACGGCGTATACCTACCAACAGACAAACCACGTTGTCTACTCCGCTGGACGGTTAGTGGGTTTATCTTTTCTCAACCGTCAACCGTCATAAAAAAAAATTTACAGCAATGCCGCCGACCCTACAATATGAAGTTTAATTGTGTAAAAAACTTTAAAAATTATAATAATTCTTTATTAATACTATTATTTTATATCTTACTTCCTGCCCCTCTGTATTACTATGTAGTTTATAATATTTATAGTATAGCCCTCTTCTTAGGGATTATGACAACAATCTTTCTGAATCTGTTCATATTCTGTCCTAATAAATACTTATTTGCTTTTTGTAATAGGCTAGTTTCTTAAATTTTTCTTTTTAGTCCGTTTTGTAGATTATTAAAAAATATTGGACACGTATTTTTTTATTTTTTATGTAACCAAAAATAACGGAGATATATCAAGTCGAAATTTCACATGACGTCACGCCTCGCTACAGTTTGTTCGCACGTTATAGCGAGCGGTGACGTCACGAGTCCCCCACCCTAAACTTTAATGCGCTTTATCTATGCATATTTCCATTATTTTAAAAAAGCAAAAAATACGTGTCTTTTATTTTTTTATTATCTAACTGATGACGGACTAAATAGAATTTTGATTTTTTTACCCAGGAAACTAGCCTATTGTCCACTGTTTTCTATGACTGACATTGGCATGAATAGTGCGCCTACCTATCCAAGGCGACTGTTGCCATATTGAAAAAAGAAGAAGAAGAAGAACAATTTTGGCGTCAAAATATTATACAAACAAATCCTCATTAAAACTTTAGAAGTTGACAAAACGCGACGAAACAACGTATAAAACGTATAAAAAGCTCACATTTTTTGTACGTCAAGAGCGCTTCCAAGCTTTGTCACGCGACGGGCGGGGAAGTCCTCTGGGAAAACGAGCGGACGCCGTATAGGACGCGAGTCGCTTTGTAGTACCGTATCTATCATAACATTTCATTGTAGGCACTGAGTGTGTACGATTGTACCACGAGAGGCACAAGTCATGCCCATGTTTAACGACATCCGAGTGCGCTGAATCACATCCTAGAACCATTGGTTTAAGGCGGATTTTAGCTCGCCACAAATCTGGATTTCAGTGTGAATATTATGTTGTATAATTGTACTCTTATGAACTGCAATTAGCCTTAAAAGCGTTCTACTGCTGGGTACAGGTAGACGCTTTATTAGTGAACCTTTGGGCCTTTCCTACAAACATATTCCATTGTTGTTGACTTTGTTGAGAATTTGTAAGTTTCTTCCTGAAGTAAGAGGTCATGGTTTCGAATCCCACTAGACCACCTTACTCTGTGAAGAGTAATTTGTGCGAGTTATATAAGTAATTAAATATGTTATTTATACCTACATGGTGTTCGGTTCAGATTTTTGTCTATTCGAAATATTTACTCGTTTATGCTTTATATGATGTTTAGATTAAATCGAGATGTTATGAAGATGTAAATGGTGGCGCAAAGCCTACTGTAACCTAAATTAGATACTTGCTAATGAGTACACAAACCGTTACAAATGACATTACTCCTACTTCAAGCAAATAACTTTTTCCTCTACATATTGCAAATGCAACCTAGGTCGATGTATCATAATTATGTATTACAATTATATGTATATTTAATGTTATTTCCATTAATGTGAATGAATATCTTACAAATTACAAATTCTGCATCTGTACTCTTTAATCGCATTCTAGCGGTTGTATCCTCACCTCAGATCAAATAAATATAGATTTGGTCTGAATTTGTACCACTGACTCCTATAAAACAGTGAATGATTTTAATTTTTGGGAAATTCATCCACTATAGTGGTGACACGTACATGAATACATTTATTAAATTCATTCATTCATTCAATCGTCATTTTTAGTTACATCTATCTAGTATCCACATGTTTTAAGTAGTCATTGTATTTATGTATCATCTTACATATCTACATACATAATAAAAAGTAATGGATGGGTATTTCAGGCTTTTTAATGTGGTTTGGGTGATTTAATCCTATGTGTGAAAAGGGTGACACCGCAACAGACCAGCTAATTCTTTTATGATATAGATAGACCTGAAAGTGGAAATTACGTTCGAGTAGGTACTTCGACTTCGGAGTTTTGCTTTTATACTTAAAATAAATACCTAACTGGTCGATTTTTTTTTTATTTATTTAGTTAAACATTCGTGAAACTAACGGGTTCCGTTAATTACCTTTAAATTGAATTTCCACTTTTTTGTTATACTTCGTTAAGCGTTACTTATTAAACAATGAAACACGATCTTTTAGTGCCCAGCCCACATTATGTAATTACTTGTTAATTTGTACGACTGGTTGATTGTTCGTTTGTGTGAACTTCGACAACATCTGATAGCTCTACCTAAATAAATTTTAGCCACCGGTGGCATTCCTTAAATATTAGTTAGTAGTGTCTAATAGAGTAGGTACCTACTGTATCCGTAGATATTTGTGAAATTATCTCGAACATCTAGTACTAGCTATTTTTTACAAAGATATCTTCACTGATATCTTGATATCTTACAGTTAAATTTAGAACAAAATTGATATTTCTTTGTCCTAACATATCTACTGCTTGTTGAAAAAGTCAAACCGCTTTCCAGATCTGACTGAAAATTGTTTTTATTTACTTACCATTACCTACTGAGTAGTTCTTCTTATCATCGGTCAAGGCATGGGTGGGTATCTATTTCACGGCCGTTGCAATATCAAATATTGACAGCAATATAATCTTATCAACTACAACATGTAGGTACATACGAGTAAATGAGTGAAGTACTTGAAGGTTTAGCCGTATTCTATTTTAAAAAATACCGGCAAAGTGTGTGTCGGTCCTCACACAATAAAGAGTAATTACAAAAAATGGGCAAAAACACTTTTTCGAATAATGTACGATATGCCAGATTTTTTTTGAGTAAGTACAATATGATGACAAAACTGTTATAAAGGGTTCGTTTTTTTCCATTGAACTACGGAACTCTAAAAAGTGAAATTTTCAAGTAAATTGTTTTGGACGTAATGATAAAATTTCTAGGTCGAATTTGAGTGTAACGTTTTTAACGAAACTATTTTGACGATAAGAGGTTTCTCTTCTGTCACGTGTATGTACCTACTGATTTTTAAGCGCTTTTTTTAAAATAACAATCAATAAAAATCGATACCTGTTTAGCTTTAATTTTATAACTATTTTTCACTTAAATTTTGTTTTAACATGCCCTACGTGACCTCTTGTGAAGTGATAAGAAAACCTTTTATTTTATTTTCATTATGCATTATTTCTATGGTTGAATGCACCACTAATGAGACGGACTCTTACCTAAACGTCGCGCGTTGAGTCGGTATGGTATGCGCTTTGGTACTTTTGAAGTGATCAGTGAAACTTTGTCCTAAACTAACGTGTTATACACAAGTTACTAACGATCTTAATATCGCCTTGTTAACACGCGTAGGTACTACGAGTGCTTTGAAAACTAAATACAAGTAGGTACTAAGCGTTAGAAGCACGTTAATGTTAATAGGATCGTGTAGGAGCAAACATACTATTCATGCTTATGCTATAAACTAGGGCTTAGGCAAGGCTTGACCGGTCCAGTATTTTATAGTACATAAATTGAATTGATACGAGTAAATAACCGATCGCTTTAGCTATTTTTTTTTTAAAGTAATAGCTTTAGCTATTTCTTTATATAAGGTGTAATGTAATTTTAAACGAAGAATTTATTCTTTCTCGATAACTCATGCTTACCTACATGCATTAAATGACCTGTAAGGCAAGGAGGATTACTGTAGGGTGTGATTCGTCAGCGGGTAGTCGGCAACTTATGGTTTTCATTTTATATGTATAGTAGCTGTGCACCGCGGTTACACCCGCGCGACGGGTTTTTATACAACTTTTTTCCCGACATTCGATTTCAATGAAACAAAGTCTATATGTAGCTCCAGGCTAAACTTAATCTACCTGTGAAAACCGCATGAATCCGTTCAGTAGATTCGGAGATTATCGCGAACAGACAGACAGATAGACAGAAAATATTTTCAGTTTTTGTTAAAAATATTCAATGTACAGAATCGCGGATTCTAATCTTTTATTAAAGTATAGATAGATGTATATTAGAAAGGAGACACACTCCTTGAATTCTCCCTCGTTTAACCTTACACCCCTTACACCTTACTCCTTTTTGGCTTTGAAGGTGAAACAAGAAGAGGTACTTCATCTGACTATCTGCAGTGTATTTCAATAGTTTGCCTTTCGCTACCCTGTATGTATATGCCAACTTAAAAGTTATAATATAACCGAGTATTCTGATGTTTTAATTTTTAAAATTACACACCACGTATTTTAGTTGAAGTGCAAAGCAAATGGACTTTCAAATGTTATGGTGACATTAGCAATGTCATTGTGATAAAACTTAGGCAGGTACCTACTGCTCTAAAATTTATGCGCTTTGAAAGCTGATATTACTGTTTATCTCGAACTAAATCAACTCGCAGATTTTGGGATAGGTACATGAAGTACCTAATTGTTAGATCACTTACAATTTATAGGTGTAATTTAACTCTCCTTATTAATGGTTTCATCTTGTCATTTAATTAGAGAACACTGGAGAATATTTTAACTCTATATTATCCTATTAATATTATAAATGTGAAAGTGTGGCTGAACATTTGGCATGCACGTTGTCAGGGGTACAGAGAAGGACATGGGGTACTTTTTATCTCACGAATTCCCGCGGGAACTCCGAAATTACCGCGGGTGAAACCGCGGGGCACAGCTAGTTTATAATATTTATCATATCAGTCAACAAAAGATGTCCAGTGTTCACAGTTGGATAAATATGGTATCCCCTTCGGATCTTTACGATGACCTGCTTGCACTAAATTCGTCCATCCAGGATCCTAACTCCCTACGACTTTAACGCTAAATTACCATATCGTGGGTCAGAAATTGTTTTGCTCTTGTGCCCGGATAAGTTTTACTTCAAATACCTATATACGTAGAAAACTTACGTATATCTCAAGGTATACAGAATACGACATTTTTCATGCGTCCAGAGCGTTTGGGATTGTATTACAAGCACGCGCATGGACATTTGAACAAAGAATGTTTTTTGGTCATAGTGAATTAGGACCCCGATGGGGCAGGTGTTACCAAAGCGAAAATGTTAATTTATTCTTGTTTAGTAACAGCATACATATATACATAACGAAAGCCGTTGTAGAATAGGGTTAGTTGAGACGAAATGGACGAATGAACAACAGACGGACAAAATGACTTTGAAGCCGGTACATGTCCATTCACTAAGCAACCATTTATGTGACACATTACTCGCATTAAACTAGGTAATAACATGAATAGGTGAGGTGACTATATTAAAGCATAACAGACTGGCACGTTTTGTATAAACCAGACCATAGCACATAGTTCCGTTTAGAAAAGATAAATGTAGGTAGTATAAATAAGTCCTTTTATGGTATCATAACACTTTTATATGGCAGATTGATTGTATTGTAAGTAAAATACTGGTTCAAAAGCCCCTATTTTAGTAGCAAAATTGACGTGGAATAAAGTGTAAAATTAAAATTTTAATTTTAATTACCAACTTTATAACTCGGCGCCAGCGTTAGTCATAGATCAGATTATAATTTTTTTGCCGTATTTGCATACAAATATGTATAAGCTATAAGTAGTGTCCAACTGTCCATTGCGTATCACGAAATAGGGACGTCCCCTAAATCGTTCGCAACCCTTTCTAGTCACACCCTAGTTAATTTTGGAAGTAGATAAACTAAACCTCAATAACAGTTACTCATTGACAACATTGTAAAGGATTAAAATTTTTGAGTTGTAATTTTCGAGCATGATCGATCTATGTGGTATTGTTAGCCCCAAGAGAATAAGATAATTTTCTATCGGTACCCCTTAAAATTAGGAAAGAGAAAATTAGTAGTGTACCATAATTGTATACCTTTAACGTATAAAGAGTTCGAATTTTTAAGTTCTTCAATATCATACAGGTAAGCCACATAATATGAGGATCATTGATCATCATCATTATTATTGTATTAGCTGACTGATGTCGACTGCTAGACAAAGGTCACCCTGAACGTTGTCCACAACGAATGGTCTTGCGCTACCTTCATCCAATCTTGCTTTGCGATCTTCACCAGCTCCTCTATTTTGTGGGGAGATCTGCCCGCAATGTATCTTCCAGTACGTGGTTTCCACTTATGGGCTTTTCCTGGTCACGATAGAAGGTTACTATATACACATACATACGCACCTACAATAAAACATAATAGAACATGGGACTGAATAAATTGTTATTAGGCTCATTAAACGTTTAAGCGTTGCATCTTCGGTCATATTATTTGACCTCCATGATTGGAGCACACGGGAACGCTTGACGGAATTACAAGCTGTCATCGGTAGTATTAAGCGATTTGAGTACGCCCGCATGAGGAAGCGCTTGATTGATTGAATGAATGCATGATGCGTCCAATTGGGCGTTTTGATGTTCTTAATATGAACAGTCATCACCTGCTGTCATATACGTATTATTTGAATTGCATCTGATATCCTCACTGAGATTAACGTTTTTGTTGTAATTATCAGTTTATTTCACTTTATCTTCACTAACAGTTTGTTATGTTGTTATTGAGTTCAAAGGCATAATATGTACTCAAGATTTCTAACAATAGAGGAACATCATTATTTTAAATTCGATGTATTGTAGGTACTTTAATATTACATCAAAACTACATTGTTTACCGTAATTTTACGAATATTATGAACTTGATTTAGGTAAAAAAAATATATATTTAAATTTTAACAACTGGCACTTTATGAATGAAGTGTACTTAAATTAATACTCATGGATATAATAAAATTTCGGTCACTCGACAACGAAATACTGTAGAGCATTCCTTGAGTGTTTCTAAAACGCCGCGCGTCCATTTATTATTTACGACGTTCAAATGCGTTGCTCCATCACAGCACGCGCCTCTATATCTATCTATATCAACACTGTTATAAATTCTTCTACCATTTAGTTTGTATTTCGTATAGGGATATAAACTCGTAGTTTTATTGTCCAATAGTCACGCCTGTTTGGTAATGTTCAATCGTAAATAGTGTAATAGCGCTATTCGACTTCGGAATTCCTTGATACGTTTACGCAATGGCAATGTTCTAATCCAATTAAAACCTCGGTGTCTGTTTACATTTGATAATCATTACATTACTCAGTAGCTCACCTACTTGTTATTGCATTACCTACAGGTAGGTACAGATTTTCTTCGTTATATTGTTTTGTCAGAAAATATTATTTTAACTATGTAGATAAAAGGAATTAGGTATACTCATTAATTTTTTTTATTAAGTTTAGATCCCTAGGTGTCATGTATTATTGTATATAATATGATTACGTACCTATATCAGTTGGCTAATTGATAATGAAAACAGAAATGTAAGTGCCGCAGCAAGCAGTCTTGTAACATAATTATAGGATTCTAGTCAAATGCTCCAGTTGCAAGAAATCGTGTAAAACTCGGGCTCCAAGGCCAAGAAGTAATAATTCATTTTGAATTAACTATGTACCTACGTTATGAATATTTATTTTTTGTTAGATACACGTTTCCTCAATTATCTGCGTAATTATTAATTTCATTATTTTATTAGTGGCACATAGCTAATGTGGCAAATAGTAGATAAAAACGTTGTTATTTATGTAGCTTATAGTGTTTTAGAGGTGTGTTAAGAAATTATCTTTGGAATTCCTGTAACAATTCTAAAAAAATATATCACTAATTAAAAAATTATAGTATCCCTGTAACATAACTAACATAACTTTTATCTCGGAAGTCGGAACAAATTCCCGAGATGCGCTATTGGAACCGTGGAAAACAACTGTTTGACGTTATAGTTACGAGTAACTTGCGTCTAGTGATATAGGATCTATCCTTATACAACGTGTTAATAAATTAATTGAAAACTAGAAAGTAGTTTGGTCAAAATCGACTAGCGAATCGATCGCACTATGTTTATACCGGTATATTTTTCATTTTTACTAACCCATGTCTAAATTATTTATATATACAATATGTGGCCCGTACGCCGCCCGTAGCAAAAAAAATCGAACCGGTAGGCGCGGGCGTAGCGCTTGGAATTTCGTAGATAGGTCACCTCCATACTAACTTATAAATTTTTTCGACATAAAATATATTATAACCATATTATTATTTATTTTTCAAATGGGGTGTATCAGGTTTTCAGTTAATTCATTTTTTTTTTTTAAAGTTAATTCATTAACACGTTGTATACTTTCATCCTAATACAAAGAGAGCTACGAGAAGAACAGCTGGATTCTTATTGAAGGTGCTTGAGGAATATTTAACAACGATCTATAGTAATAATTTACGCCTTAAGTCTGCTATATCTGGGGACACGGTAGTGCCTCCGCCAAGACGAGCCAAGCGAACAGAAACACCAAAAAAATTATAAAACTTGTAACTTTTATCCCCCAAACACATAAACTAGGGGAGTGAAGATTGTATGAGAATCCCGCTAGAGGTCTGAAAATTGAGCAAGAGGCCTGAAAAATATAAGACTCCTTATTATTATAAAAAAATAAAAAATAATGTAATAGATACACCCCAAAAAAAGAAAAAAAGGAAAAAGAAATTGTCACAAGCAACTCACTAAAAGGAATTTAAATCCCACCAAATAAAAAACATTTTCATGTAAAATGTTACCAAGACGAAACCATGTGACTCGCGCTGTCAAAAAGTTATCAGAAGTCGTAATTTTGAATCGTTCGAATGACTTTCGCACACGGAATGGCAAGATTCGCATCTGAATGCTCATCTATTTTCTAATCATTCGCTACGTAATTAAAAAATAACGGCGATACACATTGAGTTAAAATTTTGCGTGACGTCACTAACCAGTGCAGTTTGTATGGCGGCTTGTAGCGGTTAGTGACGTCACGAGCCCCCCCCTAAACTTTAATGCGCTTTATCTCTGTGTATTTTCATTTATTTGAAAGATAAAAAAATACGTGTCTGATGATTTTTAATTTTCTAACTGACGGACTAATTAAAATTGTGATTTTAAAAAGTCGTCAACATCCCTATCAAAAACTACGGTCCCAGATCTAACTCTACAAGCCCTAAGTCCTAACTGTACAAGGCCTGACTTCATAAACTCTACACCTTAGTCAAAATATGTGGCTTGCCGCTTGGCCGTTTCGTTACTATAAGAACTATTGAAATATAACAGACTAGCTGTCCCACGCGGTTTCACCTGCGATAATTTTGGAGTTCCTGCGGCAATTACGAATTATTGTACAATATAGCCTATGTTACTCAGGGATAATGTAGCTTTCTAATGGTGAAAGAATTTTTGAAATCGGTTTAGTAGTTTTTGAGTTAAATCGTATCAAACAAACAAAACATCAAATCTTTCCTCTTTATAATATTAAGTATAGAAAAGTAATATATTTCTATACTTAATATTATACTTGGGAGAACTGAGATTTGGCAAAAATGAAGAACAGAACTCAAAAAGCCGAGAATATTGAATGCGGTGAAATTCGTACTGAATATACAGTTAGTACAAAAATGGATAGACATGCTAGCGACGCTTCTCTTCTGAGATGACCCACCTCTATCCGACGTCATTAAAAACATCTATTCATGAAGTCACGTACCTTACATACTTCAACGTCCATAATATAGCTTCTCGCTACTTATCTATGCTACGTCAAATAGATTGGAAGCCACTTCTAGTCTAGCAATATTGTATAGCCCATATTTTGTATTGTAGATTTTATTGATGTCATTCACAGTAAGTTTTAATATTGCCCATGGGGAGGTCCCGATTGTAATTAAATCCCCAATGATTTCCATATATGTCTGTACCAATGTCATAAAGGGTTGTGAGTAATTAATCCCGCACGTCCACGATAATGAACACACAAGAGATTAGAACTCTTGTATGTCCATGGTGGAGTATTGTGATCTCCCTATTTTTAAGTGATGTCCCCCGATTTGGACCGTCGCTTTTATTCATGAATTTTAAATTCATTCTAGAATGTTGAATTTTCTGATGGGTTTGGCACATCTCTAATGCATATCGCGATTGCGATTACAATCAAGGTTTTTGTGTTAAAATTTTGGTCGTATTCTTATTGATGACACAGTACGACTTTTTAACCTCCATGCCAGCGCAACACGTTTTAGGCATGATTTCTCCTAGTGTTGGGAATGCTTAAAATCGATCATTAAATCCAATAAATAGAAAACTACAAGGACTGTGTGTGTACTATAAGTACACGTAATCTGAGTTGTGTACATTAATAAATATATAAAAGTTCAGTGATTTGTTAGTAATGGAATATTACGTGTCTCGCGCCAAGTGCACGTCTTTCGTAGATCATGTAAAGGGGATGGCTGTGAAAGGATTAAACATTATAATTGAATCCTTAACTATGTAAACTTATCTGTAACTTTGTAAAGTTCTACCTAATCAACTTATAACCCAAAGGTTATAATTCTATCCATTCAAAAATGGATAGAATTATGCTTTGATGAGTTTTCTCAACTCATAAACTTCATACTATTCGTTTTAAGTGATTTATTAATCTCTTCTAATTGTGTCTATCTCGTCGTTGAAGTAATTTATACGACACCAAAAACATCATGACAGTCATTGTAATAAACAATTTCTGTACAAAAGAATGAAAATAATAACATTAGTAGCAATAGTTGAAATGAAGTGGTCATTGTTTGTTTTTTTGCTAGGCAAGAACCAAAGACCACGTGAATGATGCAAGTAGATATAACAATATAATTATATTACAGCTTGTTTGAGTAGTTCTGGCAGTTAATCATTTCAAATTTACCTGTTGCTAATAAGTGGAGAATGGAGATATTACATTTGTGTCGGTGACTATTGTTGTTTTAAAGAATTAATGTTTGAAGTGGTCGCGTAAGAAGACGTGTTTTGATTAAGATCGAGGATGCCCTAAAAAAGCGGCTATCAGAAGCATAACTGACAAGGTCGTTTTTAACTTTTCTAAGTTTGTCATTGATTAATGATAAAAAAGAAAATATAAAAGACTAAACTGTCACACAATTTAGGGTTGCAAACGTTGATAATATGAATTTTTTTACGTTGTACCTATTATAGATTAGGTATCTTTAACAATTTTGAATGAATAAACACAAATTGTTACTTAGACTCAAGTTATGAACTGGTTGAAAAAAAAATAAACTGAAATAATCGAAAAGAACATCTGATTTTGTTGGTTATTTTTCTGAGGACCTTTATTATGTGTCGCTGAATGTGTAGCTAGGGTATTTAATTTTGTATATCCATGGTTATAAATTACAGTCGAAAACAATATATTATTATCATCATCAGACGACGATGCTGGACGAAGTTTTTCCCTAAAGATTATCACGATGACTGATCCAGCGTTACCCTTCACTCAGCCGACCATGTCATCTTCTATCTTATTGGACGTTTGCCCAGATCACATCGAGTTTTTCTACCGGAACGGCTGTCAGCTCTACAATATAATATCTCGTCCACTGCCACTTAAGATTTGCGTCGTTTTGGCAACCTTTTTGCAATTTCTTACAGTATAATTTTAACGGTTACAAAACTAGTAAGTAACAACGCGAACGTAAGCAAAAAGACTTCCACTTAGTTAAAAATAGGTATTTTATTGTAAATTTTGGTAAAGCTATATCTATATATTACCGACCCATAATAATTAAGTTATATAGTAAAAACATAAAGTAATAATAATAAATATAGAGCTGTATCACTGTATAAGTGACGGCAGTGCAGAAGGTATTGTTTGGGAACATCTTATATATATAAAGTATAGGTTATTATTATGAGCAGTTTTTTCCTGTATAACTAATTATTATGTATTTTTAGTGTCAAATGTTTAGAAGCATCTACACTACATTCATAAAGTTGATTCAATTGTCCACTCACATCTCGTCACTGCCTTTGCATTGAATTGAGAAGGCCAAAAATAAGTATACAGCATCCCTTTCTAGCTGTTTTCAAGTAATACTTGAAAACTGGAGGTCTGTAAAGAATGTAAAAATCCAACGCTCTGAATTGAAAGTACCTACGTAAAATACTTACTCCACTGGTAGAAAACTAAGAGGGAAACTTATCTTTGCATAATGAAGAAATTACATAGTTCAGTGCCATTGGTTAGTTTCTCTTTTGTTTTTGATCCTTTTAGTAGAATAAAGGTTTTATATTAAAAAGATTTTAGAAAAGTTGTTAACAAGTTAGTATTTCTACGTACAGTAAAAGTGGTCCTTGTTTTATGATGGAAAATTTGTTGGTTTAGAGCTCAGGTCACCGACCCATTCCTATCCCACTTTTATAAATATAGTTTAGTATTATTTCCCAATCTGCAGTATACAGCAAGCAATCAATCAATACAGCAAAAAAGTCAATCAGACTGAGGATCCTCATTCCTCGCTAATCACGCTATAATCATCTTAAGCGTTCATAGGCTTGACCAGTCACCCTCTAATGGCGTGGAAGTCTCATTTATCGGATTAGCGTGCAAGATTTAACAAGGCAACCTTCAACGGTGGAATGACGTCAATTGTTCTAGGCAATGCGAACATAACGGCCTTGCAAACTAATACGGGGCGGTTAGGTGGAGCTAAATATATCCGTAGGTCATAGGTCATCCTGTGATATATTGCCATTGATATATTTTCTACAATAAGTGATTGGTTGACTTTTACCCGACTTGGCCGAATCTGTAAATTTAATTTCGTCCAAAAGGTTGACTGTTACTCGTTTCTGGAGGTTGTCGTCTGTAATTCTTTAAGGCATTTAAACTGATTTGTTCTTTTAAAGAACATATTAAGTATACTTACGGCTTCAGAGTCGACTTTAATGATTTCTTAGTTAAGTATAGATTTTTAAAACAAAGTGTCGACTTAATTCTTTAAGGCATTTAAACTGATTTGTTCTTTTAAAGAACATATTAAGTATACTTACGGCTTCAGAGTCGAATTTAATGATTACTTAGTTAAGTTTAGATTTTTAAAACTAACCGCCGCACTCAGAGTCGACTTTAATGATTACTTAGTTAAGTATAGATTTTTAAAACAAAACTATCGCAATCAGAGACGTTCAGTAAATTAATGTTAATTGGCATTTAATGAGATGTAACTTAATTAGTTAAATGTCAATTAACACTAATTTATTAAACTTGTCTGATTGCGGCAGTTTTGTTTTAAAAATCTATACTTAACTAAGTAATCATTAAAGTCGACTCTGAGTGCGGCGGTAAGAGTCGACTTTATTGATTACTTAGTTAAGTATAGATTTTTAAAACAAAACTGCCGCAATCAGACAAGGTTAATAAATTATTGTTAATAAGCATTTAATTCAGTTACATCTCGTTAAATGCCAATCAACATTAATTTACTGAACGTCTCTGATTGCGGCAGTTTTGTTTTAAAAATCTAAACTTAACTAAGTAATCATTAAAGTCGACTCTGAGTGCGGCCGTTAATCTTTTTAATTTGTGGAATTTCTGTATAATTCCACCATTGTCGAAAGTTAAAATATAGAATATAGATAGTGGGTATGTTGCCTAATCACTGAGAGCACTGTAAGGTATGACGTCACTTCAGTGCATTTCTGAACATAAATCCAATATTGTACAGTGAGGTTTGCTCCTTGAGCTAAACATGTGGTTTTCTCGCGAGAACCAGTTGCTAGCTCAGGATACATAAAATGGCGGCTGATCGGTGGCTGCAGTCACAAACGCGTTCGTTCATTGCGGCTTCCATCAGTCATTCCATAGGTAGAGCCAGGAAACGTCGCTGAATTGAATCCAACCACAGTGGGGCAGGGTGTTAAATAAGAATTTAATTTCTAACTCCTAATGTCTCTGTAGTCTGTACCGTATAGTTCATTGCTGGTTACGGCTTATTGTTCTCACATACATAATTAATTGCAAATTGAGTTAATACTAATATTATATTACTTATAACTTTAAACTGACAGCGTGCTACTGGAGAGTTTGTTGCGCAGTTT
This sequence comes from Zygaena filipendulae, assembly GCA_907165275.2. Taxonomy (NCBI): domain Eukaryota; kingdom Metazoa; phylum Arthropoda; class Insecta; order Lepidoptera; family Zygaenidae; genus Zygaena; species Zygaena filipendulae. The sequence goes on from OU015654.1 coordinate 10,914,582, forward strand.
CTTCTCTTCAGCCATAGCACTAGGAAGCTGTGAATATTTTACGGGTGCTTTCATAATAAATGTATTTAATGTGTAATGTTATTGACGTCAAAAAGAGCCACATTATGGGCCAAATTTGAATAAATGATTTGACTTTGACTATAAGTAAAAAAAAGTTCGATTATATTGTACTCAGTATTCCAATATATATATTATACTAATTATAAGCCATATAACTATACGTAAGCGGGTTTATTTTTGTTCAAGTCGTGCACACGCTTTCCTCGTAATTATGAATAAGGCGTATTTGAACAACTGTCGCGTATTTACATTCTTATGAATAGCGGTGCCCTCTTATCGTAAACACTGGAGTAGGTACTTAAATACTTACAATCAAAACTATTTAAATAAACTCGTATTAGACGAAATTCCTTTGTCATATCTTAATTCTACCTGACAACGATAAAGCGCAAACATGCATGCTTGAATGTTTTAAATTTAAAATAAGACTTTCACTTTTTATCAAGTTATGATTACTGTCATCTAGCATATAAGAAGATAAATATAACACATTTACGTTGCGGGATGACAACTCATGATGATGAAACTAAAAACTGTGGTACTATTTTTATAAGTACTACCTATACCTATTTTACCCATCAGCCCCACTCGAATGCTGTTTGAAAGTGCAAAGAATATTACTGACGCATTTACATATAACTTAAACAAACAATCAGACATAAATAAAAAAATCGAGATTTTACTACATTGTATGTTGTCTAGTGATATTAAATTAACTAGCATTACTTATTTTGTTTTATTATATTTGATGTTTTCTCTGCCTACTTGTCTCTATAATTCTATGATTTTGTTATTATCAATACATCATTTATAATCTAATTAAATTTCTGAGGAACTATCGTTATTCAACAATTCAGGCGCCAGTTTTCATATTATGCAAATTTACCTACGAATTACGTCATAGCAAATTCAAATGAAAAATTCAGCCGTCAGCAATAGAAAAGACGCTCGGATCTCTTAAATATTCAGCTCAAAGGAATATCCTTGGTAGGGAATTTATCCCTATTCAGCCATGTGACGTAACTTTGACCTTCACAGGCGGCTAGTTTTTTTATATCTTATGCCACATAATATATACATATAGTATAAGTTATAACGTATGTGTTAGCTCATATAAAATATAGTGCTGCCGCCCGCCCGTACATTGTACACACGATATCCTTTCAAGGTAACAGCTCATAAAGTATTCATTTTGGCACACCACTCATAATATTTTACGATGCTAGCTATCCGCTGTCTATTTATAAAGACGTGAGCTATCGAAAAGAGATCAAACCTCAGCATTGTCTGTTCCAGAATCCAAACGCATCGTTTATGATAATCTTTCGATGAATAAATGTTTCAATTGACTTACTCGTCAGTCTTTGATACATTACATTTGGTTACGTTATAACGTAAAGTTCATACATAAATATTATTAATTATACTATAGTATATACTTTAAAAAAGTACTTATTTTGGGATCACGTGGCGCCGTGTGATAATATCCAAGGATTAATTTATCTATTATATTTATTTACTAGCTGTCCCGCGCGGTTTCACCCGCGATAATTTCGAAGCTCCCGCGGAATTGTTCCATACAAACTTTGCAACCACTTTTCATCCCCTTAGAAGTTGAATTTTCAAAATTCCTTTCTTATCGGATGCCTGCGTCATACAAAGAACACACCCTCCAAGTTTCAGGTCTCTACGATCAGCGGTTTAGGCTGTGCGTTGATCCATCAGTCATTCAGGGCAAGCATTTTATATGTATAGATTGCGCGCCCAGGAAGTTTACACACATAGGTTCACATACTCTTATTTGTAATACATAACGTTTTAAAAATCAATCTGGCACTTTTAATTTAATAATTTAGTATAACCATTACATCAATGGACATACATAAATAACTCTAGAAAATAAGTCGGTTTGTAGTGGAGCCTCACTTTGTTTTATATGGACGTAACTAGGTAAAGTTTTCCCCCCAATTTGTTGTCGTGTCCACTATCCGTTTTACCTAAACATTAATTAACAAAATTAGCTGCGAAAGTAATACTGTAAGCGATTAATATTTAACACGAAACGCTTTTTAATGGTATAAAATATTACAAACACACCACGTTATCAGGCGAGGCCTATAAGAAATAGGTACCTTTAAATGAGGTGCAGTTCGGTCTTTTGAATGACGTACGGCGTCTCTTTCTTTTCATTATGTATCCTATAAATTTTTAGGCTTCTTTGGACAGGATCGGAAAAAAAAATTACATTCGCGATTACAAAAATTCCTATATTGTTATTATTGTTCCTATTATTCCTTTCTCCATATCTGCGTTTGGTACTCGTTATAGTATACTAGCTCTCCCCCGCGGTTTTTCCCGCGTTAAATTCGGAGTTCCCGCGGGAATTCCGAAATAAAATGTTCCCCGTGTCCTTTTCTGTACCCCTAAATGTATGCACAATGCCCATCTTAACCAAATTTTATTCAATAATTCACAATCCTAAGAGCCTGTCCAGATGATGCGTTTTACGCGCGTGTCGAGAACGCGCGAGTCGAGAGTCCGACGCGTTGCAAGCGTTTTACGCGCGAGAACATCTGGGCGGTACCTATCTATGTGGCTCTAGTATCTCAGGAACACGCGCGTTCTCGACTCGCGCGTAAAACGCCTCATCTGGATAGGCTCTAAAGGTTTCACAGGCGTTTCTCTTAGGGTTGAATTCCCAGAAACTTAGTGCTTAGGTGGGTACTACTTACCCATATCAAAAGAAAGCCTCGTAAATAGGTTCAAGTATATTTCTGAACCCATCGATTTGGGCTTAAAGTTTTCTGTCACATTGTTTCAATTGATTCTATAATCTATTGCACGAAACTATACAACTTTAAAATGAACCAATCTATTTTTTTAGTGGCTTAATTTACTGCCCACATATCATATTGGTGCTCACTTATAAGTAGGTATACGTGCCCATAGTTGCAACATAGCAACCTATAGCTGTTAACAAAATCTAATTGCTTCCATCACCGTGCAACATTGATTCATATAGTTTTCGCGTGTTCCGGCCGAAAATGGTCCGAGAAAAATGCTTAATTTGACTCGTTGTTAGATTTTATTATTACACATATCGTTTTAGTGGTTTATTGATGTCCGTGTTTTATATTTTGCACAAGAAATATAATATGGATAGAGTCCTATTAAACTTTGACCTTTATTACATTTATTCGATGTATGTATGTATAAGTATATTATATGTTATACATATAGGTAAGTAGAGATGGCGGGAAGGCGCCAGACGCAAACCTCTTTAGAGTAGGTACATGCCGAGCAAATTGTGCCATGTTTTATTTACGTAGCGGCACGTCAAATGTGATAAATAATTGTGAAGTTCAAGGTCAGAGAATGGATTCTGAACGCTACGAAGTTCGAACGCAACAGAGCTTTACAAGTTTAATAAAAAAAAAGTTAGACTCACTTGATAGTAATTAATTACCTAAATTAAAATCTTTAAATCAAAAGTACCAGCTATTCCGTCACATAGGTATAATAATAAAAAAATACGTGTCCAATGTTTTTTATTAATTTACATGACGGAATAAAAAGTAACATATTTTATTCAACTAGCCTATTGATAGATGTAAATATAACTTGTTTGACTAACGTAGATAGAGTAGAAAAAATGTATAACAAAACTACCAAAACTAACAATTACTCCCCTCGATAAAAAAAAATTCAAACATTATTAATTAAGACAAATCAAAATTAAAATTCAGTTCATAAGATTAGGTATTCACTAATTGGTCAGGCAGGTATTGATAGATCCTCAGTAGTAATCCCTACTTAATATTTTAAATACGAAAGTAACTCTGTTTGTGTCTGTCTGTTACGCTTTCACGCCTTAACGGCTCAACCGATCACCATGATATAACTTTGCAGACACGTTGTCAGGGTACAGAGATGGACATAGAGTACTTTTTATCCCAAAATTCCCTCGGGAATTCTCAACATATCGCGAGTGAAACCGCTAGGAATAGCTAGTTCTCAATATTTTGCTAGTAAAATAAAGTTTCGTAAATGTTAACCACCGCACTATTTCCGTTTGTCTATACAAGTTACAGTAGTAAGAAATGAGGTCGCAACTAGCGGCGTGCGATAACATGCGGGAACAAAATGATGAAATAAGTTGTCTGTGGTGGCGGAGGCGGCCCGTTGGCTGTGCAATGTTATGCAATGTGCAATGCTGGCTTTTTCAGTGAGTTTTGCGGGTTTCAACTTACCTATATTATTGGCCTGGGAACGACGAAGTTCCAGCGCCGTCTATTAACCTTCCCTCGGGCAACACTACCTACTGTTATGGCTACGTATAGAGGTAGCGTAAAAACGGGGTCACACTCACCGCTACAGAACTTTTCCGCATTCTCATTTTTCCTCCGCTTTTCGAAAAACTATATTTTGTAAAGAAAAAAAAAACACTTAACAAACTGCCAATATCTGTTGAAAAACCTAAGACATACTACTATTATTACCTATACCTACTTATCAGTCACGTTATATACTTTGTGACCTTGGTTACTAAACTCAAAGTTATCGAACCTAACAAAAACATTATTAATATTCACAAGTCAACGCATTAGTTCTTGACGATGTCATAAAGTTAAATCTGAATGATTCACAGAACAATTTTAACTACCTTTACGTCTTCCGTCATATATGTATAAGCAGTGTACGCATAAAATGTTAGACTTGTTTTGGCTATTATTAAGTCTTATTGCAATAGCATTAAAGTTCAACAATTTACGTATTTCCAGATAATTCTAGTTTTGTTCTTTATATTTTTGAATTACGCTAGTCACAATAGAAGCTTACACCTGCTCAAATCTTATTACTTACCAACAATAAGCCTAAGCCTCAAACAAAAGTTTTTAAAATATCTTTTACAAGTCATAAAAGTTATAAGTAGCCTGTTCAATCTCCGAATCAGGGTAAATTTATGTGATTAGTACAGGTGTTTATTTTGAGTTAGTTTGCCACCAGATAATGTCTAAGTATTATTTTTATTTAGGTAAGTACTAGCTGTTCCCCGCTGTTTCACATGCGTTAATTTTGGAGTTATTTAAAAGTCCTTTAACCCTGACACCGTATATATATATATATTTACTTTATATAAGAAATTATTATTCATAATTATCCATTACCTTTCAATTGTTAAGTATAATCATATTACAAAATGTGTCAACTATTCATAATTTATACTGTCAAGGTCTTAATCTGACCTTTAGTCAAATAAACCGCCCCGTTTCATTCCTGGAGCAAAGGTGCCCATAACACTGGCCGCGTTGCCGCGCTGAATTGCCAGTGACAGCCTCTGCACCAGGAATGCTTCGGAGCGGGAATCATGTCCCCTCTCCCGTAATCTGCGCCCCAATTCCCTGAAAAACGCTTTAGCCTCACTGCCCCAGCAACCAGTCGTCTCAACCGCTAGGGGCACAAACGCGTAGTTTACCAGTGCGGAGTATTTCTCGCGCTTACGAAGGGCTGCAACCTCGGCGGCCGCCCCGGGCGCTCTATATATATTATGTATATTATGTATGTACCTATATTATGATGATCAGTTGATAAGTTAGGACGTGCAAGTGTAATAATCTCAAATTTGCATTTATAATATCAGTTAGGATTATCACAATCTAATAATATTGTACCTATGTATAATTGTATATATATATAATATGTAGCTACAAACCAATTTGGTGCTGTGTGACTTATCAAACGTTTTCCTTATTCACAGTGGTGTCAACGAACGCGTTGATCGCGTCCGACGGCGTGGGTGGACCCACGCTGGTGCCGGAGACTAGTCTGGGTGCAGACGTGGAGATGGTACAGGAAGGCGAAGGCGCCGAGGGCGGGCTCATCGCGCCTCGGAGGCTGCCCAACCCCTGCGTCGAGAGTCCGCAGCGAATGGACCTGCACAGAGAACTGTTATTCAATCAGAGGATGTGAGTAACCTGACCTTCCTACGAAAAATATTATATACAGATCAATATACGTGTCCACACGTGTATTTTTTGAGTCGAAATTTCGCGTGACGTCACGGCTCCATACAATTTTGTACGGGGTTTATACCGGTTTATGACGTCACAAGACTTTTTTTAAACTTCACTTCTAAAAAAAGCATAAAATCAAAAGATACGTGTACTAATCCGGTCCGACAACTCTTTTAGCTCTGGACCATTGCTAGGTTATTGGTACGTGTATACAACGTGTTAATGAATTGACCAAAAACCTACAACAATAACCTAAACAATAATATAATCAAAATATAAATTATGTCGAAAAGATTAATAGTCTAAAACTTAGTCATTAGTTTGGAGGTGACGTATCTACGAAATTTCAAGCGCTACGCCCGCGCTTACGTGTCAATTACGGATTCGATTTTTTTGCTACGGGTGGCGCGGCGTAACTAGATGTAACTTAATTAGTTAAATGCCAATTAACATTAATTTATTAAACTTGTCTGATTGCGGCAGTTTTGTTTTAAACATCTATACTTAACTAAGTAATCATTAGTCTTGTCAGACTTACGGCCGCACTCAGAGTCGACTTTAATGATTACTTAGTTAAGTATAGATTTTTAAAACAAAACTGCCGCAATCAGAGACGATCACTAAATTAATGTTAATTGGATTTTAATGAGATGTAACTTAATTAGTTAAATGTCAATTAACATTAATTTATTAAAATTTTCTGAGTAATCATTAAAGTCGACTTTGAGTGCGGCGGTTATTCTTAAAGTACATACGTAAGTAGGCTTTGTGAGTTGGTTGGTATGTTTACTCAAAATAAAGCTTTCTTCGTTGAATCTATACTAATATTATAAAGAGGAAAGATTTGATTTTTAGTTTGTTACAATTTAACTTAAAAAAATACTGGACCGATTTTAAAAATTCTTTCACCATTAGAAAGCTTCATTATCCCTGAGTAACATTGGCTATGTTGTAATCCGGAATTCCCGCAGGAACTCCGAAATTAACGCGGGTGAAACCGTGGGGAACAGCTATCTATAATAAAGTCGTAGTAAGTATCTATCTACGAAGACTGGAAGAAAGTAAATACAATACACAACAGCGTACCGGTTTTTCTGTTATTTCCAATACGTTCCGCTGCTTAGCTCGATTGAAGCTTTACGATTCTCATTTCCCGTTGTTTATCTATATATTATCTATATTCTATATACATATATATAAAAAAATAATCCCTATTTCCCTTATAGTCACGGCATCACGCGTGAACGGCTGGACAAATTTCGATAGTTCTTTTTTTGTTGTGTTTGTTATTGTAAGGAATAAGAAGAATAAATGAAGTTTGGAATTCCTGCGGGAATTCCGAAACTCACGCGGGTGCGTCTCCGAAACGGTTGGACCGATTTTGAAGGGACTTTCACTGCTAATTAACTGATGTTATACTTTTTTTAAGAGTAAATTAGGCTTCTTGGAGTTCCTGCTGGAACCATGCTGGAACTCTGAAACTTACGCGGGTGAAACCGCGAGGCACAGCTAATTTATTATAATTAACAGACTTAGGTAATATAAAAAAATTGAGAAATATAAAAATAATCCAAATCCTAAAAGTTACGTGTGTTACCAGCTTCGAAGCGGAAAATAAAAAAACTGGTCTTTCAAAATGCTTTGAGCATTTCGTCGTCTTTCGAAATGCTTAAAAAACATTTTGAAAGACGAGTTTTTTAAATTAAGCTATAGGTATTCTGGTGTTAGATAATATTACATAAGTATTAGTTTTAATTAATGTCAAACGACTTTGTTACGTATAAATCGCAGTTTAGAATCCTAATATGGGATAATATTTCGTTATTCAATTAGTCAATATAATTACTACTGCTGAGTAAGATAGATATAGATTTTTACGGAATCCGTTGCAGATATGTAGTTCATGACCTACTTCTACCGAGGTCTATATTTTGCGCCTTTGGGATATCGAATTTCACCCACATGGTGATGCCGAGTGTGAAGTAAAAAATACAATATCCAACCACTTAGAAAATGCAACATTAGATACGAGTATAATCTAAGCATATTTTATTGGTTTAACATCGCATATTAAAACGTAGCCCACTGATTAGGTGCGTATACTACGTATCTACTACGCGTGTAATTAACACGAATTGATATGAATAATTTTGATTGACGGTTTGTTTCTATCGCGAATATTCTAAGAATACGTTATGTGGACGTCATACGATGATTGAACTTCCTCCGGTGTTATACACTTCCGTTAATGTAGAAACTCCGAGAAATAGAAAATTGGATTAACGAGACGCATATACAGTTTACACTATACACAACTATATAAACTCGTAAACTGTCCTTCAATTTACACTCGTACGGTCGTCGTTAGTGAGGAAGGTCAATATTCTAATCTGATTCCGTCCTAAATAAACCAAGACCTGGAAGGGTTTTATAACATAATCAAGTTTCATGATTCGTAGCGCCTAAATCGTTTTCCATAAAATAAACGTTTTAAGATCTTAGTAAAAAAAAAAAATGTGTGTCCTGAAAGTTTTCTATTTTTCAACCCTCACTCAGCTAAGTCCTACGCCTACGCCTCAGCTAAATTGTTAACAAGAAGGGGCTAACTTGATAAGGGCTCTAGGATAAGTTAAAAAATGGAATCACTTTGTATAGTCTAGGTTTCAGGTGAATGGGCAATCTGGCTGTTTATTATGTCGATTGAAAATTGTACCTAAAATACCATTAATTTCTTATGTATATAAAAATGGTTTTTTATAAGCATTTTATTATTAAATATTAAACCGCCCAAACTTTTATTTGTAGTAAGAAATTGAGTGAAATAAAAGCACCATAATTAGTATTGATTGGAGAGAAACAGATACTGTGGCGTCAGGCGTGGATCTGATGCTGTAAGAGAAGACATGTCGTCTGACCGACCTCTTATGGGTTAAATTCCTCAAGAGAACCCAGCTTTTGTTCATTGTTAGCAATAAGTGTCCTTCGGAGAAAGCACTTCTCGCCTTCGCTAAAAGCCTCTCTCGATAGCTATTGTCACGGTCCAGTCCTTTCTTAAGAGAATACTATAGGTGTAGGTATACGTGCCTAATCTTGAGTAGAATTTTAAGATACTGAGATTTCATCGAAGCTTCTGTGTCTTGACAACACTATGCATAAAAAATAATAATAATAAAATTGTTTATTAACAAAGTATGGACTTATTTTATTTAATAAATTCGTAAAACACGAAATTTTGTGTTTTGATATCAAAATATAATATCTTTAGATAAAGATAATTTGTAATTATCTTGATGAATTTACAGTTCAGAATTATATTTTTCGTGTATTATAACGTTATTGACTACACAGGCGAAAATAATTAATTTTATTCTGTTTTGTATACCTAAACCTTTTATGTCTTAGTTGTAAAAATCGGATCTTTGATATCCTTAGAATTGTCGCAAAGATTCGGTTAGATTGAGTTTTGGAACCATCAGATATAATTTAATCCGATTTTTTAGGTTATCCCACGACATAAATATGACGTAGATAATTATATAAATCTGACATACAAAAGAAACGACTCTGTGATCGGATCGTTGCTTCGATTTACGAGATTTTTCGATTAATAGATTGATTTATGCTTGGATAATTGTTTCTTACTATCGTGATTGAATATGTGTGCTGTTACTGTTTGGCACTTGACATTTAAGAAGTTAACTAAAATAGTTCTGTTGATTTTGTAGAATTACTTATCGTTTTAGAACAAGATGGTGACCAGTGATAATATTATATTTGTGATGGATGGATGGTATAATATAAACACAATAATGTTGCTCAAAGTGAGAAAAAAAAAAAACAATATTATATGGATACAAAATATAAGTACCTAACTTCGTTCCAAAAATAGAGCATTCAATTAAAAATCTATAGGAAATTGTTACTTTGTTCGACAGCGCACATCGATAGCTCATGAAGAGATGCGAACAATTATTATTAAACCCGAGCTTCCATAGGCGCTGGAATTCTTTTATGTTCGGGTACAAATTGGAAGTCGGGTTCACTTTTTGTGTGCATTCCATTATCTAGCAGAGAACGCTGGGTGAAGCATTGACGAGAGGCTTCGGGCGATAATGCTTTGATTACCTCTAATTCAAAATGTTACTGCCATGTAATTACATTTTGGAACACATTTTTATTTTAAGGGAAGATGATAAAAAATGTTGTGAGGCATAAAAATATTTTTGGATTAGTCTCAATTGAATTTTATTGATCTACTAGCTGTTCCCTGCGGTTTCAGTTTTCACCCACGTTAATTTCGGAGATTCCGCGGGAATTTCAGGATAAAAGTACCTTTGTCCTACTCCTGACAACGTGTATACGAAATTCATGAGATTTTACCCCCGTTAATTTCAAACGCGAAAATTCCGGGATAAAAAGTACCCTATGCCACTCTCTGTATACCTACCCCTAACAACGTGTGTGCAAAATTTCATGATGATCGATTGAGCCATTAAGGCGTGAAAGCGTAACAAACATACTCACTTTCGCATTTATTACTAGCTATCCCTCGCGGTTTTACCCGCGGTAATTTCGGAGTTCCCGCGGGAATTCCAGTATAAACTATACGAATAAACCTTCCTCTTGAATCACTCTATTAAAAAAAACCGCATCAAAATCCGTTGCGTAGTTTTAAAGATCTATACATACATAGGGACAGACAGACAGCGGGAAGCGACTTTGTTTTATACTATGCAGTGATAAGGATAAAGGAATAATAAGATAAAACGACAGTCGAACATATTTAAAATGTATTCAGCAAATATTGACTCCAGTAGTAGTATAGTATGAGTAGTACTTAGCCACAAATAGTTGGAGCACAGGTGCGTTACATCCTGCGTCGAGTCCTGTGAACGCAACGACGCGACGTAATGATCGACCATCTGTCGCCTTGCCGCGAACACCACTACTCGTTCTGCCAATGGAATTAACAAAAAAATAATACATTGATGCATAGGCACGCCGACTTGGAGATGTATGTGAATTCAAAACTGTACCTACCAGTACTTGTTACGTTATATTCGTATGTTAATAAGCTTGTTTTAATGTTGTGTAAGTTTTGAATAGGTAATTATCATATAATTAAAATATTGTATATGGCTGATAGATCTACATATCTATTTAGATGGATTATCATAATAATTATCATTAGGTATCAATTTCAATTTTAGCAATTTTAAAGACGCGGCGTCGTTATTAGCTAATTCTAAAACATTGTCATCGTAGTGAATAAATTTCAATCGTTCAGTTCGAGTTGTTTATTATTTAATCGTAGTGTATCCACTACAAGCGCAAAACACAATTTGTGAAATATTTACGTATATTGTTTATTTAGACTCTACGTAATATTATACTTATATTTTACATTATTAACCGACTTCCAAAAAGCAGGAGGTTCTGCATTCGGCTGTGTGTATGGTTTTTTTTATTTGAGATTATGTAGATTGTCGATGGAAATAACGGAAATAACGATGCAAAGAGTAAAATCATTGACAAACTCAGTCCCTGGGACCTGTTGATTCAGTTTATTTTGCCTTCAATACGAATGTCGTGTCGGCACAAACTCGACTCGGTCATTTCCTCGACCGCTCGTCTGCCGATAGGAGGAAGGAAGCAATTCCCAGCCCGATAACAGGGACGCAGCGAACGGAGTGAATGAATTTTAGGTGCATCGCGTCGGTATAACTATACGTACAAGCGATGGTTGTGTGTAACCGGCTTTAGTAATAATCTACACTAATATTATAAAGAGGTAAAGTTTGTGAGGTTGTAGGGGGGGATTGAGGAATCATGAAGCAAAAACAGACCTCTGAGAGCTTGAGGCAATAGAAAGAGGAGGGTATAACATCCAGAAACACTCTGCAGCTGAACGATGAGTTAAATTAGTTCCGTTCAGCTGCTACGAGTAGCTTGGAGGAGAGGTTTTTAGTCCGTGCAAATCGGACACTCCCTGCCAGCCCGTACTGGCAGGGGTCCGTTAGGGATTTCCCCTCCTCGCGAAAAAAAAAGGGGGCTACCCTCTCTGGATCTACCTGCTACAGAATGCCATACAGTATCATAGTGGTATTCTTATACCGGAGTTCCCGCAGGAATCCCGGGACACAGAGTAGGTCCTAGTAGTAGTAGTAGTTGTCCTTGTCTGTAGGTACTGCCGATAACGTGTATGCAAAATTTGATGATGACCGGATCGGATGATTAACAGACAGACAGAGTTACTTTCGCAATTACAATATTAGTATGGATTATTTAGAACATTACGAGTACTATTCATACCAGTTTCAGTTATAGAGAAAACATTGGATAGTTACAAAGAATGATTTAAGTTTGTTAGGTCAGAATATGATCAGTAAACTTGTAAAAGTCGTAATCCCGATAAAGACACGCAGGACTCACAAAAAGTTCTATCAAGCACATAAACTCCATTAGGTAAGTATTGCGAGCTCTCGTGCCTGGCGAGTTTTAGATCAAAGAGAAAGATGGACATAATTAAAGAAGAAGAGAAAGATGGACTTACATGACACTAATCTAATGTTTTGGTTCTTTTTAGTCCTTTGGAAATTGGAATGGATTAAGTTAAGTCCTATCAGTCATATTATGGTTCCCGGCACGGCAATTAGCTGCGCAATTAAATCTTGCGAAATATAATTTCGCTAATAGCGTCGTCGTCGTCGGGTCACGACTTCGTCCTTCAGCTACGCCACCCGTGAGCCGATGCTCGGCGGTTTACGCTCAGATTAGCTCGCTGATTAAAATCGTTATTTATAGTAGCACCGTCTGCGGGTAGATCGCTTACGGTGTGGTGGGCTAGGCTGCTACGACTTGTGATTGCTTGTTTATTAATTTATTGTCGGGTGATAATTAGCTACTTGACTAAATTTTAGATCGATAAAAAATATATTAGACACGTATTTTTTTATTTTTTTACGTAATCAAAAAATAACGGCGATACACTGAGTTGAAATTTCGCGTGATGTCACAACCCGGTGCAGTTTTTACACATTCGTACCGAATAATCCGTCGTCGGCTTATACCGAATAATGACGTCACGAGTCCCCCAGCCTCAACTTGAATGCGCTTTATTTTATTTTCATTAATTTGAAAAGGCAAAAAATACGTTTTTTATAATTTTTTTTAATTTTTAACTGACTAATTAGAATTTTGATTTTTACACCCCGGAAAATAACCAATTGTCGGCTGTCGTGTGTAGATTTTGAGTTCGGAATATAAAGGAGAGATTAACTATTATTTATTAATTTAAACTTAAGCGTACTATCGAGTCCGTACGTATATTATAAATGCTATTCGTATGTTCGTATCTTACCTACATGAATCATGTTTGTCTCACAAGTCACATAGGCATATTAGGATAATGAGTTGTGTGCAACAGATCTTTAATTGAAATCGATGTCTTAGGATTTGAACCTGCAGGTTCAGAAAATAAAATTATGCATTCTTTTCACAAGTAATCTTTTGACGTCACATTTAATACATATACAATATACATATAGAGCGCTGTATCTACCGGACGTCTTGGAGATCCTTGGTAGAGGCCTCTCTCCGTCCATTAGATGATATTATTGTGAAAAATATGCTAAAAACGAGTATACTATATTGGTGGAGTTTAGTGCATCCGTTTTTATTTTAATGTATGTTTATGGAAGTCTTGCCTTTGATACTTACGTAATATTTCTTGCCGATTTAAAACTAAACCAGATCAAAGTGAAACTTTGCACACGGCTCTAGCTTTAATAACAACATTAAGTAATTATTATATTTTGATTCGATTGTTTGATTGGTACCTAGGCTTTTAATAAAAGTTTATTTCATACACTTGTCGAAAAGTAAAAGTAGTCTCAGGATGGCAGCAGGATGATTCTCATTATCAAGAGTTCTATATCAGAAAAAAAGACAATGTGGTTAGTTGACGTCAGAGCAACATGACACAGCTGAAGGATGTTGTGTCACAAGTAGGTATGTATAAGTACATGCATACAAACATAATAGGTAGGTACATGCGTGAGAAATATTTTAGGGATTTCATTTTAACAATGCGTTTGTGTTTAAAATTCATGCTATTTACAAAAAATAAAGGTAATCATGTATATTCACATTACCTATGAGGTTAAGGAGAAGACTTTTAATATTGTAGATAAAATCCACCTCTGGTTATGTACTTATATCAAGTATAATAATATAAAAATTAATGGAACGGCATCACGCGTGAACGGCTGGACCAATTTCGCGAATTCTTTTTTATTGTGTTTGTTATTGCAAGCAGAAGATGAATTTGGAGTTCCTACGGGAATTCCAAAACTCACGCGGGTGAATCTCAGAAAGGGTTGCACTGATTTGACGGGACTTTCATGTTACAAGGAATAAACTAGGCTACTTTGGAGTTTCTGCGGGAATTCCAAAACTCACGCGGGTGAAATCGCGGGGCACAGCTAGTCAAGTATTAATCTGAAAATTTGAAAGACAAGGTGTGTTTTTATTTTTACTATAGTCTGAAATTCTTTAATCTTCCTAATTTTTTGTTTCTATTAATGGAATTTCTATTAATTCTCGGAATTGTTAAAAGTAGGTACCTACCTATGAGAAAAAAAATAGTTTGGTATGTAATTGGTTTGAATAATATGAATAGTGCTTATTTTTTACGAATACATTCGCAATATTACCGTAATTACTTGGACTTATTAGATATTAGGTACTACTTATCATTTCTTTTCATTGTTTTTATCCTGAGTAGGTATAGTTGACGGTTTTTACGACATTTGCTAATCCACAGATCATAGTTTAAAGATTACCTACTTTTATTTATATTTTTATTTATAAATCGGTTACGTGACACCATAGAGGAAAAAATTACAAGTGACACGATCAGTAGCTAATTCTCGTCTCGTGCCTGAGGAAATACGAGAAGGTATTCCGTTCAGTTTGGATAAAAAAAAGTTAAATGGACGAGATTTAATCTAACTCGGACTCGGAATAATTTATTAATTTTCACACTATGACAGAATAGATAGAATAAACTATGATAGAATGAAATCCTACTAATATTATAAATGTGAAAGTGTGGATGTTTTGATGTTTAGATGTTTGGATGTTTGTTACTCAATCATGCAAAAACGTATTTGAATGAAATTTGGCATGCACGTTGTCAGGGGTACAGAGAAGGACATGGGGTACTTCTTATCTCGCTCGGAATTCCTGCGAGAACTCAGAAATTACCGCGGGTGAAACCGCGGAGTAGGTACAGCTAGTATATAATAATCTCTGGAAACAACCACTCGAAAATACGTTTAAATCTTTTGAAGTTTTATGACTGACTAGTTAAATTAATAAAATACTATACTCACTATTAGCAGCTGTTGAGTATACAGTCAAATCATCACACAAAAAACATATTACATTATTATTATAATCTTTACATAATATAAAATTAAGTCGCTTCCGCTGTTTGTTCGCAAAAAATTCAAACTCTGAAAAACTACTGAACGGATTTTCATGTGGTTTTGCCAATAGATAGAGTGATTCATAAGGAAGGTTTAGGTATATCTATAGTTTATTCTCGAATTCCTGTGGGAACTCCGAAATTACCGCGGGTGAAACCTCCGGGGACATTGTTATATTTTTCTTTTTAATTCACGACTTATGACTCTTTCGGTCGTAACTTTCATTCCATTCGTTGACGTTATTACCTATTTAGAATACCTATTGTGTAATATGTTCGAGTTTTACAAAAACAAAGATTGTTTATTAAAAAAAGAATGTTACTCTATGACATACAGTATAGTAGCAAACCTTATCAATAGAGAAGCAAACATCGCCTAATATGGTAATGTACATCGGCAATATTTTACTGATAAAAAAAAATTGGATAAGATAAAAATTGACAATAAGTTTTTCGTGCACACGTGCTCTATTGATGTAAGCTGTATACGTAGACACACTGGTACTATGTACCTAATTAATAACACACAGTTTTTAATTGTTTCCCAGATTTACTTTAACTTTAACAATTAGGTAGACCGAGTAAAACATTAATTAATCATTTCTCACAAGCAGCGAACAGTCTCAAACAAAGGAATTCCTTTGTGTTTGAGACCAATAGGTACAAGAACCAAGATAATACACCAACAACCAATAGATTAACTCTAAAATACGTGTAAACGAATATCTAATATATAGATAGGTATTAAAAATGAATCCCTATTTCTCTTGGTCACGGCCTGAAGCGTGAACGGCTGAACCAATTTCGCAAATTATTTTTTTGTTGTGTTTGTTATTGTAAGGAGGAGGTTCTAATGAAAGAAGTTTGGAGTTCCTGCGGGAATCCCGAAACTACGCGGGTGAAACCGCGGGGCACAGCTAGTATATATATTATAATCACCAAGATTATGAAATATATTTTTAAATCTCCGTTTCAGAGGGAAAAATGTACTCAATCAGAAAAGCGAACTACAAAAGGCGCTATCGAAACACAAAGAAAAACAGATCTTAAATCAACTAAAGGAGCACAGAGAGACACCAGGTAATCCTTTTTTTAATTACTTTACAGAATAGAATATTATATTATCTGTGACTTTACTCACTTAGCCGGTACTCAATTCTAAAATCTAAATCTCAAAATTTAGAAATAAACATCTAAAGTAATAATTTTAGTCTTATGTCAATGTTTATAGTAATCTGTCGTAAACCGACCACTGAAACCATCCTAATAAAATTATTATAAATGCGCATGTGAGTTTGTTTGTTACGCTTTCACACCTTGACTATTAGTAAAATAACAATAATACTAACGCTAAGTTAAGCTTGATAAAGGACGGTTTGTATTGGAGGATTTGTAATACTTTAATGTTAGAATAAATACAAAAAGAAATTTAAAGCAACACTTCTGCGGTAACGGCAAAAAAATAAGTCCTAAGATTGTATAAACGCAACGACGCGATGCTATATTTGTTATCAGTTATGAAAAACAAAAATCTAGGTCTCGAACAGTTTTTCAGTTTATTTGTTTTTTGGTACGGTCTACGTGTTTAAAAATACTATGTATAATATGTAAAATTAATATCGGTACTGTTATTGTCCTAAATGAACGAAAATAAAATTAAAATTGAAATAAATATTAATATGATTCTTTGTAGTGAGCAATAAATACTTGATACTTGAAAAATTCTTTTGGCAACTCTATTGCGCAGAGCATCATCCTTATCACGGAAACTGGTTTACTGGTTTTTGGTTTTGTTTCCTTTTTTTGGCCCGGCCTCGCGAAGGGTTTGCCAGGACCGAAGGCTTCCGTACGAATGTGTGCCGCAGGTGCATATCGCGCCCGGCGGCCATTCACCCCGCGCTCCTTCCAACATGGCGACCTATTGACAAATGCAGTGTTATGGAATTCCGCGTTTCGGTCACCCAAACTACACCGCTGACATTTAACAAAAAAATTATTAGGCTACACAAATTTATGCAAAGAGTGCGAATTAATTTGCAAAATTATGTTACTTAAGTCGATTTCGTTTAAAAAAGATTTTGATTTGTGTTATCAACAGCATCATATCATAGATACATAGATACCTAAATACTAACGTATTGGCAGAGGAAGTTCGAAGTTAGTAGATATTCAAATAAATAAAGAATACGTGTAAATAAACATGAAACAAAACTTTTTATGAATTTCACGTTTTGGAAACTGAATAGCGTATTGTTAGATTCACAAGCATTTCCTCTAATACCGTTATTAGTATTTCAATTATGCTCCAATGTCGATGACCATCAAGGTCCGATCATGAAAGTGAAACCGCCTCGGACTTTTCCCGTCCAACTGTTTACTAGGAGAAATTATTGCAGATACAAGTCTTGGAATGGACGGTACAGTTGGTCTAAGCATTAGACTCTAAATATATATTAGCAAACCAGTCCTCTCAGCCAAGTTGAAAATCTAATAATCGTTAACGCATAGAAAACAAAGGATCGAAACGTCACGTCACAAGGCCACGTAGGTACCTACTAGGTACCTAAAACTGTCCAATCAAAATTCCAGTTTTGCGTGACCATGTGACATAGCGATTCAGTTCTTTCAGATTATTATAGACTAGCTGTCCCGCTCGGTTTCACCCGCGATAATTTCGAAGTTCTCGCGTGTTTTATACAAACTTTGCAACCCCTTTTCATCCCTTTAGGGGTAGAATTTTCAAAAATCCTTTATTATTGGATGCCTACGTAATACAAAGAACACACCCTCCAAGTTTCAGGTCTCAACGATCAGTGGTTTAGGCTGTGCGTTGATCCATTCAGGACAAAGCATTTTATATGTATAGATTGTCAACTTGACTAAGGTAGCTGACTACTACGCTACGTCGTAAATTCGATCCCCGCGGACAGGGTAAAAATTTATGCGATTAACGTCTCTATTTACCTTGAATCTGGATGTTCATTATTTATTGTGGCTATGTATTTACAAAAAAGTACCTATAACATCAGCTAGATGAAAATCCCGCCAAAGTTGGTTCCACCGTTTCGGAGATGAGCCGGAACGAAAAGATAGACGGACAAAATTTTTAAGAATTGTTGTTATTTTGTTTTAAGAATCTAGCCTTGGTAAATGCATTTAAGTATAGTAGGTACAAACTAAAAACAGACACTTCAATTTTAGTAGTAGGTATGAAACATGTAGGCATAGAAAAGATGTAATGCGGTCACTGAATGTAGGTACCTACTGTGAATTTCCAAAAAGTTTTTGGCAAAAACATTTTCCTGTACTGGTTCCATTTTCATTTAATTTCTTCCTCCTTTTCATTCTTTCTTGGCGAGTTCTAAAGTCGCAAAAGGAAACTAGAATGTCCAAAATATACGTATATCTAGCTTTACTAGCATCGGTTGGACGTCTACAGTCAGTGGAAGCATCTTTATATAATGGATTGCATAAAAGCAGCTCAGCATAATTTAATAAAGATAGGTATAAAAGTAACCACATAATTTTTTTTAGATTTATTTTTTTGTCGTTTGAGTTGGTAAAAAAGTTGCAGGTTTGTTTCTGGATTTACCAGAGACCTACTTATGTTAGATATAAAATGTTGATAGTTCTGCTAAGAAAAAATAAAGGGAATTCGAACTATAGTAGGTATAGGTAGGTTACTTATCTATAAGTAAATTGGAATACTTTAGTTAAATTAATCGTATTATCAACAATTCTCTGCCGGTCGCGTCATGACCTAAAAAAATGAACATCATATTTTAATTTTTCAAAATAAAGTGTATCTAGTTATTTGCTTATTAACTCTTAACTTAGATCTGTATCTTTTGTAACTCTATTTTAAGTATTACATAATTTAGTTTTGAATTGTATGAAAATATGATTTAATTTGTACTACCGTCCATAAAAGTGTGAACTAATAAATAAATATTGCGTATTTAAAAAAAAATGGTTACTTAAATTTAAAAAAAAAAACTTTTTTTCAGAATTAGAACGTGCGATAGCGGAGCGAGCGAAGCGGCTCGAGCAAGCGGAGCAAAGTACCGAAGAGATCGAAGCGGGCACCAACCCCGCTCTGCAAGAAGTGCGAGCACGTTTACGACACGCCTCCGCGCCCGCTCCGCTTGTCACTACCACCACACCCGCGCATTGAAGTATTCTATTATACTTTTTTTTTATTAATCCCACTGTATGAGCTTCGTCTGTGGATTATTTATTAAGGATAGTGTATTTCGATGGAAAATATACACGAATGTTTGTATAATATTCTGTTACTAGATTACATATTTTTATCAGATTATCTCAAGTTTTCATACCATTAGAATTGAGAATTGGAACCTATGTAGGTATGTATATTTTATTTAGTACATTTCAAACAATTCTGCAGTTTTGTTACTTAGTCGAAGTCGATTGGAAATAAAGTGTGGTTTGAAGGAAAGTTTGGGATCACTAGCGCCATCTGTTTTTTGGTTTCAAAAGTGTCAACGCCATCTTGTGTAATGAAGTGATGTCTTGTAGAGATGTAAAAGGTTTTAAAATTACCTACTACAAAACGTTGTCATTGGCAAAATGAAATGCGATAAATCGCGATAGATGCCATATTTGAAGAAGACGTTAAAAATAAAATTTTAACTACCTAGGCAATGGGTACGTACTAAAAGTCTTTCAAAATATTAAGAGTAGACTGTATATTTGAAAAGTGTAAGACTGGAGCACTCTAGGAGTGAATGAGAAATTTGGCATTTCAATGTTTCGTGTGCTCTAAAAGCTTAAGGCCTTTTAATGTTATTCAGAATAAAATTCGCTCAATGTTTCTTCACAAAAAAGGTAAAAAGAAGAAAATCGAAGCAATTTAACTACTAAGTTGCTACTTTGTGGCTAAATGCCTACATAGTATTTTTATTTATGTTAAATTATTATTATATACATATTTTAATACTACGCAATTTTTGGAACATAATTTCTTATCGCATGGTAAATGATGATGTGAGCAAAGATTCATTTACCGTCACGGCGTCATAGGTGCGCCATAGAAATTGCGCGCTTAATAATTTTTCATTGGTTTTTGGAACGAAAGCTAAACTCTGAAATTACGAGGTGCAGAAACTATGTTCCAACGTTCCAATCAAGTGTTCCACCACACTCACGCATTTGTTATGAGAAACCAATAACCGACTGATAAGAAAGGATACCTGTGAAGATTTTCATGAAAATAAAATATATCATAAGAGTAAAACGATGAATTCAAAACGGAGATGAAACATATTTTTCTAAACTTTTTAACGCAATTTTTCTCGATTTATTGTCGTCGATTGATGTCACTTTAATTTATCTTGTCTTTGATGTTTTAATGGAATTTAACTAATAAAGTACTTTATTGGTGGATTAGGTAGCTACAAAATATTTTGAAAAATTTGTGCGTTTACCGGTTTAGATAAATTGAGCAGGTAAATTTGATGAAAGTTAGAATTTTTCAGAAGTAGGTAATATAGAATTGACAACTTCGAAAAGGTCTACACTGGTAAAAGTATCTATACTTAATAATAACATATTTTATAAAAATAATTTATAGAGTGTAGATAGATGTTGGAAATTCGTAGAATGTAACAATTTAGACATTAGATTATATTCATATAATTTCTATTATATCTTAAAAAAAATTTTAATGTATTATAGAGTTCTTATGAATATTAGAGATACGGGTGATTCATAAAACTTTCTATACCTAAGCATTTGAATATTTTATTAATATTTCATAACAAAATAACATTAGAATCCCTCTCATAACGCACCATGATCGGTTTGTTTGAATCCAAAGTGTTCATAAAAGTGATATACCTATATGAAAAATATTTTTATACCTATACTTACATTGTATGTACCAATGTGAACTGTAGACAACATGCTGCCTATACATTGTTTCAGATTCTAATAGAAGTTTAGCAGCGTATTACAATAAAACCCCATGTTGATAATAATGAATTATTCTTGATAGACGATTTTTCTGAACATTTCGTATCTAACAATGTTATGTATACCTATAGCAATAGCCCATAATTTACCTAGCGCCCTCTGTTAGAAAGTAACCGAACTAGCGTTTACTTGGTTTAAATATTAAACACTAGCTGTTCCCGGCGGTTTCACCCGCGGAAATTTCAGAGATCCCGCGGGAATTCAGAGATACATATCCTTTTCTGTACCTCTGACAATGTGTGTACAAAATTTCATGATGATCGGTTGAGCCATTATAAAAACGTGAAAGCGTAACAGACAGACAGATAGAGTTAGTTTCGGATTTATAATATAAGTAGGGATTACAATTTATTTACCTACTTAAATATTGCAAATCCAGTTAGGAGGAAGATAAGATAAGATAACCCCTATCTATTAGCATGGACCAATTAACCATCTAGTTTTATTGGTCCATGCTATTATGTATTTTACTAGTCCAGCTTTGTTTAAATCACAACAAAACCATATATTTCATTCAATATCTAATAGATTTTTGTTTAAATTTTAAATTGTGTTATTCCAAAAAATAAACACGTGTCTAAAAATCCCTTACAGGAATCAAACTAGCGCCATCTGTTAGCTATCATATTTTTTAAGAAACGAAAATACCATAATAATTTACCATGTAATTTATGACGATAATTTTGCAGTATTGTATTAATTGATAAAAACTTTTATTTAGATCCTTCAGCCGATTGAAGTTTGTTTGGAATCAAAGATTCGGTTCGGTTATTTATTTCCATGTCGCTAAAAATGGTTAAAAATGGAATTTGTTGTGTTATAAGGGTATGTTGGGTGCTGTATTGGACAATAATTTTCACAGTGACGGTTTTTTATGTGCTCAAGAAGATATATTAAGACATTTCGAGCTGATTTCTTCGGTTTCCTCCAAGAGCTCCGAGAAAGTTCTTGGAAGCTATACCTAGTAGGTACCTATAGGGAACGTGCACGAACTATAGGTGGCAGCACTAAATCGACAAAAGAGACACTATGCGGACAGTAGAGGAAACTTATTAAACTTGTCATCGTGCTTTCGGAAGGAAGATAATAATTGAAGAGATAGTTTTGTTTTCATAATTATGTAAATAAAACTATCTCCTCAATTAGGTATATTATATTTTTGAATAGGTATGATAAAAGTTATAAAATATGGGTTCCGGTCTATCTATATCTAGGTATATACTTATAATAAAACTGTAGAGGTCAATTCTGTACATTGAATATAATATATTCAAAATTAATATTGGAGGATGAATGGTGATCGATACTGATGCCAAAAAAGCAATCAGTAAATTTTTTGTCTGTCTGTCTGTTTGTATGTGCACGCATGGGTCAAATACTAGTGAAGGGATTTTAAGCAAACTTGGTACGGTTGTAGTCCATACTCCTGGACAGGTTATAGGCTATTGTATAATAATTATAATATCATTTATAATAATAAATATATAACGCTAAGACACATAGGAGCTGAGCAGTGACGATAAATTTGAAGCAAGTCGGATGAAAATGCGCTTTCGAGCTCTTATCCTCGTATACGTTTACTCAATCACGCAAAAACGGCTGAACGGATTTGGAAGAAATTTGACGTGCACGTTGTCAGGGGTACAGAGAAGCACATAGGGTACTTTTTATCCCGGGATTCATGCGGGAACTCCGAAATTATCACGGGTGAAACCCCGAGGCACAGCTAGTCATCATCAATAATATAATAATTAATGATCGTCAGCGTGGCCAAAATATGTCAAAAGGTTTTTAAGCTTTTGAGGCCGGCCATGTACCTATTGGAGGTTGAAGAGATGGGATAAGGAAGATGATCTAATGAAGAACATGAGGCTGTGAAAACTGGTAAAATTGTCGCACAAACTAAAATATCCAATGTTTACGATAAGAAAATAATCCTTACTAATATTATAAATGTGAAAGTGAGTTTTTGTTTGTTTACTTGTTTGTTACGCTTTTACGCCTGAACGGCACAACGGATCATCGTGAAATTTTGCATACAAGTGTTCAGGAGGTTTATTTACTACTAGCTTTTCGGAATTCCTGAACTCCGGACTGTCCGGCACTTCAAACAGCTAATGGAAAATAAACCCCCTGAAAACTTGTATGCAAAATTTCACGATGATCGGTTGTGCCGTTTTATTTTTTGTTATTTTTTGTCGATGTATTGATAGTTGATACATCCAGAAATACAACAATGAATTGTGATTAGCTAGAATAATAATTTTCACTAGTAAAATTATTCCTGTTTACTTGTCATAAATGTGAATGGCAACTATCAATAGATTCGGATTGGCGACGCCAGTTGGCAGCACCGTCGTTGTGCACGTTCCCTATACCGTGGCTTGCAATTTCAATCAAACCAAGTATGTCAATAGAAAATACATTTATCTAATTAATTTTACTTGAAACTGGCTAAATGCATTATAATTATGCGAAAGTCCATAAAAAAGAATAAAGAAAGAAAGTGGCCGTTTTTGACACTTTGTTTAATTTTTTTTTTTTATATCGAGTGTTAACACTGCAGAATCATTAAAAATGGGCTAGGTGACTAAATTTTAATTTTAAGTCCATCTTGTCCGTCGTATTTTTCCTTTTTTTACGTAATCAAAAAATAATGTACCTACCTACGTCTATAATTTTTTTCTATCTTACTAACTAACTATCTTACGGACTAAATTGAATTTTGATTTTAATTACCCCCCGCCCCGTCATCATGACCATTATATTTACCTGATTTTACTAAAATTGATAGGAGACTATCGATTCTCCTTTCAATCTTGGGAGATAAGCATTTCATGGTGGATGGCGCTAGTAGGTAACCTCGGGTGTATTACGCACCCACTGAAGACATTTTTCAAACACGTGATTAAATAATATATTTAGGTCTTCTGTAGCAACACAGAAACTACTTTTTTTTCTCCATTGTGCCTAAGTACCTATTTAATATATTTGTCTATACTTACCTACTATAATCACAGCTGTAATTATGTAGTTGTTAATATTAGTTTATAGTGAAGATTATGATGATTAATTATTTGACGAGTCTCATATTTAAAAATAGCTAATACAAAAAACGCTTTGTCCATTCTATTTATTATTTTTTCACATTAACGTATCTACCGTTTACGTAAATATTGTCCAAAAAATAGAAATTATTACTTAATTTATAATTATCTACGACCTACGACTTATACCAAATTTCCTTAGAAATTGCTTTAAATTGTTAAGTTGTATAATATTTTGTGTGGTACAAAAAGGTAATTAATTTAAGCTTGTGTCGTTAAAGTGGCCATTAATTTCGATATTACGTTAATGTAAAATAGTTTTAAGCTATTATGATGATAACAATAATTGTATCGGAATTCAATAATTTCAATAGACAGAAATAAAAGTGTTAATATTATTTTTTTGTCTTTCATTTCATTTAAAAAAAAAAAAAATTATTAAATTTTTCTCTGTCTGTCTCTCTGTCGGTCTGTCTGTCTGTTTGTTCCGGGTAATCTCTGAAACGGCTGGCCCGATTTTAACGATAGCTGATAGCTGATGTTATAAGGAGTAGGCTTGGGCTACTTTTTATCCCAGAATTCCCGCGGGATCTCTGAAACTAACGCGGGTGAAAATATAATAATACTAGCTGTCCCCCGCGATTTCATCCGCGTTAGTTTCGGAGTTCCCGCGGGAATTCTGGGATAAAAACTATCCTATCTCTTAAGTTGGACCAAATACAACATAGTGACCAAATTTCACCATGATCGATTCAGTAGTTTCGGAATCCATCGCGGACAAACAACGTGACACGTGATTTATACGTATATATATTAGATAATAATTTTGTTAGTAAGTAGGAATCTACCTCTGAAACAGTAATCATTGTAAAATTCTCAGGTGAATGTAAAAGTTTGAGAAATTCTTTGATTTTAGTAACTTGATCACGCATGGGCAGATTTTGATGAAATTTAGCACACTAAGACGTAGGATACTTTTTATCCTAGAGTTCCTGAGGGAATCCCGAAATACACCCCGGTGAAGCTGCAGGGAACAGTAATCCATGAACTATGAACAAACTATAAGAAAACTAGATAGGTAAGTAAGCACATTAAAATACAATTTGGACCGATTAAAGTGTGTTTTCGGAAGTCATACACATAACATAATAAATCCGTTTACAAATTGATCGTAGTTAATTAACACGACAACATGTAGTTATCTATAGGGTATTGCACTCATTATTAAAGTACGGTTGACTAAGGGGAAATTTCAAATGGAGCTGCGCGTATACGCAGCCGAGGCGTGAAACGCTTTCGATTTTCAGGACAAACCGTTCAGGGTACTAGAGGTTTCACTATCGATTACCGTCGAAGTTACGTTCGTGCAGAACTTCACTACAGTAGTTTGAGTTAAAATTTCAATTACTCAAAATTAAATTTTATCACGACACACATTGAAATTGAAAGAACTTTATTTGACACAACATATAGAGATCAATAAAAAACATTACATGTGTATATAAAAAATATAGAAACATAAGAGCGATGTTTAGTTTAATTCCTTGCAGATATTTTATTATGGGTGCCTATATTGTACGAGAAAAAAAATTGTCTATTAAATCTAAAATACGTACAACTCAATAGGGATGTTGACGACTTATGAAAATCAAAATTCTTATTAGTACGTCAGTTAGAAAAAAAATAAACACGTATTTTTTGATTTTTCAAATAAATTAAAATATACAGAGATAAAGCGCATTAAAGTTTAGGGTGGGGGCTCGTGACGTCATTCACCGTTATAAGCCACCGTAAAAACTGCACCGGTTAGTGACATCAACTCAATGTATCACCGTTTTTTTTTGATTACGTAAAAAAAGAAAAAAATACATGTTCAATATTTATTATTAATCTACAAGACGGACTAAAAAAAAATTTAATAGCAATATCCAAAAGCGGGATTTATGCTGTCAGAAAAGAAATTATTATAGGTGTAAGTATTTTATTAGGTAGGTAATTGTGATTAAAGTTACTGGTGGTATGCAGTTTTCCGCCGAAATTTTATTCTGACGCATTGGCGTGTTGACATTTTTCAGCTACATGTTAGTTTTGGTACCTAGGTAGGTACCTATTAAAATTTCGACTTCAACGTGTAAACAGTTCTTTTATAAAGAAGTACCTAGTATACTATTGTAGCGAACTCTTAGTAGGGGTCCGCGATCTGCAATGTTCGCCTTAGAAGTGCATCTTTAACACCGTGACGGTGCGCATTCAGTCCTCACTCGCTCCGCATACAACACTTGCATTTCGTAAAATGATAAGTTTTCAATATCATTATAGTACCTATCAGTGAATTCTTGAAAAATGTACATTAAAATATTTGACTTACGCGTTGCAATTTTGACGCTGTTGATTCTAAATCAATGTAATGTAGACGGAAAGAAGGTTAAGAAGAACAAAAACTCAAAAACCAGTGAAGGCGATGAGACTACTCCTCAGCCTAACGTTGTCACCTATTCCACGTTCGGTTTCAACGATGTCAGGAACTACGATGGGTTCGTGCCAAGTTCGCCTGACTACGTCAACTATCTTAACGGATACAACCAGGAATCTTCGACGAGGCTCTACGCACCAGCCTTTCCTACAGCACTAGATTCAACCGGATCTGAATACAGCGATTTTGGTTCACAAACGGGAATAGGACATTCCTCAAAGCTAGAAAATACAAACGGAGGACCAGAGAACAGTATGTTACAATATAATTCTAACTCAAATTTTTTTAACACACCATCATTTGATAGTGATAAAAAGAGCAATTTGGCTTACAATAATAACCAGGCGTATAGTGAAGGTTCAATTGACACACCAACGTATGGAGCTAAAATAAACTCGAAAAGTAGACACAAATTGTTGGATAATTTTAACGATACAACAAATAATTTCAATAGTTTAGCATTTGATCCGACTGGAAATAGTTTTTCACATTTTGCCGATGTTCAATCCACTTTGCAAAGCAAACCGTTTTCATTTAGTGAATCTAAAGAGCAAAACCGTTACAATTATGATCAAAATTTTCCACATACAGGTTTTGAAGATTATTCGAAACCAATGACCACTTTGAGCCCTATTAGTTCACAAAAGTTTCCAAAATTTATGGATTTTACGCAGTTTAAGCATAATTATCCAACTGAAGATAATAGTAAACTCACATCATCTGATGGTATTATGTCGAGTCAATCTTCTTTTACATCACCCGATGGTGTAATATCTAGCCAATCAAAACTTCCAAGTGTGAATTTATATAAAAACAACTATGAAAATAATAAAGAAAGTAAATTTAATATGAAACCATTGATACTGAATGAAGCTTACAGCAACAAAAATAGTGGAAATGACAAAGAGAATGATGAAACGAAGTCAAATTCGTACTTCAATCAACCATATTTAGGTCATTCAGTCAGTAGCGTAATACATAATAAGAAGCTCCCGAATCCTAATCATAAAGATACTATACCGAAAACTAAACCCTGGACGTTGAATCAGTACAACAATGACTTCAAAAGTTGGCAGAGCCCTTTAAAAGGATATGAATTCTCTACTAACGTCAGTAACGCGAGCTTTAAATATGACTTTAGCTCAAACAAGGTGCCCTCTATTAGCAACAATGATGAAGTCGCACCAGCGAGTAGCAATATCGATCTTACTGATGCAGGATACTCAGGTGTCGATTTTTCTAATTTTAAAAAATTGCCAGGAGTTAAAGCCTATTATGAAGATGACATAGCTAGTTTTAACAAAAATAAGTTTCAGTCTTTTAATGATGATTATATTGAGCAATTGAAAAAACTTTACAAGAACCCAAGTGAATCTTCCAATTTGGGTAATACATTTAAACCTACTGATGCACCTCACAAGAGTCATATTAAAAAACCTCAATTCTACGATGACTTAAATGATGATATCGTTTATATACCAAAGAAACCAAATAAGCACAGTTATTTTAAGCAGTCTGATAGCAAACCAAATGATTGGGACCATTTTAATAAGTACAAACCTTATAGGGTAAAAGAATACCCTGATTGGAATAAAGAAATTTCTCAAAACAGATTTAAATCTGAAGAGGATCTACTTGGTTTAAGGACTCATGATACATCTTATTCTTCGTACTCATCCAATCACAGACCTATCAAAGATGATGTTTCCGTGGGAGATTATAAAAAACTTGCTGAGAAATGGCGGCAATCGTACTTGAAGGCTAAATATAATAAAGTTTATAATAATCAAGATTTTGAGACGTATGCCACTGAAGAAAAGCCAGTCCACGTGCCCGTTCCAAAGGCATATCCCGTAAGTCACTTTTTATAACATTAGTAATGATAATTAGGTACTAACGTAAATGTATTGATTGGTACGAGTTTTTATGTACCTATTAAACATTATGTTTAATGAATTTGAGAAACGAATAATTTTAACGACTTTTTCTTTTACATTGCTGAGATTGCTTGTGTACATAAGGTTAAAGCACACTACAAAGAGCTTTGCTTATTGCTATGAGCCAAGAAACTCGTCGAGTGACATTTCCTATAGTGAACAGACATATTGCATGCTATCGTAGCTTGTGCAAGCTTTAGTATGGCTTTAGCCTAAAACGAGTGTCCTATACAAAAGAAAAACCAAATTACCGATATTTCAGAAAATTCACCTCTTTTTCGTCCTCTCATTGTCAGAAGTTGAATTGTCAAGAACCTTTTCTTTGTCCTTGCCTACATTATAAAATAAAGTCTTGGGCAAAATTTGTAGTTTCTAGACCCAGTGGTTTGGCTATGCATTGATTATGTTTATGTTTATGTACCTACGTACATACTCAAAGAAAAAACTAGGTACCTAAAGGAATGCGGATCGGAAAAGAATCGCTCGTCTCGCACTAATTTCTTCTTCACCTACTCTCGCCTAGTGATTCAACACATCCGACCGAGTGAAATCATGAAACTGTGTATTCTTAAGACTGCTTGCTATAGTACTCAAGGTGTAGACTGTAGATTGTTAGCTATCTATCTGTATGTGTTAATTGCTTTTTTAAAAGTAAGCTTGTAGAGTTTTGGAAACACTATTAAAATGTAGGTAACACAGTTTAATTATTTAGTTGATTGTAGTTTTGTTTGGATTTTTTAATACATTGCCAACTTAATTAACACTCAAAACTATTTTGAAGTAACCGTTCATTTGTCTACTAAACTCGACGTAGGTACTATCTAATTAGGTATATGCTTTTTTCAAAATGTATTTCCTAAACTACTTATACCTAAATTTTCTTGAACAGCAATCAAATAATACCTATAATAAATAATTACCTCGATGCGTCTTTCATAACTGTTTCGGTGGTATTTTATCAAAATCTTCTAATTTCTTAAAAACATAATTCTTATAATTTGGTACCTATATTTAGATCTTGCTAAAAAAATCTTGCAAAATTTTTTACGATTTTGGACCTAATAGTTTGGGCTGTTCGCTGATCGTCCGTCAGTTTCTATACTTTCTTCTCTTTTTTTATAAGTATTTATACTTTTGTCAATTTACGAGTATAGGTACTACAAGCTTTCACAGATTCATATATCAATTTTTTTTGCACTATCGAGACGTTATTCTACTGGAGTCTAAAGTCCAGCAAAAAAAAAATATAATAATGGGTAGGTATCAATGATTTAAAGCAATTGTTCTTGTTAAAATACTAGAAAGTGAGAGTCCCTGTTGTGGTGTAAACACCCAAGAAAACGATACGACGTAGATAACCATTGGTTAGGTGCTAATGTTATGTCTTGCAGACCTTCAGTCTTCAGTCACGGTACATTTGCTCGAAGTTCATTGTCTTTGCAGTGAAAGTTATTTTGTGCTTTTTTATTTATCGATCTCTATTATCCGATTTCAACGCACGCACATTGCGAATTCTTAATGACGGATGATGATTTCCTTGATTAATGATTTTGAGTAAAATTTATTATGACATTGAAATGTTTCGGTCGCATGTGAAAATGAGCTCGACTAGTTTCCACTCAAGTAATCATCAAGAAATTAATCTTTAGGTACCTACTTAATTACTCTTTGCGTGTAGTCAAATGTAAATTAACAAGAAATTGGAATGTTGTTAGCTTCCGCAATCAAGTAAACGTTTTAATATTTTCTACCGCTATTACATGATTGTTAACGATTTACTATAATTCCTTTTTGACTTTTTAGAATATTATAATTATTTAGAATATATTTTTAAAGCACATACCTATACAGGTTTTTGCCTACTAAAAGTGATTTTCGATACCTGTCTTCCAGATCGAAATCCCACACCCGGTGATAATTCCGGTACCGCAACCGTATCCGATCCAAGTGCCCGTGCCAAAACCGGTAGCAGTGCCCGTAATTCAGGAGATATCGGTACCGATTGAGAAGCCGGTACCGTATCCTGTTGTCAAAAAAATTCCATATCCCGTAGAGAAACTCGTGCCTGTTACTGTAGAGAAACAGGTCAGTTTTCTTTCAAATTCACTGTTGTAATTTAATAATTAGTAAAACTGAAAAAATGAAAATAAAAGCCTGAACATAATATGTTCCAAAAAGAAGTTTCAGTTTCTTTGTAAAACATAGGTAGTATGTGATTTAACCAATCCTTTGGGATAAAGGGAAAGCTATAAACTCGTAGCTTCGGGAAATAACTTTTCACTGACCTAAATAGACGAACTTTCATAACATTATATGGATTTGTGAAATGATTGTTTTTATTATTTCACTATGGCAGCTAATGTTATGAACTGAAGATTTATTGAATTGAAAAGGGCTAATAATAAACAGTTATGCTGAATGAGTATTCAAAGCAAGGTCGGCTAACAACAAAAAAAAAAGAAATAACCTAGGTACAAAGTTTTCGTTTCTTTCTTTACTTGCATGGTAACAAAGCGCATGTCTTTGTATCATAGGCGTTGACAAAATTAATTGCTAAAAACCCTCAAGAATATTGATTTTTATGTCCTCTCAGTCTCATAAAATTCATTTCTATCACAGATACCAGTGCCAGTGGTAAAGCCGTACGCAGTCCCAATCCCACATGTGAGGCCCGTGTTCCACCACTCCAAGCACACGCGAGAGCAGTTCTATGAGCCTGAAGACGAAGAAGATGACTACATGCCTCGACCAGAGAGCAGTGGTATACGGAGCAGCAACAAATACGCATCCTACTACAAAAGTCCTGTGAGGTAGGTTAAAAAAAAAATCACCAGTAGCCTAAAATCCTGGATGCTACATGGAATAAAAATAAAACAAAATCATATCGGACTTCATATAATAATAACTTAGTTACTAAATAACCGCAAATGCAAAAGCAAAATTCTTCTTCTATGAATCTAGACATCAAAAAGAACAAGCTGAGAAGAAAAAGTATCCAAGGAAACGAATAAATAAATTTGTTATTATGCATCTTTGTGTAGTTTAATAAGGCTTCTTGGACTTTAGTTCTAACGTTCCTTCCATAAAAACTTTCACCATCCCCTTTTCTCTCTCAGGGGATGAATTTTCAGAAACCTATTCTTAATGCTTTCTTACATTATAAAAAGAAGTCTTTTGCAGAATATGATTAATTTTTTACTCTGCTACTTCTGTTACACAGTCAATAAAATTATTGATGACGTAACAAAAATGTGTGAAAACAAAAACATAGCGTGATATATTATAATCAACGAAATAGATACTACTTATGTGTACATTTCTAATTACTTAAAATTTTTGAAATGCACCAATACACGATTGTCTGTTTAATATAGCAATCAACGGCGACACGCAAAGGCGTCAAGTTAAAGTCGTTTCATTCTTTAATACCTACTGGGCCTCTACGTACCTATAACTTCAAAGTCACCTTACATACGTTTTTAATATTAAGTTTTTTATGGTAAATATTATTATTTATAATAGACTAGCTGTTCGCCGAGGTTTCGCCTGCGTTGATATAGGTACAACGTATATGCAAAAATTTATAGTGATAAGTTAAGTAGTTACTTAGCGTGAAAGCGTTACAAAAACAAACAAACTCACATTCACTTTTATAATACTAGTCACGACTATTATTTATAAAAGATTTCGTTTTTGTATTTCCAGTTCACGAAACACATATCGCAGGCCATCTAGAGTTCCATACTACGACAGCATCAAAGGACGGTCGCCGGTGCGTCGTCCATCCACCACAAGAGAGCATCGATATGCAAGAAAGCCCACAGCAATTAGGGACACGCGGTACTACGCGCCGTCCACACCGCAACACTTCGATTACGAAGAATACACGCCGGAAGAACGCAGCGATCGTCACTTCCGTTGCAAAAGGATTGGCCATATTTGCTGATCGTGAGCTGTTAAAACTGCTCGTCGGAGTGAACGTATCGCACCCTCAGTGGAGAAAAAGCATAAGTAATTTTACTTCAAAATGTCTCGTTTACTTTAATCGTTTAAGATAAAATTGACATTTGAGGTAAAATTACTTTTATCTTTTTTCAACTGAGGGTAGGTACGGTCTAGGTTAATAGTCAAAAATGTCGCTAATAAGCGACCTTAAGTTGGTGATGATTGCTAAGCTCATAAAGTAGATAGAGTCATAGATAATATAACGATTTACGAGTAGGTAATTTGGTTTGGTTTGGCGTCGATAAATTACGCTCTTAAATTATTAAAATTAATTGTATAAATAATTAAAAAAATAACTTTATGTATTTTTTGATATGTAGGAAGATAAAAAGTGAAGGATAGCCTCCTTCAATATGTCCCTCGTTAAATTCAATTGATTCATTTGCAAGAACATGGTATAAAATGGCGTTACTTCAAAATTGATTCAACATTCTGCCGTTGCCGGCATGTAAATGTCATCTTAAACAAAGAATATAATATCTTGAATACCTACCTAATTAAAAATTAATATAAAAATGAATAGCGAAATTTTAAATGTCAAGACTGCAATCTATACCTACCTACATCTACATCTACTTACATCTCTTTCGATATCGTCGTAATGTCAAAGCGTTTTTTTTGTATGGAAAATGAACGACACTGGATAGATGGCGTTGTTCATTTTCCATACAAAAAAACGCTCGATATCGAAAGGACGAGAGCGAAAAAATTCGTGCTCCCCCTACTGAAACTTGGAGGGTGTGTTCTTTGTATGACGTAGGCATCCGATAAGAAGGTTGCAAAGTTTGTATGGAACAATTCCGTGGGAACTCCGAAATTATCGCGGGTAAGACCGCGTGGGTCAGCTATAGTAAGATAATAATAATAACAATAAATCAGCAGTTCAGAAAAAAAAACACATTAAATAATTCAAGATGGTTGTTGCCAAAAAGAACGATTACTATTTAACAAACAAAGATTTAAGCTTACACCTTGCTTAAATTTGACGATTCTCATTAGATTATAACGAATAAGTAGGTATTAATGTTGATGTAAAGTTTACCACTTTATAAAGTATGTTATTAATTAATAATAATGTTATTAATTATTGATAATAATATCTTTCCATATCATTCTCTATTGGACTAGGTTTATTTTTTTGATCAATATCTAATTTTGAAATACTCAGCCTCTTAATCAATGTGCCAATTTTTTAAATTTTTATTAATTTTCGTTTATTGTTTTCGTTTATGAAGTGTTTCAATAATCTAAATAATAATATTAAGAAATACTTAAAAAATAAATCATATACAGAATAATAATAAAACTAATCGAACAGACTACATCTGTAATTTCCTTATTTTCCTTTTACCTCCTATAATTTGAGACAACAAATAATAAGGAGTAAGTACCTAAACTCCAGTCGTGCGTCGGCGCTGAGATACCTACACACTTTTTTACATTAAATTTTTACTAAACTTTAAATAAAATCCAATAACGAGTTTTATGATGGTTTCCGGTTCATAAGCTGGTATGTTTGGAAAAATCCTTGAATAGCAAATAATAGGTGAACCTATAATACCTGTGTACACAGTCAGCAGCAGAAATATGTAAATGCTTTTGACAGTCATCGAATCTTATTTGCTTATTGCAATAGTAATAAAGTTCAAAGACTGACTAAACTGTTTCCATATTGCTGCTGCAGACTGTACCTCTAATAACCTTGAATAACATGGCGCTGCGTGTTATACAGATGAATTTTTAAAATGGACGTGGATGGCCAAATCCGAAAATACGAAGAATAGCGTAAAGTGCTCAAAGAAGTCTCGGGGTTACTTTTGATAAAAACTAAAACCGTTTACTCAAATTTTTTATTCTTTAACCGACTTCCAAAAAGGAGTAGGTTCTATGTTCAATTGTATGTATGTTTTGAAAGGGTATACTCCCAATTAGGTCCCATTGCCACCAAGTCGGGATCTGATGATGGGATCTTGGAGAAATCGAGGGAA
The DNA here is from genome assembly GCA_907165275.2 of Zygaena filipendulae. NCBI lineage: Eukaryota > Metazoa > Arthropoda > Insecta > Lepidoptera > Zygaenidae > Zygaena > Zygaena filipendulae. The sequence continues at coordinate 10,949,590 of OU015654.1, forward strand.
CTCTTCAAAAATTATAGGCACACCTATGGCGATTTGGGTATTTTTTATAGTAAATCGTTCATTTGCTTTCGGAAAGCAAAATTTGAAGAAGTGGAACTGATGATGAAGACCACAGGTGGTCATCGGAACAACTCACAAATAATACGTATTTCACGGGTTCCGATTGAGGCGATTTCGAAAATTGTTTTTTTGTTTGAAAGGGGATACTCCCAAATTGATTCCATTGTCACCAAGTCGAGATCTAATGATGGAATCTTGGAGTAATCGAGGGAACTCTTCAAAAATTATGAGAACACTTATAGCGATTTTTGTATTTTTTATAGTAAAACGTTTCTTTGCTTTCGGAAAGCAAAATTTGAAGAAGAGGAATTGATGATGAAGACCACAGATGGTCATAGGAACTACTCAATAATGGGTATTTCACGGGTTCCGAATCGGTAACTTTAATATGGTTTCTAAACAATTTATGCCCGTCACAGTGTATATGGTGAATTGGAACTGATGGTGATGTACTAGGAGAACTCCTCAACAATTAACGTCCCTGCGTCGGGAAAAGCAATATTTTGTAAAAGGTGATGAGCAGTTGACATTAGGCTATTGTAACTTAGAGAAATTACGAACTAAGTCACTTAAAAGCGAGAAATAAACAAAATTAATTTTAAGAAAAAAATTAAAACCGACTTCCAAAAACACAAAACTAAAAAACTAAAAATAAAAAGCTAAAAATAACAAAATACCGATTTAATCCAAAAGACAAAAACACACGTAATATTATTATTGGTTTGTGTTACCACTGATCGGTATGAAGTCGGTGACAAGCCAAATATGGAGGGGGAAGATGGGCTAAGTCGACTCCCGCCACCAGCTCTTCGTTAGCAGAACAACCCAAGTGGGCAGACATCAGCGGGCTTGTCACCGAATTCAAACCGATCAGTGGTAGCACAAACCAATAATAATATTACGTGTGTTTTTGTCTTTTGGATTAAATCGGTATTTTGTTATTTTTAGCTTTTTATTTTTAGTTTTTTAGTTTTGTGTTTTTGGAAGTCGGTTTTAATTTTTTTGTTAAAATTAATTTTTTTTTACTTAGCTGATCCAAAACCATTTGAAAAAAAAAGATACCTACCTAATTCCATATCAATTATTTGATGCCTCTTGTATTGTTTTAGTTCAAATGTAAAGCAAAACTTTCGCTTTAAGACCCACAATTTTTGAATTATTTGAATAGTGTAACCATTCAAAAACAGCTTCGTAATTCTTACTATTCAGGTAGGTAGGCTCGATCGAGAACGAACGTTATTTATACAGTGCCCGAACGCTTAATACGTACCTATATTATGTATGTACATAGATGCAAGATGCAAGATTCGGCAAGAACAAAAAGAAGAAGCCGATAAGCAATGACATGTTGCAATAGCAATAAGCCACAAAATGAAGTTATTGATAGATACCGAACGCTTTATTGAGAGTTATAGAACGTCTTTTTATTGTGTGTTTACCTTAATACATTGTTTAAATACCAACATAATGTTGAACATAAAAAAAATCACAAAAGGTGGCGCTTTAATTTTAAAACACGATTTACCCAAAATTTCTCCAGTGTGGGTTAACACACTATTGCTTATCTATGTCCAAAAAACCTTATGAGAAGATGCCTAATGATAAAAGAGGTAGAAAAAAAAATTGAATGAAGATTTCGATGAAGATTCAGATGCATGGACTAGCAGCATGCAGTGGGCTGACGACACAGCATGAAGGTTGATGAAAAGAGGTAGGTAAATGTGTCTGGCACAAGACAGGTAGCTTGATGTTAGGATATGCAAGCCCCACTTTAGATGGGAACTAGCTTCCAAGTGCAGGGGTTGTCAGAAAAGAGAGGAGAAAGATGTAGGTAGTAGGTACACCCTGCAATGGGTAATAAAGGGTTGAAGAAGTCACACTTCATTTTATATGTTTTAAACAACGACAATAATATAGTAACGATATCTTACATATTTTAAAGATAAGGCAACATAAGGCATTGCGGGACTTCGAAAGCTTTAGTTCGTCGCTCTGACTGCGTGTAACCGGTCGTTGTCGTGTCACAGCCGCGGTTCAACTGGACTGCCGTTTGATCCGTCAAGTAAGTTTAAGTTTAGATTTTTGATACAATTTGTTAGTTTAGATTTTAAAATGGAAGAAGATAAGAACGCGTTATGAATAGGTATTCACCAATATCCACTTTTAGATTTACCTATACTAATCTTTTGCAAGCAACATCTCGGTTTTAATATCATAACTATGAGTTTCCCGCGGTTTTACCCGTGTTATTTTCGGAGTTGTCGCGGGAATTCCGGGGTAAAAACCCTATTGACCCTACGTATACTATTGCAAGCCACAAATTTAAGTTATTTTTATGTTAATTAGAAATATCTACATTAATTAATTAAAGTAGGTGTCAACCTCAGACGAAATAAAGTTTTTATTTCGTCTGAGGTGTCAACGATAATCTTTATGATGTAACGTTTACATTAAAAATATGGAAGGTTAATGATAAAAGAAATAATATTAAAAAAATTGATAACGGTCTATAGTTCAACTAACTATTACTATGGTGCAAATAACAAAATAAACTTAATGATTATTATGTGCATATTTTATGAAAAGAAATATTATTATTGAAATGAAATGAAATGAAATATAGTTTATTCGTTACGACCACAATTAAATAATATGAATAAACAAAAAGTAGCATAAATCTGGGGGCACGGCAGTGCCCCCGCCAAGTCGAGCAATAAAAGCGGCACGGCCGTACTACCCTTTTCTCGAAGCAATTCAGGCCATTTTCGACCCCCTATAACTTCGTTGTGGATAAAACTAGAAGCCTGAATTTTTAGTAAACAAGCAGGTATTGTATAAAGACGGTATAATTTAAATTTCATTCAATTTGAACCAGTAGTTTAAGAATTATAACTAGTCAAAGTTTCTTAATTTTGTAGGTCACTCACTCACTCACTCACTCACTCACTCACTGACCGATCATCAAAACTCTAAGGCACTTCTAGCAGACATAGAAGTTTGAAATTTAGAATACAATTAGTGTTTATTGTATAAATCAAGGAAAAATTAAAATATCTTGCAATTTCGGTCCAGTTTTCTAGATACACTAACTGCATAAATAACTTTGTAATCCCATATAAATGTATGGAATTACAAAGTTATATATGCAGTTATATGTACCAACTGCACAAATAACTTTGTAATCCCATATAAATACATGAGACTAGCTGTTCCCCGCGGTTTCACCCGCGTTAATTTTGGAGATCCCGCGGGAATTCAGAGATACAAAGTAGTTAGTACCCTATATCCCTAGGTTTTCTTTACCCCTGACAACGTGCATGCAAAATTTCATGAGATTTCACCAGCGTTAATTTCGGAGATCCTTCGGGAATTTCGAGATAAAATTACCCTAATCTGAATGCTCCAATGATTTTCATGAAATTTTGTATACAGGGGATTTCGGGGGCCGTAAATCGATCTAGCTAGGATTCATTTCTGGAATTCCCGCGCGAACTCTGATATCAACGCGGGTGAATTAATTATTGCATACTACACGTTGTCAAGGGTACAGGAAAGGTCATAGGGTAGTACTTTTATCTCAGAATACCCGCGGGATCTCCGAAATTAACGTGGGTTAAACCGCGGGGAACAGCTATTTAAGCCGAGCGAAGCTCGGTTGCCCAGATATTAATAAATAATAATAATAAGTGTAGCTAGTTACCTACCTAGATATAAAGTGTAGATACATAGTTACCTAGACATAATTATGTTCAAAGGTACAATGGTCAACGGAATGAAAAAGCAAGAATGGGGCATGTGTTTATATTATAAAGTTGTACAAAAATCTTTCAAGTTATTGAAGTAGACTAAATTGCTCAAAGGAGGAAGACCATTTACAAAAAGAAATGAGGTCCCATCAAAAACAAACTTGTAAAAAAGTTCCAAGTCTCGCAACTCAGTTCTTCTACAGTAAAAAGTTGTGAGATCAATGTTATACCAAGTCGGTTAATTTATTCAGTGCCTACTTAAGGGTCCTTCTGTCTAAAGTTATCATGTTATAAGCTAATCTAATAACATTTTATAGTGACCATATCAAATTTAAAAATCTTTTATGTTTTAAATAGATTGATTGGCTTGGCGATCATGTGAAAACACAATTTATTTCACAAGTAATACATATTATAATTAAATTAGATAGTTTAGAACCATAATTATGTATTACATGTGAGATATATTGTGTTTTCACATGATCGCCAAGCCAATCAATCTATTTAAAACATAAAAGATTTTTAAATTTGATATGGTCACTATAAAATGTTATTAGATTAGCTTATAACATGATAACTTTAGATAGAAGGACCCTTAAGTAGGCACTGAATAAATTAACCGACTTGGTATAACATTGATCTCACAACTTTTTACTGTAGAAGAACTGAGTTGCGAGACTTGGAACTTTTTTACAAGTTTGTTTTTGATGGGATAGCATTTTACCGTTGCAAATACAATAATAACTCTGTAAGAACTTCTTACTTATTGTTATACCTACAAATCATCATAAAATTTAAATGGAATTTTTAAAGAGAAATAAATTATCTATCTATCTATCTATCTATCTATCTATCTATCTGCCTACCTATTGTTTTAAGTTTTTAAAATTACCACTTGAAACGTGTACCTAATAAGATGGAATATTTTGGTTGCATATTGAACGATTGGTGTCGGGTGTAGGTTGTACCGAGTGCACATGACGTGTCAGTCACACTCAGGAACACTTCTCACCACCATTTATAGACCATTTTGCTAACCTAAGTGGAAACTAGTTTTCAAAAGAGAGTCGCGTTTTTATCTTTATTAACTATCTTTGTTTGGGGAACAATCTAACACTGTCATTGGCGTTTCGCACAATTTAACCCTAACGTTGCAACAACTCAACTGATCACCACAAAATTTTGCATACACGTTGTCAGGGGTACAGAGATTGACCAAAAACCTGATATACCCCATTTAAAAAATAAAAAACAATATGATTAAAATATAAATTATGCCGAAAAAATTCTAAAAGTTATATGTATAACATAAGTTTGGAGGTGACCTACCTATGAAATTTCGAGCGCTATACGCCCGCGCCTTTGTGTCAATGACCGATTCGATTTTTTTTTTTACGTGCGGCGTACGCGCCAAATATATATTGTATAACAAACAACAAATATAAATATATATTTATAACAAATTTAGACATGGGCTAGTAAAAATGAAAAAAATATAACCTTTATTAAAACATGGTGCGATCGATTCGCAAGTCGATTCTGAACTTTTTTGAACTGATACTTTCTAGTTTTCAGTCAATTAGCAAGTTTCAAGCATTTAGCACGTTGTATACGTATAGGGTAATTTTATCGCGGAATTTCCGCATTCCCGCGGAAGCTCCAAAATTACTGCAAGTGAAACCGCGGGAACAGCTAGTTGATAAATTAATTGCTAAAGGCCTTTGAGTGACTGTATCGTTGATGTATCTTTATCGAATGTGACACAATAGGTATCTATGCTGCTCGTGGAACGATAATAACATGTACTAACATGTACTAAATATGTATGTGATGACAATCTCTTAGGTGTGGAGATAAAACTTCATGCCATCTAAAGGTGTTTTGTCTTATTGCGGCAGCTTTGTTTTAAAAATCTATACTTAACTAAGTGATCATTAAAGTCGACTTTGAGTGCAGCGGATCTGAAAAGTTATCTGTTTCTATGTTGCTTGGTGGTACATATTATGTATTCACGATATATATATGATATCTCTGGTAATTTATTTCCGAAACGGCTCTTACGATTTGAATTCAATTTTGTATTTAGATGGGTAAGGGTTAAAGTGCCTTGCCTGAAAATAAGAGATTTTATAAAAAAAAGTATTTTAATATCAACTAGTCTTCGCTACTCAAGATATCAATAAAATCTATCTCCATAATCATATTATCAAAATGTCTGTTGATATCTTTATAAATAATATTTTCTTGTCAACTCACATATTATTGTTTTGTTGCCATCCTATATTAGCATTATGATCCGAAGGCAAGTGCATAATATTGGATTGCGCGGTCTTTGATGATTATAACTAGAGTTATTTCCTCAACACATCAATATCTTCATTTTCATCACTACGTTTGTTATTGATATTGTTTACAGATATGTTATTATTAACCATTATTAATTATTATCACTGTTAGGTTTATCAATATATATTTACAAAAGTGCTCTTGGCATTATCTCCACTTTCTTATTAACCCGTAATGGTAAAGACCAGTAGATATATGTATATACTTGTTCGAAATCAGTTTTGCAACGTAACTCTTAAAGATTTACTGCAAATATTTGAGTCAAAATACACTTATTACAGACAGAGTCTGTGATATTTTGGGTGCTTCATGTTATATCGTGGATGTGATCTATTTTTTTATGGATCTGATCCAAAGAATAGGTAATTAAATACCTGCATGTTGAGACACGCCCTAAATTTTAAATAATTTTCCTTCTTTCATTATGTTTTCAGATCAAAATGAGAGTCATTTGTCTCATCGTCGTCATAGCATTGGTAACTGCATGCAAAGCGGCAACACCAAATTTAAGGTTCGAATGGAAGGAGATATCTTATACATGGGATTCCCCACAAGACAGAGAAAATGCCATACAAAACGGAATGTATGAGCCAACGCATAATTCTATACTGGGACTTGCAAGATGGAAAGACAAGCTATTCATTACAGTGCCGAGATGGAAGACTGGTGTCGCTTCATCCCTTAACTATATTAATGTAAATGGAGCCATGGATCAACCCTTAATACCATACCCCTCGTGGAAGGACAACCTTATAGCTGACTCTGCAAAGGAACTGCCTACGAACAGTTCCATTGTTTCAGTGTTCAGAGTTTATGTCGATGCTTGTGATAGGTTGTGGGTTATGGATACTGGAATAGCTGATAGACGCGGTAAGATTGAAGATAATCATGCACACAATTTTAATAGATAGTTAAAATATTGCTACATAGTTTTTGGTAAATTCTAATTAATAAGGATAATTCAGTCATCGTAATAATTATGCAAAAAATCGTAAAATTAACGTGATAAAAAACTATTCGTATAGATTATAGTGATATACTTATAAGATTATCATACCACAGACCATACATTTGCAGAATATTTAGTTTAGTATAGGTCCTATCCTATCCTATCCTATCATGGAGGACGATGTCCATGTCCTACATAAGTACCTACAAACTATGAAAACATCGACTTCTAGTAATGGATGGATGATCATTTAATAAACAAGCAACTTTGAGTAGGTATTTTATCATTAAACTTATTTACTAATTTGCATAATACACACATCAAAAGTGTCTAGGGATCAACATATATTTTTGCAATAACTTTTCTCCTGATTGATATTAATTAAAATTTTCTTTAAGGATTCATCAAATAAAGTGTTTTCGTTTGTCACAGTAACGATAAACCAAGTCACCTTTGCATTAATAAAGAAATTTGCCATTTTCCTAATAAAGGGATTTTTGACATTTGAACCACTAACATTAACGTTCGAAAAAAAGACTGAAATAACAGTTTTCTTTAAAATTTTATTGGGTAACTTAAACAATTAATAATCCGTGTTTCTACCGCGAACACTAACAACACAAGAACATCGGTTTGGCATACTCAAAATGAGTTCATCCAAATCACGCTGTGGAATGGCCGCCCATGTTCGTTGCAACAACAAAAAAAGGTCTTCTTGCGACTGGATACCCTCCATATTCGGCAGAGCTCTTCTCTGTAGCATATCCCATGTGTACACGCATCACTCGCATGATATAGGTGGAGGCGGGGCGCGAGGGGTCCCGCATGCGGCCAGCGGTGGCCACCCCTCCACACTCTCAAGATTCAACTGTAGCACGGCACACGATTATCCTTTTGACTTTTGTTTTTTGAGATTATACAAATTATTATAAAATAGCAACGTGTAGTTTAACTAATACTCGCCCCTTCATATGGCGACCGTCTAAATCAAGAAATACTGCATTTTCGGAGAATTACACCAGTATTCGACGCGGGAATTTGTGCAGCGATACCTATCGACCTCTGACCCGAAGCATCGAATAATTTGGAAATAAGGCAGATTTTGGACTATTGGAGGAAACAATCATCGTGGAAAGCTACTGTTACCCCATTTGGATGACTATCTACCCTGTAACGCACGAAACTTCCAAGCAGAAAGAAGGGATTGCAACAAATACCTAGTGCGACACGTCTGGAGGTCAAACCGAGGGAAGTACGCTCGTTCCTATGTTCCAATCCAAATTGCCCCCCTTTGTTTGTGAGAATATAATGATAATCTTCCAAAGTTGAATCATTTAATTTTTGGCGAGGTTTAGTGGTGAATTTACACGTTAAACCGCACATTCCGATCTGATGACGTCAGAGTGAGTTATTCACATTTTTGTTAGAATCTAAGTGCCTAAGGCGCTAAGTTCACCCAAATAATAGCTGTCCTTTGTACATAGCAGTGAATTCTATAGGGATTACTCCAATTTAATAGGTGCAAAGTACAGTGATTTGTATACTTTCTCAACACTGATTTATGTACCTACCTACCCAGGAACTTTTAATTGCGCTGCAAGTTGCAACGCTGTCAATTTGGGTATGTTTTGTTATTTTAATCGTGCTAATGCCATTTGCTACATATTTTGATTGATTTGCTTGTATTTTTATTGCACATCATAATTTGCATTGCTATTTCGTCATATTTTTAAATTATTTTGTGCCCAATTTTGTGGCCACTTTTTGCAGTGAAATTAAACATTTTTTCTCAATAAAAATAAATAAATAAATAAATAAATAAAAAATAAATAAGTAAATGAAATAAAATAATTTAAATTAATTTCACACGACTCAGCGTTTATCCACGAATCATATAACCTTTGCTTTAACGCCTTTTTCTCCGAAATTCCAGGATACCTATAACTTAACTCGGCAAGTGAGCGAACGAGTCGTCAATAGTGCAATACAAGTACTCGGTCGCAGGCGCAGTGGAGCTACGAGTGGAGCGTAAATAACATCTGGGTTTGGCGTGAAAAATTTATTGCAAAGTTCATTATTATAACTATTGTTGCGTTTTCATTTTATATAATCGGTATTTATATTTATAACGTGGTAGGTCTTTAAATTCATAATGCCTACAGATGATAAATATATGCATCTAACAAGAAGACGCGGAACTATTAAGGGTCGCTTGACCAAGCTCGATCAATATACGCAAACAATATTAAAAATAGATTTGAAAAGCTTTAGTAATGTGCAATGTTTAGAAATACAAAAGCGTTTAGATAAATGTCTTGAACTAAATTCGGAGTATAACGATATACAGACTCAAATTGAGGATCTTTGTATTAATGAGTCTGAAACAGACGAACAGGTAAACGAGCGAGACACATTCGAAACACAGATTATACACCTAACTTCAATATTGCAGGACATTCTTGAAAGGTTATCTAAATCAAAGCCTACCGAGAGTTCAGGTGGCTCGGAGACTCAAAATACGGGTCAGTCAAAGTGTGGTAATTCACATTCCATTAAATTACCAACCATAAAATTACCCACTTTCGATGGTTCCTACTTAAAATGGCTTGAGTTTCGGGATACATTTCAATCATTGATCAGTTCAAATGAATCTATACCAGACATTAACAAGTTTCATTACCTTCGGTCCTCCCTGGAGGGCGGGGCCACGGAGGTCATACAGTCTTTGGAGTTCACATCTGCTAACTATAAAGTTGCGTGGGATTTGTTATGTGCTAGGTATGATAATAAGAATGTACTCATAAATAATCATTTAAAAGCACTATTTAAAATTAATTCACTAACTAATGAATGTTACAAGTCTTTACGTTCGTTGGTAGATATTGTTTCAAAAAATTTACGTGCACTCAATACCCTGGGTCAGCCGACTGAACAGTGGGACTGCTTGATTATTTTCATGGTTTCAGCGAAATTAGATAGTACCACAAATAGAAAGTGGGAAGAACACAAAAATAATTTGTCTAATTTACCTACTTTAGAGGAGTTTTACTCGTTTATCAGAAATCGTGCTGATATTTTAGAAACTACTTCCGTCGTGCGAAGCGACAAAGGAACAACAAATAATACGAACAAAAATAATAATTATTTTAAAAATCAAAATAATAACAAAGAATTTAATAAATCGAATTCCTTTGTCGCTTCGACTGAAAATGTATGCGATTTTTTATGTTTGATTTGCAACGAACAAGGACATCGCGTTTATAATTGCATGAAATTTAAAAATTTAGATATTCAGGATCGACTGAAGGAGGTGAAGAGATTGAGGTTGTGTTCTAACTGTCTGTGTGAAGGGCACAAAACTTTCAATTGCCGTCATAAGGGTGTTTGTAGAATTTGCAAAAAGAAGCATAATACTTTGGTACATTTGCCAAAACAGGGACAAATTCAAACTAATAATACAAGCTTACCTGTAGCTTCTGCTCAACCCGCGGCTGCGGTCCCAGTCTCGCCCCCGGTCTCCCTATCAGCTGTGTCTGTCAGCCCACAAGTGCTTTTGAGCACTGCGATTGTTCAAGTTGTTAATGAAAACAATAATCAAACTTACATTGCGCGCGCGCTCCTTGATACGGGGAGCCAATCTTCTTTTATTACAGAGCATCTGAAAAATAAGATTGCACTAATTTCTACATTTTGTGAGCCATTGCGAATATCAGGTATTAATAATCTTACCTTTAATATTAATGAGCGTTGTGTAATAAAAATAAATTCACGTACTAGTTCTTTCAGTACTAAAATGAAATGTTTAGTTGTACCACATATTACGGGATTATTGCCTAGTTTGCCGGTCAATATCCAAGAGTTAATCTTGCCAGATAACATTGAGCTCGCAGACCCAAATTTTCATCAACCCTCTGAAATAGATATACTTTTAGGGGCTGATGTGTTCTGGAGTATAGTAGGGAGCAAGCGTCTCTCGCTGGGAAAGGGTAAGCCAATATTACTGACATCTGAACTTGGGTGGTTAGTCAGTGGCCCTATAGGTAATGGTAGCCCCAGTCACGTGACTTGTAACTTTAGCAGGCAAATTCAAGATGGTTTACAAAGGTTCTGGGAGATAGATGAAATACATCCATCTACAAAACTTTCCTTCACCCCGGAAGAAAAAATATGTAACAAACATTTTTTAGAAACCCACAAACGTCTCTCGAATGGTAGATTTTCAGTCAAGTTTCCACTTAAGGAACAGCCAGAGGACGTTTTAGGTGATTCTTTTTATTTAGCGAAAAAACGTTTCATTAATTTAGAAAAGAAATTTCAAAGAAATTGTCAATTAAAAGAAGAATATTCTAAGTTCATACAAGAATATCAACAGTTAGGTCATTTGACCGACATAGATAAGCCTCAATTCGGTTATTATTTACCGCATCACGCCGTACTTCGTGAAAAGAGTGAGACGACAAAGTTGCGAGTAGTGTTTGACGCATCGGCTAAAACAACGACAGGGAAATCTTTTAATGATATCCAATACGTAGGCCCGGTCGTTCAAGACGATCTCATCTCTATTTTGTTGCGTTTTCGCACCCATAGGTATGTCATAACGGGTGACATACAGAAGATGTATCGACAAATCGAAATCGATGAGTCGCAACGCCATCTACAGCTCATCTTGTGGAGGGATGATCAATCCCAACCCATCAAGGTCAAGCAGCTCAATACCGTCACTTATGGGACGGCTTCTGCGCCTTACTTGAGCACAAGATGTCTTCAACAGCTGGCACTTGAATGTACTGATGCTAAGATTGCAAATATAATCGAGCACGACATTTATATTGATGATTTAAATACAGGGTGTCAGTCTGAAAAGGATGTCAAGGCTATTTTCGATGGTGTGAAACAAGTGTTGTCTTCAGCATGTTTCCCTTTGCATAAAATTCGCACCAACTGTCCGAAGGTGCTACTAGGCGAAACCACTTCTGAAACATTAGATTTGTGCAAAAAGTCTACTGTTTTAGGACTTAATTGGTCTCCTACACCGGACATACTTCATTTTTGTGTAAATTTGGACACAAATAGAAAAATCACAAAGCGAACTATTATTTCATTAACATGCCAGATTTTTGACCCCTTGGGGTTATTATGTGCCTGTGTTATCAGGGCGAAAATTATTTTGCAGCTGCTCTGGAACGAGAAGCTTGGCTGGGATGATCCAGTTCCTCATAACATTGTCCAGCGTTGGACAAGTGTTTCAAATAATTTGAATCTATTATCTAAGATAACTTTACCGCGGGGTGTCATTTGTGATCTTCCGGTATCGGTCGATCTGCATTGTTTTGTGGACGCTTCGCAAGAAGCTTATGGTGCCTGCGTCTATTTGCGTTCGGTCGATAAAGGCAGCAGTGTATTGGTCAGGCTATTATGTGCCAAATCTAGGGTTGCACCCCTGAAATCAATAACCATACCCCGATTAGAATTGTGTGGCGCTTTACTTGGAGCTCAATTGTCAACCAAAGTTCTACAGTCTATTAGGTTTCCTATAAAACAAAAATTTATTTGGACTGACTCGACAGTTGTGCTCGGATGGATTAAATCGCCACCAAAACTTTTGAAAACTTTCGTGGCAAACCGAGTGATTGAGGTAAACGAACTTACCCAAGGGTTCTCATGGAGACACGTGTCGACCGATGTCAATCCTGCAGATCTTGCTTCCAGGGGCGTAGATCCTCAGCGTCTGCAGGTCGAATCTTTGTGGTGGGAAGGACCTTCCTTTTTACGGAAGGATCAATCTGAATGGCCGCAAGAACATCTTAAGATGTCTATAGATTTGCCGGAACTAAAGGCTCATGTTCAGGTTGAAACGGCCAAAGATTCAATCAAGAATCCTTTGATTAACTTCTCGAAATATTCTGTTTTCAAACGCTTGAATCGTATATTCGCGTATGTTTTACGTTTTGTGGTAAATTGTAAAAAATCCAACATTAAAGTTACTGGAAGTCTACAGACCCACGAGTTACAAAAATCAAAAACAATTTTAATTAAACTTTGTCAACAAGAGTCTTTCCACGAAGAGCTTTGTATACTGTCCAAGGGAAATGAATTAAATAAAAAATCAAAACTATTATCTTTAAACCCTGTAATTGATGATGATGGCTTATTAAGGGTTGGTGGCCGTATGCAAAACTCACCGTTTGATTTTAATAAAAGACATCCTATTTTATTGAGCGCCAAGCATGATTTTACTAAAACATTAATGCGTCATGAGCATAATCGCCTATTTCACGCAGGTCCACAGCTGCTTCTCTTTTCCATTCGGGAAGAATTCTGGCCTATCGGTGGGCGACACTTGGCTCGCGCCGTTGTCAAAAAGTGCGTTATTTGCACTCGTTATCGTGGGAAGATTGTTCAGCCACAAATGGGTAATCTACCTGCAGTTAGAACACAACCTACCTTTCCCTTCTATTCCACTGGGACAGATTTCGCTGGACCCTTTCAAATTTCTAGCAAAAAGGGAAGAGGGAACCGTATTTCGAAGTGTTATCTTTGCTTGTTCGTCTGTCTCAGCACTCGAGCAGTACATTTGGAGGTTGTGAGCGACCTAACAACAGATTCCTTTATGTTGTGTTTGCGTAGATTTGTGTCGCGAAGAGGTAGGCCTAATCTGATTATGTGCGATAACGGCACCAATTTTGTAGGAGCTAATAATGAACTTAGCAGGGTATTGCGCTCCAGTCGTGACTCCGTTCTTGATTTTGCGAGTTCCGAAAATATTAAATTTAAATTTAATCCTGCATATTCTCCACACTTTGGGGGTATTTGGGAGGCTGGCGTCAAGGCAGCAAAATACCATTTAAAAAGGATCGCCGGTAACGCGTCTCTTACTTTCGAAGAGTTATCTACTTTGTTCGCGCAAATAGAGGCAATCCTTAACTCACGTCCTTTGTCTCCTTTATCTTCTGATCCTCTCGATCTGAACCCCCTGACCCCCGGGCACTTTCTGATCGGACGTCCTCTGATGTCGGTCCCTTCTTTTCCAGCGGAGGACAGTAAGCCGAAGTACCACGCGATAGAAAGATTGCGAAGGGAGTTCTGGGAAAGGTGGCGCAAAGAATTTATAGCGGAACTACAGCAGCGTTCAAAATGGAAATGTACTAATCCAGAACCGAGCCCCGGTGATATGGTCATCATCAAAGAGGACAACTTACCTCCACAGCGTTGGCGTCTAGGACGTATCACTCGACTGCACCCTGGATCGGACAATATGAGTAGAGTTGTTGATATCTACACTTCTAAGGGGACTATTCGTCGAGGGATCCACAACGTCGTTCGGCTACCCATAGAAGACGAGCCAAATGTTGAAAGTTAGCTCTTTCAAGGCCGGGAAGATGTACACGCATCACTCGCATGATATAGGTGGAGGCGGGGCGCGAGGGGTCCCGCATGCGGCCAGCGGTGGCCACCCCTCCACACTCTCAAGATTCAACTGTAGCACGGCACACGATTATCCTTTTGACTTTTGTTTTTTGAGATTATACAAATTATTATAAAATAGCAACGTGTAGTTTAACTAATACTCGCCCCTTCACCATGCATGCTCAATCGGGTTCAAGTCTGGCGACTGAGCAGGCCAGGGCAGGACATTGATGTTAGCTGCGGCGAGAGTCTGTCTTACAACTCTTGCGGTGTGCGGTCGTGCATTATCATGCATTAACTGAAATAAGGGACCGATTTGCACTTGTAGAGGAACGATGACGTCTGATACAATCGTCTCAGCATAAATTTGAGCGTTGAGGTTGCCTCTGATCCAAATCAACTCAGTTCTTCCGCCGATCCAAATACCCGCCCATACCATGATGGTTCCACCACTATAAGGATGGACTTCCTGGCAGGATTTTAATCGCTGTTGGCGTCCAGGGGTTCTCCAGTGTCGTATACGTCTTGTATCCGGTCTCATACCAAAACGAGACTCATCAGAAAAGCACACGAAACGCCATTGTTCTTCTGCCCAATTTCTGTGTTCAAGAGCCCATTGATATTGAATCCTACGATTGTGCATTGCTATAGGTGGTACCCGTAGCGGTCTTCGGGAATGAAGGTTCACTTCATGCAAGCGGTTTCTGACTGTTTGGTCGTTAATTAAGTTCCCTGAAGAGTGATGAAGCCTCACGGCTAACATCATGGCGGTTATTGTTGGAGCTCTTCGAGTTAAGATTTGAATGTATCGGTCTTGTCTCCGTGTGGTGCAGCGATACCGTCCTCCATGGCGCTCAGCCACGGTACCAGTGCTTCGGTAACGTGTCCAAAGTCGACTGATAACACTCTGACTTGTATTCAGAGTTAAAGCCACAGTACGTTGCCGGGAACCAGCTTCTATCATTCCCACGGCTCTGAGCATTTCTTCCTTGCTTAAATGACGTCGCCGCTCCATAATAACGTTGGTTTTAATCAGTAGTAGGGAAACAGTAGCACTAATAATGTCTTCAATGCGTTGTATGTTTTTATAGGGAAAATATTGACAGCTGATTTTCATCTTTTACTCGAATTTGATTGACAGTTCCTGATTCAAATTATGTAATGCACCAAAAAGGATCCATATAAATTTATAAAATCATAAATTTATTACAAAGCCACATCTCAATCTCAAGAAATCCGCATAAAAATGCTTGATCCCTAGACACTTTTGATGTGTGTAATATTAGTAGATACTTATTGCCGGGTTACCTACTCAATTTGTTGATACTTAACTTTTAAGAAGAAAATATATTTCACTGTATAAAATCAGTTTTAATGTTTTAGGCGCTAGAAATCAAATAGCGGGTCCTTCTTTGTTGATCTTCGATCTCAACACCGATAAGCTTATCCATCGGTATTTCCTCAAAACTACTGATATAGTAGAAAAATCATTCTTCGCTAATGTGGTGAGTAATATTATTATTTTCTTATTCTTTTGTTTTTATAGGCCCTCCACAATAATACATCTTGTCAATTTTAGGTGGTTGACGTCGACAGCAACACATGTGACGATGCGTTTGCGTACGTGTCCGACATAAAAGGTTACAGTCTAGTGGTGTACAGCCTCAAACAGGACGACTCCTGGAGGATAACCCACGACTACTTTAACTTCGACCCTCGGGCGTCAACGTACCAGGTCGGGGGCCTCGAGTTCCAGTGGACCGACGGTGTGTTCGGACTGGCCCTCTCAGACCCAAGAGAGGACGGGTAATTTGGTTTTTACTATAATGCCTGTGTTTGCTATGCGTTGCGTCAGAATCAATTAGGTAGTTTAAAAAGTTACACTTCAATTCGACAGGTGCCCCGTGGTTTACCGCAGGATCTCTGATAAAAGTACACTAGCCTAAGTTACTGCTTATACTCTAACATTAGCTATCTGCCAGTGAAATTCCCGTCAAAATCTTTCCAACCGTTTCGGATGTTATAGTCAGAACAAACAGACAGACATAGATACAAATAGACCTATTGGTTTTTTGTTACTTGATATCATGGACCAATTAAACTAGTTTTCTAGTTTTCTAGTTTTATTGGTCCATGGTTGATGTGCACTTTCATAGTTGTGCTTTTGACATTACAAACAAACACTTTGGTTTGGTACCTAGATTTATTTGCTGAATTGTTCTTTACAGTTTCCGTACGATGTACTTCCATGCGATGTCGAGCACCAAAGAGTTCACGGTGTCGACAGAGATCCTTCGGAACTATACACACATCGATCAGCACAAAGCCGTCGGCGAATTCAAGGTTCGTACATGCTTTACGTATTCTGTTTATACATTGCAAGAACAAACCGCTACCTACTATACGCTGGTCAAAGATTTTTGTACTGATATTCATGGCTATGTAATAAAATAACCATTACTAATTACACTTCTCACTATATATGTTTTCAATTTTCGGAATGCTTTGTTCATATTCTTCACAAAGATCTTTTATTGCCAAATTAGTGAGTATAATATTGCCTATTATTATTAAAGCAAACTTAAAAACATCAATGATTAAAGGACAGCTTTTTGAAGTGAAGGAATAAGTCAATAATCGTGTACAAGCACACCGTCTCTACACTAACTTGAAATTGAATCGCGTGTTCTACGATTGATTAGTGTTGTTTACATTTTAATGTCGATAAAATTAAATAAATTCCCAAAAATAATATAAGTAAAAATACATTAATTTGTCAATGCAGTGTAGATAACCAACTGATTTTTTTTAATCATTTTCAAATTTTGATTTTATCAATTCCTATATAAAAATATCAATAATAAATAATAATCAGTAACTCATCTTTTTTTGATTGCATTATAATAATTGATATCATATTGATATCCATATTAGCTAGATTTTGAATCATCTATTGAGTTAATTTACCCTAAATTTAAAGTAGTTTTCTTCATGCCTATAGGTTGTGCCTACTAAATACTCGAAAGCAAATACGTATTATGTCTAACTAAATTATATAATTATCCTTAGGTAAACCTTACGGTAAACGTACCGGTAATTTCTAATTTCTTTAGTAATAATCAATATAAAATTCAAATAAAGCCGTTTCACTTTCGCCTTTCCTGAAATATATGGGTATAGGTTCATCGGTATCAATAAATAATTTACCGATTTATTTTATTCTTCAGCTTTTAGGTGATAGAGGTGAAAAAACCCAGTCTTCAAGCAGTTTCTATGATCCGAGGACCAAAGTAGTGTTCTACACACAGGTAAGTGATACATTTTAATAATTCTTTGCTATATTGTGTTTTTATCTAATTAAAGTTTTTTGATGGGATATCCTGCACTTTTCCTCATTTCAACAATGTCATTAATGGAAAAATCACTACAGTTGAATACTCAAAAAAACATTGTTTTAAGTATTTAAGTAAATATTTAGCATTCCTTCGAGCAGGTACTTTTATTATGACGTGACATGAAACTGTAGATGACCATATTTCAAATTGGAAATCGTCTTTCATTAGAACTTAGCTAATATCAGAAACAAAATATAACAAATAAAATACCAACAATAAATAAATAATGAACCACTTTAAAAAAAGGGTCTACAGAATGTTGGGAAACATAAAAAAGAATAACCGAATTGATAACCTTTTGAAGGAAGTTGGAAAAAAAAATATGGAAATATTATTTTTGTTTTTTAATCTTACCAGCTGTCCCCGGTTTAACACGCGGTAATTTCAAAGTTCCCGCGGGAATTCCAGGATAAAGTACACTAAAAACCTTCCTCTGATCTCACTGTATTTATTGGTGAAAACCGCATGAAAATCCGTTCAGTAGTTTTGGAGTTTATCGCGAATAGACAAGGCGGAGGACTTTGTTTTATAATAAGTAAGGAAGATAATTATTTAATCAGTATGCGTACTTTTTTCGCAATCAGGTGAACCGTGACGGTGCCGGGTGCTGGAACACGAACAAGCCTTTCACCGTTCAGAATAATCCTCTGCTGTTCACCGATCCAGAACTCCTTCAATGCACTATTGATTTGAAGGTAATTTGAACAATGCACTCCCAGGCGCGGTCCGAAGAGGGAGGTCACGGAGAATATGACCTTCTCCCCCAAAATCCATTTATTTTATAATGTGTGCAATAAAATTGTGTATTGTGCAGTAAAGTCGACATATTTTATTACTAGCTGTTCCCCGCGGTTTCACCCGCAAAAATTTCAGAGTTAACGCGGGAATTCCGGGATAAAAAGTACCCTATACACTTCTCTGTATCTCTGATAATATGTGTACAAAATTTTATGATGATTGGTTGAGCCGTGAAAGCGTAACAGACAGACAGACAAACAGTTACTTTCGCATTTACATATAATATTAGTAGGGATTAGTGACCCCCTTCAAAATTTCAGGCTGCGACCGCGCCTGTGAAATCCTTACCCCTTAGCCACAGTCTCGGCGGCGGCGGTGGCGGCGGCGGCGGCGGCAAAAACAAATGGCAGCCGCCGAGATTGTGGCGCTGCCCTTAGAGAAACGTTTCTCTAGCTCTCTACTCTCGATGTTTAATCTAAAAACGTCTTCGGAGTTCGTTTATAAAAAAATAAAAGCGACAAAATCGAGTTGGACTCTCGCAATTAGGGTTCCGTACTAAAACAATAAACAAAATATAATAATATAATAACTTTTGGACATCATCACAAAGCGCCACCTGGTCCAAAACTAAACAGAACTTCTTCTATGGGTACCAGACAAGAGATATCATACTCATATACCTACTTATTTTTTGTAAATACATACTTATAACAAGCAGGTAGGTACATATTAAAATTGTAGTTTGTAGATAATAATTGATAAACTTTTAGTAATTTTCATTTAGTTATTAATGAGTGATCCGATATAAGTAGTGCATCATCAAGGTAAATAGATCATTATGCCAGATGCCTTTAAGTTAATGACACATTAACCAGACGGATGGACGGATGCTATAAGATCATTTATCTTATGAAATGCTTATAATGCCTTAATAATTTTATTAAAGCTACAAAAGCGTGGCGGTGAAAGGATTAAATCATAATTGGACATAGATAAGCAATAGTGTGTTAACCCACATTGGAGAAATTTTGAATAAATCGTGTTTTAAAATCATATCGTCATTTTGTTTCAGCATTTTTTTTGTTTAAATGTTTTTTTCGGTATTTAAACAATATAATAAGAAAAACACATAATTAAAAAACTCTCTATAACTCTCAATAAAGCGTTTTGAATCAGTAACTTAAAATTGTGGGTTAACATGTTATTGCTTATCTGCGTCTAATTATATTTCTACAGAAAATACATAATTTATATAAGTATTATATACGTTGTCTGATATATATAGTAGGAACAAGCTCTTCTTAGTTTGTGACCAAGTGGCGCTGTGTGACAATGTCCAAACATTATTATTATCATCATTATTATTATTATTTTTAATATTTTTTTTTTAATTATTGTGCGCTTCGAACAACATTTGAGCAAAGACAAGCAACATTTAGAACTAAAATTATTTAAATTCCAGGTCGACGATCAAGGCAACTTATGGTTGCTGAGCGATAGGCTGCAGAAACTGTTTTTCCAGTCTATGGATTCCAGTGAAGTTAACTACAGAATATTCAGTGTGCCCACATCTGAGGCCATCGCAGGGACAGCGTGCCAATAGAAGATGAATTTCATTTTATAAGAATAGTTTTAAGTAGGTAGGTAAAGGATACTTAATACTTATTGACTTCTCTAGAGCATTTTTTGCGTTTAAACCCAATGGAGTGTTAAACAAAAAAAAAAGGAAAAACATTTAATGTTAAACTTCAAAACTTTTGTTAAATCAATATAATATATCAATATGTAGGTATAATACCGTAAAAACCGCCAAAATTCCATTAGAAACGTGCTTCAGCACAGAAACATTGAAAGTTCATGGAACGGCGTGAAATAACATTCGCGCCAAGTGAAAATAAATGTGCATTGTGTACTCAATCAATGTTTTATTTTTATTTGATTATTTGATTGATATGTCTATGGATCTATACCACAGTGTTATTATTTTTCACCAAAGAAAGAATTTTTTTTCTAATCAGTGTAAGCATATAATAATAAATGGAATTAGCTCAAATTCAATATAATCTTGTCAATATGTTGTAAATTTATGTTATCTTAGAGGATAATATTTCGTTATTCCGACGTATACGTCTGTGGGTTATGTATAGGTATTATCTATTTGAAAAAGTTAGTGATAATATTTGTTTACAAAATAGTAAGTGCAGGTAATTTTCATTAGCTTTTGCTAATGAGTCACGAGTCAGTCATGAGTCTTATGACTAGCAAAAGTTCAAGCTGTTTTCTTACATATATTATTATAGTATCTATATTTGGATGAATTTGGCTCTCTAAAGGCATCTTGGTGACTCTCCAATGTCACATGACTTAAGAAAAACTAGCTGTTCTCCGCGGTTTTACCCGCGTTAATGTCGGAGTTCCCGAGGGGATTCCGGGACAAAAGTACCCTATATCCTTCTCTGTACCTCTGACAACGTATGCAGTAGTACTTATGCAGAATTTAATGCACTTTTTCAGACACTTCCAACAATTATCGTTACTCTATCTATTGGTGAAAACAGCCTAATAATCCGTTCACTAGTTTTTGAGTTTATCGCGAACAGATAGACAGATGCGGTGGAGGACTTATTGTAGTGGTAATGTGAAAATTTAATCAACTCTCAAAATCAATCACGATGAAATCATCAATATAATTATAATAAATCATCAAAATAATTAGAGCAATATTTATCCGTTTATCTCAAGATTAATTGTAACATGTAATGTGAGAAATACGTAGTGTAAAATTAAAATGGGCGCTTGCCTTGCATCGAGGTAGGCAGGAGTCACGCATGGACGCCTGCTTTTACCGCCGCCTCAGCTCCGTCACCGGAATCCTATGGTCTAATTGTAAGTCACAGAACAGATAATAACAGATAGAAGGGACATCAACTTAGTTTAGTATGAAAACAGATGAAACTTGTGTCGCCGGGTGATTCTCGCACACAAAACTTATTCATCACGCACTTAAACATTCATTAATGTAAAGAAAATATGTATTAAACACTTTATAGTAAATTTTTTTAATTAGTCACTGTTTTCAAAATTCTCAGTTTTGGGAATATTCTGGTAAATATCCTTGGGATGGCAGCAAAAGAAGTTTTGGGCAAGTTAGAGCATTTGCTCTAACTTCCTTTGCAACCGTGGCGCGCTCGCCCCGCCTATACATGTCCTCTCTAGTTCATTTATTTGCTCTGTGTTGTAAGTAATAATAATAATAACAATCCACTTCACAGTAATGGTGTAAGTACCTATAATTTATAAGTGTTTTATTTTATTTTATTTATTTATTTATTACTAGTTTGTGATCACAGGTACGGTACAGCCGTACAGGTGTGATGTTCTACAAAGTATATGATTCTACTGTGATCTGTCATTTAGACGTACAAACATAAAATATAAATTAAAAAACGTTACAAAGCAACATAGTGCTGCAGAAACTTAACAAAAAAGAGTTAAAAGGAAACTCAAATAAAAACTCCAATGAAAAAAACATAGAGGATAAAAAGCTAGTCAGACCCATGATACAATGACAAAATGTTGCCACTCCCAAGCAAATTTATTTTTATTTTGGAGGAAAACCTAACGGCTAATGTATCAAAATTAAATATATAAAATGGCAGACAACAGCCATTCGCGGTATTCACAATTAGGGTTGCACGTGATTTCACTTATCTCGGCATCTATTCAATTTTGTTTTGGTCGCAGTTCAAACCTAACCTATCCTAGCGTGTGGGGGTGCGCGCACAAACAGCGGCTTGTTTTTTCAAATTCAAATATACTTTATTGCACACACACAGATAGAAAACATATTTACAAAAACAAAAAAACATGGATACCTACATGAAATGAGGTGACCTATGTTACCTAGGCCGAAACGCCGGCCATTAAGCCGCTGAGCTCCATAGTTGGCTGCATCATGTAATGTACACTATTTAAGTATAGCCTATAGGTATAATAGGTATACAGTCTGAAACCCTTGTGCTAAATTTCTATATTAGTCATGCGTTAGGGAAGGATTTTTAAAAACATACCCTAGTTTGTATGGAGAAGTAATAGTTATATTACATGGTCCTATTACAGCTACAGCTGAAATATGGCTAGTAGGAATTTTTTCGGAGTTCCCCAGGGGATCCCCAAATACACGCGCATATTCACTCGATAAGGTTACCTCAAGGCTTCCGCGCAGTTTTATTAGTAGCGTAGCAACTCGTAGATTCTGATAACTTAATTCCTTTTATTTTTGTCCTACCGTTGAATCGAAAGTAGTTAAAATGCAAGCCTGTCGTTAGTAACCTCAAATTGTTCGCGACGAAAATTTATTCGCAGATTGGTAGGTATTCGTCTTACCATCGGATACCTAGCTACTATGAAATACAATGATATCTGTTGAGGCTACAACCTCTGTATTAATTTTTATGCAGCTGAAATAAAACACTGTAATTTATGTGGCAATTAGTTTTAATTATATCTTTTAAGCACGCAGTTTCTTACATTGTAGCAGAGAGCAGTAGAGAGGAGAGAGAGAGCTGTCACAGAGTAACACATCTAACTACTTTTTTTTAAATATTATTATGGGTGCGTTCCACAATCCCTAACACCCTCTCCTAATTTTTCAAATTACATATCTTTTATTAAAACATTAAATTAAAAATCTTCCTAAGTAAATCTTCATACATTATGACAACATGTACCTTCTACATTTTACTTAATCTATGAGAGCCTATCGGTACCCTCTACTCATTACTTAATCTTTGACTATAAAATATTTCTACTCTTTTAAAACTTTAATTTTGACAAAAATATTTACCCTTTTTTACTTCTACGAACACAATCATTAGCAGAAATATTGTTGCAAATTGGTTACAATTTCAAAACATTTATGAATTTTAGGCATTACAATGTTAATACAATAACAATATTATTATGCAACTATGCACAAAAATAGGTAGGTACACAAATTATCCTGTACTACTTATCATACAATTTTTATGCTTACAGAACTTAATTTTATCTAAAAATTTAGTTAAAATATCAGCTACTTGACATGCCATAGGGCAGTATTCAATACAGAACTCGTTTTTAGAATACAACTCATGTATATAGTGAAAACGCACATCTATGTGCTTAGACCTCTTGTTAAAAATGCCTGTTTTTATTAATAGAATTGCACTCTGATTATCAATTTTAAATAAAATCTTAATTTTAGTATTGAGATCCAGCAACAGGGATTTTAGGAACATTGCTTCCTTGCAACATTCAGCAGCGGCAATAAATTCTGCCTCTGTAGAAGATAAGGCAACTATTGGTTGTCTTCTTGAGCACCAAGACACTGGACCATCTCCGAGCATGACTACATAGCCGGTGGTGCTCCTTCGGGTCTCCTTGTCACCTGCATAGTCTGAATCACAATAAATCTTCATTTTTAGTGCTGTATTTTTCTTGTAGAATAGTCCCTCTCCTAATGTGCCAGCTAGGTATCTGAAGATCCTCTTCAAGGCTACCACATCTTTTTGTTCAGGATTCTCCATATGTCTGCTAGCCATTCCGACTGAGAATGCTATATCGGGACGTGTTTTTGTGGATAAGTACAGCAGACTACCCACCGCTTCTCTGTATGGGAATTTTATCTTCTCTTCTGTATTATTGCTGACAACTTCTTCATTATAGCATGGTGTCTGAACGGGTTTACAATTCTCCATGTTGTATTTTTGTAAAATCAATTTTGTGTAAGCTGTCTGGGTAAGATATATTCCTTCTTTATCTTCTTTTATTTCTATTCCCAAAAATGAACTTGGATTTTCATTTATTTTAATCTTGAATTTTCTATTTATCTTCTTGAGAATATCCTGCATTTCTTCTTTATTCCTTCCTATTATTAATCCATCATCAACATGACTAGCAATTAATATTGTTGTGTCTTCATTTTTTAGAATGCACGGCTCATTTCTTATTTGACTAAAACCCAGGGACCCAATTCTCGCCTCCTTCGAAAAAATCTCGAACTCGAGATTGCTGTTCGATCCCTATGTCGACCACAAAATCTCGATACTCGAACCTGTTTCTTCGTATCTCCTATTCTCAACACAAATCGAACTAGACTTCGAGTTTATAGTGTAAAATGTTGCCAGTAAAAGCTTATTCGAAAGCCGTATCCATTCCATTCTACATGATTCATCTGGAGCTAAAAAGGCAGCAGCTTTTTAAAGTTTTTAAATAGGGTGCATCGTTTTATATCAAGAACTAACATATTTTACAATATATTTGTACCAAAAAAAAGAAAAGTTCTTACTTTTATCACTTTTACAACATCACTTTAATTTTGTTTAAATTAGTTTGCGTAGTACGGATCGTGATGCATAATATTAGTTTTTGTTTTTACCCGTTTTTGGGGAAGGCAAAGGGATCGTAGTTCATACAGCCTGAATTGGCTGTATAGAATACGATTCCCTTGTTTTTTTTTCTGAAGTTATATTTACATCCAATTGGGTTGCTGATATGCATTTCGATGCTTAATCGGAACTTTAAGCTATGAAGTTGCAGTTAATTACCACCATAACACTTAATACGGAGTATATTTACTAATACATAATAAACTTCTAAAACTGTAACATATGACTTGGCTGTATGGCTCAACGTCCCTTGCCTGTCCCAGATGGGGATAGATAAAAAACAACAACAACTTCTGAAACTGTCACGCACGACACCGCTATTGGACATTTATGAAGATTCGAATTCGAAATTTACGTCTCGACCGCTTCCGACCAGTCGAAGCAGTTCGAACGGCTTTCATTCGAGAAATGTCGAAGTCGACATGTCGAGAATTGCTCAACTTGACTTCATCTCGATTTAATGTTCGAATTCGAACTTTATCTCGAGTCCGAGTCTACTTCGAATGTGCGAGAATTGCCCCCCAGTTCTTTCATTGTTTCTAGAAATTTCTCGTTCCATCTTTTTGGTGATTGTCTTAGCCCGTACATGGATTTTACTAATTTACAGATTTTTCCTTGTTCTTTATCTATTCCAATAGGAATTTTCATGTATATCTGTTCTTCTTCTCTTAGCTGACCATTTAAGAAAGCGGTTTTGACATCAAATGTCATCATGCAGTAGTTTTTAGCGGCAGCTAAAGCTAACAGGGTTCTTATTGCAGATTGGGATACAACAGGACTAAAGATTTCATTAAGGTCTACCTCTTCTTGTTCATTGCCTCTTACCACCAATCTTGCCCTGTAGGTACCGTCGTCTTTGATACGAAAAACCCATCTATTACTCAATATTTTATGTCCATTTGCTTCTTCTTTATTGACCAACTTCCATACATCGTTTTCTTTCATAGAATTCAATTCTTCGTTAATTGCTTGCTTCCATTTTTCTTTTTCAGGGGTCCTCATTGCTTCGTCATAGGTAAGTAATACAAAATCTTCATATTTTGATGGAAATTTTAATTTTCTTTTACTTCTTCTTAATCCACCACTTTCTTCACTTATATTTTCCTCTGTAGCTTGTTCTTCCTCCTCATATTTTTCCTCTGAATCCTGTTCTTCTTCCTCTGTATTTTCCTCTGAATCCTGTTCTTCCTTCTCTGTATTTTCCTCTGAAGCCTGTTCTTCCTTCTCTGTATTTTCCTTTGAATTCTGTTCTTCTGTTTTAGATTCGGTGGTCATCATCTCCTGTTCAAGAAGTTCTTCCTGGCTTTCTTCGTTTGGACAATATTCATCAGTTTCTATGTCTAATTTTATGTATCTGCTAATACATTTTTCTTTTGTTTTCAGGTCTTCCTTCCTGCTCTGAAAAATTGCATCGCGTGAAATTATGACTTTCCTTTTTATGTTATCCCATAGTCGATAACCATTTCTTGCATATCCAATCATCATGCACTTCTTTGTTCTTGAATCTAGCTTTTTTATGGGCGAGAGTATCTTCACATATGCATCACACCCGAATTCTTGTACATTTGACAGATCTGGTTTCTTTTTATTCCATAATTCAAATGGAGTACATCCTTGAGAGCTTGGAAGCCGATTTAAAAGGTAGATTCCGCAAAGCAGGGCTTCTCCCCACATCTCCTTTTTAACATTTGCATTGTAAAGTAATGCCCTTACTTTTTCCATTATGGTTCTGTTTAACCTTTCTGCTTTTCCATTTAACTGTGGTGTATATGGTATAGTATAATCTAATTTTATGCCTTTTCTTGCACAGTAGGCCTTCAATTCCTCTGACTTGTACTCACCTCCATTATCACACCTTATAATAGACACTTTCTGATCCTTTTCTCTTTCCATTTCTTCTATGTAATTTCTTAAGTGCTGCGACACTTCACTTTTATTCCTTATCGGATAAACCATAGTATAGTGACTGAAATCATCCATAACAGTCAGGAAATAACGCTTTCCGTCCCAAGTTTCTTGTTCTAATGGTCCACATACATCCGTATGCAACATTTCCAGTATTCTTTCTGCCCTCCTTCTTTCTGTTTTAAAGGGAAACCTTGTTTGTTTTGCTTTTATGCATATCTCACACGGAGTGAAGCTTTCTTCTTTTTCTTCTTCTATTTTTATGCCCGTAACTGCCTTAGGTAACATCTTCATCACATGATTTCCAGGATGACCCAATTTTTTATGCCATGAGGTGAATGAATTATCTTTCACTCTCTCCGACAGCAAGGACTCCTCATTTTTATTCATAGGTAGTTTTAAGGTGTACAAACCTGACAATTCCTTTGTTCCTCTAAATGTCTGATCCCCACTACTGATCTCAACACCATTGTTATCAAAACGGACCTTACCTCCTTTGTTTGTTATGGCTGAAACTGACAGTAAATTATGAGAAAGATCAGGCACACACAGAACATTTTTAACAGTACAGTTCTCAGTTATTATGTCTCCTTGACAGACAGCATTCATTACACCGTTTTGTTTAGCAATACCTATGACACTGTTATTTGCTATTACATTTTTAAGATATCCCTTTTTATTAACCATGTGGGTGGTACACCCAGAGTCTACAACAAAGGTTTCAGTTTTACAATTCTCTGCAAATAAAGCAGTATTTTTAGTAGAGTTCTTTACATTCTTATCATTTTTAGCCCTATTTTTAAAAAAACAATTCTTTTCCCTATGGTTACTCTTTTTACATATAGAACAGCAATTCTTACAGTTTTTAGCAAAATGTCCGGTTTTATTACAGATGAAACATGTTTTAGACTTCACATCCTGACCACGATTTTTATTTCTAACGCTACTTACTGAAGATAAAGCGACTTGTTCATCATTTTCTTGTCTCCGCAATTCTTCTTTTATGAGTCTCGACTTCAAGTTTACCAGATTTCTGTCCTGTGAAGGGGTAGATTCCCAAGCCGTCAGAAAATTTTTGTACGACTCATTGAGCGAAGCCAGAACTTTGGATTCAACCATGTCATCGTCCAAATTTACTTTCATTTGTTTCAGTCTGTGGGATAGGTTTTCAACTTTTGCAAAATTCTCCATGATCGAGAGGCCACTGTCGAACTTGAACGAATAGAACTCTTGCAGAAGGGTCATTTTGCTTCGTTCCTCGCAGCCCTCAAACATTTCACACAATTTCTTGAACATTTTACTTGCTGTTTCACATTCATACAATTGAGGAACTAGTTTTTTATCAATGCTTTGCATGATTAAATATTTTGCTGTTGCATCCTTCTTCTTGATTTCCTCACTAGTTTTATCTTCTATTTCGCTGCTCACTACTTTTAACAGACCTTTTGCCTCAAACAAGATGCTTATTTGGAATTTCCACATTTGATAGGACGTCTGTTCACTGAGGGTTTCGATCTTTGAAATTTCCTTTGAAAGCATATCGTCCGCCATTTTTATGGATTTCACTTTGCATCCGACACACAAGTTTAATCACAATTTTTTACGCCACTTACTTTCAGCTGCGGATAGTCCTGGGACCATAACCTGTTGAGGCTACAACCTCTGTATTAATTTTTATGCAGCTGAAATAAAACACTGTATTTATGTGGCAATTAGTTTTAATTATATCTTTTAAGCACGCAGTTTCTTACATTGTAGCAGAGAGCAGTAGAGAGGAGAGAGAGAGCTGTCACAGAGTAACACATCTAACTACTTTTTTTTAAATATTATTATGGGTGCGTTCCACAATCCCTAACAATATCATACCAAATAATTTATAAGTATTATGAAATGTGTTGAATATGTGAATAGTTTGCACCTTATCATGAATTGTTAACAGATGGCACCACCTACATGTTATTTGAATGTATGTAATGCCGGCCGGGATAAATAAACCTTTCAACGAAAATATTAATTACTAGCTGTACCCCGTAGCTTCACCCGCGTCAGTTTCGGAATTCCCGCAGGAACTCCTAAGTAGCCTAATCCTTATAACATTAGCTAATTAGCAGTGAAAGTCCCGTCAAAATCGGCCCAACCGTTTCGGAGATTCACCCGCATGAGTTTCGGAATTTCAGCAGGAACTCCAAACTTCTTTTTTAAAACCTGGTCCTGACAATAACGTACACAAAAAAAAGAATTATCCAATTTGGTGCATTCGTTTGAAAGTTATGTTATTAACACGTTTGGCGATTCATTTTTATTTATACATACTAGCTGGCCCCCCGCGATTTCATCCGCGGTAATTTCGGAGATCCCGCGGGAATTATAAATGATTACAAAATTTTATCAAAATCCGTTCAGTGGTTTCGGAGTCCATCGCGGACAAACAACGTGACACGTGATTTATATATATTAGATATGGTACCTACCTAGTACCTAGATAAGCTATTTGTCAATTTTTCGTCAAAAGCGACGATATTTCGGTGCATCTAACATGGTTCAAGTTTAACAAAAGACGAAGCCTCTATCGCTGAAAGAGATAGGTAACATGACAAATCTAACTGTTCAAAGCCAAGCCCTTAATTAGGGGCATTTGAAGGCCTCAGTTTCCTCGCCCCAGGGCCATATCTATCTAATTTAATACTTATAATATCATTGACTTAGACCTTTTCACACAGCGCGGCGCCCCTTTCCTGCCGTTGGGAAAACGAAACTATAGTTTCGTTTATATAAAATATACTAGCTCTCCCCGCGATTTCATCCGCGGTAATTTCGGAGTTCCCGCGGGAATTCCGGGACAAAAACTATCCGATCTTTTAAGTTGGACCATATTATAAATGATTACATAGTTTTATCAATATCCGTTCAGTAGTTTCGGAGTCCATCGCGGACAAAGAACGTGACACTTGATTTTTATATATTAAGAAGTACTTCTATCTTAGGAACTTCTGTATAGTAAATATTATACGGTGCAAATAGTTTTAACAATTTGTTTTAAATAATTATTATTTTCAAAGTGTAGAATAACAATTAATTTGCGGGCCATGGCCGTCACGAGTTATTTCGCAGCGGCTTGTGAACCACTAACTTCAGAGACGCGCCTGACGCTACCTTTCTCCGAGCTGCAAGGTCAAAAATGTTATTGTAGGTATTCAAAATGTACGTAAAATAGGGCGATTTACGTGTTAAATAAATAATATTTTGTAAGTGTTAGTTTAGGCGTTTTGCACCAGTAAATAAATGTGGATTCAGTAACTTTAATCAAGGTTCATTTATTTGGTTAAACAGACAAGATAGAGTTGATGTCTCATTGAAATTTGAAACTTAATTTAGCTTATATTACCTGAGCCAAGTTTTTAAATATGTATCTCTATGTACCTATTTACTAAAAAGTATATAAGTATCAGTTGTCTGGTATAGTACAAGCTTTACTTGCCCCATTTTTGACTTGATCCGAGTAGGCATAGCTTCGCAAAGTAGAGTTAATATGATCACACGGACATAAGTTGGCATTTGTGCATTTTATCAATTCAACAGACAATATGTGTTGGTTTTGATCTTATTGAGTTCTAATAAAAGGGGTAATTTGGATAAAGGGGTAAAGGGATAATTTCCACTAAAACAAACATACAGACAGCCGAATGCAGAACCTCCTCCTTTTTGGAAGTCGGTTTAAAATAACTAAATATACCTAGTAACTATTACGAAGATTTTTTTCGTAATATCTTCTTTGAAATGTCATAACTTTCATTTACATTTATATTTTCATTTTATATTAGAGGCAGATATATTAAATTATTTACACATATAAAATGTTTTGTCTTGAATGACTTACAGACGGATCAACTCACAGTCTAAACCGCTGATTGTAGAGACCTGAAATTTGGAGGGTGTGTTCTTTATATGACGTAGACATCCGATGAGAAAGGATTTTTTAAAATTCCACCCATAAAGAAATGAAAAGGGGTTGCAAATTTTGTATGGAACAATTCCGCAAGAACTCTGAAATTATCGCGGGTGAAACCGCGCGGGACAGCTAGTACCTAGGTATATTATACGAGTAAGGCCCGTTTACATATAGGTACAATTTCTAACAGACGGTATTTTGTTTTTAGCGTTGTTTCATTGTTATTGTTATGAACAATTCTAATTGGTTTGTAGATTGTTTAAACTTTATTTCAAGTTTATTGCAAGTTTCAAAACAATACTTTCTACACTTTTTTAATTATTTAAATGGACTGAAAACATTATTAGGTACACTCCAAGTAAGTTAAAGAAAATCACAAAAAAATACCAATAAAAGAAAATAATGCAGTCCTATTTGAAATGATTTTAGGATTTTTATAAGTAAGTATAGGTAAGTATAGAAAAATATTTAGGGTACTATCTACCCTAAATATTTTAAATTAAATTTAATATTTAGGGTAGGTACTATCTACCCTAAATATTTTACCTACCGTATGCAATTACCTAGCATTAAATTGTCCAAATAAAACGATAGTTTTGCGATGGGTCTTGTTAGTACCTAAAGGTCATTTGAATGTGACACTACAATTGTGCGCAACGCATTTCGGGTCGAAAGCCGGATACATCTGTCAAAGAAACCTTGAATTATATCCGTAACGACGCTGCATGCGTGTTAAATTGGCATGTTGATTTGATTGTAAACATTGTTTATTTTATTGTTTTTTAAGGGGTGTTCAATAAAGAGTTTATTTTTTTATTTTGGGTCTATATAATAAAACTAGCTGTCACCCGTGGCGTCATCCACGGTAATTTCGGAGTTCCTGCGGGAATCCCGGCATAAAAAGTAACCTAATATGTCCTTCTCTGTACCGCTGAGAACGCGTAGGTATATGCAAAATTTTATGGTGATCGGTCCAGCTATTCCCACGTGATGCCGTGATCAAGGGAAACAGGGACTCATTTTTATATGATACTAGCTGTGTGTAAGTTACTCCTTACAACATCAACTAATTAGCAGTGAAAGTCCCGTCCAAATCGGTCCAACCGTTTCGGAGATTCACCCGCGTGAGTTTCGGAATTCCCGCAGAAACTCCAATATATATATTCTTCTTCTCTTTACAATAACAAACACAACAGAAAAATAATTAGCGAAATTGGTCCAGCCGTTCACGCGTGATGATGTGACCAAGGCAAATAGGGATTCATTTTTATATACTAAGGTATAGGTACCGTAAAACTACATAACTTCCGGATTTGTCATAAAATTTCAAATTTGTGCTTGTCCCTTTTATAAACGGAATAACATATTATGTAATGCCTGTTAATGTTTTTAGATAATTTTGAATGTAATATATTAATAAATTAAAATGAGAATGATAAAATATGGTTATAAAAATAACTTTTTTTAAAAATTTAATTTGGACCACTGTTGTAGGTATGCTATTTTGCCAGCTATTCTTACTGAAAATGCTTGTGGCACTTTGGACTATAATTGAGAGCTTTATTTTAACAATAATTTTAGTTTTGATATTGTAATATCACTATCTGTAGAAAAACACATAAAAGTGAGATCAAGATACTATGGCGTATTAATTAAATTATGTGAGTATCACAAAAGTCTCAATCTTATTCGACAACCCACAACAAGTTGTTATCTACACTCAGTATTTGGCGAAATCTCAGTGGATATTTCTCGGTACCTTTTTTTTATTTTTATTTATTTACCAAATTTACAATAAAATATAATTTATGGTTGACATAAAATAGCAAAAACCACAGAGGTTTGTAAAAATAGTGCTATTTCTATTTATTATTCATATACTACCTACGTTATCGGTGTGTATGCGTTAACAATCTGAACATCCATTAATTGGACGCTGATAAGCAACAACATGTTAACCCACAAAATTAAGTTATTGATTCAGAACCTAATATTTAGCTAGCGCTGGTTTCTTGTAGTCTTCACGCTCATGAAGTTAAGCCTCACAGACCCAAGTGTAATCTGCTTATGTATTCTATAATTTTCTGATATTGTAAAATTATAATATACATCTATATATATCTATGGATCTTTACATCTTTAAATGTCTACATCTATTTATCTATTATGCAACATGTTAATGAATTAACCAAAAACCTGATAGTTGATACACCCTATTTAAAAAAATAAATAATAATATTATTATTATATTATTATATCGCAAATACCTATCAATAAAATTATTTACATTAAATAATAATATTAATAAAATATAAATTATGCCGAAAAAATTAATAGTTAAAGTTATTCAACATTAGGTTGGAGGTTGACGAAATTTCAAGCGCTACGCCCGCACCTACGGCTACGTGTCAATGATCGAATCGATTTTTGCTATGAGCGGCGCGCGGCGTACGCGCCAAATATTGTATTATAAATAATTTAGACATGTACTGATAAAAATGAAAAAATATGACCTATATTAAAACATGGTGCGATCGATTCGGAAGTCAATTATGAGCAAACTATTTACTAGTTTTTAGTCAATTCATTAACACGTTGTATACCTATACCTATGTACCTACATATAAAAAAAAATGATGTGTCTGTAATGTCAAATTTACAGCTTTTCAGTTAAGCTAAATGCATATAAAAGTAGGTACTTACTTACATAAAAAATCAATTTTTTAAATTTTTGTCTGTCTGTTTGTTCCGACTAATCTGTGAAACGACTGGACCGATTTTAAAGGGACTTTCACTGGCTGATAGCTGATGTTATAAGGAGTAACTTAGGTTACTTTTATTTTAGAAAATATATAGTTTCTGCGGGAATTCCGAAACACAAGCGGGTAAAACCGCGGGGCAAAGCTAGTAGGTACATATTATGTTAATAAGATAAAATAAAATAAGTTTTTTTTGAAGTGAAGATAAATGTAAACGTAATCGAAAAAAGAAAATAGGTAGGTACCTAGGTAAATAGGCATGGATGGTAGGGCACTTTCTAGGGCCCGGCTGGCTAGCTACCACCTTCAAGTTGTAAATCTGTCGCCAAGCACCTAACGGTGTGTTTTGGCAGCCCCACTTGAAAGTCAATTCCCATCCCCATTCCGGGTCGGCGACGCACCGGCATGCCTTCTTCTGTTGCAGATGTCCATGGACGGCGGTAATCACTTACCATCAGGTGTCCACCTGCCCGTTTGCCTCCTATGACATGAAAAAAACAAAACGAATAGCCCAACTTTAACACAAACCCAAGACAATCAATCGAGAGCTGCCATTCCCTGCCGATATTGTGACTTATTGAAACAAACAGACCCCGACGGATTTTCTTGGCATTATTAGATCGTATTAAAGTTTATATTTAAAAATCTCGTATAAGATACAGTTACGAACTGTACAGCGAGTCTATGCGTTATTAAGAGTATCGATGACGCTTCAACCCTCAAGACTCATAATGGGTTGTTTAAAGCAGCTACTTTACATACAATACTATCGCACCACCCTCAATTTGTGGAATCAACTTCGTCACAGTTAGCAAATTCGAGCTTGTACCTATACACGTAACTTTAACAAGTCGCGCCTAGGTAAACGCGTTTCGTTCACCATGACCAAGGCGATCAAACAGATCAAGTGTGCGGTTGAATAGTAAATAAATAGTAGGTATTTAGGCATTTTTCTACGCAACCACCCGAAGTTAGGAGATATATAGAACTTAATATAGCCCGACGCATGGCTGTAGAGTGGTCTAATAGCAGGTGAGGTTTAAAAAATACTTGAATGAGGACCTCGGAGTAGATTCAGAAGTAAGGATGGGCAGCGTGTAGTGGTCTAACGACATATTATTATGAAGGTTGTTCGAAAAAGTAAGTGCGTCTGGTTTATGTCAGCTCATTTGATGTTAAGTGACGGTGTAATCAAAGATCTTGCTTGGAATAGGAATGGTTAAGGTGGTCGGAGAAACAGAAGAAGGATCTGCACTTTGCAATGGGTGACAAAAGGTATAACAAGTCATACTCTTAAGTTTTTATAAATTCAGCAAGTTTATTAATATAGTAAAGATATTATATAGAGTAGTTTAAAAGTACAATATAAGGCATCGCGGGACCTCGAACCGTTTAGTTCGCCGCTGTGACTGCGTATAATCGGTTGTGTTTTGACCTATAGTCGCAGTTCAATTTACCTTCAGTGCGGTGTCATTGCCGTTTGACAGATGTAAGTTCAGTTTAAAAATGGAATAAGATAGAATGTGTTTAATTTTTTTTTAAATAACATTGACCTTTCACAACTAAGCAACGTCTCAGTTTATGCTAAAATGAAAACTTAATTAGCATACTGACGAAAAAGTGAAGCCTTGGGTTTAGTAACTATATAACGCCCGGGACAAAACTGAAAAAAAAATACAGTAATTTAACAACTTAAACATTAAAAAAAGTTTTACAGTAAAAATATGAAAGTCATCAATCATACAATATTAACCTACATACCTACAGATAATCTAGTGTTTTATAATAATATTTTTTTTTATTCATCTACATAATACCAATTTCAATTTATTCATTAATAAGATCGAAGCAATATCATTGACCGAACCGAACTTTTTGTAAATATTATACACTATGAAAAAATTTATATTTAAAAAATGTACTTGACCTGAATCAATCTACCAACAAAGTTCTCCCTAAAATTAATAAAGAAAAAAAACTTATTTCTTAAAAAAAATTTTTTTTCTTTTTCGAGTATTTTTATAGACGACTTCTCCACAAAATACTATATTCATTAGTAAAAATTTTTATATATATTTTTTATTAGCAGATTGTCTACATACATTAAGTACAGTATGTAATCAACAAAACAGTTAATATGTAACGTTTGCATTTAAAATATTATGGACCGTTTCAAAACAAAATTATAACGGTTAATAGTTTATTCAACTACCACCACGAGCAAACATGTAACCATATATGGACATAGATAAGCAATAGTATGTTAACCCACAGTGGAGAAATTTTGTTTAAATTAAAGTTTTAAAATTACAGCGCCATTTTGTGTCAAATTTTTTATGTTCAATATTTAGTTACATATTTAAATGTAATAAGGTAAACACTGAATTAAAAAACGTTCTCTTAACTCCCAATAAATCGTTCTGAATCAATAACTTCATTTTGTGGGTTAACATGTTATTGCTTATCTGTGTCCATATAGTATATTTCACGAAAAGATATCATGAAATCAAAACATAAAGCATTTAAACATTTATCCGTAGCAAATAGACAATCTTTAATCCCCTGATTGTATAGCTATTGAATACAATGGATGTAAACAATATAGTAATTCATCATTATTCTAGCATTACGGACATGTCATTGTCATTGACGACCCGATTGGCGCAATGGTCACCATGCCTGCCCGCTAATCAAGAGGTTCCGGGTTCGATTCCCGGTGGGAGTGGACTTTGTGTGATGAACACAGGGTTCCATTTTCCAGTCTGGGTGTGTATATATATATCTATAGTATAATATATATGTAATAATATGTGTAGTATATACCACGTTTGCTTGGTTTCCACGACACAAGCTTATAGCTTAGTGTGGGATCAAGTAGATCTGTGTGTTGTGAAGTGGATTATTATTATATACTCGCATTGAGGTTGCAGTTGATGTGAAGGAGAGCCATAAAGTCGAAGTTTTATATCATTTGTTATTCGCATTGAAACTATAATAGTATTGCTAGATATTTATAAGCTCTTAATACGGCTTTGAAAGCAACAGGAACTGCAGTGAACGAGTTTTACGACTAACAGATAACAGCCTAGTTAGCTTAGTGTCCCGCGAGTGCCGCGAGTGCTAGAAATCCAGGTCGACCTCATGTACCTAGATCAACGATATTATGCGTATCTATAAGTGTTTTAGAACCTAGATCATGTTTTAGTTTCTAAAACACTAATGATTGTTCTTGCTTATTGGAAATTTTAAGTTGAAAGATTTTAATAAACATATCTCACATGCATTATCAAAAGATGGCTAATTCATCAGTTACCATATTTTATTTTATTTAAAAATATCATTGGTTTAATTAAGTTCTTCAAGATGTTACAAAAGAAGAGTTAAATTGATTGATTTTAATGATTAGTTGCATAAAATGTGCCACCTGCCCCGTTTGCCCCTATGACAAAAAAATAATTAAAAAATACGAGAAGAGTCTACCATTTCAAATAATATGCAACCGGTTTCAGTTTTCTTTCCATACATAGGCACATTCTGAATCTGATTTCAGTGTAAAGTACCTACTTATTTGAGCTCAATAATAACGTAAACTTGTAGATTGGAATAACGTCACCATAGTCAGCGAAGATGAAGTCTGCATGACCATTTAAGCTTATAAGTTTTGCTACTCAATGAAAGTTTATGTCTAAGTCGTACCTAACTTTAAAAAGATCTGTTCTACTTTTAATTGCATTAATTTTAGCTCTGAATAATATCAAATGCAATTGCTTTTTTTTAGTTATTATTTTCGTAAATTCCGTATCATTCCGTTCACAGCGTACAAAAAATACTTGGTGCACTATTATAACGAGATTGATTTTTTTGAAGCCTTGAAAAAAAAAAATACTTCCTCCGATACATGACTGGCTTGAAGCTATTTCAATTCATGGAAGCCAATGGGCGGGCCTTGACAGCAGTTTGTGGCAAAAAGTCGTGACTTGACAACGTTCTCTTCCCTTGCGACACTCGTGTGTTGGTAGGCAGTACTGCAGTAGGTACCGAGATAATTAGTATTCTATCCGAAGGATTATAATAATCAAGGCTTATAAAACACGGTTAACGGTTAACCCCAAGAAATAAATGGTATGTATATACCTATACGTATACAACGTGTTAATGAATTAACTGAAAACCTGATACACCCCATTTAAAAAAATAAACAATAATATGATCAAAATATATTTTATGTCGAAAAAATTTATAGGTACTTTAAAAGTTATTCAACATAAGTTTGGAGGTGACCTATCTACGAAATTCCAAGCGCTACGCCCGCGCCTACCGGTTCGAATTTTTGTGCTGCGGGCGGCGTACGCGCCTTATATTGAACTACAGATAATTTAGACATGGACTAGTAAAAATGAAAAAATATAACCTACATTAAAACATAATGCGATCGATTCGCTAGTCGATTCTGAGCAAACTACTTTGTAGTTTTTAGTTAATTCATTAACACGTTGTATAGGTAGGTATCATGTGGTTTGATATAGATAGGTAAACCTCTTTTCTATCTGCATCTATCATACTTAGGTCGTTTAATAAGTTCCCAAGCTAATTAATAGAAAACTAGTGACATTAAAACCACTGTGACTGCGTGTGTGTATCATGACTTGAAATATACTACCTTTTTTGTGGTTCAAAATGTTGTTTTTGTTGTGCAAACAAAAAAAAAATAGACATGGATTCTGTTCTTTATGTATAACTTCGAGAGGTTATTTGACAATTGAATGTAAATTCTCAATTGAAAAAACAAAAACAAAACGAACAAAATAGTTTTGTTTAAAAAGTGTAAACAAAACAATAATTGTTCGCCATAATTTCCGTTTACGCAAATCCTAAAATTTTTACTTCTATCGGATGACAAGAACTGGGGAGTCACACTCGAGCTTACACTTGCATCATTAAATCGACTAATTCCATCAAGTCATCACTTAACATCAACAATAACTATAGAAAAACACTCGACACACACTGCCATTGTAATTATGATGTTAATCAATTGGTTGTGCAATGTATCATGAAGGTACTGTAACAGTTCCCATGCTATTTATACGTATTTTTAAGAGAATAGATTGATTTCTTAGATAAGCGGAGTGCATACAATTTCATAGTAGGTAGGAACTTACTTGCTATTATTCTATAGGTTTAGTAAAAAAGGGGTAACGAAAAATTATATAGCAACGATGGAATTTTGCTTTAATTTTTTCACTTTTTCAATAATTTAGCTGTATATATAAATAACTTATCTTCAATTCTTGAAGAAAATACTCTGTGTCAACCCTCTCATCAGCTGTGTCATGTCAGTGATTAATAGCTTCGCCGAAAACTGAAAAACAGCTGATTTTGTTCTTGGCAATTTGTATAGAACTTAGAAAAAAAAATGTATGGAACTTTTATAGTGGTTGAAACAAAAATACTTTTTCAGCTACTGATTTTTCGTTTTTCTCATTCTTTAAGTTACAACCACATTGACAACTTTATGGCATCCTTGATAATAAATGCATCGTCTCGCCATACCCTCTATCCGGCTAAGCCTTCACCGTACCTGTATACATAATATATATAACTTGTTCTTAGTCAGTTGTAACATAACTCTATAAGATTAAATTAACTGCAAAAACGTGAGTCAAAGAACACTTATTATGCAGAGTCTGTGTAGCTCAGCTCAACGATCATGCCCCTATAATTTCGGTACGCCACGTTACATCATGATCGTGACGTAAATTTTTTTATGGATCAGATCTAGCGGTATCTATGTTAGATACGAGTAAAGTAAATAAAACTGAATTCCCGAAATGTAATCGCATTACTTCCAAAGGACTGCACCAAATAGAATTTTTTTTGAGTTCGTTTTTGTCAGGACAAGGTTTGTATAAAAGAAGTTTGGTGAATCTCCGAAACCGTTGGACCCATTTGGACGGGCTTTTTACTGCTAATTAGCAAATTTTGTAAGGAGTAAATTAGGCTACTTTGGAGTTCCTGCGGGAATTCTGAACCACGGGGAACAGCTAGTTTCAAATAATTTTCCTCCTTTCATTTTGGTTTCAGATAAAAATGAGAAACATTTGTCTCATAGTCTCAATAGCATTGGTAACTGCATGCAAAGCGGCAACACCTAAATTAAGGTTCGCATGGAAGGAGATATCTTACGCTTGGGATTCCCCGGAGGATAGAGAAAACGCTATACAAAATGGAATATATGAGCCAGCGCACAATCTTATACTAGGACTTGCGAGATGGAAAGACAAGCTCTTCATTACAGTGCCGAAATGGAAGAACGGTGTAGCTTCATCCCTTAACTATATTAATGTAAACGGAGCCATGGATCAACCCCTAATACCATACCCCTCGTGGAAGGACAACCTTATAGCTGATTCTGCAAAGGAACTGCCTTCAAACAGTTCCATTGTTTCGGTGTTCAGAATTTACGTCGATGCTTGTGATAGGTTGTGGGTTATGGATTCTGGACTAGCTGATATATTTGGTAAGATTGAAGTTAAAAAGTTCACAATTTTACTAGATGAATATTTCTTGTACCGTGTGCAGAATTAAACAAGGAATGCGTTTAATAACGATTTTTTAACAACAAGAGCTCTTTTTGCTGTAGTTGTAGCTAATTAGGAGAATCCAGTAGGTAAGTATAGTTTATAATGGTAAAAAATATTGACGTCAGCCTAAAAGTTTTACTGACGTCTCGTGTAGAAAGTACCTAGATACCTATAGATCATCAAACCAGAGACAGTCATTTTCGGAATATTTAACTACATAGCATGCTATATACCTACTCACTACGCTACGCTGGTTGATTACGGATGATAACACAAGTAGGTATAGAGCAGTATAGATTTGTATTCTGGTTTTTAAAAGATTTTCCTATTTGCAAACTATACTAGGTGCTTATTGCCAGGATACTTACCAACTAAATTTTTTACACGCAAATATTGTGAAGAATCTATCTTTGTATAACTTTAACATTTTAGGCGTTGGAAATCAAGTAGTGGGTCCATCGTTGGTGATTTTCGATCTTAACACTGATCAACTTATCCATCGGTATTTTTTCAAACTTTCTGATATGAAAGAGGATTCATTTTTCGCCAATGTTGTAAGTAATATTATTTATTTCTTACGAGTTAGAGATCCCCTTGCTTTTTGTCTTTTTTGTTTGTTTTAGTTTAACGGGTCATTTTTCTCATTATAAAAACCTGTATTTAGTAACTGACCCTATTATTAATATGTATCAAAACGGCTGTTTGTTTTATAACTGAAAAAAGAAAAACTCACTGATTGACTGATAATTTAATGTTCTAAACGCATTAAAGGCAAATATAGGTTTCCACTTCAGTTGCTTGATAAGACCTAGAAAATACTTAGAGAAGTAAATAATCGTGCGCAAGAAACCACGGGGTAACGACTCAGGGTGCTTTTATACAAGTCAGTGAGGGAGCCAAAAGGAACGCATTTGTTTTTAAAATTTTTATAAGGTTTTTTATCAGTTAATATTTATAAACAAAATATGAAATCTTCAGCTTCATAACCTAGTAAAAATTACTTTTGATAGGTATAGCTATGTCGTATAATATAAAACAGCTAACGTATACCTATATCTTTCGACGACGACATATAGCTGAGAGTGATCGGTCACCCGAGTTTAGTGCTTTTTACCCATATCAAAAGTGCCCAACCTGCCTAAAGAAGATTTCAATAAAAAGAAAAAAAAAAACACTATAACATATTTGAGCCTTTAAACGGTACGTTTCATTTAAGGTGGTAGACGTCGACAGCGACACGTGTGACGATGCGTTCGCGTACGTGCCCGACTTGGGGGCGTACGGTATAGTGGTGTACAGCCTCAAACAGAACGACTCCTGGAGGATATCCCACCACTACTTCCACTTCGAGCCGCTGGCGGGCGCGTATAGGGTCGGTGGTGTCGAGTTCCAGTGGACCGACGGCGTGTTCGGGCTTGCCCTCTCGGAGCCGAGAGAGGATGGGTAAATTTATCATTTTTTTACTAGTGGTAAGAGGTCGTCCTTTAATCGCGTGATGTTTGGTAGCAAATTATTTGAATCCCTCCATAAACAGGCTGTAAGCTGTAAAGGAGCGTGTTGAAGGAGGATGTTCAGTATCCGATTGTTTTAGCAAAATATTAAGCATGTTAAGCAAAAACTACTTAACGAATTTTAATAAAAAAAACTTGGCTAGTGGTTAGCTAAATATAGCGGTCAGCTTTTAAAATTATTTCATACTAGCTGTGCCCCGCGGTTTCACCCGCGGTAATTTCGGAATTCCCGCGGGAATTCCGGGATAAAAAGTACCCTATATCCTTTTCTGTACCCCTGACAACGTGCATGCTAAATTTCATCCAAATCCGTTCAGCCGTTATTGCGTGATTGGGTATAACAAACATCCAAAAATCCACACTTTCACATTTATAATATTAGTAGGATTAATGTCTGTGAATATAGCTGTAATATTATTTGACAATATATTTATCATATTATTATATTATACCCAGTACCCACGTATTGAAACACGTTATTTCAATTACTCTTACAATTTGTTATCAGAAGTTAAGAGGACAACAAGTGGTTAAAAAACAATATTATACTTAACCTTGTTTTATTGAAATATCGTAAAATACTTTACTTATTGGTATGTAACGAATCTGGGTTGAGCAACGAACGCTATGGTCCATAAACATTTCAAGTTGGTAAATATAACATGAGGTCGGAGTCGTTGACCTTAATTTTGTTAAAAAAACCTACATATAAAATAAGCCTCCAGTCTCCACTAATCCTTGTCGAATCACATGATTTAATTGTAGAATAAAGATTAACTTTTTTTAATTTGTAAATAAAAAATTGGTAAAAGGAACATGTGTATTCCTCATTTAAGCAACACGTCTCCTGGTAGCTATCTCTAGCTCTGTCTGTTCGATGTTCTTATGTATTTTATTATCTACACGTCCTGAATTGACTGATTCGTTAACACATAACTTAAACTACTGAGTCTAGAAACATGTAATTTTAAACACGGCATCTTTTAAAACATAGGCAAGCACTAATAAACGAATTTGGGAAATAGGGATGTTGACTACTATTGAAAATCAAAATTCTAATTAGTCCGTCAGTTAGAAAATAAAAAAACATTAAATAAATTAAAATATACAGAGATAAAGGGCATTAAAGTTTAGGATGAGGAGGTCGTGACGTCACTAACCGCAAAACCGCCATACAAATTGTCAGAATAGTGACGTCACGCGAAATTTCAACTCAATATATCGCCGTTATTTTTTGATTACGTAAAAAAAGAAAAAATACGTGTCCAATATTTTTTAATAATCTACAAGACGGACTAAAAAATAAAAATTAGTCAACATGCCCATTCAAGCCCTAAGGAGAAAGGGACTGGATGGAAGTACCCATAGTTTTTAAGACAAGACTCATAGCAAGCAGTAATTTGTTTTCTTCGTCTATACCTACTGATATTATAATTTAAAATAAAGAAACACACAGGTGTTTTTTGTAACAATCATTTTTTATTACAATCAGGTTGAAACGCAGGGATAGCCGTTCTATTGGGAACAGCTACTTTTAAATTGTAGATATTTGCTGAATTGTTCTTTCCAGTTTCCGTACAATGTTCTTCCATTCGTTCTCGAGCACCAAAGAGTTCTGCGTGTCGACAGAGCTTCTCC
Organism: Zygaena filipendulae; assembly: GCA_907165275.2. Taxonomy (NCBI): domain Eukaryota; kingdom Metazoa; phylum Arthropoda; class Insecta; order Lepidoptera; family Zygaenidae; genus Zygaena; species Zygaena filipendulae. Next base: position 10,993,005 of record OU015654.1, read on the forward strand.
GAAACTACACACACATCGACAAGAACGAAGCCTTCCACGACTTCAAGGTTCGTACGTCACTGCGGCATGCTTTTTCACCTATTCTATTTATGCCACAAAACTGGTTTATATTAATAATAATTCCAAATATTTTAAACTAAGTATGAATCACACTACGCGTAGAGCTTGTTTGTGTACTTAATTATTAGTAAACTAGCTGTTCCTCGCGATTTCACCTATGCTAATTTTGGAGTTCCCGTGGGAATTTCAAGATAAAAAGTTCCCTGTGTCACTCAGGACTACCGTAGATTTCTATAAATGAAAGAATTTTTGAAATCGGTCCTGTACTTTTTGAGTTTATTCGTTACAAACATACAAAAATACAAATCTTTCCTCTTTATAAAATTAGTGTAGATAAGTAACGGAAAAACCTTAAGAGATTACTGCAGTTACAAAAAAGTGTATGTGTAAAGTTTACAGCAGAAATAATAATACCTATGTAAACAATTTTGTCAGGCTTTCAACTGTATTACTATTGCACTAAGATTCAATGTCTGTTGTAAATAGGTTCATATTTCCGCCGCTGCGTACTATACATATTATACGTACGCCGCTTACGTACGTACGTATAATATAATAGTGCTTCAGAGAGCGCGGGCCCGTAGCAAATACGGACAAGGGAGAGTTCTTAGTTTGTTTTAGATATTCAAGTCACGGATACAAAACAATAATAATAACCAACCGCAGGTTCTGTAATACCAGATTCTGTGATAATTCTTAATCCTTAGATACTAGGTATTCTAAATTCGACTGTAAGTTTGTTTATTTACTAGCTGTCCCCCGCGGTTTCACCCGCGGTAATTTAAATATATAGATAAAAAGTACCCTATGTCCTTTTCTGTACCCTAGACAACGTGCATGTAAAATTTCATGATGATCGGTTGAAGCGTGAAAGCGTAACAGACAGACAGACAGACAGACAGACCGACAGACCGACAGACAGAGTTACTTTCGCATTCGTAATATTAGTATGGATTGCCACAATGGGTACTCGTTACTCGTTTTCACTTGAATGCATTGTGTTTTCGAATAGGTACGAATAACAACAAACTTATGTTGTTGCCTTTAAGCTTTCTAGCTTAGGCATTGGATTCTAGTAAAAAATAGAATAAAATACAAGAGTATTATTCTGTTCTATTCCATTCTATTCTATTTACATTGATTTATTGTACCTACACCAAATGTTACAGTATGTTCACAACAAATCTTATAAATTAAATAAGGCACACAAAAGGCGGTCTTATCTCCTTAACTAGCGATCTCTCCCAAACAACTAAATGTTGATTTGTTGATTGAGTTGTTTGTAGGATTTTATGGATATATTATATATACATATAATATACTGTACCTATTGTATCTGTGTACCTAGAAGTGTTAAAAATTAAAAGCAGTTGCGCTAGTGATTTTGTGTTACCTACATTGATATAGTCAGAGTTCCCAGTTTATTACGACCAACTTAAAAAAAAACAAGTAGAAAACAGTGTCGAATTATAATAATACTTTAAGTTCCTTTTCAATAAAATAGTGCACACATGACGCAGTACATGCACTGACAGCTAGTAATCAACCATTATACATACCTATAGCTAACAATACAAAGTCATTCACATTTTTCGCGCGTAAAACTGAGGTTAAATTAAATTAACAATAGACTTACTACGCGATACCGTCTATTGTAGTTGAAAGTTGAACTAATTTAGTGTTAGGTTTGAGTTTGGCCCAGAGTAGGTAGATAGGTACGTGGGAAGGTTAGTTCGACTTAACGACCACACCTGTGAGTCATTTTTATGATTACAAAGATTTTTAAAACGAAATGGCCGCAATCAGAGACTTTCATTAAATTAATGTTAATTGGCATTTATTTAACTTTCAATTTAAATATATAATAATTGTATATTACTAGCTGCGCCCCGCGGTTTCACCCGCGGAAATTTTGAAGTTCCCACGGGAATTCCGGGATAAAAGTACCCTATGTCTTTCTCTGTACCCCTGACAACGTGCATGCCAAATTTCATTCACTTCCGTTCAGCAGCAACAAACATCCAAGCATCTAAACATCCAAACATCTAAACATCCAAACATCCAAACATCCAAACATCCACACTTTCACATTTATAATATTAGTAGGATTTCTTTTCTTAAAATTAAGTAGATAATCATTAAAACGACTGAGTGCGGTCGTTATATAGTTGCTTTCTTAATAGTATTTTTTTTTAATGAAAATTAATAAAACCAGCAAAATTTCTTAAAAATCTTGAATAATCTTCGAAGCCTGAAGCACTTTAAGCCTTAGACAATTTCCTTTGTGATTTGTGCCTGAGGGTCTTGATTACTCTGTACCTACATCACGTTTGGTATTATTTAAAGGACCTATTATATTTTAATTTGGAATTTTGATTAATGAAATAATAATTCTGACTAATATATGACTCGGCCACCAAGACATACGTAGGTAATATAGCATATTATTGTACCTACTATACAGAACAATCAATAGTTTTTTCTTTAGCTTCTAGGTGACAGAGGCGAAAATACCCAGGCTTCAGCCAGTTTTTATGATCCGAAGACCAAAGTACTGTTCTACACACAGGTAAGAAATAAATTACTTGCTTATAAGTATTTAATATACATGTATATAAATTATAATACATAGGTAGATATAGATAGTTTTTAAAAATATAGTTAGTCTCGATTCGTATACATATCTACTATTCTTTATTTCATTTAACTACCTAACGTTTTCTTGTTTGTTGGAAAGGAAACCTAACAAAAATCAACATCGTTCCAAATACTTATTCGCGCTTCACCCGTGTTAATTTGGCATTCTCTCGGCCACTCGTATTTACCTATTGTGAATTTGGCACGTATTTGAATTCAATGTTGTATCAGAAAAAGAACCTAATTTAAAACAACTTGAAAACAACAACGACAAGATGATTTAAGGAAAATGAAAATGAATAAAAATAATTATAATTTACTAACAATTATAAAAAAAAAAACAAATTGTCTTGTCTAAGTATTACTTTTTAATTCTTCAGGTAAACCGTGATGGCGTTGGGTGCTGGAACGTAAACAAGCCTTACACTCCCGAGACGAATCCTCTGCTGTTCAGCGATCCAGTACTTTTCGAGTTCTCCAATGATTTGAAGGTAATTGAAACATTATATACACACAAGGTTATATATCCATAGAACTATTATACATAGCTATTTCCCTCAGTTTCACCCGAGGTAATTTCGAAGTTCCCGTAGGAACTGGATAAAAAATACTCTATCAATAACAATAGGTATCCTATGACACTCAGGACTAACGTAGCGAAATACGTAGTGAAATAATTTTCAAAATCGATTCAGTAGATTACCCCCTACTACGTCAAAAACTTTCAAACTCACAATTCAGAAACTCACAAACTTTAGCTCTTTATAATATTAGTATAGATTAGAGCGACAGTTTCATTTAAAATTTTGTTCTAAATTAAAGCACAAAAACAAAAAATATTATTATTTCGAACGTAATTTCGCACCAAGAGACGTTACTTCGTAATGTGGTTCCACAACACTTTCAATTCTATGATCGATGCAGTACCCATGATGATAAAACGACTTTGAACTATGTTTACAAAAAAATCCGACTAGAGTAGGTAAATCAGGCTCGTGCATTATGGGTTCCGTGCACTATCCACTTAAATAAGGTGGTTGATTGGCCGCCTTAGAAATATTTAAAAATAGTTTTTCCCCTTTGCAATTACATAAATTTCTATCGGTCGGTTATGTCGGTCTAGATTATTCAAGGTCTACATAATTCATATAGACAGAGAGAGAGAGAGCGATAAACTTGTAAGGGGCTATTTCGAAAAAATAATAATAATAATAAGTGGACAAAAGAAAATGCAATGCATTCATGACTGTGATAGGAGCTTGATCAGTACTTAGTAAATATCAATCCCTTTTAGTTTTGGACAGTTAGTTTCGATATCATTTTTTTTAAAGGACAAAAAAAATGGACCTGCCCACATCAATAGGTCAATTTGTGTGCGTAGGTAACTTTTGTTTTTCTCATTGTGTATTATTTTAAACGCGTGATCGCCGGTTTAAGTGTTTTCATCGCTATTGGTTAACTGATGGATATTCTATGGTGGATTGCTGTTAGATAATAGAGATAATAGAGCTGTAAGCAACAGTTAATATCTACGAAAATAATTGAAATTCCAGGTCGATGACCAAGGTGACTTATGGCTGCTTAGTGACAGGATGCCGAAATTCCTTTATAAGTCTTTGGATCCCAAAGAGGTTAACTTCAGAATATTCAGCATCCGCACATCTGACGCCATCGCGGGAACTGCGTGCCAATAGAAGATAATTTTATAATAAGAATAGTTTTAATTACCGTCGTTTATAAAACTTTTCCAAAGCATCGTTCATGTTTAAAACTTACGGATGACCAGTAGAGGTCTAACTTTAAAGTTAAAATAAGTACCTATGTACAATGAAGACAAAACTTCCAGTATTCAATTTGTGCAAAACTTCTGATGAATCGATATTTTTCTATATAATTTTTACTCGTCCTATCAACAGCTTAGTTGTAATCAAAGAACGTAAAATTTGAAACTCTAATACATACAAAATTGATTTGTTTCCATCTTGCAGTGCAGTGGAAGAAAATTGTACCTACTGGTTTCCAGTAAAAATATTTATTGTTTTTTAGACACCGACAGTACAAAATATGGTTTTGATTCAAATATTATTTCTTATATTGTTATATAGTGGATCCAGTATATTTAAATTAGGAATGAGTTTCTCAGCTTGTAATTTTTGTGATATTTATAACTAAATAAATGTGCCTAGCGTAGCTAAATAGGTATTAGGTACCTAATAAGTGTTTTCTTTTCGTTTCTTTTCCTTTTTCTTCTTATTCTTTGTTTTAGGTCACCTATCCTTTATATTTTTAATTAACATTAAGTCTTTAGTATCTATGCGTTAGGTAGATACAATAGATAAATGCATAGTCAGGTAGGTAACGTATACTTTGCTTGAAATTAAATGCTCTAGAGTCTAGAATCTAGGTAGTAAGTACTACTACTAATAATAGTACAATAAGGTTTATTAAAACATTAGGTCTTTCATAGTGTTTTACCTATATGTATAATGCTACGTAACTTCCATCAATGGGAAAAAAACAAAAAATTCAATCACAGTAGGTACCTACTGCTTATTATTTTGTCATAATATTAATAAATAATATTGTCTGTTAATTGTCCAACTACTACTACTACACTAAAAGGCAAAGTTTGTTTAGAAAAACTTTCCTCCTGGGCCTGCAGTCTCGATACACTTATCGATGTGATCTCCTAACGATCGTTAGGTTTAGCGAAGAAAATCCCTTACCGTATCGAGATTATCATAAAATGCAAATCTCTACTGTGAATGTTAACAACAGTTTTTTGCGTAGATAAGTTATCAAAAGAAACCGTTAATTTGACAGTTATGTTCAATACTATAACGAAAAAAACTAGTATTTAAATTGTAGAGACTACGAAAAATCGTTATATGTATTTTATCGTTAAGAAGTTATCAACAGCTATATGAACGTAAAAAGACGATATTCAGTCGCAAAATGCCACGTGACATTTTGATGTTAGTTGAATTAATTACTTCAGTTGAATTTCTTTTCGATTTTTGCAATTTGCCCATTGCATACGGTATTTAGCTCACCGACACCGCCTCTTAGTCCTCCTGAACCAACGCCGTGGTGGTGTTTTTACAGCGGTGCATCATGTTTGTCGGATCCTCCAAGAAAGGAACTTTACATCACGTGATTTATGAACCGGCTCATAAGACAGGGCCTGCAGTCTCCACGTACATCGATCGATGTGATCTCCAATTGATAAAATGCAAGTCTCTACTAATCAAATATCATACAGTTTTTTTACGTATCGGACAGTCCCAAAGGCTGACAGTTGTGTTCGATACTATAGCGAAAAACATTTTTAACCTCCAGAAGTTATCAACCGATAGCGATCGATAAGCAGTCGTTAACTATGTCGCGACTGCAGGCCCAGGCAGCATCAGAAATATGTCATCACTTTTGACAATTATTGAATCTTACTGCAATAGTAATAATGTGACACGAGACGACGCTGACTATACAAGGTGCATCTTGAGTACAACTTCTGCTCACAACTGCACCACTCCGGACTCCTATTATGACGAGGGTTTCCCTACATGAACCCCCGTTGCGACCGCCGAAAACCTGTAAACCTCACGAGTATTACCTACTATAGTATCGAAGTAAGTGGGAAGACCTTTAGTTACAGGAGCGATGCTGTTTTGGTTCTTACGCAAGCAGGCCTTGGCCCTCTATAAGTAATATATTTATTACAGTGCTTTTATCATCAGAATACTATTGTATTCTGATGATAAAAGCACTCAATTTCAGTTTAACATAACTTATCGTAATAATACCTAATTATTGTCACATAGAACAATAACATTGTTGTGATCTCGATAACGAGTTTTACTACTCTATAATACAGGCCACGTACTTATTTAAGGTGTGTATAGATGTTGGTCCGATCTGATAATGAAGGTCGATAGCGACGATGTAGAGTGTAGACTGTAGATATCGCCTTCTCGACCATAGATATATATGGATGGTTTCCTACCAAGATGTATAAATAAATAAATGTGAAGCACAAGCGGAAAAGAGACAAAGCGATCTTCTCACTAGTCTTCTCTTTCTATATTCTTATTCAAAGTTGGCTTGTAAGTATGGTTTCTTTTGATCTTTTTGATCACAGCACCCTTGAAATGTCCGTTCTTTACAGTCCACGCCACTTATTAGACTCGCTTCTCTAGATATTGCACCTTTGTCGCTATTTAGACTCAAAAGAGTTAGATTTTGGCAACACAACCGCTTTGTCCATTCTCTATGTCTATGCTCTCTTTTATTTAAGTGGCAACGTGTATACGGGTCATACATAACATGGTGAGATAATCAAGAGAGGTAAACACCAGAGAGAAGGTAATCACTACGTGTAAACACTACCGGAGTGGAGTGCTCCTAAGTTCTGTTACTTTACTTCAGTTGTCAGTGATACTTTACAGTGAGAGCACGTTTCGAAATGGCACCGAACTTCAAATCTGAGAGAGTCGGCATCGTCGGGAGGTGAGTAATTGAAAGACCATTTAATTTTCGTGAATAATTAATAATTTACATTTTATAATTAATAATTGAGTTATGAATGCCTATTCGTATTAAATCGTAGGTACGCAGTAAAAAAATATTAATTTATCAATTTATCGTTATTGTTTACAAAATAAACCAGTCTCGTACAGATTTTTATGGTCGGATTTTTCTCTTATCAAAAAGTATATTACTGATAGATATATTTAAACTTCCTTATACATAATTATAGTAATGGCAGTCTATAGTTTTTTCTACAATTACTTTATATCGAGCTCTCTTCTTTAATTCTTTAATATTATAAAAAAGTAAAGGTGATTTACCTACTGTAGTATAATATACCACGTACTTTAATATACATTATGGTGCAAGTGGTGTTTGAGATAACATTTTCATTATACAGGGTGTAATATTAAACGAGAGACGTAGGTATTAAATTTTAGTGTGATTCTCCACGCAAATATGTTAACAAAAATAACATACACTTTTGATATAGTTAACTTTTCCATGAAAAAAAATCATGAAAACTGAGCGCGCAAGTTGCTGACGCGCTGATGGGCTCATCCAAAAGCAAAAAGCGAGTTAGCATTCGCCGAGATCAGTATCCGTGGTTTTTTAATGTGTAGGTACTTTTATTGGTTATATTGTTATTATTATTATAATTCATTTATTACCTTAAATTTAGGTTTTTTATAGTATAAATTTACAAAATAATAAATATTATAAACAACCTAAACCTAGTGTGCTACCGATACCTGCTATATTATTATTATTATTATTATTATTATTATTATTATTATTATTATTATTATTATTATTATTATTATTATTATTATTATTATTATTATTGTAAGCGTGAATATAATTGAGATTGAATAATATGTTTCTTCCTTTAAAATGACAACCTGTATATTTCCTATGTACCTACCTATTCCAGATTAGCATGCGATACTAAAGTAAGTAGGTAAACCAACTTAACTAGTCATCCTCTACAATGTATTCTCTTTAAGTATATAGAGTCTTGTAATCTCTTTATATATAGAGTCTACATAAAAAGAACACCTATTTAATTTAAATAAGAGGAAAGAAACAGAGTTCAAGTTGTATGTTTATTGGGTAAAGACAAGAGTTGCTATGCTCTACAAAATTTAAACTAATTAACTTTTAGTTGGTAAAGTTAGTTGATAATGTATAGCTAATGTAGAATTAATTTTAATTATTCAACTAGGTGAGCCACTTAGAAACTCGGCGGACCGTTCGCGACCGCGGGCCGAAGACTGAGTTAAACCGTCTTTTCCGTTAGGATCATAAACAGGTTGACACAATCTCTCTATCCTTTCCATATTATTGGTTGACGTGTATACAAGTACAAAAGAGCATAACGCTAACCGGTATTTGTTTCGCAATTCACAACGTATGCATCTACCTAACTGATTTGTCAGGCGTCTCAAGCATAGGTATATAATATACTGAATTTATTTTGAATGCTATATAGCATTATTATTTATCTCTGTTAACACGGGCAATTTTTTTTTAGTTATTAAAAATTAATAGTATGTAATAACGATTCTCAATTAGTAAAGTAGGTAGTCAGAAAATGAAAAACTAGTCGATTTCTCACGGTTTCACCCGCATTTATTTCGGAGTTCCCGTGAGAATTCCGGGGTGATAGTACCCTGAGTCACTCAGGAACACTGTACCTTCCTATCATGGAAAGAAGTTTCAAAATTGGTTGAGTAGTTTTTGAGTTTATCCATTCCAAACAAACAAAAACGTCAAAATAATTCTCTTTATACTATTTATTACAAAATATGCTGTGTTTCAAGCTTTTAGGATCTGTATTACCTATCAAGACTGTCAATTTAAACATTAAATAGTGAATAGAGGTATCTATCTGAGTTTGAAACCTATGAAATGTAGGTACCATCTTATAGACTTTTGTATTTTTTATGTTTATCCTTATCTTACTAGGCGACCTACGTTTCCTCTTCTTATACCTACCTACAATAGGTAGGTAGGTAATAGGCAAGAGGCAAAAAACATTTCCGCTCACATTACAAAATCACTTTAGGTAGGTAGGTATTTCATATAACTATATATTAAGTAAAAGTTTATTAAGATCTAACATGAAAACAATTAAAATCATCGTAATCGCGTTTAATTGTTTTTTAAATGGTTTAATTGTTTTTTTAGACGCTCATTTATGTGATATTATACCGAGAGAAAAATCTCGATGACATATTTTGTTTACGGTCACAGATAATATCTTATCAGAAGTTATATAAATATTGTAAATTTTTACATTCGTAACAAAAACAATAATTAATTTGCGCTCAAAGTTATGTAACGCGTAGAAGTTATGTATACTTACCTAAGTAGTTAGTAACAATTACAGACAACAACACACCATACAATAGGTACTTACACAAATAATGTAGGTAGCTAAGCTATGGAATTTGTGTTCACGCTGCACGTTGATATTAATTTTCATCATTCATTTATTTCGGTTAGGATTACATTTTTTTTTTTATAGAGCAATTAATTTCCAAACGTTTGCATTATTTAAATACTACGCTACTACGCTATATAATACGCTATAACGTTAGCGACCATAGACTGTAGACTTGACTAAGGGGAAAATTTTTACAATCACGGGAATAGTGATCCAAGACCGTCTATTTTGTTCTTCGAAAGTCGGATGATTACAATCAATTATTTTGAAATTAATTCTATAATTACAGCGGTCTGATCGGACGCTCTTGGGCGATGCTTTTCGCTTCAGTGGGCTACCAGGTGACCATATACGACATAGTAGCTCAGCAGGTGATAGATGCCCTCGATGACATCAAAGTACAACTCAAAACGTTAGAAAAAGACGGCCTGTTGAGGGGAAACCTCAATGCCGTCGAACAGTTCCAGTGTATCAAAGGTAAGATAAAGGAATAATATATACCTACAGGGTGACATGTTTAACGCCTTTTTCATATTATAAGAAATTTTCTTGTCTTATAAGAAATGTCTTAAAAGACATCCAGTCGCTTTGATTGTTATATGATACCATACATTGTCGGATAAGACACGCGCATACTAAAAATTTTCTTGTCTGATATTCTTGTGCAAAAGGCCTAACGAGACACATTCAGTATTTGATTGTCGTCTCAAATATCTAAACAAAAAACATTAGGTAAGTACTTAAATATTTTTTTGAGTTAATCATTAAAAAAAAAAATTATGAAAATGGATTTGTACACGCAATAATTTTTTTTTCCATTTTGGACTGTTTGTAAAAAAACCTTATCAGGCATAGTGAAGTTTATTTAGGTATATCTAGGTACTTTACTAACTTGATAGCGAAGTTTAATTGTTCGTGCAAAAAGATTTACTCGGTATTAACGAGAAATATCTATTAAGATAGATATCTATTATCTAACATAACATATAGGTATCTAATATTATGTCGGCATAGCCAAAGGCGATGTTGATATCATTGTTATTTTAAACTTACGTTTGAAATTTAGTCCACTAAAGTTTTGACCATATTATGGTAGTATACATAAAGTTGGAATTTCAATGGACAAAATTTTTATATAAGGATGATTGTGTAGTGTTAAGGAGAATATGGGGTCCTAACCCCAAGACCCTGAGTCAAGATTCTAGAGCTCTATACCTGATTCACTACCTATAATATCATAGGGTCTTGTTACGATAACGTGCCACAAAAATTGTTATCTTTTGTTACACGCATGCGCGTTATGGCTAAGGCAAAGAGAATATAATTACTGCGTCTCAGGCAAGGAATGGTGTAGGTCATAGTCCGCTTAGCTAAGTTGCCAATCTTTAATATAGAAAACGATTAAAGATTGCCAACTTGGCTAAGAGGGCAGGGCTCATAGATTTAATGGTCCTGTTAGGACAGAAATATTCCCATTTTTTATATGTCCCGAGGCGATTTTATCGAGTATCTATGGAAGTAGAGCGTATAATATATACAACTTGTTAATGAATTAATTGAAAACTAGAAAGTAGTTTGCTCAGAATCAATTAGCAAATCGATCGCACCATGTTTTAATATAGGTTATATTTTTTCATTTTTACTAGCCCATGTCTAAATTATTTATTATACAATATTTGGCGCGTACGCCACCCGCAGCAAAAAAAATCGAACCGGTAGGCGCGAGCGTAGCTCTTGTAATTTCGTGGATAGGTCACCTCCAAACTAATGTTGAATAAATTTTAAAGTATAAATTTTTTCTACTTAATATATATTTTAATCATATTATTGTTTATTTTTTTAAATGGGGTGTATCAGGTTTTCAATTAATTCATTAACACGTTGTATATTGTTTTAATCCTGCAGTAAACAGTAGATAATGCCGGAAACTTGACATTCACACAACACGAGTACCTAATGCCTATGTCCCTCAACGATATCAAGTACAAGAAGTAGGTAGCAGTTATCGGTAATGATCAATAGATAGAGTAGTTGTTGTATGCACTAATGATAACGATAGATGTAGGGTAAACAATTATTGCCGGTCGATGCATTTATCTTGCAACTATATCCGGTAAAGATTATATATATATATACCTATCTAGTCTACTAGTAACTATCTACCTGTAGGTTGTAGCTTTACCTACAGGTAGCGTAGATAGTTTTGTGTTAGTACTAATTTGTATCACGCCGTAATTATTTTATTAAGTTCACTTGATGCAGTCTGGCCCAGCGGTGGTGGTCCTAAATAGACTTTATTTTTCTATTTTTATTTTTATACTAACACTAGTGTTAATAAAAAATTTGTACCTACTACCTACTAACTATCTGATATCTGGAGATATCTGGAGGACTATCTGAAATAAAATCCTTTTATTTTATTTACAGTCAAGTTTCCTTAGCTCTCAAAGGATTTTCAAACTGTTTGAGACATCCATTAATGATTTTCCCTTAGTTCCTAATCTAGGTACCTTATTTATATTTACATGTTTATAGGATTAGAAGGTACCTAAGTATAAAGTATTTAAGTTACTTATTAGATTTTTTTAATGAATCGTATTTTTTAAATAAAAACCTTACCCGAGCCAATAGCTTTAAAATCGGATGCGAAATCGCGAACACGCAAACATACAAGAGAAATACAGATGTCAGTAAAAATTATAAATACGAAGCAGGAGTTTGCAGCATAAAATGTAAAATATTAACTAACTTCATATGATTCTTAAATCAAGGGCCTCAAATCGTACCTAATGATTGGTTATTCAAATAGATTTAACAGGGGTCATTTTCATTTCAGGTTCAACTGATTTAGCGGTGGCAGTGAAAAACACGGTTTTCATACAGGAATGTGTCCCTGAGAACCTCGACCTGAAAAAGAAGGTTTTCGAAAATCTTGATAAAGTGGTGGACGACAAAACCATCTTGTCAAGCTCGACTAGTACTACACTGCCGTCTTTGTTTTCCGAAAACTTGAAACATAGAGCTCAGGTAGGTAAAGCACAGATTATCACAATAATCCTTACTAGTATTATAAATGCGAAAGTGAGTTTGTTTGTTTGTTACGCTTTCACGCCTTAACGGCTCAACTGCACGTTGTCAGGGGTACAGAGAAGGACATAGGGCACTTTTTATCCCGGAATTCCCGTGGGAACTCCGAAATTACGGCGGGTGAAACCGGTACGTATCTATATATTTTTGCATTCATAATTTTAGTTAGATTTATTGTATGTATTATGCGCATTCCTATATCTTACTTAAGTAATTGCGTATACTTTACAATGTAACTCGAGTATGAAACTCACAAAAAACAAGTAGATGGGTATATCTAGCGGCCAGCGCTTTACGATAATATCCGAACTGCCGGACGGAACCGAGCATCTCGATTTGTATGAACGCCTTTTCCTTGCGTGACGTGACGTTCTGCGAGTAACTCCTGCCGCAAGCTCGGCAGCTAGCTTTGTTTAAAAAACCGTCAGTCATAGGATTGCTCCTCAGAGGTGCGAAACATTATCACATCTGAAGGTATAGGTATATAGATCTGAGCGTGACGGTCACCTGAGTTCAGCGCTTTTCCCCCATCCCAAAAGTGCCCAACGTGCCTAATGAAGTTTCCACAGCGTGACGGTCACGCCAGTTTGGGGTTTTTCCCCAGTCCAAAGGTGTCCAAGGTGCCTAAAGAAGTTTTAACTAAAAAAAAACTAATTATAATTCCAGGTAATCGTATCGCATCCGGTGAATCCACCGTACTACGTACCGCTGGTGGAGATTGTGCCTGCGCCGTGGACCAAACCAGAAGTAGCGAAGAAGACCAGAGAGATCATGTTAGAGATCGGACAAGAGCCGGTGTCTTTGAGCAGGGAGATCGAAGGATTCGTGCTGAACCGCATACAGTCAGTACAACTCTAAATATACTTAGATGGCCAATCAACCTGGTTTAAACCCAGATGCTTGGGTTTAAACACCCGGTTTTCTTAAATACTTCATTGCTATATTTTATGGGAGTTTTTGTCTATTGTGGGTTTTAATACCTACAAAACAATGGGTTAAAACCCGGTCGATTGTCCAACTTAATAAATATAAGTAACTCAATATTAACAACGCGAAAATATACCTATTTGATCAACTTTCACGTCTCGACGGACCAACGGGTCGACGTGCTTTTTTACTTTCAATCTTCTATAACTGAGTACCACATTTCATCAGATCAGAAACGTACCAACCTGCATATTTAGCCTCTTTCTAATACCACCATAACACCACCTCCTATAAATATTCATAGCGTTAAAATATTTGATGATAAGTATATAATTTATGTACCTAGTAGGTAGGTGTTTGCCATCATACCACAAACGGTAATAAAGTTTATCTAATGAAAAACAAAACAAAATAATAATTTATTGCATTGACATAATAGGTAGACAATTTTAAACTCACCTCTTTTAATTAAAATTGAGAGTGAAATGCAAACTTTAATTTCAGATACGCGATACTCAACGAAGTGTGGAGGCTGGTGGATGCGAAGATAGTGGACGTTAAAGACATTGACAAAGTCATATCCGAGGGTCTCGGGATGAGATACGCTTTCCTTGGCTCCTTGGAAACCGCGCATCTCAACGCTGAGGGTATGAAGAGCTATATCGAAAGGTAATTTCTTTATACTAATACGGAATGCCAATTTATAAATGCGAAAGTAACTGTTTGTTTGATAGCTGTTTACGTGTTAACTACTTAGCCGATCATCAAATTTTGCATAGACATTTCCAGGGGTACAGAACCAGTATCTACATAGAGGAGTAATTTTATCCCGAAATTATCGCGGGTGAAAACAAAATTTTACATATTATTAAGCAGGAATCCTCGCGGGACCTGGGTAATTATCGCCAGGTAAACGGAGGGGAACAGCTAGTACCCAGTCTGTTGAACTAGATACCCATATTACAAGCTCAGGGCCCTTATTCACTATGACCATAACACGTCGTGTTAAGATAAGGCGCCACTTAAATAGCTTTTCCCTCGTGTTCAAGAAGTTTCACTTTAAAAAATACATTTACAACGTTTCTTTTGTCATAAAGAATATTAATTTCTTATATTTTTGCATCTGGAGCGTTTGGGATTATGTTTTTGGGACGCGCTATAAGGCCAAGGAATATTGTTGTTCAAAGTGAATAAGAGCCCTGATTAATTTGTGTTAATTTTGGACCGTGTCGCTTCGTGACAATCTCCAAGAATAATATTATTATAATTACCTACTATATTCTTAGGTATGGCGAAACTATTTACAACGTCAGCAAGACCATGGGCGATATACCGAGGATGACGCAGAGTGCCAGCGCGGACACGATATGCGAGCAACTGAACCAAATGGTGCCCTTAGACCAGCTCCCTGAGAGACGCGCGTGGAGGGACGCGTGCCTCACGCGTCTGTCCATACTCAAGAAGGAAATGAATCAGAACAAGTAAACTGGAGTGCCATGGACTAACGTTTTTATGTGTAGCTGTTGAATTGTATAATTCGCCCGTTGAACTAACTGACACTGGCATAAATAGTGCGTCTACTTATTCTAGGCGCCTTTTGCCACATTTAAAAAAGAGACGGCCGTCATTTTTGTTTAATACCGAGCTAACAGGTTTAGCAGCTGTTTATGTACCTACCTAATTCCAATGAATAAAGGAGGCCTAATTCACAATTTCGCGAGCACTCCGATGTGATATTTTGGCTATGGAAATGAAACGAAATAACTTAATTCCATAGCCAAACAAACAAAATATAGACAAACTACAATTTGCGACCTTATTAAGTGAAAAATCTCAATAGTCACAATATCTGTAGGCAGAGAGAAGGTAATCCTGTAGGCACTATTTGGCTCTGTGTCTAGACAGAGCCAAATAGTGCCAGAGTCAAATGGTAGGTATATTTACGATGCGCAAACGCATCCTTTGTCCTTGGTATTATCAGCCCGGTGTCACTCCATACAGATGAACTGGTTCAAGTACTTTCCCACAAGTAAAAACGGCCGGCTTGTACGACACATGACGTGTGCGTGCTCGTAAGTTTGATAGCCAGCTGGCAGTAAACGTCAGCTGTCAGTGAAACTAACCAAACTTTCGCGGGGTATGAGGCATGAAATTGGTGGGAGGTGGAGAGCAAAGATAATTATAATCTGTACGTTTGTGGAGTGTCGTTTTTTTACATAGTAATATTTTGTATTCTTTGGTATTATACAAAATCAGCGTCGTGGGACTACCTAGTTCCACGGCATATTATGTGAGTGGTAGCCATTTTGGTGGGTACTTTACAAAAGTGTTTTATATTTGTAACAATTAAATTTCTATTCTATTCGTTAGTCAACGGCCGAATTATATGTAGAATATGTCGACGAACTAATAACTTTGTACTTTATTGAACTATTACAAATAAAAGTTGTTGAAAATTGAGGTTTTATTTTCGTTTGGGTACACGTCGACTTGGATTTTTAGTATGCTAATAAATAAAAAAACAACTACAAAATATTTTTTACAAACAAATATAATCATGTCACATTATAGACTCTGAGATTCTTTATCAATAGGTACTTAAGTACATACTAAGTAAAGTAAAACTTTAAGCATGTGATGATCAATTGAAAATAAGTGAAAAAAATAATTAAAAAGTGTTGGACGGATGCAAAAAACAGAAGGCGTTTTAATAGTTTTTGAATATTTCATCAATATTGCGGCAGAATGAAAGTGGCATTGAGCTTTCTATTATTTTGATATCCATATTCTAATTATATAATCACTTGATTATGTCAACTATTAATAAGGTTCATATCGTTGTCACAGTCCACGACCCACTTCTGTTTCTCGGCAGAGCAGAAAATTCCGTAAACTATCGCACCAAAAACATATATGGCGCTGGATATCATGAAAACTATCCGCCACTGCTCCGCTGTCTGCAATAGATAAATACGAGTCGTATTATTAATAACATAAATAAACTTATACGTAGGTCTTAATTGCTAGTGAAATTAGGACAAATATAGGGGAACGTGTTAAACTTAATATAGATATTGGGTTTAACGTTATAAGGAGGAAAGATTTGTATTTTTGTTGAGATTGAACTCAAAAAACACTGGACCGATTACAAAAGTTCTTTCAACATTAGAATGCTATATTATCCCTTCAGTAATAAGCTGGACGACTGTCCCCGCTAGATAAAAAATCCCTAGCTGCGCAATAGTAGATTATGCTCCTAGGGAGTAAAGCAATGTCTTACGTCACAGGCGGCATATTGGACCCTGAGCGCAAGGAGAGACTTTAGAGTAAACCCCCGTAAACTCCTGAGTGAAGCGGGGGTTTAAGCCGCCCTTGGCGAAGACGGGCTTTATCCTCGAGGTGAGGTACCTACTCTAGGTACTTTTCATACCTACTATGAGACAAACCCTCTTTACACAGGCATTGTATTGTATCGAACTGGCCACCACAGGCAGATCACATAAAAAGAAAAAATGTTGTGAGTTTTCTTACAAATTTTAACGTTCCAAACTCAAATCACTTTACTCCCTGAGGTGTTTCATACATTTTTTACTCCCTTGGGAGATTCTTACAACATTACCTCCCTTAGGAGATTCATTCATCATTACGTCCCTCGGGATGTAATGCCTTGCTTTACGTCGAGATTGTGTGATATTTAATTGGACACTGTCGAGCAGGTGGTATAAAAAAGTCAATACGTGTCACCTTGTCCGCGACCACGGCGCCGGCCAGCGCCGGGCCCGCGACGCCCGGCAGCGTGGCGAACGTGTTCGACACCGCCATGAGCGCGCTCGCGTGCCGCGGCGCTACGTCCAGGTGGTTCACGCTGGCAATGCAATAAAGGGCCATCGATAAAGTACGTCACACTGTTTTCGTGATTTTCAACTAATTAAGTTGCATCTCATTAAATGCCAATTAACGTTAATTTACTGAACGTCTCTGATTGCGGCAGTTTTTTTTTAAATCTATACTTAACTAAGTAATCGTTAAAGTCAATTCTGAGTGCGACCGTTGGATGTGTATGAGAGATTTTGTAATATGACGTCACGAAACTGAGGACCCTCCCACCCCTTGTCACACAATGTCACACTTTGGCGACCCGCTCTCTAGTAATTAAATCCGTCATAGTAACTAAAAATTAAAAATATATTGTATGCCTCATAGGCAAAACATAATGGACCTATTTATATCAATTTAGAATACCGTACCTAAGTTCACAGTAAAATAATTTGAATTTGAATAAATACATGACCAACATCCAGACTCTAAACACAATAGGTAAACCTTGATGCGGAGATCGGAGCCGCGACATCTTGACGTAGCATTCAAGTGCGCTAACTACCTATCTTCGTTGTAAGCGATTTCTTTTTAAATATAAAATCTTAGAAACTTTTTTTGCGAACGCCACTAAATAGACCATGAATAAAAACGAAAAAATAAAATTAAAATAATTTAGTCACCTAAAACCCGCCCACGCGAAGCCGCCCAAGCCGACGCCGACGGTGAGGAACACCACGCACGTTGTAGCGGACTCGGCATTGGCCGCCGCCGTCATGAACACGGCCTGCCAGACATTTGTTACCAGCCATAAATAATATAGAAGAGACAAATACTCTCTATACTATGGATTTTCCACACAAATGGTATATTTAGCCAGACACTATAACACACCTCAGGGACTATTAATATCGGAGTGAAAAGTAGGTATTCTATTTCGCGTTTAATCCCTTTATTGTTATTTCCTATCAGTGAAGGAATTTTAAGGAACCGGTCCGGTGGTTCCAGAGATTATCAAACTTGCGAATTTTGATTCTTCATACAGTTTATACTGCAAATTGTAATAAAAACGGTAAAAATTGCAAAATCATATTCGAAGCTCTCGGCGGACGGAAGCAATACCGTCAGTCATACTAAATCAGAGCCCAAGTTACTGCGTAGTGATTTTAAAATTGGACTGCGTAGAGTATTATTATTTATTACTAGCTGCGCCCCGCGGTGTCACCCGCGTGAGTTCCGGAGTTCCCGCGGGAATTCCGGGACGAAAAATAGATAGTAGCCGATTCTCAGGCTTACTGAATATGCATAAAAAATTTCATGAGAAGCGGTCAAGCCGTTTCGGAGGAGTATGGGAACGAACATTGTGACACGAGAATTTTATATATTAAATACAGAATGTCTTGGATACAGGGTGTAAGATTAAATGAAGAACGTATTGAAAGAACACACATCGACAATAAGGGTCAATAAGGGTCAAATGCATTGAATATGGCCCTCGTTTAAAATTACTCCCTGTATAAAATTATAAATTATTACCTGTGACAGAAACGCTCCACAAGTGAACACTTTTCTAATATTAGTTCTAGATAAGGTTCCTTTTGTCAGCAAAACGTCCGCCGAATGTCCAGCCACTTGTAATACAAGGGCCATGGCTAAGTAGGGTATGGACGATAGCCAGCCAGTGCTGTTCATGTCGAATTTATATACATCTGCAATGAAAAATTAGCTTATTGAGATAGAGTAAAAAAGAAAAAAGAGAGTCGAGATTTGAAAAAAAAAAAAAAAAACAACATTCAGACGAATGGAAAGAGAGTCGAGATTTGAAAAAAAAAAAAACAACATTCAGACGAATGGAGAACCTCCTCCTTTATGGGAAATCGGTTAAAAAAAACGAAACGCACTACTAATCTGTGTCAAGGAAACTTTTGGCAGCATTTGAGCAAAACGGACGTCTATTTTATTTATTTGTTTTACAAATTAGTTTATCGTGGTTAATATTGTGTAAACGTGGTGAAATTTGCATAATAGTGATCCATTATTGATGAACAGTGTGTGGAAACAGTAAAATAAGATGAAACGTGGTGTTTGCTGGGAGGTTATCGTATTTACTATATACCTTCCTAGTCATCCCATTAAGGTCCGGCGGTGAAGGATTGCTTCCGGAAGTACCGTTAAAGCATCGAAATGCATCTCAACAATGCATTTCGTTCGATGTAAATAACTTCATAAGAAGAAAATACAACTGAATTGGCTGTATAGACTAAGTTTCCTTTGCCTTGCCCAAAAGGGGTAAACTTTACGAATATTTTCTCAATGACGCCAAATTTAGGCATCTTTTAAAAAAATTAAATACCTTTCATGAATGTGGGTAGAAAGGTCATGAGCGTATAGAAGCCCCAGTTCTCACTGCAGTGGGCCACCACTATCGCCCAAACTGGAGCCGAGCTCAACATGGCGCCCCACGGGTGACCAATTTCCGACGTTTCTCTCGTACTTGTGCCTCGCGTATTCTAAAACAAAGTATTGCAAAAGTCAGCTACTACTTTGACCATTGAACTTGGAACACACACGCACACCACCAGACGCAAGCACATACGTACGCACGCACGCACGCGCACACACACACATACAAGCACACGCATGCACGCCACGCTCTTCCACTCAAGGTAGATGATTTAGGTTCATATTTAGAGAGCCAGTCTCAAGATATTACCTACCTGTCTCGCTCATTGCGCTGGAAAATGAAGAAGACAAACCAACAATTTATTATTAATACTGGCCTAGAACATCAAAACACTCGAACATACCAAAGTTCACATTTGCAGTGTTAGTAGTATAAAAAAAAATACCTGAATATATTTAAGTTCTGTCGATGTGATGTGAGGATCCATTTCGGGAGATTCTTTGATTGTGATCCACCATAACGCGGTCCATATTAATCCTATAACACCTAAAAGAATAGATAACATAATTTTTATTTACGAGCGTAACTTAGTTTTATCATTATGGACAAAATGAAAGACAAGATTTCATGATGATCCGTCGTATACTATTAATACAGAATAACAATGAGTACGTCTCATATGTGATTATTGTATGCATTCCCTTACGCCACCGTAACTACTCATTTGCCTACGTATGCGTGTGTGCGCTATGCGTGAATGTACGCGTCAGCATCAAAAATATGTAAAAACTTTTTTTTAATCGTTGAACTTTACAACTATCACAATAAAATTCAACCACTTTGCCACTTTCGTAATTTGATGGTGACTGTACCTCCCCCTCCATGAAATTGGCAGAAAGATTTATTTCCCAGTCGAGTTTCAAATGTCCCAAGATCTCACCAAAGACGTAGAATATCCCGGACCATCCAGCGTAGGTGGCCAGCATGGAGCTCAGCGGCATCGAGACGACATTGCCGGCGTAGCTGCCGCTGAAGGCGAGCGACGCGAGCCGAGCGCGCTCCCCGCTCGGCGCCCAGCGGGACCACACCGCATGGATGCTGGGGTACGTCACACCCTAAATAACCGTAAAATAATAAAAAATTGGTATTGCTGTTTCTGAAGAAATAAAAAACAGGGCATGTACAAAGTATACAAGGGAATCAGAGAATTATTATGTGGAACTAATGGGTTTAGAACGGCATTCATGATTCAGCGCACACTGAGGCGTGGAACTAAGAAAATGGTAGAACAACAGCTGAAGATCACGTGGTCTTTTGGCGGGAACGAAACGCGTCGCTCCATGTTTTTGTGCTCAAATTTCGAACAGAAATTTGAATGAAACTCTCGCTCTGTGTGTAGTATATCTATGCAGAGAACATTCCCTTTTTGGAAGTCATTTAAAAAAGCAAAGTACCTACCTACCATTCGGAGAATTTCCTGAATTTATTCAACTTCCTAATATTCCCATGCGAATATTCCTTGACAAAATATACGTAATTATGTGAAGGTGATAGAATTTCCGAAAAATGTTAGACAGTATAGTACCTCAAACAGCCCTTCAATGACCCTGACAGCAACCAATAGACTTGTGCTCGTGCGGGCTAGCGGTGGTGTGAGAAGGGTGAACAGCGACGTCGCTCCTATGCCTACTCCGAAGATCCTACAAAATATTTTACATTTTGAATTTGGTACATAATTTGGTATATTCAGTACATAAGTGGGTACGTACCTACTAACAAAAAACAGGTACCTATATTAATATTAGATACCAACTGTCCTCCGCGGTTTCAAGCGCGGTGATTTAGAGTTCCCGCGGGAATCCCGGTATAAAAAGTACCCTATGTCTTTCTCTGTACTCCTGACGTGTATGCAATATGTAATGGTGATCAGTTCAGCCGTTCACGCGTGATGCCGTGACGAAGGGAAATAGGGATTAATTTTTAATATTATATTTAGATATTAGTTGTCTGGTGGTAGTAGGTTCTGCACAGATAGCAAAGAACAAGCTCTGCTTAGTTTAGAGCCAGGTGGTGCTGTGTGATAACACCTAAACACAGTGGTGTAGCGTAGGTAACTAGTGCACCCGGTGCGGATCCCTTTGCCGCTCCCTTATTTATGCAATTGATTATCCTGCTAATATTATAAACACGAAAGTTTTTAAGAATGTATAGATGGATGGATTGATGGATGGATGGGTGTTTGTTACTCTTTCACGCAAAAACTACTGGATGGATTTAAATGAAACTTGATAATAATATAGCTTATACATCAGATTAGCACATAGGGTACTTTTTATCCCGGAATTCCCGCGTGATCTCTGAAATTAAACGCGGGTGAAACCGCGGGGCAAAACTAGTTATAAATAAATTGGGGCATGGTAAAAAGAATAGCTACTCTTATGAATAACACTAACCTAAAAAGTGAAAATTACATTAAAACATCTATGTAAAAAAACGAGTATCCATAAACCTGGATACAGTACAAGAACAAAAAAAATGACAAAAAAAACGTTGAAGGAAATCAACTTTGTTTATTTTTCTTTTTACATGTGTAATGCCGCCCCCGTCAAACCCATTGCTGAGAAAATGACTTTTGTTTTTCAAACAGAAAATTACTTTGTGCGTATTGTCTGTATTATTTATTATTGTAGATCTTGTAGCTAGACAATTTACATTAATTATTATATCATTTAACATGTTGTTCTACGTACTATAACAAACCTGTTACCTCCTATTTTATCCGCCAGCCAACTGCCGGGTAGCTGAGTTAGCATATATCCGTAAAAAAACGAGCTCAAAATCAATCCTTTAGTTTGGGAGTCCCAGTTGAATTGTGGCAGCTGAAAACGAAACACAGGGTCGCATTAGGGGTCATCCATAAAGTACGTCACACTAATTCCGTGATTTTTTGACCCGTCTCCCCTCTCCCGTCCTTGTCGCCGTGACGTCACGAAACTTAAGACCCCTTCCACCCTTTGTCACCCGTCGTCTCCCCTTAACTTGTGACGTAGTTTATGGATGGTCCGGAGGCTCTTACTAGCTTGCTTACTAGCGTTGGGTTATCAGCTGTTACTTAAGGTTTTTTTTTTTTACCTAGTATCCTATACCTAAATAAATTCATGACTAGTTTTTGGTTTATTTTTCAAGAACTTCAAGAACCATGTGAGCAGTTTTTTAGTTGGAATAACAATAATATTATATTTCCACAACCACAACAGCAATACATAGTAGGTAGGTACTGTGCACGGACTATAGGTACTGTTTTGATAATAAATAAAACATCTCACTTCAATTGATTGTTATGGAAAAATAAAATCGCACGGCTTCGTGATTCTTTTGAACGAAATAATAAAACGTATTCGCTTATAAAAGTCGTATATTGCACTCACGTATGCTATGGTTCCGTTCCCTAGTGTGGTCTCAACAGGATCAGTCATAGCTATAATTGCCACCGATAAGTTCACACGCAGTGCGTATATGTTGAAGAAGCCAAAAAATGCGAACCAAGCTACCAGCATTCGCCGTCGCCGAGGAAAAAGCCATACTGTCCCTTTTTGCAGATATTCTTCACTGAAGCAATAATATATATTTATTAAAATATACCTGTACGTATAGAAGAAAATAAGAAAAAAAGATTGATGTAGGTACGTTAGTATTATAGAAAAGTAGCTGTGCCGCGCGGTTCAAACATTAGCTATTTGCCAGTGAAAGACCCCTCAAAATAGGTCCAATCAATTCGGAGGTAATCCGGAACAAACAGACAGACAGAGACACTACAATTTTAAGAATGTTTTTTTTTTATAATTACTTACCGTATATATTTTCACTTCAATTTCATTTATTGTTGTAATTATGTCTGAATAAATAAATCTATGTATGTGTGTAGACTATTCATATATCTTATCTTAATCTATATAGGTAAATCACGTGTCACGTTGTTTGTCCGCGATGGACTCCGAAACTATTGAACGGATTTTGATAAAATTTTGTAATCATTTATAATATGGTCCAACTTAAAAGATAGGATAGTTTTTATCCCGGAATTCCCGCGGGAACTGCGGGGAACAGTTAATCACCGTAAACTACTGTCAGGGGTACAAATAACTTTTTCCTCGCAATTCCCGCGGGAACTCCGAAATTACCGCGGATGAGCGTGGACATGTCACGTTGTTCGTCCGCGTTGGACTCCGAAACTACTGAACGGATTTTGATAAAATTTTGTAACCATTTATAATATGGTCCATCTTAAAAGATAGGATAGTTTTTATCTTGGAATTCACGCGGGATCTACGAAATTACCGCGGGTGAAACCACGCTGGGCAGCTAGTTAATAATATAAGCTACAAACAAGTCATTCAATAAATTATCAGCACATCTGATATTAAAACCTAAAATAATGCAACACAAATAATAATTTACTCATTTCTCGGAAGAATAAAGGAAACGACTTTATCAAATTACAGTGTCAGCGTTTATTTGTTCATAGCGTGGTGCCTTGCATCCAAAAACATTCGCCTCATTCTTATACATATACATACATATTACATAATATTATAAAAATAAATCCCTATTTTCCTTGGTCAAGGTATCACGCGTGAATGGCTGGACCAATTTCGCAAATTCTTTTTTTGTTATGTTTGTTATTGTAAGGGCAAGAAGAATAAAAGAAGTTTGGAGTTGCGGGAATTCCGAAAATCACGCGGGTGAATCTCCGAAACGGTTGGCCCGATTTTGACGGGACTTTCACTGCTAAAGCTGATGTTATAAGGAGTACCTTTGGAGTTCTTGCGGAACTCATGCGGGTTAAACCGCAGGGCACAGTTACTTAATAATAATAATTGTTGTTTTCGTTTAGGCTTACAATGTGACTTACTTAATATGAATTATATCCTACTTATATTCTTATTTTTACTTTAGCTGATACCTACTTAACGGGGAATCTTTTTTTGTCAGTTAGCTTTGCTTGAACTTCCTTGTTTTAGGGATTACAAACCATCGAAAAAGTAACGATCAAAATTAATGTTACACGATTGTTCAAACCGAACATTTTGAATCATAAAATGGGGGTTTCCATTGTGAATTTCCTGAGATCCATTATTCCGTGTTACCCCAATGGCGCGGGCGTTACTATGGCATAGGTCATTAACTAAAATCTCTGTGGCACATTTAAGTCGATGGTAACCGTAAAAGCGGCTACACACGGCCCTAAAATCAAAGGCGATATCGGGAGTAATGTGGCCAGGTCGCCAAACCTAATAGTCAGTCAGTTTGGCCGGACATTTGAGTAAAAAGGCCGGTCCCACATTATTAATGTAGGGTGTCCGGTCTTTTTGCTGGCTGGTTTGTCCAGCTATTAGGTTTTGCAACCTGGCAATATTACTCCCGATATCGCCTCTGATTTTAGGGCCGTGTGTAGCCGCTTTAAGATGCTTGTCGATTGTGTCAATCGACCTAATTAGTTTGGGTTTTGACCCAATTACCATAGGTAGTTACTCTTTCTCCTAGTCCGTGCCGCGAAATGAGAAAATACCTAATAGATTTATCTCTCCTATATGTTGACACATCATAAAATAAGATTAACTAACCTTTTAGACCCTTAATTAGGTGCCTACACTGACGGCTGCACTCAGTCTTTTTAGTGATTACTTAATTTTATTTAAATATTTTTAAAACAATTAAGTCCAGTTTAGTTAAATGCCAATTAACAAATAAAGTCATCATTAAAACGACTCTGAGTGCGGAGAGTAAAAATATTAATACGTCTAGTTAAACAGCATTAATTAGCAAACCGTCAACAGATACCATATTTTATGTGCTTCAAAAAGATCGGTCAGTTATCCTTACATGTCCTTACACGCAAAAGTGAGTTTTTTGTTTGTTACGCATTCACGCCGCGGCGACTGATCTTCATGAAATTTTGATTTTGCATAATGATTTTGCATATTATGTGATTTTGCATACCTTCCTTCACGTTGTCAAAGGTACAGAGAAGGACATAGGGTACTTTTTGTCCCGGAATTCCCGCGGGAACACCGAAATTAACGCGGGTGAAACGGCGGGGAACAGCTAGTATATAATTTACTATGCGTATGCTTAATTTAGGCACCTGTGACAATCGATTAAATCCTTTCAGTAATTTCCAAGTAGCGAGAACAAACAGACAGAAAAAAATAAATCAAAATAGATTTTTTGTGTTTACTGTTCTTCTATCTGTCGACTGAGCTTCTCAAATCATATTACTAAAAATTATATTCATAATTATATTCATTGATCATATTGCATTGAAGTGATAAGTACCTATCCTAGAAAAGAAAAAAAAAAAAACTTTTGTCCTCAACTCTTTACCTATACATTTCATACTTTCTAATTGTGAATTCCGCGATTGGCTGTTATCTGTTATATTTAATTTTTGTTACATTAGCCGTAAGGTTTAAATTAAATAAAAATCTCTCTCAGTACAAAATGAATAGTATGAAATGATAATTTTTTTCTCTTTTTCTAATCTCATTACTGGTCAGAGGCATCTCCTGGTTGTACCTATAATTATAACATTGTGATGGAAGGAGTTCACTTTAAAAATCAGCTACCTAAGTACTCACTTGTTAATAATGTCACTACATAGTATAAATATAAAACGTCGCTTCTCGCTGTCTGTCTGTCTCAATGTATGCTTAAATGTTTAATACTACACAATGGATTTTCATATGGTTTTCACCAGTAGATAGTGTGATTCATGAGGAAGGTTTATATCTATATTTTGTCCTGGATTTCCCACGGGAAATCCGTAATTACCGCGTGTGAAACCGCGGGGCACAGCTAGTAATAAATAAAAATGATTCCCTACCTATTTCCCTTGGTCACGGCATCACACGTGAACAACTGAACCGATCACCATTAAATTTTGCCTACATGTTGTCAGGATATTATTATTTATTTATAGACTAACAGCTTACATTGAAGCACCAACACTTGTGTTGGTTCGGTTTATTATTGCTTTTTGTACTCCGTTCATTATCTATTTATGCTTTACTATTCAAATGTCTAAGTTGGTTTTTATTCTGGAACTCGAGCTACGAAATTACTGCGGGTGAAACCGCAGTGACAGCTAGTTTTTAATAAAACAAAGACATGTTCAGGGACATATTGACAAATGTTTAGGTAGGTACACACACACGGTGCATAAGAATATCATCATTATATTATGCCTATTTACTGTTTGTTTTGACATTATTAATTTTTGAGGATAACATTAACTTTTTCAAATCAAAATTTGGATATAATTTAAATGAATCTATTAAATCTACTGTTTAAATTTAGAGTAACTATGTAAGTAGTATTACTTAGTAATTCTGATTAGGCACTGTTTATGTTTGTTCTTTTTTATGTATGGTACTGAAATAAATGTATATTCTTTCTTATTTCCTTTATCAGCAGTACCCATCTGGCTACAGTAGTTACTGATTTTAATACTCTTTGAGTAGTACTGACTCACTAGTACATAATACAAAATATAGATATCTATACTCTATACGTATAAAATACTTTGTCCGGAATGCCTGACTGACTGACCAATACACAGCCTAAACTGCTGATCGTAGAGACCTGAAACTTGGAGAGTGTGTTCTTTATATGACATAGGCATTCGATAAGAAAGAATTTTCCGAAATTCTACCCTTAAGGGGGTGAAAACAGGGGCAAAGTTTGAATGGAACAATTCCAAGGGAACTGCGAAATTATAGAGGATAAAACTGCGCAGGACAGCTAGTATAGGTATACATGAAAGCTGCATATCTAATTGTTGGGAATTCTATTAGTGTGCATTATCCATTTGTAATATTCGGTAATTAAATCCTGCACAACACTAACTAGACAGATTTATTTGCATGCATCAGTCGGGAGCTAAAGTTTCCAGGTTTGAGTCTTCACATTATTCTTACTTTAATTTGATCTAAAACTTGTTAATCCTTTACAATTTCACACGCATCAAACCCAGTTTCTGCAGAACTTTTTATTCTATGATAAAAGCAGACTGTTACTCTTGGACCCTGTTATTCAGTGAAAGAATTTTTAGAATCGCAGTAGGTACCTAGTTCCAGAGAATATATTTTGATGATTTAGGTATACAATTTAACTAAATTTTGCAACTGCAAGCAAAACCCATAGTTACTATAATACTTACCCATTTGTTAGCTGCGTATAACTATAGGTATATTCTTGATTTTTCATAATTTCCTTCACTTATTTAATAGGTAAGTTTAACAAAAGGTTTAATTATTACCTAGCTTGTGTAGTTTTAAGGGCTCGATAGTTTGGTTTGGTCTAGATTTGATTACATATACATATACTGTACCTACCTAAAAATAAATTACTTGCAATTACACCATCAAATATAAATTAATATCACTGTAGAATTATAAAAAAACTTTTTTGTTTACAAAGGCAAAATATATTTTATTTGACTAAAACTTCCGACCAGTGTTACCAACTCTCGAAAACATTTACCCCTAAAGGTTAAGTCAGAAACCCATAAATTCCACTAAATGAAAAAATATTATTAAAAAGTTTATAAAAAATTTAAACCGACTTCCAAAAAACAAAACTATAAAGCTAAAAAATAACAAAATAACGATTTAATCCAAAAGACAATAATAACCAATATTATTATTGGTTTGTGCTACCACTGGTCGATTTGAATTTGGTGACAAGCCCGCTTGTGTCTGCCCACTTGGGTTGCTCTGCTCATGACGAGCTCGCGGCGGAAGTGCACTTTAAACATCTACTCTATACATATTTGGTTTGTCACCGACTTCAAATCGATCAGTGGTAGCACAAACCAATAATAATATAACGTGTATTATTGTGTTTTGGATTTAATCGCTATTTTATTTATTTTTAAGCTTTTTAGTTTTGTTTTTTGGAAGTCGGTTTTGGTTTTTTTGGTTCAAAGTTTGTTTATTTCTCGCTTTTTAGTGGGTTGGTTTGTTATTAATCTAAGTTACAATAGCCTAATGTCAACTGCTCATCACTTTTTACAATATATTGCTTTTCCCGAAGCAGGGACGTTAATTGTTGAGGAGTTGAAATTGAAATTGAAATTGAAAGAACTTTATTTGACACAACACATGGATAGTTACAACATACATATATTAAAAAAAAGCATGAATGAGGGACTGCTTCCCAACCGCCAAAACATCATAACTGTACCGGGAGATCGCCATCAGTTCCAATTCACCATATAAATAGGGTACTTGCATGAAATTCATAATAAGAAATTGTGTCAATATTTCAAAAATAGAGCCTTAGAAAAGCGTTATCGTGAAAGATTTACTAAAAAAATTTCAATAGTTTCCAAAATATTCAACTTTTAATTTTGTGAAACGGAACGTTGCAACTAAACACCAATCACAGCCAAGCTTAACACATAACGTCACTTTTATTTTTTTAGGAAACATTTACCTCTTTCAGAGAAGGCAAAAGAAACTAAGTGCATACAGTCAACGCATATTTTCCATTTTCTGAAGTTTTTTACTTTAAAATGCATCGGTAACATGCATTTCGTTTCTTTACTGGAACTTTTGGAAGTAAATCGACACAGTTCAACCTTAATTTCGCTTTTGGATATTGAAGTTATCTGTCTGTCAGTGTCACATGACCCTGTCAATTCGACAGTGATATTTCTATCACAGATTAATAAGGCGTAATTTTGAACAAGTGACGTCATTCCGCGTTTCGGCGGTAAGGTTTAAAGTAGGAACTTTGAAACGCTCTATTTCATTAATTTATGCATATATTTTTTTTCTTTTTCTTGCTTTGTTTAAGTAGGCCATATATCTTTAAAATAGACTGAAAAAAAAAATTCATGCAAGTACCCTATTGTGACGAACCTAAATTGTTTAGAAACCACATTAAAGTTAGCGAATCGGAATCTGTGAAATATCTATTATTTAGTAGTTCCGATGACCATCTGTGGTCTTCATCATTAGTTCCACTTCTTCTAATTTTGCTTTCCGAAAGAAAATGAACGATTTAATATAAAAAAATACCCAAATCGCTATAGGTGTGTCCATAATTTTTGAAGAGTTTCCTCGATTTCTTCAAGATTCCACCATCAGATCCCTAATTTGGTGGTAATGAGACCTAAGTGGGAGCACACCCTTTCAAAAAAAAAAAAAAATTATCCAAATCGGTTCACGCAGTCGAGAGTTCTGAGGTAATAAACATAAAAAAGACATACGCGTCGAATTGAGAATCTCCTCCTTTTTGGGAAGTCGCTTAAAAATAAATAGCGCCAAGATTTTTGCCTTACTTTCGAAATTATTAGGGTAAAAATATAGGTCTTATAAAAAAAAATAATTGAAAGCAAAAATGTCTCTAGATTTTTTTAAGATCAATATTTTAATATCAAAAATTCGACAACATCAATAGTTGTAACTTTAAAAATTGCGGCAAAAATCCTGGCCTTATTCATAAATTCATAATAATTAGTAACAAAAAAAAAGAAATTAAATAGAGATAAAAACATAAGAAGCCAAGCAAAAATTCCTAAAAATAAAATACCCCCAAAAATCCCACCGCCTTCATTTACTCCTTAAATTTAGGGGGAAAACCCCTTTAGTTGGGAACCGTGCTTCTGATAAAATGTCGATAATTCGATACATAAGTAGGTATTATTATTTAGAACATATTTCTTACTTTTTTCTCATCAATCAGCTCGAAATGTCATATTGTAAGTGACGAAAGTAAATTTTATCAAAAACTGTGCCTCGCGGTTTCACCCGCGTGTATTTCGGAATTTCCGCAGGATCTCTTTATATCAGGAACTTTTGTGGACGTAGGCAGAACGACCCGCCAAAGTTTCATCACAATCGGACCAATGGTTTAGAAATGCATAGAGGACAGACATACAAACATTCATTTTTATTTATAAAGAAAATTATCCCTCGCATTCAAAGAAGTACCTGGTACTTACAGTATTACCTACTTCCAAAATACGTTGACTTTTTTTATAAAACTGCATCAGCTAAATCTACCGTTTTATCACCTGCAGAAAAAGGGAGAAAACTGTTAAAAATACTTAAAAAAACGGGTGGTTGAGCAAATAGTGTGCAACGCGTTTACCTAATATATATTCGTATCACTTCAATGGGCATGTTGACTAATTTTTATTTCTTAGTCCGTCTTGTAGATTATTAAAAAATATTGGACACCTATTTTTTATTTTTTTACGTAATCAAAAAATAACGGCGATATATTGAGTTGAAATTTCGCGTGACGTCACTATTCTGACAGTTTGTATGGCGGTTTTAGCGATCAGTGACGTCACGACCCCCTCAACCTACTTAATGCCTAACAAATGCCTAAATGCAAACCTAACTTTATGCGCTTTATCTCAGTATGTTTTAATTTATTTGAAAAAGCAAAAAATACGTGTCTATTGTTTTTTTTATTTTCTAACTGACGGACTAATTAGAATTTTGATTTTCAAAAGTAGTCCACACCCCCATTATACATATAGACATCAATTACTTATTCGTAGATAAAATTTTAATCTAACAAAAAAATCATCAATACTTGTTTATTGAACTTCGAATAACACGTCTTGTGTGCTAGCTATGCGGCTGCCCTACGGAAAAACAAAGTAATTGCAGGGGAATAAATTTTACAGAAGGAACAAACAACTGGAAATGCCTTTATTTAAAACAAATCTTCCATAGTTTGATGAGCAGCTGAATTAATTTTAGAGGAAGAGCTAAAAACCGGAAATCAATTTATAAAACAAATCTTCCATAGTTTAACGATTTTCTTAATTTTAAATTACTCTAATAATAAAGCCTTTTTGATAGTTGTGATCTTTGAGTATGTAGCAAGGTCCGTTATGCGTGGCAAAAATACAAAAAAAACTCATAAAAAAAAAATTACAGTTGCTTTGTTTTTCTGTAAGAGCAGCCGTACATAAAGTAAAAATAGGTAGACCTACTTTTAACACACATTCACACACAAAATACTTGAACATAAGTTTTATTATCAAAGCTTTTAGGTTAATAAAAAAGTAAATACATATAATAAGAACCTATAGCAAGTACATTTACATTTATGATTTTTTATCAGTAGATACCTAAATAAATGCGTCGAACTGGCAATAATCTTATTAGAATATAGAAAAATAATTAAACTTAAAGTACTTACCTACTTAAAATCAAGTGGTTGAGTCACCTAAGTTAAAACTACCTGGAAACATGGATTTTGGAGAAAGATTAATAAAATATAACTTCATCGTGAAATACAAAAAGAAGAAAAAAGTTCCCATTTGAAACAGGAGTGAAATCAAAACAATAGAAGCTAATTACTTTAATTTATTTTAATACGTACCTAAATGGGCAGTTTCAATTCAAATTCAATTTGGAGACCTAAAACTTGGAGGGTGTGTTCTTTGTATGACGTATCAGATAAGAAAGGATTTTCCGAAATCCAAGAAGCGAAATCCTACCCCTAAGGGGGGAAAAGGGGGGCAAAGTTTGTATGGAACAATTCCGCGGCACCTGCGAAATTATCGCGGCTGAAACCTTGCGGGACAGTAACGCCTTTTGCACATTATAAGAAATTTTCTTGTGTCTTATAAGAAATGTCTTGCAAGACGTCCAGTCGCTTTGATTGTTATATAACCATACATATTACAAGAACTTTTTCTTGTCGGATAAGACACGCATACTAAATTTTTCTTGTCTGATGTTCCTGTCTGATAATGTCTACCTAAGGCCTTTTGCACATTATAAGAAATTTTCTTGTGTCTTACATGCGTCCGACAAAAATTACTATGCACGTGTCTTATCTGACATTTCTTGTAATATGTAGGCACGGCCCCATATAACAATCAAAGCGACTGGATGTCTTAGACACAAGAAAATTTCTTATAATGTGCGAAAGGCCTTATTCGAAATTTCTTGTAATATGTACGGTCCCATATAACAACCAAAGCGACAAAAAATTAAATTTATTATAATGTGCAAAAGGCCTCAGTCTGGTATAAAACTCTGTTGGTGCAATCGCTCGTAATACATATAAGTTTCTATTCCATGCTAGTTGTGACGCTCAGCTAATAGTCTTTTTCATGCCCTCCGTTATATCATTCAATCATTTAGCTATAAATTTTTTATTTATTTAGCCTAAAAATACATTAAAATAATTACTATATCTACTAAGTACCTACAATCTACATTTATGATTATTATCAGTAAGTAAATGCGTCGAACAGGCAATAATGTTATTGGAATCTAGAAAAATTACACTTAGTACGTATCAAGTGGTCGACTCGCATAATACCTAAACTACCTAGAAACATGGATTTTCCTAGAAAAAAGATAAATAACTTCATCGTGAAATACAAAAGGAGAGAAAAAGTTCCCACACTTTTGAAAATATATTTTTTGGTGATGTACCTACTCTTTGGTCTCGATTACGGTTTCACTAAAGCTCTGCCGGGAGTTTTGAAGAAGTTTACTAAGTATTATACCATATTAGTCAATGTTTTTATGATGTTTCTCCTATTGAGTGTTATACCAGAAATAAGTGAATATATTCTTATAACATGGGCTATTATCGATGGTATACAATACTTTTTGCATGCGGTAATATTGCTGTTTTCAAAATATTCCATCTATGATTTTATAGCTGAGCTCCAAAACACAGGTGGGCCGATAACAGAGAAGTCAAATATTTTGACAGTGCTTGGTTCTTTTGGCCTCGTGTTCTCCGGGGTCTTTTATAATATAAAATTTTGTATGCAATTCCGTGTTCTTTTATACCAAGAAGATTATGATTTCAATTTATTCATAAAATGTGGCAGTGGTTTAGCTACAGCCAATATGAGTTTAATGGCGACAACCCAAGTTATCATAGCGTACAACTTGTATCTACGCTTGAAGAATCTGAGAAAATATTTGAAGAACAATACCATAGAACTAAATGCTGCGAGGAAACAAGTTGTAAAAATTTCGAACTGTTTTACTAAAATTGTCAAAACATATGATTTATTTACTGTGAGTTCTTTTAATTTTAATCAAAATTAATGTTCGTTTATTTTAACGCTGTAAGTCCCCAGTACCTACTAAGCTAATGTTATGAACTTTTAGTTTAATAAGTCTGCAAACTAATTGTTTGTTCAGTCCAGTCTCGAGGAACTCAAAATTGTAGGTATTTCCCAAAAACATAGTTGCGACCGTGTTTTATTATAAACTAGCTGTGCCCCGCAGTTTCACCCGCGGTAATTTCGGAGCTCCCGCGGGAATTCCGGGATAAAAAGTACCCTATGTCCTTCTCTGTACCCCTGAAAACGTGCATGCCAAATTTCATCCAAGTCCGGTCAGCCGTTTTTGCTTGATTGAGTAACAAACATCCACACTTTCACATTTATAATATTACTAGCTGTGCCCCGCGGTTTCACCTGCGGTAATTTCGGAGTTCCGGGGACATAGGGTACTTTTATCCCGGGATTCCCGCGGGAACTCCGAAATTACCGCGGGTTAAACCGCGGGGCACAGCTATTAGTAAATAACTACTTGCAGATTTGGATTTGGGCATTGTTAATTAAACAAAGTCATTAATCGAAGAGGCAGTCCTACATAATATATCTAGTAATTATTTTAAAATCAACGGAGATAAACACTACAACTATTTTATTATTTTAATTTTTCTAGATATTGACTCTGCTGACTGAAGTTCCAAAAGTGTTTTGGTACATGTACATTGCACTTGGGTCGTACAAAGCCGATGTAAGTGAGATTTGTATAAAAAGTGTTTATATTAAGTTTTAGTTTGTTTGTATTGATTTAATTATTGTTGTTTGTTTTTTCTTTTATTTCTCAATTTCATCATTTAGTGTACGTGCAGTCGGCGTCAGAGATTTTCCACTATTGCAATAAGATTCAACAACAGCCGTCAAAAGTGCCTGCATATTTCCCATGATGACTGTACCTATATTATAAAACTTTTGTTCTTGTAGATTGTTATACGTAGGTACTTGCAAGTTGCAATGGTGTGCATACCACTAATGGATATGCACGTCACCTGCAAGACTTAAATATTGTAATTTTTATAACTTAATACTGTATATGCTATGCAGTGTTGGTGAGCCAATGTAAAAATAAATAAATAAATAGATAGAAGTAGCCTAAGTTACTCCTAATGACCTCAGATATCTGCCGGTGAAAGTCCCGTTAAAATCCATCCAGCCGTTTGAGAGATTACCCGGAACAAACAGACAGACAGATAGAGAAAAATTTTAAAAATTGATTTTTTGATGTTAGTAGTAATACTTTCGCATGCATTTAATGAAAAGCTGTTAATTTGAAAATTACAAACAGGCACTTCAATTTTATTTATATGTCTACACTAGGTAGGTACCCTCGCAGTTTCATCCCCGTTAGTTTCGGAGATTTAGCGGGAATTCCGGGATCAAAAGTAGCCTATGTCCTTCTCTGTACCCCTGACAACGTGTATGTTCCTGTACCTACCCTTGACAATATGCAAAATTTAATGTAGTTTCATCCGCGTTACTTTCGGAGTTCCCATGGGAATTCCGTAATGGCGTGATAGCGTAACAAACAAACAACAAACTCACTTTCGCATTTATAATACTAAGGATTTCATGATCATCGGTTGAGTCGGTAAGGCGTGAAAGCGTAACAAACAAATAAACACACTTTCACATTTATATTTTATAGCAGTAGGTAGGCAGGTGCTTTGTAGATTTATTAACAAGCTTTTAAAGTGAATATATTCTAATAGAAAATTAACTATAGGAACAGCTGCGAAAAAGCACAAAACTGTTCACATAAGTAGTCTGAAAATGCTTTAAATTAGCCAGCCATGAGAATAGATCAGTTCAATGGTAGTTTTAACGATTTTCATTTTTCATGTTTTTATTTCAGGGAGTTACACCATTTTTCAATCGGCAGCTCACTATTTCTGGAATTGTAATTCTTAGAATATTTGTACCGTGTTTTTTCTTTCAACTTATGGAGTTACAGTTGAACGACATTAAATTGGCTTTCTACAAACAACTATTAGTAGATTGTAGTAAGTATTCAAATTATTTTATTCACATTTATAGGCTGCATTATTCAAGAGAGAGTTGATAGCCAAATCCGAAATTAAGAATTATTCGCAGATTTTTAAAACAAGTTTCTTTGCCGGAATTTGATTAAAATGTGCCATCCCATACCTAACGTAACTTATAAGAGTCCCATTCCGTAAATTAGGGAAAACTAACGAAAAAGTTTTATTTTTAATAAAATATTATTTGATGTTTCTTACTATTTACTAAACTTTGGCTTGACTTAGTCAGTTTTTCCTAATAGAAGAAAAATACATGTAAAAAATTTAATATTTTCGTATAAAAAATGTAGACCTTGCTGACAGTTTGCCATTTGCCAGTACTTCTCAGAGTTTGATATCATGGTTGGTTTCAGGTGAAAAGACAAACGATTACATCGAGCGCACATGCTATTTTATTGGAATTTTGACCCACAGGGCTTTGGGCATAGTGCCTTTGAATATGAATCTTTTCCTGTCCGTACTCACTTTTATTATCACTTACGTAATTGTTATGGGACAATTAGCGCATTTGTTTTAGATTTATTATATGAAACAAAATTGTAGTTTTCAGTGTTTTCATCTGCACGAATTTCTGAATTGCCTCACGAAGTTTTTGATCTTGACGAATAGTTTTCCTGAATAAATTATTATGGACAGCGATTGGCTATACTCTACAGCTACGCTAAAATGTATCTAAATATAGTAAAATATATTATTTTAAACTTAATTAAATATACTAAATATAATAAAATAGAAGATAAGTTACAATCAAAACATTCTCACTTTGTTGTAAACATACATAATATATACGTATTATTTAAACTGTGGAATAATAAAAAACATGAAATATAAATGATTACACTGGTCAACACAGGTTTTGTTTCCTTTATTTTTTTATCTGTTACTGGATATTTCTATGGCACTGACTATGGAAAAAATACTGGTAGATTGCTAACAGCTTTACTTTTTGAAATATACAGTTTTATTATTTTGACAAAATATACAAAAAATTCATACATTATGTTAACAAAATTTCTATTGAACCCTATCAAATGATCTTTTATGAGAATTCTTTGAATTAACAACTTTAGGAAGATCTCGTTGCAAACTCCAGCAGTAGCCTGCCATCATATGTGAGTCCCATCTGCCCCTGATAACGCTCTTCCATTGTCCGAAGATCCTGATGGAATCTTTCATCCTGCTCCTCACTAAAATCACCCAGATTTTGTGGGAATCGGTCTAAATGCGAATTTATGAAGTGGATTTTTATAGCTTATGCTCATGTTGCACCCTAGCTCTTGCAAGTTCGATAGCATAGACTCAACAAGCTCGATTTTGCCTAGGAAATTACTCATAACCAAAAGATATGAATTCCAAAATTTGAATTCGACTTCATTGATTTGATGAAATTAGGATCTTTCACGAGTTGCCTAATCATCTGTGGCCAATCAAAAATATCAGCTTTAAATTTTTCTGTACCTACTTAAGTAATCCTGGAAACTTGCGTGAAAGAAAATTCAAACATTCGCCACTTTTTAAGCGCTTTCACAAACTGTTTCATTAGGCCGCGTTTAATATGAAGTGGTATGGTGCGGTTTTGGCTACCTAAAGGCTCTTCCAAGGACCATGTTTGCATGGTTCCACTGGACCATGACCGTAGACATACCATACATTTCTGGCATACAATACGAGGAACCCATGGCTTGTCCTGATTATACAATTTTATTTTAAAGTATTGGAGATACACAGTTTTTACAAAGTCCTATATTGGTTTTCGATATTTTTAAAATTCATATTCACCAAAAATATAGCAAAAACAGTCTGGATTAAGCACAAAACATCTTCTTGACGAAGCCATATCGATAATAACAACAAAATATATTTCAGTGTCCAATAAAAAACTCAAATCTAAGTAAAAATAGTAAATGAGGGTAGTTAGCTATAACTCAAAAACAAAAGCTGTTAGAGAAAAATTGTTGCCATATTTAAAAAATACGAGTCAATTTGAGATAGAAACAAAAAAAAAAATCACAGGAAACAAACAACTTTATTTTTTTTGTTGACCAGTGTTATTATATATATTTTTTACCGTTTATTTTTAAACTTCTCAAAAAAAAATTCTAAATTTATCGTAGGTTAAACACATAGTAACTTTTCAAGGTCATTAATATTTGGCGTCTTTACGAATTAATTTTAATCTTGGAGATGTAGGTATTATTATTTTATTATTATTATTATAATATATAAAGCTGGATTGCCACTCACTCATTGACATAATTGTTCTCCCAGAAGGAGCATCTCTAGGTTGATACAATGTATGGAACATGTAGAGGGGACGTTTCGGTGATTATGGAAAAACCTCGACATCTTCGATTCCTGCTTCTCATCAGGTAGTGAGTCGACTGCCCGCCGAAACTATCCATCGAAAGTGAAAACGTTTCTAACTAAATTTCATCCACACCTTGGGCAAATTTCAATAGTGTAACTTTTTTTTCAAAATGGCGGAAAAAAACATGGCCGCCGAACAAAATTCAAACTCGATTATCTCCGAAACTATAGGAGTCTGATGGGGGGTGCTCAAACAAATGTCATAGAGGTCGATGGGGGGCAACCGCCTGGCGTGGTAAAAATCCAAAATGGCGGATTCAAAATGGCGGCCGAAAAAAATGTTGATCCGATCCGGGTGAGATTCGGCATCCGGGGGTTTTTGGGGTCGCTGATGCCGAATATCGAATCAGTTTTTGGATTGCGTCATTTTTTAAGATGGCCGCCGAACATTAATTGTTTGTATGGGGAAATTGTTTCGGCCCTGGCTCGGAAACTATCGGCCGTGGGTATTGAAAAAAAATTTGTACAGTTGGTGGTGTACTATCTTCTTCTATCGGGATATAAATAATTCCAAGATGGCGGACGGATTCGAAATGGCTGGCGAAAAAAAGTTAAGCATAATTCTTCTCCCAGAAGGAGCATCTCTAGGTCGATATAATGTATTTAAGATGTGGAAAGGAGGTTTCTGTGATTGTGGGAAAACCTTGACATCTTCGATTCCTGCTCCTCATCAGGTAGTGAGTTGACTGCCCGCCGAAACTATCCATCAAAAGTAAAACTGTTACTTACAAAGTTTGATCCACACCTTGGGCAAATTTCAATAGTGAAACTTTTTTTTAAAAATGGCGGAAAAAATCATGGCCGCCGAACAAAATTCAAACTCGATTATCTCCGAAACTAAAAGAGTCAGGTGGGGGGTGCTCGAACAAATAGAGGTCAATGGGGGGCAACCGGGCACAGGGCGACCAAGCCTCGCGAGCTGCTCGCAGCTCGCGCACAGGGCGAATCTAGTTATTATAATATATAAAGCTGGATTGCCACTCACTCATTGACATAATTGTTCTCCCAGAAGGAGCATCTCTAGGTTGATACAATGTATGGAACATGTAGAGGGGACGTTTCGGTGATTATGGGAAAACCTCGACATCTTCGATTCCTGCTTCTCATCAGGTAGCGAGTCGACTGCCCGCCGAAACTATCCATCGAAAGTGAAAACTTTTCTAACTAAATTTCATCCACACCTTGGGCAAATTTCAATAGTGTAACTTTTTTTTCAAAATGGCGGAAAAAAACATGGCCGCCGAACAAAATTCAAACTCGATTATCTCCGAAACTAAAAGAGTCAGGTAGGGGGTGCTCAAACAAATGTCATAGAGGTCAATGGGGGGCAACCGCCTGGCGTGGTAAAAATCCAAAATGGCGGATTCAAAATGGCGGCCGAAAAAAAGTTGATCCGAGCCGGGTGAGGTTCGACATCCGGGGGTTTTTGGGGTCGCTGATGCCGAATATCGAATCAGTTTTTCGATTGCGTTATTTTTCAAGATGGCCGCCGAACATTAGTTGTTTGTATGGGGAAATTGTTTCGGCCCTGGCTCGGAAACTATCGACCGTGGGTATTGAAAAAAAAAATGTACAGTTGGTGGTGCACTATCTTCTTCTATCGGGATATAAATAATTCCAAGATGGCGGACGGATTCGAAATGGCTGGCGAAAAAAAGTTAAGCATAATTGTTCTCCCAGAAGGAGCATCTCTAGGTCGATATAATGTATTTAACATGTGGAAAGGAGGTTTCTGTGATTGTGGGAAAACCTTGACATCTTCGATTCCTGCTCCTCATCAGGTAGTGAGTTGACTGCCCGCCGAAACTATCGATCAAAAGTAAAACTGTTACTTACAAAGTTTGATCCACACCTTGGGCAAATTTCAATAGTGAAACTTTTTTTTCAAAATGGCGGAAAAAATCATGGCCGCCGAACAAAATTCAAACTCGATTATCTCCGAAACTAAAAAAGTCAGGTGGGGGGTGCTCGAACAAATAGAGGTCAATGGGGGGCAACCGCCTGGCGTAGTAAAAATCCAAAATGGCGGATTCAAAATGGCGGCCGAAAAAAAAGTTGATCCGATCCGGGTGAGGTTCGGCATCCGGGGGTTTTTGGGGTCGCTGATGCCGAATATCGAATCAGTTTTTCGATTGCGTCATTTTTCAAGATGGCCGCCGAACATTAGTTGTTTGTATGGGGAAATTGTTTCGGCCCTGGCTCGGAAACTATCGGCCGTGGGTATTGAAAAAAAATTTGTACAGTTGGTGGTGTACTATCTTCTTCTATCGGGATATAAATAATTCCAAGATGGCGGACGGATTCGAAATGGCTGGCGAAAAAAAGTTAAGCATAATTGTTCTCCCAGAAGGAGCATCTCTAGGTCGATATAATGTATTTAAGATGTGGAAAGGAGGTTTCTGTGATTGTGGGAAAACCTTGACATCTTCGATTCCTGCTCCTCATCAGGTAGTGAGTTGACTGCCCACCGAAACTATCCATCGAAAGTGAAAACTTTTCTAACTAAATTTCATCCACACGTTGGACAAATTTCTATAGTGAAACTTTTTTTTCAAAATGGCGGAAAAAATCATGGCCGCCGAACAAAATTCAAACTCGATTATCTCCGAAACTAAAAGAGTCAGGAGGGGGGTGCTCGAACAAATAGAGGTCAATGGGGAGCAACCGGGCACAGGGCGAAACTAGTTATAATATACATATAAAGCTCGATTACCACTCACTCATTGACATAATTGTTCTCCCAGAAGGAGCATCTCTAGGTTGATATAATATATGGAACATGTAGAGGGGACGTTTCGGTGATTATGGGAAAACCTCGACATCTTCGATTCCTGCTTCTCATCAGGTAGTGAGTTGACTGCCCGCCGAAACTATCCATCGAAAGTGAAAACGTTTCTAACTAAATTTCATCCACACCTTGGGCAAATTTCAATAGTGTAACTTTTTTTTCAAAATGGCGGAAAAAAACATGGCCGCCGAACAAAATTCAAACTCGATTATCTCCGAAACTAAAAGAGTCAGGTAGGGGGTGCTCAAACAAATGTCATAGAGGTCAATGGGGGGCAACCGCCTGGCGTGGTAAAAATCCAAAATGGCGGATTAAAAATGGCGGCCGAAAAAAAAGTTGATCCGATCCGGGTGAGGTTCGGCATCCGGGGGTTTTTGGGGTCGCTGATGCCGAATATCGAATCAGTTTTTCGATTGCGTCATTTTTCAAGATGGCCGCCGAACATTAGTTGTTTGTATGGGGAAATTGTTTCGGCCCTGGCTCGGAAACTATCGGCCGTGGGTATTGAAAAAAAAATTGTACAGTTGGTGGTGCACTATCTTCTTCTATCGGGATATAAATAATTCCAAGATGGCGGACGGATTCGAAATGGCTGGCGAAAAAAAGTTAAGCATAATTGTTCTCCCAGAAGGAGCATCTCTAGGTCGATATAATGTATTTAAGATGTGGAAAGGAGGTTTCTGTGATTGTGGGAAAACCTTGACATCTTCGATTCCTGCTCCTCATCAGGTAGTGAGTTGACTGCCCACCGAAACTATCCATAAAAAGTAAAATTGTTACTTACAAAGTTTGATCCACACCTTGGGCAAATTTCAATAGTGAAACTTTTTTTTCAAAATGGCGGAAAAAATCATGGCCGCCGAACAAAATTCAAACTCGATTATCTCCGAAACTAAAAGAGTCAGATGGGGGGTGCTCGAACAAATAGAGGTCAATGGGGGGCAACCGGGCACAGGGCGACCAAGCCTCGCGAGCTGCTCGCAGCTCGCGCACAGGGCGAATCTAGTTATAATATATAAAGCTCGATTACCACTCACTCATTGACATAATTGTTCTCCCAGAAGGAGCATCTCTAGGTTGATATAATGTATGGAACATGAAGAGGGGACGTTTCGGTGATTATGGGAAAACCTCGACATCTTCGATTCCTGCTTCTCATCAGGTAGCGAGTCAACTTCCCGCCGAAACTATCCATCGAAAGTGAAAACGTTTCTAACTAAATTTCATCCACACCTTGGGCAAATTTCAATAGTGTAACTTTTTTTTCAAAATGGCGGAAAAAAACATGGCCGCCGAACAAAATTCAAACTCGATTATCTCCGAAACTAAAAGAGTCAGGTAGGGGGTGCTCAAACAAATGTCATAGAGGTCAATGGGGGGCAACCGCCTGGCGTGGTAAAAATCCAAAATGGCGGATTCAAAATGGCGGCCGAAAAAAAAGTTGATCCGATCCGGGTGAGGTTCGGCATCCGGGGGTTTTTGGGGTCGCTGATGCCGAATATCGAATCAGTTTTTCGATTGCGTCATTTTTCAAGATGGCCGCCGAACATTAGTTGTTTGTATGGGGAAATTGTTTCGGCCCTGGCTCGGAAACTATCGGCCGTGGGTATTGAAAAAAAATTTGTACAGTTGGTGGTACACTATCTTCTTCTATCGGGATATAAATAATTCCAAGATGGCGGACGGATTCGAAATGGCTGGCGAAAAAAAGTTAAGCATAATTGTTCTCGCAGAAGGACCATCTCTAGGTTGATATAATGTATTTAAGATATGGAAAGGAGATTTCTGTGATTGTGGGAAAACCTTGACATCTTCGATTCCTGCTCCTCATCAGGTAGTGAGTTGACTGCCCGCCGAAACTATCCATCAAAAGTAAAACTGTTACTTACAAAGTTTGATCCACACCTTGGGTAAATTTCAATAGTGAAACTTTTTTTTCAAAATGGCGGAAAAAATCATGGCCGCCGAACAAAATTCAAACTCGATTATCTCCGAAACTATCGGAGTCTGATGGGGGGTGCTCAAACAAATGTCATAGAGGTCAATGGGGGGCAACCGCCTGGCGTGGTAAAAATCCAAAATGGCGGATTCAAAATGGCGGCCGAAAAAAAAGTTGATCCGATCCGGGTGAGGTTCGGCATCCGGGGGTTTTTGGGGTCGCTGATGCCGAATATCGAATCAGTTTTTCGATTGCGTCATTTTTCAAGATGGCCGCCGAACATTAGTTGTTTGTATGGGGAAATTGTTTCGGCCCTGGCTCGGAAACTATCGGCCGTGGGTATTGAAAAAAAATTTGTACAGTTGGTGGTGCACTATCTTCTTCTATCGGGACATAAATAATTCCAAGATGGCGGACGGATTCGAAATGGCTGGCGAAAAAAAGTTAAGCATAATTGTTCTCCCAGAAGGAGCATCTCTAGGTCGATATAATGTATTTAAGATGTGGAAAGGAGATTTCTGTGATTGTGGGAAAACCTTGACATCTTCGATTCCTGCTCCTCATCAGGTAGTGAGTTGACTGCCCGCCGAAACTATCCATCAAAAGTAAAACTGTTACTTACAAAGTTTGATCCACACCTTGGGCAAATTTCAATAGTGAAACTTTTTTTTCAAAATGGCGGAAAAAATCATGGCCGCCGAACAAAATTCAAACTCAATTATCTCCGAAACTAAAAGAGTCAGGTGGGGGGTGCTCGAACAAATAGAGGTCAATGGGGGGCAACCGGGCACAGGGCGACCAAGCCTCGCGAGCTGCTCGCAGCTCGCGCACAGGGCGAATCTAGTTTATCTGTATATATCTTCAAATGAAGGATACATAAAAAATGTCAAATTAGGCACAATGGATAAGCAGGTAAAGTCGGTAATTGAAATAGCTTCATTGATATTGATGTAGGTAGCATTATAACTTCAAGAATACTCTGTACTCTCTATTATTATTATTAAATTAAAGGTATCTTTAATTGAACGGTAGGAAATAAAAGTCCAAACTAGACACAGTCGATAGCAGACACTGGCTTGTAGGAACCTGTGTAGGTACCTAATTCTAATAGGGTACTTGCATGAAATTTATTATAAGAAATTCTGTCAATATTTCAAAAATAGAGCCTTAGAAAAGCGTTATCGTGAAAGATTTACTAAAAAAATTTCAATAGTTACCAAAATATTCAACTTTTTATTTTGTGAAACGGAACGTTGCAACGAAATACCAATCACAGCCAAGCTTAACACATGACGTTACTTTTATTTTTTTAGGAAACATTTACCTCTTTCAGAGAAGGCAAAAGAAACTGAGTGCATACAGTCAACGCATTTTTTTTATTTTCTGAAGTTTTTTACTTTAAAATTCATCGGAAACATGTATTTCGATTCTTTACTGGAACTTTTGGAAGTAACTCGACACAGTTCAACCTTAATTTCGCTTTTGGATATTGAAGTTACCTGTCTGTCAGTGTCACATGACCCTGTCACTATGACAGTGACATTTCTATCACAGATTAATAAGGCGTAATTTTGAACTAGTGACGTCATTCCGCGTTTCGGCGGTAAAATCTAAAGTTGGAACTTTGAAACGCTCTATTTAATTAATTTATGCATATTTTTTTTTTATTTTTCTTGCTTTGTTTAAGTAGGCCATATATCTTTAAAATACACTGAAAAAAATAATTCATGCAAGTAACCTATTGCTTAAATATTATGTAATAGGTTGGCGAAAAAGTTTCTTCGTATTTTCTATGACATTTTTTTGTTCTCGAAGTTTATTTACATTTAGCTGCTGTA
The DNA here is from genome assembly GCA_907165275.2 of Zygaena filipendulae. Lineage (NCBI taxonomy): Eukaryota > Metazoa > Arthropoda > Insecta > Lepidoptera > Zygaenidae > Zygaena > Zygaena filipendulae. Next base: position 11,037,996 of record OU015654.1, read on the forward strand.
GAAATTTTGGTACTTCTAATAAAAAAATTCGACATGTAGTTTTGACAGTCCTCTCTTGATGTTAACCTAACACTGCCAAACGACCGTAAGATTGCTACATAGATCGAGTATAGGTGATCACAAACTAATTGTTATGTATAAATAGTAGAGTACATATTTGCCAAGGTGCCAATGAAAATGTGGCTGCTAATTAGTATGAAGTCACTTTATTTAAACTACCTTCACTTGTTTTTCAAATACACTTTAATCCACTACACACTAGTATAAGTAAAGAACTCAAAAAGTTATGGTTGCCTTGGCGCCCTCGGCCGATACATTTGCAACCAGGTGTAAACTGATAATATTTTGTTGCATTTATACATGCATGATGTATATTCATCATTTGTATCTTATAGGTAATTTTTTTTGTGATTGACTAAATAAATCTGCCTGTGTAAAAGTGGCCGCAAATAGGCGTTGCCAGCTAATAAAGACAGATGAAAGTGAAAGAGAGTTAGCGGGCTAGATCTGAGGGGCTATTACGTAACTTCTGTTTCTATCATTTTTCGGTTGCAATCAAAAACATGGTGGTTTTGCGATAAAAAATGTACGTTTTGACACCTACAAATTACAATATTTAGCAATCAACCAAAATGAACATACTTCAAAAGTTGAAACTGTCTAAAAATGATTACCTAATTAATCACAAAACCGCTATTTTTCTGATTGAAACTGAAATATGATAGCAACAAAAGTTACATAATAGTGATACTGTTGTCAGACAAGGATGGGGATTGCCACGTGTTTTTTGAAGCTTTTGCACATGCGTTTGTAGCTGGGGTATGCTGGGGTTCTCAATCAAAAGCTGAAACGATAGTAGTAAAGCTTAATACTACTTTAAAAAAAAATAATAATTAAATTTTTGGTCAATTGCAGTTACGATCAAAAAAACCAAGACGAGACCTTATTATGACTGGCACTGTCAAAATGTTATCAGATCTCATGTAAAGCCAAGTTTCTAACTATAGACGCCCTAAGTTTACAAGGCCTAACTTCAAAAACTTTACACCTTAGTCAAAATATTATGTGACTTGACCATTTCGCTACATTCACATGAGTGAAAAATGCATCCACTGTTCGTTACTTTTCTGTTAAACAAAAGTTCGTGTAGTAATGAAACAGCGAAGCCACATAATAATTTGACTAAGGTGTAGAGTTAGTGTAATGGATTGTAGTTTATTTGAAAAACAAGTGAAAAAAAAAGTAATTTGATATTATTTTTAACTGACTTCCAAAAAGGAGGAGGTAAACGTATGTATATATGATCCATACAGCTAAAGGGGGCGCAATTTTTTTTGTTTATGTGCCGAATTGAGCTGAATTTTTTGTTTTTAAAAACATCGGAAAACAAAAGGTTGAGAAGCCGCCAAAGTCAGTTTTTTAATCGACTTCCAAAAAGGACGAGGTTCTATGTTCGATTGTATGTATGTTTTTTTTATGTATGTGCACCGATTACTCGAAGGCGGTTGGACCAATTTGGAAAATTCTTTTTGTTTTGAAAGGGTATACGCTCAATTAGGTCGCATTGTCACCAAGTCGAGATCTGATGATGGGATCTTGGAGTAATCGAGGGAAATCTTCAAAAATTACAGGTACACCTATAGCGATTTTTGTATTTTTTATAGTGAATCGTTTATTTGCTTTCGGAAAAAAAAATTTGAAGAAGTGGAACTGATGATAAAGACCACAAATGGTCATCGGAACTACTCAATAATAGGTATTTCACGGGTTCCGAATCGTTAACTTTAATATGGTTTCTAAACAATTTATGCTCGTCATAATGTATATGGTGAAGTGGAACTGATGGTGATGTACTAGGAGTCACTAGGAGAACTACTCAACAATTAACGTCCCTGCGTCGGGTAAAGCAATATTTTGTAAAAGGTGATGAGCAGTTGACATTAGGCTATTGTAACTTAGAGAAATAACGAACTAAGTTACTTAAAAGCGAGAAAGGTTTAAAGAAGAATTTTAGAGAAATAAACAAAATTTTAACAAAAAAATTAAAACCGACTTCCAAAAACACAAAACTAAAAAGCTAAAAATAAAAAGCAAAAAATAACAAAATACCGATTTAATCCAAAAGACAAAAACAAACGTAATATTATTATTGGTTTGTGCTACCACTGATCGGTATGAAGTCGGTGACAAGCCCGCTGGTGTCTGCCCACTTGGGTTGTTCTGCTCACGAAGAGCTGGTGGCGGGAGTCGACTTAGCGCATCTACCCCCTCCATATTTGACTTGTCACTGACTTCTTACTGATCAGTGGTAGCACAAACCAATAATAATATTACTTTTTGTATTTTGGATTAAATCGGTATTTTGTCATTTTTAGCTTTTTATTTTTAGCTTTTTAGTTTGGTGTTTTTGGAAGTCGGTTTTAATTTTTTCGTTAAAATTTTGTTAAAAATATTAGCGGCCACATTTAAATTGGCTCCTTGGTAAATACCTATGTGTTCACACATTTATAATTATACATTTAAATTATTTTGTTAATCATTAATAATTAGTTTTTGATCACTTACGATCACAATCTTACAGTCGGATCTCGGGCTATAGCATTATCGTGATGAAAGACAAAATGACACTCTTTCTTTTGATCAATTCCGGCAGCTTTCTCGCAATTTCTTGCTTTGATCTGATCTGTTATTGGCAGTAGAGATCCGAATCGATGGATCTGCCCGGCGCGCTTCGATAAAAGCTCACAATGAAGAATGCCTTTCCGATCCCTCCATACACACAGCATCACCTTATTCTGAGCTCAACCGGGTTTTGTGATTGTTTGTGAAGCCTAACCGACCTTTGACCACGACTTTTTTTGGACGTTCTTGTCGTACGTGATCCACTCTTCATCACCAGTTGTGAATCTCTTGAAAAACGGTTTGGTTTCATTACGATTTACGTCGCATTAAAAATTGCAAATGAGTACACTGTTCATTAGGTTTCTTTCGGCAAGCTCGTATGACATCAAAATATCGAGCTTTTTTGTGAGCTTTTTCAAATGGGTCAAAACTGTTTTGTGGTCTATCCCCAGTTCTTCAGCTATGTCTTAACTACTGATATGCCGATCTTGCTCCACTCTAAATGGTGTCCATTTTATCCGTTACAAGGCGACCAGAGCGAGGTGCATCTTTGACATCAAAATTCCCGGATTGAAAACGCACAAACCAACTTTGTGCTACTCTTACTGATAGTGCATGAGGTCCGGTCCATAAACGTCACAAATTTTTGTCGCGGCTTAAAAGAATGAAATTTGTGTGAATACATTTGAGATTTTCAAAGGTAGGTAAGTAACAGGGTATCTCTGCTCCAATTTTAATATTAAAACGGGTGTTTGATTCATATAAAAAAAAACTTTTTTTTTGTTTGCTCGGTTTCTTTAAATGGGTTTTTTATAATTTTGTATACAACAAAACGGACAATATACCTAATAATATAATGCGTGCTACTGAGTGTATGTAGGTATATTATACAGTGAAGTATATCATAAAGCGAAGTAGGACGTACAACTATAAATATAGATTACAAGCAGTGCCCCGCGATTTCACCCGCATGAGTTTTGGGATCAGGAACCTTTGCGGACGCAGGCAGAACAACCCGCCAAAGTTTCATGACAATCGGTCCAATGGTTTCGAAACGCATAGAGGACAGACATACAAACATACGGTATTATTTAAGTATATAGAAGATAAAAAAAATATATTATGATGATGAACATTAAATTATACTTATTCTAATTTAATTTCGGTAGGTACGTTAAAAGTAAGAAGGAACTCACACAAAAAGATTACCTACCACATAGGTATTTTTATCAAAGCTTTTAGGTCAATAAAAAAGTAAATAAATTATAATAATTACTATATTAAGTCCAATATGTATTATTTTAACAGTAGTCAGTAAGTACATAATATTCGGATTAGTCTGTATCAAGCGACAGACTCGCATATGTTGGAACTACCTGGAAACATGGATTTTCCTAGAAGAAAGATAAATAACTTCATTGTGAAATACAACAGAGGAGAAAAAAAAGTTCCCATACTTTTGAAAATATATTTTTTGGCGATGTATCTTTTTTTTGGTCTCGATTACGGTTTCACTAAAGCTCTGCCGGGAGTTTTGAAGAAGTTTACAAAGTATTATACCACAATACTTAACGTTTTTATGATGTTTCTGCTATTGAGGGTTATGCTAGAAACAAGTGAATATATTCACATAACATGGACTGTTATCGATTATATGCAATACTTTTTGCACGGATTAATATTGCTATTTTCAAAATATTCCATCTATGATTTTATAGCTGAGCTCCAAAACACAGGTGGCCCGATAACAGAGAAGTCAAATATTTTGCCAGTGCTTGGTTCTTTTGGCCTCGTGTTCTCCGGGGTCTATTATAATATGAAATTTTGTATGCAATTCCGTGTTCTTTTATACCAAGAACCTTATAATTTCAATCTATTCACAAAATGTGGCAATGGTGTAGCTACAGCCAATATGAGTTTAATGACGACAGCACAAGTTATCATAGCGTACAACTTGTATCTACGCTTGAAGAATATAAGAAAACATTTGAAGAACAATACCATAGAACTAAATGCTGCGAGGAAACATGTTGTAAATATTTCGAACTGTTTTACTGAAATGGTCAAAACATATGATTTATTTATGGTAAGTGGTATCTTAACCAAAATTAAATGTTCGTTTATTTCAACACTGTAGGTCCCTCATACTAAACGAAAGTTATAATTATGAACGAACAGTTTAATATTATACGTTTACCAGCCAAATCTGTGTTGTCTAGTCTTGAAGAACTCAAAATACGTATAGTATTTCTCAAAAACACGGTCGCGATATTTATCACTAACTAGCTGTGGCCCGCGGGTCCACCCGCGGTAATTTCGGAGTCCCGCGGAAGTTCCGGGATAAAAAGTACCCTATGTCCTTCTCTGTATCTCTGACAACGTGCATGCCAAATTTCATCCAAATCCATTCAGCTGTTTTTGCGTGATTGAGTAACAAACATCCAAACATCCACACTTTCACATTTATAATATTAGTAGGATATTATAAAGAGGTAGGTAAAGTTTGTGAGTTTATGAGTTTGCGACGTTGTAGGGGTAATCTCTGGATCTTCTGAAATAATTTTGAAAATTGTTTTACCAATAGCAAGCCACTTTATTTGTGAGTGTCATAAGCTACCTATATTATATGTATACTAGCTGTCCCCCGCGGTTTCACTCGCGGTAATTTCGGAGTTCCCGCGGGAATTCCGGGATGAAAACTATTCTATCTTTTAAGTTGGACCATATTATAAATGGTAATAAAATTTTATAAAAATCCGTTCAGTAGTTTCAGAGTCCATCGCGGACAAACAACGTGACACGTGATTACCCGAAATTACTTCGGCTGTAACTGCGGGGCAACAGCTAGTAGTAAATATTTTTAAGCATTGTTAATTAAACACAAACTCATTAATCGAAGAGGCAGTCCTAAATAATATTACTTATAATTATTCTGAAGTCAACGGAGAGAAACACTGCACCTATTTTATTATTTTCATTATTCTAGATATTGACTCTGCTGACTGATATTCCAAAAGTGCTTATGTACATGTACATTGCACTTGGATCGTTCAAAGCTAATGTAAGTGAGATAATTATGTAAAAAAACTATTTATCAATACCTACTTGTTGTGAGTTAAAAATAAAGTGTGTAGCTTAAGTTAAAATCCCTGCGGTTTCACCTGCGTTAATTTTTTAGTTTCTGCGGAATTCCGGAATAAAAAGTACCCTTTGTCCTTTTCTGTACCCCTGACAATGTGTATACAAAATTTTATGATGATCGGATGATCCGTTAGGATGTGAAAGCATAACAAACAAGCTAACTAACTCACTTTAGCATTTATAATATGTAATAGGAATAACCCTGTAGATGGCAGGCAGTTGCTTTGTAGATAACAAGCTTTTTAAGAAGAACTAGGAAAAGCTGCGCATGCGTACTAAACTATTCACTTAGGTAATCTAAAAATGCCATAATGCAATTTAATAGCAATGATATAAAGTATTAAGGCCATAGCCAGGAAAGCGAATGGATCATCTGTTCAATGTTAAATGGTAGTTGTAATAATTTTTATTAAAGTTCATATCTTTATTTCAGGGGGTTACACCAATTTTGTTTCAGCAGCTTGCTATTTCTGGAATTATAATTGTTAGAATACTTATACCATGTTTTTGGTTTCAACTTTTCGAGTTACAGTTAAACGATATTAAATTGGCTTTTTATAAACAACTATTAGTAGATACTAGTAAGTATTTATATGACTTTGTTTACATTTATAGGCTGCATTTTTCAAGAGAGAGAGTGGATGATCAAATCCGAAATTACGAATATTAGCAATAAATGCTCATTGAGGCCGATTTTGATAAAAACCCAAAATTGTATTCATAGAGTTTCAGATTTTGAAAATAATTTGCTTAGCCTATAGCCTAAGTCTTAGCCTAATCCCATTGATTTGAAAAAAAAAATATTACATTACAATACAATGGACCATCCCATAGGTATCTTGTGTTGCTTATAAGCATCAACTTGTGTGAAGTCTGGAAACTACCCTCAAAGTTATTTTTAACAAAATATTTTTGACATTTTTCTTACAATTTTTGGCGTTAATTAATTATGCCGTGAATTTACTGAATCTGCTGTTTGTTTGTATATACCATTAACGGCCGCACTCAGAGTTGTTTTAATGATTTCTTTTAAATTTAAGTAAAGATTTTAAAAACAAAACTGCCGCACTCAGAGACCTTCGTAAAAATAATTTTAATTGGCGTTTAACTAAATTTAACTTGATTAGTTTAAAACGACTATAAGTACGGACGTAACTACATCCCAGAGATTCATTATCATGGTTGGTTTCAGGTGAAAAGACAAACGATAACATCCAGCGCATATCTTATTACATCGGAACCCTGAAGCACAGAATTTTGGGAATGCTGCCTTTAAATATGCATCTCTTCGTGTCCATTTTCACTTTTATTATCACCTATATGATTGCTCTTGGACAATTAGCTCACTTTTTTTAGACTTTTTAAATTGTGCCTACTTGTAGTAGTTAGATAGTGTTTCCGTCCGCACGAATTTCTGAATTTCCGCACGAACTTGTTGGTGTTGACGAATATTTTTTCTAAACTCACTATGGACCACGATTGACCATTATAGTATGCTATAATATATTTAAATATCTATAGTAAAACAATTGATTGGATACAATTAACACATTTTAATTTTGTTGTACATTGTTGTAATGAAATACATCCATCTATGTATATAAAATTTTTACTGCTTATTTTTAAGCTTCTCAAAAAGACGAAGTTCTAAAAATGTATAACACAAAGTAATTTTTGAATTATCTACTTAATTGTTATCATGCATAGTATTTTATCTTCAAATGAACTAGGTACCTATATAAAATAAAATGTCAAAATAGGCACAAATGCACAAGATAAGCAGGTAAGGTCGGTTATTGAAAGAGCTTCACTAATATTGATGTAGGTAGCATTATAAGTTCTAGAATACTCTGTAGGTAGTTAGGTACTCTCTTTTATTAAAGGGTATCTTTAATCGAACGATAGGAAATAAAAGTCTAAACTACAAACAGTAGATAAGCAGACCAGTATGTAGGTACCTAATTCTAATAGCTTTAATATAGTTAATGTATTTATGTTGGTAGCATTGTGAGTTCTAGAATATTTCACTGTTTTGTGATAATATATCTTCTCTGTATGAAAACATAATCAATAAGCACAAGTTTTTATGAGCCATTTGCAAAAGTGAAGATTTGCTGTACTGCACTTCACATTTCAGTTAAATTCTCCATATTAAAACCAGCGATTTTTTTCCACGATATTTTTATATTTGAGTTGATGTATTTTTTCAAATCAGTTCGTGTTACTGCAGTATTTAGAATTAAAGATACGTTTAACATATGAATCGTCGTTTAATTTACACATCCATATTATGTAAAATCCCTTGCGATAATCTATAGGTAAGTATATATAAAATTCTTTGTCCTGAATGACTGATGGATCAACGCACAGCCTAAACCGCTGATCGTAGAGACCTGAAACTTGGAGGGTGTGTTCTTTGTATGACCTAGACATCCGTTCAAAAAGGATTTTTGACATTTCAACCCCGAACCCCCTGTAATAAAGAATAAATAAATAAATAAATAGGGGATGAAAAGGGGTTGCAAAGTTTGTATGGAACAATTCCGCGGGAACTTCGAAATTATCGCGGGTGAAACCGCGCGGGACAGCTAGTCCTGAATAATAACTCTCTCTCTAAAAATCTTTGATCCCACAACTTGGGCGCTCACATGAAAAACGTTGTTGTTTTGCTGGCAATTTCAGCACATCTCTTGCACTGGTATCTTAGGTAGGAAAGGTAATCGATCCTTTTAAAAGTTGTTTTCCCAACATTGTTATAGGTTTTGTCGATGTAAATCCGATCATTTTAACATATCAGGAAAATGTCTAGCTTCCCTAGGTCGTAAATAATAATTGGTTTCATCATCATCTTTATGAGGCAGTTTCATAACGTGCCATTTTTGGAGTGAAAGTTTAAGTCTGACGATATGCTCAAACGATAACCTCAATGGCGGTCAACCAGAACGGATGCATGGGTGGCATACTGGGAATACTGGGGGTGCTGCGGACATCAATTCTATATTCGTGTTGCAGAAGCGACCTATTCGAGTCATCTATAAGATTGGTCCTCAGGAGTCATTGAGAACTAAATTCAGTGAATTTAAAATAGGTACATTCCCAGTAAATATACGAGAATATATTATATTACTAGCTGTGTCCCGCGGTTTCACCCGCGGTAATTTCAGAGTTCCCGCGGGAATTCCGGGATGAAAAGGACCCTTTGTCCTTCTCTGTACAACGTGCATGCCAAATTTCATCCAAATCCGTTCAGCCGTTTTTGCGTATGCGAGGATAAGAGCTCGAAAGTGCATTTACATCTGACTTGCTACAAATTAATCGTCACTGCTCAGCTCCTATGTGTCTTAGCGTTATGTTATATAGCCTATTACCTGCTCAGGAGTATAGACTACAATCTTACCGAGTTTGGTTAAAATCCCTTGAGTAGTTTTTGACCCATGCGCGCACACACAGACAGACAGACAGACATACTTACTTACTGATTGCATTTTTTGCATCAGCATCGATCACCATTCATCCCCCAATATTAATTTTGAATATATATTCAATGTACAGAATTTAACTCTCTACAGTTTTATTATATAAGTATAGATGTTCATAAAAATATAAGAAACTTTAAGAAAAATAGTGCTCTACATAATCGTAACTTAAGAAATAAACTCGCCATGTCCAGTACTAAGCTCCATAAAATCTCTAACTTTTTCAAAGGGTAGGTAATGTAGGTATACACTTTTATAACAATATTCCAAACGATATAGTTAATTTGTCAATTAATAAATTTAAGACCTTTATCAAACACAAATAAAATAAAAATACTTTTTATCGTAACAAAAGAGTTCCACCGGTAACCTAATCCCAAAATTCGTGCAGCTGAAATCTCAGGCACACCTACCTAGTTATAAAAATAAGAAATTTTTATGCTGTAGAAAAGAGTTGGGGGTTGGAGTTGAAGGGTCGCGGGAAGGCAGTTATAGCTGCGGTTGAACTCACCGATTTTTATCACGCTACCGCTCTTTCGTATGTTTATTCTTCATAGTAAATTTATTATAATAAATGTAATTTACGTATCCCACTGTGCGGTAAATTATCCAAATAAAACTAACATCCAAGAATCGTATTATATATATATATATATAAATCATTACAATAAGTTTCCGTAGATTTGTTTATGATCTCGCCGTTTTATGGCAATTTTTCCTGATAAACTGGAATAAAGACGGAATTTTTAACATTACCATAAATTATAACTAATAAAACAATAAGCGAGTGGATGCTGGAAGCGCGCAGGATCGGTCATTATGGCGATCCTTGACCTATGACCAGCAGTGGACGTGTTTCGGCTGATATGATGATGATGATGACGTCGTTATAGAAACGCATTGGTAAATTGATGATATTAACTTTATATCGTATTGTACGTACAATACATTCTAACTAGCTTCAGAGCAAAGTAGCATATTATATGACTATTCATCACGGCTATATGCTTTAAAAACATCACTATGAATATATGCGTATCTATAGGTAAGCATAGGTAACAACATTATAAAGAGGTAGAGTTTGTGTTTGTGCGGTTGCAGCGGCCGTAATTTCTGGATCTACTGAACAGATTTTGAAAATTCTTTTATCAATAGAATGCTACAGTGTTCTTGAGTGTCATAGAGTATTCTTATTCCGGAATTCCTGAAGAAACTCCGAAATCAGCACAGGTAATAGGTACAGCGGGGAACAGCTACTAGGTATTAGGTAAATAAATAATTATTTAGAATAGAATAGAATAATTTTTTATTGCGCAACAGACACACACACACAAAACTTAATAACAAAAACACAAACAAATTCATTACAAACTAAACTTAAAAAGAAAAAAAAAAATTCGTGTTGTGCATTTAATAAACGATAGATACTTACTAAATAATTTGCATGTAGGTATGGACATAGATAAGCAATATTGTGTTAACCCACACTGGAGAAATTTTGAGTAAATCGTGTTTTAAAAGTAGGAGCGCCATTTTGTATCAACATTTTTTATGTTCAATATTTAGTTACATATTTAAGCAATGTAATAAGGCAAACACATAATTAAAAAACGTTCCCTAACTCTCAATAAATCGTTCTGAATCAATAACTTAATTTTGTGGGTTAACATGTTATTGCTTATCTGAGTCCGTATAACCTAATTAATTTTACCCAATTTAATACCCAATTTCATATGAAAACATTTTCTTGTTTCATACATTTTTAGCAGTCGGGTTTTAGTTTTTTACAACTTTATTACTTTTCATTTGATTGAGATTCTGCTTAAGATCTTATCAAATTGAAAATGTAAATTACCTAAGGTACCTACGTGGTCGAGAATTTATAAATATAAATACCATGACAATTCGTAGATGTAATTTATATGAAATACGTTTGATCGAAATGCCCTTGATAATACACATACGCAAGTGTATTAGTTGAAGCAAGTTAGTTGTGTACCTACTGAGTTTATTTTTAAATCTCTATTTTATTGATTGACCTGACCTGCTTAGTAAAACGATAGAATTTTTATTTTAAATAAATACGTAGACTCAATCAACAATCTTCATTAAAATACTTAGGGAAACTGGCACGTGTATATGATAAATATAAAGTAGGTTTGTGGTTATAGTAATATCATATTTAAAATTATATCTAGTACTAGCTGACCCGCGCGATTTCTTCCGCGGTAATTTCGGAGTCCCCGCGGGAATTCCGGGATAAAAAATACCCTATGTCACCCAGGATCACTTTAGCTTCTTATCTATAAGTGAAAGAATTTTCAAAATCGGTTCAGTAGATCCATAGATTACAACCTCACAAACTCCGGAGTTCCCGCGGGAATTCCGGGATAAAAACACTTTATGTCACTCAGAATCACTGTAGCTCTTTATAAGCGAAAGAATTTTTAAAATCGGTTCAGTAGATCCAGAAACTATCCCCCTACAATCTCACAAATACACGAACTCACAAACTTTGGAGTTCCCTCGGGAATTCCACAATAAAAGTACCTTATGTCACTCAGTATCACTGTAGCTTCCTATAAGTGCAAGAGTTTTCAAAATCGGTTCAGTAGGTCCAGAGATAGAAAATAGAATAGGTCCGAACTCTGATACCTAAAAATTGCCCAGGTTACAAGTTACTAGTTTCTTATAACATCAGCTATTATTATCCCTTCGAAATCGGCTTAACCCTTTCGGAGATTACCTGGAATAAATAGACAGATAAGAAAAAAAATAATAATAATTGGTTTTTTGTTATAGGTAACGTATATACAAGCATATAGAAATAGTTGTTATTTTGATATTGCAAATAGACACTTAGGTACCTACCTATATTTTACTAGCTGTTCGCCGCGGTTTCACCTGCGTTCATTTCGGAGTACTCGCGGTACTTCCGGGACAGAAAATATCTTATGTTTTTCTCTGTCAAATGAACCAACTATTACTTCAGCATTTTATTATAGATATATTAGCTGTCACCCACGGTTTCACCCGCGGTGATTTAGGGGTTCCCGCGGGAATTGCAGGATAAACTATAGACGTAACCCTTCCTCATGAATCACTATATCTGTTGGTGAAAACCGCATGAAAACCGTTCAGTAGTTTTTGAGTTTATCGCGAACAGACAGCGGAAGCGGCTTCATTTTATACTATGTCTTTACATAAGGCATACAAAAGGCGGTCTTATCGCTGTATTTGCGATCTATTCCAGACAACCTTTAGGCGGATATAAGACAAACATACGTTACACCAGTAAAAACAAAGCCAACCAAAGTTTTTTAATGTTAAAATTGTGACCATTTAAATTGAAATAAAGTGGCAGCCTTTCTCCTATTAGGGACCTCGAATCGAATAGATATATACATATTTCATGTCACATAAATTTTGTTCGTTTTTTTCTCACTAACTTTTCGGTCCTCTTCACCGCCCTATAACTTTGTATATTATACGATTGACTCCAATGATATGGGTATTCGAAATTCGAATATTTGTATAACAAACGAATAAAATTGCTTCAAAAATTTCAACCATGTATTTTATCCATATTTTATCATAATAGGTAGTTTCCAAAGAAATAACTTTTAATTTAATTTTTGGTTGGACAAGATTGCCACGGAGTGTCTTTTATGTGCGACAGTAAATAAAGTTTTCACATGTACCTACTCTACTCGTCTTATCTCTATGAAAAGTTCATCAGAATATTATACATTGACCTTGAACCGTAAAAAAATATTTCTTGAAAAATATGATCTCTATTTACCATCGCAATGGATGGATTTTTGAGGCGTAATATCTGTCTGCTTACTTAATGGATGGATTTCAATGAAATTATAGTTTGTGAATGTTGTTATTACTATTTTAACGTAAATGAAATTAAATATGTATACATAGAATAAAACTATTAATCACTGAATTTATTCAAATCCATCAATAACTGACTAATGGATTTATGTAAGTTTACGGATTGTAGTCACGTCATTACGAACAGCACACAGAGAAAAAATAGATATTATGTTTGTAGATGTTTTTTTTAAACATACCATGTAATAAAGAAAACATGATTCAACGGCACACCAATGAATTTGTAAATTTTAAGCGTATACCGACAAGCCGCGTTATTTGGGCGAAGTGACGTCACACGCTGCCTGGATCGAAAAATTTACGTAGGTTTATAAAGGTGCCTATTCTTTGAAAGCGGAAATTTAAAGTCGCATAAATTTATAATTTTTAAGATATTTTAATAGTCCTACCACATTTTTGTTTCGTTTCACTATCTTCACTAATATAATATTATTTATAAAGAAAAAAAGAATGAATTTTTCGTTTGTTTGTTTGTACCTTTGTAATGGATAAACTGAAAAACTAATTAACTGATTTTAAAAATCATTTCACTGATATGTACAAGAAGTTACAGTGTTCCTAAGTGGCATAGAATATTTTTATGCCGGGATTCCCACGGGAACGCTGAAATTCAACACCGTCAGCAAAGAAGTTCGCTATAATCACATTTCACAACAATAATTGTTAGGTTCGTACCTACGTTTGGAGGGATGAAAGACGGAGCGGCTAGCTCCAATACCTACCTAAATAAAATAAAGAAGAAAGAAAGAAAGAATGAAGAAGATGCAGAGTAAGATAATTTATTAGATGCGTAGCAGAAAGATAAAGTTTTGAAAATATTTCGAGGAGAGTATCAAAATTAAAATATCAAATTACAATAATTTTTGAATTAAAAAAAAAAAATTACAGATAGAATACAAAATATTACAGATTTTAAAAATAAAAAACTAATAATATGAGGCAGGACTTTATAACGAGTAGTATGCGGCCGCCTCGTTACATAGTATACCGAACTTCTACCTATGCTGACTACAACTTGTTAATGAATTAACTGAAAACTAGAAAGATGTTTGCTCAGATTCGACTTACGAATAGATCGCACTGTCGGTCTAATCGGTCATTGACGCGTAGGCGCGGGCGTAGCGCTTGAAATTTCGTAGATCGATCACCTCCAAACTAAAATTTTTAAACTATTAATTTTTTCGACATAAATTTTATTTTAATCATACTATTGTTTATTTTCTTAAATGGGGTGTATCAGGTTTTTAGTTAATTCATTAACACGTTGCATATTTATGTAAATCTAAATACCTACTAAAAAAAATAGTGCGTGGAGTCCCTCCGCGCGGAAAAAGTGAAACTTCGTAATGTGGAAATGTAAATAGGAAGGGGTAGAAATAGATTTTTAGTAAAATCATATTGTTTCTTTAAGACAAACTTTATTAAGATGCTCACAATTCACAATTGATCGCATCTAAATTATCATGTACACAATCCTCACTCACACTAACACAAGGTTCTTTTCAAATCTTAACTTTTAACGAATTTTAGCTTTTTATTTTTTAACTATGCTCATGCTGAACAACATGTTCTGTAACTGTAATTACTGATAATATGCAGGAGGGGGCCTGGTGATCTGTATCACAGGAAATATTCCTACGACAGACACCAGTCTCTCACAATAAAGGTCGTACCCTTAAGTTTGTACCTACTTAGTAATGACTGTGTTGTGTTGAGACTAATAAAGATATTATTATTATTATTATTATTATTATTATTCATTTATTGTTCTTAAATTTAGGTTTAAGAATGAACATAATTTCATTTAGTTTCTTTTTTATTATTATTATTATTATTATTATTTTCGAGTGGAGAAATATCCAAATCTATAACATTTACACATTGATATAAATCAATGCATTTACAATGGAATTATTCTACCTTTGTGTATCTTTCGTTCTTGCTCCCTTGCATTGGAATATTGGACGCTACTCGTTGCTAACGCTCGCCCTGGGGGTCGATATTTTAATCGCTCGAATTACTATTCGTACACGGAATTTCAAGATTCACGCGTGAATGCTTAAAAAATGTATGAGGATTCGCACGTGAATTCGCGATTCCGTGCGTGAAAGTAATTCGAGCGATTCAAAAATCGACCCCCTGGCCTGTAAGTTGTCAGGTACAGTATACTACGTGCATGCGTTCGACTGCCACGCAATACGCATTCACTCTCGCTCTGTCTCTTTCTATTCCCCCTCCATGGTAGCGTAAAACGTTTAGCGCAACCTTGTTGGAAGTCGCATTAGAAGTTTCACTCCAAGAAGTTTTTCCACTTTTGTGCCTACCTAAATGATAGCACTTGTACCAAATATTGTACCAATATTTTTTAAATAAAATAATAAAGTAGGTACCTCGTTCAATGATCCCTAATGATGATGCTATGAATTCGCTTCTCCTAAGTTCCTACAGTAATTTTCAACGGTTTTTCGATAGCGTTATTTTCAAGAAGCAGTAGCAGTAATTTGCGATAAGTTACCGTTTTTTCATCGTACACTTTTGCTGTTTCAATATGGAACCTTAATAGAGCCAGCCTGACTCGGATATAACTGATTTTTATTTGGTAAAGAAATAGTTCCAAAGTAGCAAATATGTGTTAAGTACACTACCTTTATCAGGGCTCGGGTGTACTTTTAGACGAAAACGACAATTTGTGTCACATCACTCTTATTAACGAGCAACCCACGCGACAAGTATGTCTGTTCGAGCTAATAATATGGATGTTAAATCTGTTTAAAAGATTCCGTATTCCGTATTTATCTTATCTTAATTAATGGGGTAGGCAGATAAAGTCTCGGTACTTCGACCTTTTGGATCTTTTGTACCATCCCCATCCTGTGATCCTCCCTCTGATCCCTGAAGACTTCGGCGGCGAAGGTCAGTGTGCAGTGGATGGGTACGAACCTACAGTCCTCTGGTTCTGGGTAAGCCGTCCCCAGAAGGCCATACATTTACGAACTAAGGCATCGAACTCGCACATGAGATGTGCCATTGTTTCCACCTCTACGCCGCATTTCCTGCAGGATGGGTCGTTCGCTAGTTTCATTTTCATGAGGTGTTATTTTGTCCCGAAGTGACCTGTAAGTACACCAGTGATTAGGCGGGCCTGATTACGACTCAAGAGAAGGTGATACTACGTGATAGTTTCCTATTTGTTGTACCGTATTTAGTCACGGTTAGTTTTCATGCGAATTTTTAATATTTATTTTCTTAAACTTCGTCTGCGTTTTGTCTTGCGTTTTCCTCTATTAAACATTTTTATATTTATTTGCTCTTTTACCTTTTTTAGGGTTCCGTACCCAAAGGTTCCGAACGGAGCCCTATTGCTGTCACTGGCGTGTCCGTCTATCCATCGTGGTTTTACAGCCAAACCGTAGAAGCTACATTCTTCAAATTTGTACAGTATACGTAGGTATATCTATTGATGACCCAAAGCTATACAAAATGTCGAAACATATTTTGCAGGATTTTTGAGTGGATTTCCCACACCTACAGCTAAAGGGGTGCAGATTTTTTTTTGTGTAGCTACCGAATCGAGTGGGGTATCTTTCAATAGAGCGACCTAGAGTCTAGATAAAAGCTTATATTTTGTTTTTACAAAAAATCGGAAAACAAAGGCATGAGAATTGAATAGCCGCCAAAGTAAATTTTTTTACAACATTTTGTACCAAAGTATTTTCCAACTTCCCGTTGACCTATGAACTTGAAACTTGGTGATAATATTCATTATTATGTGTATTTTACTAGCAAATACCATTATTAAATGTTAATCTCTGAAACTGTATATTTATTTTTGTAAAATCAACTTTATTTTGCGGTTAAACGCGTAGCATAGAAGCGATGTGGGCAACGGCGCGGCGGCCGGCATGCCCCTGGTACGAAGCTACGCGCGCCACGAGTGCTACGGCGGAGCGTATTGATAAACCCAGCCCCCCACAGATGGTTCCAAAACATTTGGTAAGGAACCCTTAATGTCCGACACGTACTTGACCGGTTTTTATGAACAATATCCAATATACATAATTAATAGGTATGCATTTTAAATAATAAATGTCTATTAAAAATAGTCGTAGTGTAAGAAAATAAATTCACCATGACGGTTTTGTATCGCGATCTTATCTACATATTATGTAGGTATTAAATGTAATCCGTACTCATCCATCTGTCTGTCTGTATCTATTCTCCAATTACACGGAAACTACGAAAATATCTATATTTATTTGGATTTGTGGATATTGGTTGTTGTTTTATGGTTTGGTTGTTGCGGATGTTGTCACTAAGTCATGTGTAAACTGATGAATACAGATGAATACTCGGCATACATACAGACCGTATTGTGGATAACTTTTAACTCCGGAATAAATTCCGTGGGGATCATTTTCATAATTCGTAAAGGTCTTAAGTGGCTACGAAACTCACGTGGGCGACAAAATATAGGCTTCTCTTCATTATCAATCCTTCACCAAGCATGAATACTTCACAGTTCGCAAGGATGAGTCCTCAACGAGGTACCTTAATCTTGATGCTGAATAAAATCGAATTATTTTATGTATTAATCACGCGACTACATTCTCGTTTTAACTTTCATCCATTTCAACTTAAAGGTTGAATTAGCAAAAGCCCTGAATTAATGTGTTTCTTTATTTGAAAACAAGTGTTTGAAAACAATTTTGTGACTACAATTTTAAAACAATAAACTATTACCTCTTCCTCAGAGTGTGAAAATACTATCTACTAAAATGCGTATGAAACTAACCGTGTATGTAACCGCGCTGTAAGATTCTTTTAATATCGTATCGTCGCTTATTCAACAAAACCGCGAAAGTCAAAAATTGGCCATGTGATTTATTTATTTATTTATTTATTAAGTTTACCAGCAGTAAATACACGAGTTCTTTAAATAACAATGCGGCTTTAGGTGTTAAGCTACGTGTACAACTAATTATAGGTAAACACAACATGCTTAAGATTATGCAAATTAAATTTAGAGATTTGACAAATTACAATCCTTTAGAAGAAAAGCAGTAAACGTAAAGTTTTATATGCATCCAATAGGCTCGCACTGGAGAAAATATCATTCAATTCGTTAAAGGCGTTAATCAATTATTATTAATATTTCTATTATGCATGTATTGAATAAAATAAATAATATAATGCAGTTTTTTTGTTTCTTAATAATAAAATATAAGGAAACACTTGCGCGGTGTTGTTGTATAAGCGACGATATTTAACTTTTTAAATTTACCATAGGTTTCTTTAAATTTGCGGCCGCACGGAGAGAAATGAAATCAATCAGACCGAAGAAATTTTGTTTGCCCTTTTTTGCCCGAAGGATATGTTGGCGACGCAATATCATCGACCAGCAGTGCCAGTCCCGCACGCTGTCTTACAACAATGTGCAAACTACGGCAGAGTATACTGACCAAATATGGTGCCCAACCGAACAACGGTATAATAATAATAATAATAATAATCCACTTCACAACACACAGATCTACTTGATCTCACACTAAGCTTAAGCTTGTGTCGTGGAAACCAAGCAAACGTGGTATATACTACACATATTATTACATATATATTATACTATAGATATATATATACACACCCAGACTGGAAAATGGAACCCTGTGTTCATCACACAAAGTCCACCCCCACCGGGAATCGAACCCGGAACCTCTTGATTAGCGGGCAGGCATGGTGACCATTGCGCCAATCGGGTCGTCGTAGAAATACTGTTGACTAATCTTCGGCGGGGAACTTTTCGGTCGCGAACTTTAGAACAAGCTCCTACTTTTCTCTCAGGGACATCCATTAGTGCAGTTTAGACACATTAAATCCCGGATATTTATCCCTTTCAATCGTCACTAGGTACTTTTTTGTGGTATTAGTCAGTATCACAAACTAACTTCATCCGCTAACTTCAATGCGTAAAACGAAAAGTTTGGTTAGAAAGAAATTTTGGTGTGAGTACTTTTTATTTTATAAACAAAATTGTCTTATTTTGCGAAACAACTTTATACCAATTATATTATAATTTTTTTTTTGCCATGAAAACCCACCGATTGCCATCCTTTTTCGACAACATTTACGTACCTACTAGCTGTTCCCCATGATTTCACCCGCGGTAATTTCGGTGTTCCTGCGGGAATTCCGGGATCTTTTCTGATGAACAGTTGAGCCGTTGAGGCGTCTATACATATAATAAAAATTGTTGTAACAGGTCGATGTCTGTACATGGGAGATAAATAAGAAACAATAAATTTAGGCGACTCTATGAGTGATATAGAAGCCAAAAATACCGTTTTTAGGATTATTGTCTGTCTGTCTGTCTGTATGTTTGTATTTGTGCTACGCAAAAACTGCTGCACCAAATTGAATGCGGTTTTTTTGTTGTATTGCTAAGGGTCTAACTTAGATACTCATGTTTCGATTTTTTCGAAATTCCATCTGGAACTCGAGATATTGAAAAAAAATGCTGATCGTCCTACTAGTATTAAGTATAAGTGTGGATGTTTGGATATTTGGATATTTGGATGTTTGTTACTCAATCACGCAAAAACGGCTGAACGGATTTGGATGAAATTTGCATGCACGTTGTCAGGGGTACAGAGAAGGACATAGGGTATTTTTTATCCCGGAATTCCTGCGGGATCTCCAAAATTACCGCGGGAGAAACCGCGGGGCACAGCTAGTTACCTAAAAATGTGAAAGTGTGGATGTTTGTTACTCAATCACGCAAAAACGGCTGAACGGATTTGGATGAAATTTGGCAAGCATGCCTTTGACATGGAAAATAACATAGGCTACCTTTTATCCCGGAATTCCCGCGGGATCTCCGAAATTAACGCGGGTGAAATTGAATTAATTATTGCATACTACATCGTTGTCAGAGGTACAGAAATGGACATAGGGTACTTTTTATCCCGGAATTCCCGCGGGATCTCCGAAATTAACGCGGGTGAAATTGAATTAATTATTGCATACTACATCGTTGTCAGTGGTACAGAAAAGGACATAGGGTACTTTTTATCCCGGAATTCCCGCGGGATCTCCGACATTAACGCGGGTGAAACCGCGGGGCACAGCTAGTTTATAATATTAGTAAGAATATTAGTTTATTATTCAAACAATAAGATTTGTTTATATAACTTTTTCATCTTCTCGTAGGCCTTCGTAGCCGAAGTGAAAAGTCATATTATAGTGACCGTAAGATAGCATGTTTTATTGCCGTAAAGTGCAATCTCCTATAGGCCAAGTAGGTACCTACTATTCTTTAACGTGAGTTTCTTTCATTAAATACATTCATAAAATAGGTACAAAAAAATGATATCTATAATTGTAAGGACCTAAATAAATGTCTGTGCTAGTGAGAACAACATTTCGATGTTCAAAATGCAAATTTTAATTCATTACCAGAGCCGTAGAATCGCCACCAAACAAATTGAATTTCGCAGAATGCAATGTGTCGTGTCCGGATGTTTCTGAAATAACTAGACTATTAACGGACTGGAAATTGCTATAGGCACAAATAACGATCACAATATCTGGATGCACAAAAGCAGATTTTACAATTAGTGACGAGTTCCAAAATCCATCTACTACAGGTTTTTGTTCAAAAACTTCTATCAAAACTGATGCTTGGCTCTTTCTATAATATAATTGACAACATTTCAATTTTTTTTTCCTTATGTTTTTTCATGCTAAATAAATAGTATTTAGAAAACCAGGAGACACGTATTTATTCTTTTCCCGAAATTTTCATTCTAAGTTATTCAAAAATTAATTTAAAATGTTGAAAATTTAAAAAATTCATGTCAGGATAAACATATACATTTCCTTTGCCCCACTTGACAGCAAAAAAAAAATCGAGACTAACTTTGTTTGACAGAATAACATTGACACTTCATTTTTTAATTTTGGTATATACGGTGAGTGCAAAGGTATTTACGGTGTACATTCTAACTTTGGACCTCACGAAGTTTTTGTTGAATATTTCGTTAAATAAGTAATAGAAAAGGTCTAAAAAATGTGCACGGTGATATTTATACAAATATCTCGAAATGGTTTTCGATTTAAAGTACCTATTTAAAATTAAAATGTTGTCCATTAATAACATCGACACTCTCATACTTAATATTTTATATGCGAAAGTAACTCTGTTTGTCTGTCTATCTGTTATCTTTTTACCGTATAACCACTTAGTCAATCATAATTTTTGCATACCTACACGGTTTCAGGGGTACAAAAAGGCCACAGTACTTTTATCTCATAATTCCAGCGGGAACTTCAAAATTAACGCGGGTGAAACCGCATATGCACATACGTTGTCAGCTATACAGAAAAAAGGATATAGGGTGCTGTTTATCCTGGAATTCCCGCGAAACCTCCGAAATTAACGCGGGTGAAACCACAAGTAGATACAGCTAGTTGTTTATAAATCCAGTCGTCAATCCTTTTAGGATTAGTACTTGCTTTAGTTATTCTTCTGAGGTACTGATACAAAAAGACAACAGACATCTGTCTATTTTGTATTAGTAGGTACTTTATCAACGTATCTACATACCTAGGCAGCCGGAGCTCTAGTAAAAACTGATTTCTGTGTCCCACAATACATAATTCCATAAGATATTATTTAACATACAAATGTCGCAGCAAATACTGAAAATTGCTTATCACCCCCTTCAAATTTGAATAACCCCACGGTATTCGAGGGTGCCACGATTTTAGAACGCGGAGTTCATTACAATTTTTAACCGAAAACATCCCATATCTCGCAGGCCATTCACCCTCAATTTTTTATGGGTTAGAATACAGGCCGGGTTATGGAAATATGATGACAATTTGCCTATTTCTACATAAAATTATAGGAATTGTTCACATGTTCAACATTCCTTGTGGTAAGTTATTAAATTACAGGCAAGAGGGTATGCTACGAGTAGATTTCTTCAATGAATAATTTGTTTGTTTATAATTACGACTTTCTTTGAGCTTTTGGATCACGTTCTCCCAAATATTTTTCAATTTCTATTTGACAATTATAATTTTATATTACTTCAAAGAACTTGTTAGAAAAAACTTTTGGTACTTTTAATAAAAAAAATAATACCATATAAATAACCAATATGTTTACTTCAAAAAAAAAGAAAAATACTACTTAAGTAGTACCTACCAGAAAATAATTAACTATTGAACTGTGAACAAAATGAATCAGGAAGCGAAATTGAATAAAATTTCATAACAAAGCAATTGGAATTCTTATCTTCATTTGGTACCTCACAAGTTATGAACCGTTAAAAATATGCCGAAATCGGACCCGCAAATCTTTGGGGTGAGTTGGCACATTTTTTTACGTCAAGTGGTTTATTTCTTTGCGTTTGGGCATTCTTTGCACGTAATACGTCGACCGAAGATAAGCTTTATTATAAGCTTCCCTAGATATACCTCTAGGTACCCATGTAAAATCATAGATAGTGCGTGTAGCTCTACAGTGTGAGATCAATAGCTGGCATTATTTTGAAGCTCAAAAGAAATTACAATACAAAAAAGTATGATACCTTAAATACAAAAATAATTAGACATTATCTATGTAGACATTATCTTTATTTGGCACCGCACCAAGTATTACCAACCAACACTAAATGATTTATTATAGGTAAATGTACAACTGTTTTGAGATATATTGCTAAACATGATAAAATATAAATATTTATTTTTCCATTGTCTTTATTTGCAGTAGGAGAATCACAGGACATAGTCATTGTCATCAATAGAAGAATTAAGCAGAAGAATAAAGCTTAAAAAGGAAAAAGAAAAATAGGTGTATGGTGTAACTAGGAATGTGTGTTTGTTTCATTAAAAATATCCTTTAACTAAATGAAGAAAAAACGCAGAAATGAATTTTATTTGGCAGGTATATAATATGTACGTTATGCTCAAGCCTGATTTCCGGAGGGGAAGACAGACAAACATCGCACCTCATAATGTACTCAAATTCAAATCCAAATATGTTTTTTTTCTTATTTATTTATTTGTATATCCATTTTTACAAAGAAATTTACAAAATAATGTGAATAAACTTCCAAAAGTTTTTCCTCTCACTAGTCTCCTCCGGTAGTCCTCATCAATTCGCAGGTGCAGTCACAAAACCACATTTATTTATTACAAATAAAATATAGCATTTAACTCAATGAAATATCTGTTCCACTATTACTATAATTAATGAATCAGACGTTTGGAAACAGCGTGCGTATTCTACCAAAGCTCATAGACATACGTGTTGAATGTTGCCTCTGTTGGTACCTTATGAGCGGAAAATGGAGCAACAATAAAGCTGTTGTTCAGCTGTGCGTGTGTTTGTGAAACAAGTTACTTTAAATTCAGTTAAATATAAGTGCATAGGATTTTAACATCTATTTTTCCGTGAATTGATCGCGATGAAACAAAGACAACTGTGTGAAAAGGCAATGACATACAATTTTGCATGATGCTCGTACACTATCTATACCAAGAGGTAAAGTTTGTCAGTTTGTGAATTGTGAGTTTGTGACGTTGTAGGGGGTAATCTCTGGATATACTGAAGTCTGAAACGATGATGAAAATTCTTTTACTTATAGGAAGCTACGGTAGTCCAGCGGAAATTGTTACACGGAACGTTCGCACACAGAATTGAAAGATTCGCATGCGAATGCTTAAAAAATGTAAGAGCACTGCCCCGATGACGTGTGACGTGGGAGTAAATTTGTATTGTCGGGCAGTGTGTATATTTCGGTTCTCGTGGAAACTCCGAAATTACCGGGGTTAAAACCGCGGGGTTAATGAAATATATAATTATAATACACATAGCTAATACTTACAAATCACCTAACTTTTATCCCTATGAAGAATAAGTTCAAAATTATATTGCTTTTATAGGTAAAAGAAATAAATACCTACCTACTTAAGTGGAAAAATCGGCAATTGAAATGAAAGTAGAAGGAGCAGGTTTTTTCTGTTAGATGGTAAGTAGGTGATTGTAATTAATTCTATGTCAGAAATTTGATTACTTTTTGCAAACTTGCTAGTATAGGTACTTTACATTGTAGAAATCTTATTTTATATCAGGCAATATTGGAATATTAATATTTTTTGAAAAACAGAAAAAACAAACTTGTAAAAAAGTCCAAGTCTCGCAACTCAGTTCTTCTACAGTAAAAAGTTGTGAGATCAATGTAATACCAAGTCGGTTAATTTATTCAGTGCCTACTTAAGGGTCCTTCTGTCTAAAGTTATCATGTTATAAGCTAATCTAATAACATTTTATAGTGACCATATCAAATTTAAAAATCTTTTATGTTTTAAATAGATTGATTGGCTTGGCGATCACGTGAAAACACAATATATCTCACATGTAATACATAATTATGGTTCTAAACAATCTAATTTAATTATAATATGTATTACTTGTGAGATACATTGTGTTTTCACGTGATCGCCAAGCCAATCAATCTATTTAAAACATAAAAGATTTTTAAATTTGATATGGTCACTATAAAATGTTATTAGATTAGCTTATAACATGATAACTTTAGACAGAAGGACCCTTAAGTAGGCACTGAATAAATTAACCGACTTGGTATTACATTGATCTCACAACTTTTTACTGTAGAAGAACTGAGTTGCGAGACTTGGACTTTTTTACAAGTTTGTTTTTGATGGGATCTCATTTCTTTTTGTAAATGGTCTTCCTCCTTTGAGCAATTTAGTCTATTTTAATAACTTGAAAGATTTTGGTACAACTTTATAATATAAACACATGCCCCATTCTTGCTTTTTCATTCCGTTGACCATTGTACCTTTGAACATAATTATGTCTAGGTAACTATGTATCTACACTTTATATCTAGGTAGGTAACTAGCTACACTTATTATTATTATTTATTAATATCTGGGCAACCGAGCTTCGCTCGGCTTAAATAGCTGTTCCCCGCGGTTTAACCCACGTTAATTTCGGAGATCCCGCGGGTATTCTGAGATAAAAGTACTTACTACCCTATGACCTTTCCTGTACCCTTGACAACGTGTAGTATGCAATAATTAATTCACCCGCGTTGATATCAGAGTTCGCGCGGGAATTCCAGAAATAAATCCTAGCTAGATCGATTTATGGCCCCCGAAATCCCCTGTATACAAAATTTCATGAAAATCGTTGGAGCATTCAGATTAGGGTAATTTTATCTCGGAATTCCCGAAGGATCTCCAAAATTAACGCTGGTGAAATCTCATGAAATTTTGCATGCACGTTGTCAGGGGTAAAGAAAACCTAGGGATATAGGGTACTAACTACTTTGCATCTCTGAATTCCCGCGGGATCTCCGAAATTAACGCGGGTGAAACCGCGGGGAACAGCTAGTCTCATATATTTATATGGGATTACAAAGTTATTTGTGCAGTTGGTACATATAACTGCATATATAACTTTGTAATTCCATACATTTATATGGGATTACAAAGTTATTTATGCAGTTAGTGTATCTAGAAAACTGGACCGAAATTGCTAAATATTTTAATTTTTCCTTGATTTATACAATAAACACTAATTGTATTCTAAGTTTCAAACTTCTATGTCTGCTAGAAGTGCCTTAGAATTTTGATGATCGGTCAGTGAGTGAGTGAGTGAGTGAGTGAGTGAGTGACCTACAAAATTAAGAAACTTTGACTAGTTATAATTCTTAAACTACTGGTTCAAATCGAATGAAATTTAAATTATACCGTCTTTATACAATACCTGCTTGTTTACTAAAAATTCAGACTTCTAGTTTTATCCACAACGAAGTTATAGGGGGTCGAAAATGGTCTGAATTGCTTCGAGAAAAGGATAGTACGGCCGTGCCGCTTTTGTTGCTCGACTTGGCGGGGGCACTGCCGTGCCCCCAGATATTACGAGAGAGGAAATGTTAAAGACAAAATTTTATGACATTATAATGAATTGAAAGGACATTTTATTATTAGTTTTCTCTTGTGCTATGATATAAATGTAAATAGCAAACGATTTCGATTTCACCCTACGAATTCCGAGATATTTTAAAGATTGAATTCCGAAGGTAGCGTTTATCTTGAAAACTTTACACTTTAAATTAATAATTTACTCTAATATAAACAAAAAAATTATATTACGTCCCTAATATGTAATTATCTTATTTTAATATCAGCTATTGAAATATCTTATACAGTTACTAGTTTAGAAGACGTCATTATGAAAAAAATATGATTAATGGGTAGTTAAAAGTAGTTGTTTGGATTTGTTTAGTATATCCTACACATTTTTTAGTCTATCATGAGACTATCTCAAGTCTTATGCCCCTTGGCGAGGGTTAGCCAGCCTAGATATATCGCGGAGACACCTCTTAAGTAAAAATAACAAACTTTGCTAAAGTTTTAACATCAGTACTACAGTACTATTATTGTGTTAAGCTTTTATGTCAAGGTAAAAAGGACAACCTAATATTCTCGGTATAGCATCTCTGAACTTATCTCCCTGGTATCTCGTTCCTAGTTTAATCAGTTTACCTTGTTTTTTGTCATCCCCGGGGATGGATGGAGGCGATTCGCGTGTTGACAACCTTGATAAATTACCACGTCTCGTACGTAATGTAAAGACAATGTAAAGATAAGTATTGGTACACATATTTTATACTCTTACATCTCCATAGTAATAAAAATATTATGTACCTACGTAAATGCGATAGTAACTCTGTCTTTCTATCTATTTGTTATCTTTTCTCGCCTTAACTACTTAACTGATATTCATGCAAAATTCTACAAAAGCGTTGTCAAGGGTATAAAACTATAGACTATAGATATATAAAAGGACATAGATTACTGTTATCCGGAATTCCCGCGGTTGCTTCGAAATTAGGTACCTACCACGGGTAAAACCGCATTAAATTTTGCATACGCGTTTAAGGTGTACAAAAAAGATTTTTTGACCCCGCGATGGGCTAGTTGACTAAATTTGTTTTTAGTCCGCTTTGTAGATCAATAGAAAATATTGTATACGTATTTTTAGTGCTCTAAATCGGATTCAATTTAGGGTCGGTGAGTGAGAGAGAGAGAGAGAGCGAGTAATCACACTAAACTAAATTGTACCCTAAATCGACTGCTGTACGGTACATTTTAATGTAGTGTAATCACTTGCTCTCTCTCACTCACCGACCCTAAATTGGTCCCTAAATTGGTTCCAATTTAGGGTCGGTTAGTGAGAGAGAAAGCGAGTGATCACACTACATTAAAAGGTAACCTAGAGTAGTCCATTTAGGGTACAATTTAGTGTAGTGAGATTACTCGCTCTCTCTCTCTCACTCACCGACCCTAAATTGTATCCGATTTGGAGCCCTAAATTGGTGATCTGAAATTGCAAAGTGTAATAAGCGCATTATAGCGGTTAATGACGTCATGAGCCCCCACGCTAAACTTTTAAATTAGTTAAGAGGCGAACCCTCCATACTTGTAATTGTATAGTTGTTTTATATATGTGCTGTAAATCTTTGTGTTATGTCAAATAAAGTTTTTTCGATTTCAATTTAAATAATGCGCTATATCTAAGTATATTTTCATAAATTTGAAAAAGCAAAAAGTACATGTTCATTTTTTTTCTAACTGACGGACTGATAATGGAATTTTCATCTTCAACAATTTGATTTTCGGGAAGACCGAAATTAACGCGGGTGTGAAATTGCTAACTTGAAATTTATAATGCAGTGAATTGAAAATTCCAATATTTTTTATTTGCGATTAGATTAGATTGGGTACTTTTGAAAAAAAAAATAATTAAAAAATGTATTCTTCCTCTTCTCAATTCCTGTCCATCGATTTCTTTTCAAATGAGATATCGTCAAATATAAGATGTAATGTAGTTCCTTGAAATTTTATTAAGTAATGTGGTAGTTAGTTAATAGTATATTTCATTATAAGTGCGGAAAGCCTGTCATTGCAAAGAGTTCCGACAAATGTCTACCCGAGCCGAGGCGCAGCCGAAGGTGAGGGTTGACAGTCGGAACTAGTTGCAATGACGGTTCCGCACGAGTACTGAACAACTATTTTTAATACAGTTACGAAAAAATTAAGCAATTTAATAAAATATCAAAAACACAACAAACTCAACTAAGTTCCAACTGTGATCAAGAGATGGCGCTAGTCGTATTAGTAATGCGAAACCTACGTTTCGCAATGCAAAAAGTGTGTCAAAGTCGTGTCGCCATTTTTGACAGTTGGCAAAGAGAACGCACGAGTTCGGGAAAGGTAAACAAAAAGCTCGAGTATGTAATAGCCCACATCCCGAACGCTAAACGTCCCTGCAATACGCCACTTTTTGAGCAACTGTATTAAAAAACACATTACATAACAACGTTATGCGTATACCGTCCATGCCTTTGCTTTGCTGCTACCTCATTAAACGCCATTAATACTCTCTATGCATCAAACTGAGGATATCCGGTGTGAAGCCATGAGAAACAACATTAGGCACATGTTAGCTTAGCTTAGCTATAACTCGTCCATATAATATCTGGTACGTTTAAATTTACATCAATTTTAAGATACACCAGCAGCTTTTCCTTGCTGACCGCGTCAATTCCGGAATTTCCACTGGAATCCCGGGATAACATGCTGGGGTACCCTATGTCCTATTCCAGGTTATAATCTATCTCAGAGCCAAATTCCATCCAATTTTGTTCTGCCGTTATGGCATGATTGAGTAACAAACATTCATCCATCCATCCAAACTTTCACATTGATAAACTAGCTGTGCCCCACGGTTTCACCCGCTGTAATTTCGGAGTTCCTGCGAGAATTTCGGGATAAAAAGTACCCTATGTCCTTCTATGTACCCCTGACAACGTGCATGCCAATTTTCATTACAAATCCGTTCAGCCGTTTTTGCGCGATTGAGTAACAAACATCCAAACATCCACACTTTCACATTTATAATATTAGTAGGATATTGGTTTGATATAGAAAATAACACTACCAACTAAGTACTTAATATTTAGTTTATCGACACTAAAATAAATGATGGGTCGACACTCTATATTACCGCCAAAAACTTTAATATCATGTCTATAGATAAACGTAAAGTAATTAAATAAGGAACACCGATGTGTTCTTTATTTAATTACGTTACTTGAAACACAACGATCTCGGCCCACAATATGTACATTGCATAATATAATCATTTGACGCCATTAGTTGTCTTAATTATCGGAACGATACTCTGTCATCATAAAACCGAAGTAGTCCTCCAGGACAGGTCCATAAAAACAGCGAAGCACGACATTCAGCGATGGACAGACCGCAGCAGAAACATGTAATTACTTTCGACAGTGGTTAAATCTTAATACAATAGCAATAAAGTTCAACGACTGGAAAAAGTACCTATTTGAAATTTGAATATATTTTTGATGCTGACTTTACTTCAATTTTATTGTTCTTCTATTATTAGCAGCTTACAAATCAGGCATTGAAAGACTAATGAGGCATCAGAACTCAGTATATTTAAACTCTGCACTTTCTATTTCGACTTGTACAAAAATCGATAAAACGTAATTAGATTATTTTTCTGTACGAAAACCCAAAACTTATAAAAGACTAGCTGTTCCCCGTGGTTTCACTCGCATTATTTTCTGAGTTCCCGGAAGTTCCGGGATAAAAAGTTGAGTCATGAAAGCGTAACAAACAAAAAAACAAATTCACGCTCTCATTTAATCTGATCATTTCACTAAGAAATTATATAACAAAACAAATATAATAAGGTATCCAACACAGAATTGTGATGCTCCGTTTTAGATAACTCTATTTTATTGCATAATAATACCTACCGCAACCGGAAATTATCTATCACCGGAAATAATCACCTCATAGGGATTGTGAGTAGGTACACAAAAAGCTTAACTTTCGGTAACAATAAATCACGTGTCGCCACTAATGAGTCTCTACAAAAATAAACCTTATTATAAAGGTCCCTTTGGAGGAACTGAGTAACATTCCATTCCAAAAAGTGTTAGTACACAAAAAAAATCAGTGCGTCTACACTGATAAAATTGACAAATACGCCGACATTTTTAATACGTTCTAGCAATAACATAAAATACATAGATAGGCAGTAAACTTAAAAAATACTATGAATGTCAAAAAAAAATATGATTGGATATACACTGGAGCAAGAATTCGTCACTGAGATCCCATCATGAACTCGAGAAGCAAATAAAAAACCAAATGCTAATTCGATTAAAATAAAAATTCAATCAGGTGGAAGAAAAAGTTTTGGTGTACATACACCCACAGCAATACGGAATATGGATCATGGATCTCTGTTATATTAAACATACAAATATCTATTCCACAAAACCACAGAGCTGTCACTCCCCTTGACATTCCATACTCCCCCATATTTTTTTATCGATCTAATATTCTTTTAGCTATTGGTGGGGTCGTCTTTCCGTTTCAGCAATTCAAATCTCGAACACGTTCGTAATTATATTAATTTACGATAATCGTTGAAGTTTCAATAACTACCTAATTGCCAGCATTTTCGTGTCTTCTCTGAATTATCAAAGAAAGAAACTTTTGCATTTACTGCAGCATTTAAAGAAAGAAAAAAAAAATACATTCATTCGAACCAATACCATAAAAATAAATTATGTACGTTCTGCCCTACCTAGATTTAAATTTACTTAATTTATTTAATTAATTATTTAGATTATTTAATTTAATTTATTTTACCTACATTTTACGTAAAGTTGTTAGCATAAATAAAATTACCTATACCTATATAAAATTTATATTTTTATCTCGATTGAAAATCTTAAGTCCTTTAATTGCAATTGATTGAAAAAATGGCACAGAAATGGTTAACTATAGTACCTAGAAGTATACCTATCGCGTACGTAACCTGTGTTTCGTAACACAGTGTGTGAAAATGATTCGAGCTTCCCCTGCTTAATAAAGCAACCACCGTTCAATCTCAAACGCAGTGTCCCTTAATTAATTCTGCAAGAAAAAAACGTACAGCAGCAGTATTGCTCGCTGGCTTGAGATAAGACGAGCTTTCTGCCTTGCGGTAGCTGTATTCACTTGCCGACTAAACGCCGCACCGACCGCTCGACTCGCGCGTCCCACGCCGCCGCCAAAACTTGTGAGCTTGTAAACTTTTGCAGAATACCATAATTGTTAAAAAAAATGCAAGTGACTGATGGAACATAAAAGATAGGTAGGTACCCGCCAACGCCGGAAACGAGAAATTGAAAACTTTTCACCGAATGAAAAAAAGAACGTAAACTTTGTTTTATTTAAATTCAACTTATTTTATTAGTGTTTCGTGAGTTTTAAGATTTTTATTTTTTGACATAATCAAAATGTTTTGTCAATAGAAAAAAAAATTGGTGTCAAGGAAACATCGCATCGGTGTAGTAGGTAAGTACCTACCTAGATTGTAACTTGCGTACCTATCTATGCAAATCTATACTAAAATACAGTACGGTATGTACCTAGGTACCTATCGAACGTATACTTAAATATAAGTAGTTGATGTCGACTGCTAATAATATCGTTATCCTAGCTAATTTGTATGTAAACGTTTTATGAATAAATAATTTCTCGCTGCATGTGACACGTTAGGAATAATTTATGGAAGGTATCCTAGTCTGCTCGCAGGTGAACTATGAAATTAACATTAAATTAAACTAAATAGATACGTATGTGCTAACTAATAATCTATTCATAATTGAACTTGGTTAGTAACATTTTATTTTTTATTTTCATTTATGAAATTAAGAACATATTAATATGAAATTTCATTTGAATTTTTTGAAAAATTCGTATGCCGCTGGCAATTTGTATTCAAAAGTGAAAGTGAAACTAAGCTTGTCTAGATATTCTTTAAGTTATACATCCTAATATTTAAATTCGAATGCGAGTTTATTTGTTTGTTACGCTTTCCAGGCCTTAACTATACTCAATCTATCAACATGAAATTTTGCATACACTTTGTCACTCGAATTCCTGAGTGATCTCAAAAATTTCGAAATCAACACGGGTGAAACCGCGGTGAACAGCTAGTTATATAACACAAATAAAGTAATCCTGTATGTAGGAAATAATGTTCGTAGTCGTGCGACATATACACTACTAGCTGTGCTCCGCGGTTTCACCCGCGGTAATTTCGGAGTTCCCGCGGGAATTACGGGATAAAAAGTACCCTATGTCCTTCTCTGTACCCCTGAAAACGTGCATGCCAAATTTCATCCAAATCCGTTCAGCCGTTTTTGCGTGATTGAGTAACAAACATCCAAACATCCACACTTTCACATTTATAATATTAGTAGGATAATACTTACTATCGAAGATAGCTATCAAAAAGTTTTTGAAATTTACGAGGAAAGTATACTCACGTATAATGTCTAATATCTATTTTAAAATAGTTTAAGATTCTCAAAAGTAAAGGTACCTAAGGTTTCTTAAAAGAAAGTTTCAAATTAAACTTTAAAAATAAACATCTAAAGTTCAAATATAAAAAACTTTCTATTGAGAAATCTTTTGTAACTTTTCCATAATATAAACTTAGTTTCGCTGCGCGGACTATATTTTCAGGTTTCGATTGCGGATATACAGACGTAGTAGGTATTACCTATCTAGTGACGGAAGTGACATTTTCTTTTACACAAATGAAGATAGAAGGCTTTGATATGGGGAGAACTCGTGTATTTGTAAAACTATATTTGCTTTTCGGCTATTACTAGGTATACTTATGTATTGTAAGCGTGAAAAGTTGTGACAGGTTTTATAAAGAACCACCCAGCTGTTCCCCACGGATCCTTCGGGATTCCTTCAGGAACTCATTTTATGTTACACCCCTGTCTCAACAAAACAAATACACGTTTCTACTATGTTAACTCAGCTTGGTCAGTCAAGTCATTCAGAAATTATTTTTTTATTAACAAATAAATTAATTAACAATCACTGACTGACTATTTTCAATAGATAAATATACTTTGCATAAAATAAAAAAAAAACTTAACTTGAGAATTTAAAAATGACATATATTATTTTTTTGAACAATGTAAGAAAGAACCAATCAATCTTTAGTTTGTATATATCCGCAATAATTTCGTAGATCCCGCGGAAATTCCGGGATAAAAATACCCTATCCTCCTAAGTACCGTACAACGTAGTATGCAAAATTTAAAAAAAATATCTGTCCCTCAGGAATAGCACTTTTTTCTGAATGAAAGGTATCCTATGTTGTTTTACTGTACCCCGGAAAATTTTTATGTGAAATTTCATGATGATCGGTTGAGTAGGGCGTTGAGTAAAGCGGTAGTTAAGGCGGGAAAGCTTAACAAACAACCTCATATTCGCATTTATAATAATATCGGTTAGGAGGCTAAGTTGAACCAACATGCATGAAATTTATTATAAGAAATTGTGTCAATATTTCAAAAATAGAGTCTTAGAAAAGCGTTATCGTGAAAGATTTACTAAAAAATTTTCAACAGTTTTCAAAATATTAAACTTTTAATTTTGTGAATCGGAACGTTGCAACGAAACACCAATTACAGCCACGCTTGACACATGACGTCACTTTTATTTTTAGGAAACATTTACCTCTTTCAGACAAGGCAAAATAAGTGCATACAGTTAACGCATATTTTGCATTTTCTGAAGTTTTTATACTTTAAAATGCAACCTTTGGAAGTAACTCGACACAGTGCAACCTTAATTTCGCTTTTGGATATTGAAGTTATCTGTCTGTCAGTGTCACATGACCCTGTCAATACGACAGTGACAGCTCTATCACAGATTAATAGGGCGTAATTTTGAACTAGTGACGTCATTCCGCGTTTCGGCGGTAAAAACTAAAGTAGGAACTTTGAAACGCTCTATTTAATTAATTTATGCATATATTTTTTTTTTCTTGCTTTGCTTAAGTAGGCCATATATCTTTAGAATAAACCAAAAAAAATAGTGGGTACTTGCATGATTTTTTTGGTTATTTATTGAACTCGAATCAAGTCTAAAAGAAACATTAATATTTTAAACTGAATCAAGTTACAACTATAACTCTACTGAAAATGAAATCATGTTTTACTTTTATAGCTACCAAATGCTATTGCATAGAGATTAGGTACCTACACTGAGCAGCCGAAGAGCTTGGATAATGTATTTTACTCTATAATTATTTCTTTGATCATAATCTAATTGTAAGTGTACTAAAATCTGTTGTACCTAATAAGTGTGTAAACTAATAATATTGTAGAGATTAAGAAGATACCCATTAGAGATACAAAATTTGTCAATTTTTTTAATTTTTAAAAACGAATTATGACATGACTATTCCCAGCGATTTTTCCCGCATTAATTTCTAAGTTCACGCAGGAATTTCGGGATAAAAGACCCTATGTCCTTCTCTGTCAAAGTGTATGCTTTCATGATGATCGGTGGAGTGGTAAAGGTATGAAATGGTACCAAACAAACAAAATCACATTTATAATATTAGGATGATGGTAAGATGAATGGTAAAGAGACAGCATCGTACGGCAACACAAAAACACTACTTTTGCTACTTATTAGTACCTACAAGCTGAGCTTTCTATTTTGAATTGAGCTAGTGTTCCTGATAAACTTTAATTTATCTCCTATTGAAGTTCAGTGTAAGTAACTTTCGATATATAATAAGCAACAAATACACAATTTCCATCTACATAAATAAGATTACGTAAGAATCAATCTACTTATCGTACCTACGTTATTGTGAATGAAAGTACCTATATATACCTATTCGTTTTCCAATATCAAGGGATCATAATTTGTGAGTAAACGAATATTCATTGATGAAATATGAGAAATACTGAATGAATGTTGTCTATAACATACATACAAAATATCACAATATTATATACAACTAGCTGTGCCCCGCGGTTTCACCCACGTTAATGTCGGAGATCTCGCGGGAATTCCGGGATGAAAGTACCCTATGTCCTTTTCTGTACCTCTGACAACGTGTAGTATGCAGTAATTAATTCTATTTCACCCGCGTTAATTTCGGAGATCCCGCCGGAATTCCGGGATAAAAGGTAGCCTATGTTCTTTTCCATGTCAAAGGGCTACATGCATTCCAAATTTAATCCAAATCCGTTCAGCTGTTTTTGCGTGATTGAGTAACAAACATCCACACTTTCACATTTATAGGTAAAAACATTACCAGCATTTTTTTTATAATTATCTCGAGTTCCAGATGGAATTTTGAAAAAATCGAAACATGAGTAGGTACTAGGTAGTACAAAAAAAACCACTTTCAGCAGCACTGCAGTACCGCTTTCACAGCAGTGCAGCAGTTTTTGCGTAGCAAGAATACAAACATACAGACAGACAGACAGACGGACAAAAATTCTAAAAACGGTATTTTTGGCTTCTATAAGTGATATAGAATTGCCTAAATTAATTTTTTCTTATTTATCTCCCATGTACAGACATCGATCTGTTACAATTTTATTATGTATATAGATAAGTGTATTTGAATCAAGTTTCCTCCGAAATAACAGTATACGTAACTATTAGTTAGGTATGCTTGACTGTTTGCCTTATGGTTTATCCTCTGATAATGTTATGTTCTAATACTATTGCTACTATTATACTTTTATACTAATGTTTATTATAAAATTGGGATTTATTTACTTGGGAGAGATAGTGAGATTTTTACCCAGTTTGTTTAAGAAAATAATTTTATTTTTAGGTTTCATAATGCAAAGGGATCCATAAAAGATCACTTTAATTTTTTGTCCACCTTTTTATTGGGAACGCGTTTAGGTATTAAGTCGAAATTTGTATCAGATACATACTATATTCATATGATATCTCCAATCCCTTAGCTGTGAAAAAATCAAACTTTTGAGTCAACGCAATCAAAAGTTACGACCGTTTATGCCGCATATTATGACAGCATTGATTATTATTACAGTCTTTTTTCCTTTCTTTTAGATCAATTATTAACAGAAATTAATGTTAGGTGGTAAAATAAAGGAAAGGTCTCATTTAAAAAAAAAAAATACCGCTTATGTTAATTAGCTATTAATCAGTGATTCGGAATTAAAATTTTAAACTAAATAAAATAGTATACTCTTAAAAACTCCAAAAATAGTTCTCTTCTTAAAGTAAAAATAATTATTAATTAGTTTTTTTAAGGTGCTAATCTCGGTTACTCCAAAACCGTTTCTAAAAATTAGTTTTGAAATAGGAAGTCACAGTAGGTATCGATATGTTATATAGGTACGATAATATTTATTTTAGAACAAAGAGTTTTCGAGGGAATATAGAAATTCACCTGAGTGGAATCGCAGAAAACAACTGCGTATTAGGTTTATAGTTATGATTAAGTAATTTTACCCATGAAATAGTTTTTAATAGAATAATTAATTTCATCCTGAAAACAAAGAGGGAATTCGGAAATTGATAAGGGTAAAACGGCGAAGAGAACATAGCTATATTTACAACACAATTTGTCTATTTATTTTCCACTTGGTGATCTGACAAACGTTTTCTGATTTCAATTTCGAAATAATTTCATAGAAAAAAGCACTCTCAATTATTTCTAGATTTCGCAATTTTTCAGAAAGCTTTTCCAATTTTTCTTTCGTTTAAAATATTATATATACCTACATATATTTATCAGGCAGATATATATTGATTATTATGTAAAGATATATTTAGATGTCATTAAAGATATTATTCGGACTAGTACGAACATTAAAAAAAAAACCAAATCGATCCAATCGTTCTTAGATAATTCGATTGCCAACGAACACTATTTAATTTTTACGTATCTATTTATTATATTATTATGTAGCTGGTGTCCGCAGTATTTACTCAATCAATTTTCTGTTTCTTGGAAACAGTTGTTTATTCTGTACTAGCTGAGCTGGTTTCACCCGCGGTAATTTCGGAGTTCCCGCGGGAATTCCAGGATAAAATATAGTTGTAAACCTTCCTCGTGAATCACTTTATCTATTGGTGAAAACCGCATCAAAATCCGTTGCTTAGTTTTAAAGATTTAAGCATACATAGGGATATAGGGACAGAGAAAGCGACTTTGTTTTATACTATGTAGTGATAAAAGACAACTAGCGTAGGTATATCATATTATGTCCTTTTTTGCACTCCTGACAATTTGTATGCGGAATTTAGTAGGTATAACAGGTTAAGTAGTTAAGGCGTGTATGCGTAACATTAGATAGTAGGTACGAAATTTTTTTTTAATAAGTAAAGTTTTCGATTACTAAATTGTCAAAACAAAATTTAGTCCTACAGAACATGACAGATAGGTATATAAGATGGCCACCACTAACCTAATCCGTTCAACAAAATTAAATGCATTATGTAGTATAAGTTTTAACAAACACTAGTGAATCGGAATATCTGTCATGAATCAAACGAAGCGGGAAATGCTATAAATTGCTTTCCGAAGTCATTGAATTGTGGTTGAATACGATTTCGTTTGTGAGTTTGTTTCATGAACCATTGGTTGGGATAACTGGGGCTTTGTATGGATGATATTATGTTAAAAAATATTCATTCGGTTTTGTGTTTAATGTCCTGTGAGAACAGTATTTTTTTTAACATTCTTTGCTACTATAGTTAGCATCGATAACAGCTGAAGTCTATTACCAAAGACCATGACCACGAGAAGGGTGGATATTTTATGGGTGCTGTCATAATAACTGTAATTTTATTGACGTCAAAAAGAGCCACATTATGGGCCTATTTTGAATAAATGATTTGACTTTGACTTAGACATAGATATAACCACGTGAAGGGTGTAGCACGTATAGATAGCACACATAGAGCGTTGGTCTCGTCAAAAATTATGTTCGAAATTAAAGTAAACGTAATTTAGTGTTGCGAAGTGGATTATTATTATTACCTAGTAGGTAAATTTACTCACGTGTAGTAAGGTGATTCCACCACCCGTGAGATTGCATCACTCTGCATGCACTACTTAATTGCGCTTCTACGCTGATTAATTCTATGCCAAAAACACTAATAGTTGAAGTTTAGCTGCGTTTCATTATAGTAACACAAACAACAATAACAGGGTTGATTCAAACTACTGCAGCCTTTATTAACCACCTACTATTAACTGTTCCCCTGTGGTATTCATCATCATTATCAGCCTGCACGAGTTCACTGCTGTACTCTCTCTAAGCCTCTCTAAGAGCTCACCACCTCTCCCGATTTTCGCCCCGCCGCAGATCGTCGCTGCATCTGACACTACACTACGCTTGCCTACGCGTGGTCTCCATCCCAGAACTAGTTTACTCCATTACCCGCGTCAATCTCTGAATTCCCTCGGGAACTCTTTCTATCTTTATAAATTACTTGTACCTGTAATACTTGTACTTGTAATATGTCTATACCAACTTTATTACACGCAAATTTTATTACACCATAATGTAAAACCATTGTAATTTGTGTTCTTGATGTAATGAATAAAAACAATATTCATGAATTCCTTAGGGATTTATTTTAATAATTATTTCCCGCTGTTCCACTCTTCCGGTTTCGGTAGTAGGTATCTCACAAAGAAAAAAGCGAACAGACCATTTCCATCCCAGCGGGCGCTATAGGCACAAATCAGCACAAATACCTATTATACAGACGGAAAAGTAGAAATATCTACTAAAAATAATACTTAAATTACCTATTGTATCTTATATATATGGTACCTATATGTATGTGTATAAATTTGCTGTATTACATTTAAGATATCTATGTATTGGTGTTACACTATCCTTAATAAGTGTATAATATGTATGTGCACCCACTACCCGTTTCTAGTTTCTATCTACAGCTCTCTATCACCTTGATTTTGTTGCCTTGAAAAGATTGCCTCTAGCAATAAGGCCGCCTTTTGCTGTGCCTTTTCTTTTGAATTGTCATAGTTACTTCTGTTGTTTCTTTTGGGGCAATAAAGTATATTTGAATTTGAATACTTTACTATATCGATATACTATAAAAACCCCTAAACAATTTTCCACTCCAAATAACATTATATCTACTAATATTTTCACGCTACTTACAGCGTGTCTTAATGTATAAAGTAGACGTAATTAATAAAAGCCAGTTCATTCACAACACGAATTGCCGCCTCCTCAATTAACGCTTGACTTGAAATCTAAATTGTAATAATGTTTTGAAAATTCTATCTTATAAAGATAAAAATTTCTCGAATCCTTTCTCGAAAGTTCTCGTTTGTCATTGAATTTTTTTGACCCGTTTAATTTAATCAACTGTTCAAGAAATACGTTACATTTATCATACGTTATATATATGTACCTGCTATAAGTTGAAATTCATACAAGAATGCTTATTAACCTTTCTGGCTTTAACGACACACAGATTTACTTGTTTCCATAGTACCTAAGGTTGGAGATTATTTCTCGGAAACAAAGCAGCGTTGTGGAATAATAAAATATTTATTATAAATGAATAACTATCTGTTCACCCCGGCTTTATCCGCGCGAAATTCGCAACCCCTTCACATAGGTATATACTTTTTGTTAAAGTACCTATTCTATGTGTTACTCCAGAACATACATATAATAATATGTAAGTTCCTTTAGTATGGCGTTAATTTCGGAATTCCCGCGGGAATTCCGCGATAAAAAGTACCCTGTATACCCTGTACCCCTGACAATGTGTATACAAAATTTCATGGTGATCAATTGAGCCATTGAGGCGTGAAAGCATAACAAACACATTTTCGCATTTATAATAATAGTAAGGATTGGAAAAAGGAATATAAGCTTTTTCAGAGTCACGCTTCAATGTTATTAGCCCTCCGAATATAAGGTAGTTTTCCGCAACCACAATCCAATTAAATACCTACTTCTTGGTAAAAATCTAGATTCGAATCTTCCTTAATGTGGCCATTAAGACGATTGCGCTATTAACTAAGAGTGCTCGTTTAGTTTCTATGTAACTTACTATAGCCTATGTTACTCAGGGATAATGTAGCTTCCTAATGGTCCAGTAGTTTTTGAGTCAAATCGTAACAAACAAACAAAGAATCAAATCTTTCCTCTTTATAATATTAGTATACCTAGATCAATAAACTGTTGTTAAAAAGTTACACGACTTCTTTGGTATCGCTTATTTTGCGTAATGCAGTACTTTTCCCGTGGGAATTCCGAAATTGACGCGGTTGAAACCTCTGGGAAACTCAGCTAACCTATATATTTAAAAATTCCCTTGTCTACGGCGTCACACGTGATTGGCTGGACCAACTTCTCTTATTCTTTTTAGTCGTGTTTGTTATTGTAAGAAGGTTCTTATGAAAGCAGTTTGCAGTGAATCTCCGAAACTGTTGGACCGTTTTTGACGGAATTTTCACTGATGTTATAAGAAGTAAATTAGGCTACTTTGGAGTTCTTGCGGGAATTCCGAAGCTCACGCGGGTGTTGCCGCGGGATACAGCTAGTAGGTATAGGTGGGGCATAGTATTTATCAATTTTAATTCAATATCCAACCTTCGTCTGCTGACGATTATAAGTGATTGTAACAACCGATCCTAAGTAATAAACAGCTTTTTGAATTTTGATTTTGTTTGGATTTCGTCATTTGGGGAGCAAACGAGCGTTTCCAGCTTTCTACACGAGATGTCATTCTGCGGTCGTAGGTTGCATTTTCATAAGCGTATTGTGTTATTCTATTCAGAATGTAACCCGCATAGCAATACTAAAATCTCTTTTTCTCTTTAAAATAAGAAAACGCTTACTTTGTTTAATGCACTTAAATTATACAACTTCAAAGAGGTCTTTGTTTTAGTTTTTTTTTATAGGGATCAAGTCAGTTTGGCTAGTAATTTTAACGATACACCCCTCTGAGTATAATTTATTAAGTTATGTATATAGTTAAATTTAAGATCAAGCGTGACGTTTCAGATTAAACAAATTTAAGTAATTGATGAATCAAGTTTAGTGTGGGATCAAGTAGATCTGTGTGTTGTGAAGTTGATTAATATTACTATTATTTTTACTCTATGTAAGATAAATTAAGCTTTAAATGTAGCTTCATCCACTTGGATCAACCACACGGTTTTAACTCGAATATGTATTAATTTATTTATTGCGTTAGATGTATCTTCTCTTACTAACCCGAAGAGCGCCACTGTAAACTTTACTCGGTTCAATATTAGTTTGACTTGTGAAGTAGGGTGATTATACACAATAAATTACGGGCCAAACTTGTTGGGGTTAAGAAAATATTTTAATCGAGCGAACTTCGTCTTATTTAAATGTAATGTACAAGGTAAAGTTAAATTGTTCCTGCAGTTCAGTGCTGATTAATTACTTTACAGTATTCAGTATTTTTTTTATAACAAATGACACTTATTATTAACTTAATATATTTAACTTAAACCGATAGTTTTTATACAGGTTGTCCCGTAAATTTACGTCAAGCCAGAACCGAGTGATAGCTAGGCTAAGTCATAACTTAATAGAAAAACGTAAAAAGTTTAAATTTTTGCCAATGAAGTTTTCAAAATTATTGCTTTCGGTAGTTTTTAATGACTGTCCTTTTTTTAAATAGGCATATCAAAGATTTTTATATTTTTCTGTTGACAGCTGTTATGACTTAGCCTATCACCTGATTCTGGCTTGACGACGATTTACGGGACAACCTATATATAAAAAAAACATAAGTGGATATGAGGGAAAAACAGTTTTAAACAAATATAACGGTTTTTCTCTTGTATAATATGGTCATAGCACACATAGTGAATCAAGACCCTTACAAAAGTGACTGGTCAGCGAGATACACCATTCTGTCACAGAATTTGTTGATCGGTTTATACTGGAAGCGACATTAGTCTATTCTCATAAAAGCTGTATAATGATGTCCAAGCATTATTATAAAAATATTCATCGAGAATATTATCATAGTTATTTTGTGGCTAAAGTATCTACTAATACCGGAAAACAATGTTTGGGTAATTTAGCTTCGATGATCGTATCGATACTTAAAGCATATAGATATTCCCGTCACAAACTACTGATGTAAATGTTTTTCGGCTTTGTGGATAAAGTTAGATGTAATTAACCTTGAACTGTTCATAATCAAATTACAAATTTCGTTAGAATTCATAATAATTTACTTCACACAAAAAGTAGTTGCGTTTATTTTCTGACTAAAAAAAAAGAAATATTATAATTTTAATTTTGGCCTAAAGTTTAAAACTTTAGTACCTACTTAACTTAAAATATAGCTGTAAATGAAACTGAAATATGTTACCAATTTGCATACCTTGACCTCTTTCCAACAAAACAAGTCAGTTCCAACCAAAACAGCAATTGCCATTAACTTTACCTGCTGTTTTATCTTTCACTGGTGTTCAATACTGAGGTAGGTAATGAAAATTACTTTACATTGTAAGAAAGAAATATTAAATTTTAAGTGATAGGGTTTAAAATAAATAGGTGTTTATTACATTAGTTTCCACTCGTTGTTTCACGCGGCTTCGAATTCGCATCGACTTCGGGATTTCCTACTGAAGTTTTAATCTGGAATAAAAATGATTAGCGGGATTTTTTACTGGCATATTGAGCTTTTACGAGGAATGTTAAAAAAGTTAAATCTCTTGTTAACAGATGACTGAACGACATGTTAAGTAAATCCTTAATTATAAAACAAAGTCCTCTGCCGCGTTTGTCTGTCTATCAGTCTGTCTGTCTTTCTGTCTGTCTGTTTCCGATAAACTCCAAAATTACTGAACAGATTTTCATGTGGTTTTCACTAATAGATAGAGTGATTCAAGATGAAGGTTTATCCGTATAGTTTATCCTGGATTTCCCGCGGGAACTCTGAAATTACCGCAGGTGAATCCACGGGGGACAGCTTCTTTAACAAAATGTAGAGTTCTTTTGTTATAGATAAGAAGAATATAACTTGCGGTTTTATATTGTGATAAAATAAAATGCAATTCAGCCTTGTTTTGAGAGAGTAAAATTAAAGTGAACGTAAATCTCAGTAGGTAAGCTTTATGTAGTCTTTTTATCTGTTAAATTATCTTAAGTTGGACTTTATTTGAGTTAATTCATTCTAGGATAAGTTTTGTTGGCAACTTAGCCCAAGATGTTACAAATATTATCAAAGTGAAACTTCTTTGAGCGCGATGAGATTTGATAATAATCGAACTTGAGTCTAACGTTTTCAAACGGAATTATTTTTATGCAAAGATATTAGGTACACTGGTGTCACGTTTTTCTTTATTATTATTATGATGCAAATTTAGCAAAATTTTCATCAAATTGGGGCAACAATACCTCGATACTTAGGGCATAGTGTATGAGTTTTAACTACATAGTAAATTAAATTAAACAAGAGTCCGTCCATAGGTAATATCCAAAAAAGTTATATTATATATATTGGTCCATGCGCAAAAAATTCTACAAAAACATTCTTTCAGCGACCTTATACACCGAAAATACACTTTCGCAGATAATCTACACGTTGCTCCACAGTTAGGCTATTCGACGAATCACTGCTATTTCCGGTGCCATTGGTCGTTTCAAAGCG
Organism: Zygaena filipendulae; assembly: GCA_907165275.2. Taxonomy (NCBI): domain Eukaryota; kingdom Metazoa; phylum Arthropoda; class Insecta; order Lepidoptera; family Zygaenidae; genus Zygaena; species Zygaena filipendulae. The sequence goes on from OU015654.1 coordinate 11,081,774, forward strand.
TTTCCCACATAGAAGAATGAATGGGGGTGCCTCGAAAAATATCATCACAACGTGTTGATAAAAAGGTCGCGTCGTCTTGATATCGTATCGTATGTGAGAATGGCGTGTTAGTGACGTCATAAAGTGTAACTGCTATTTCTATAGAACCATATTATACGTCACGCGCCAAGCCTCCTCTGTACCACCTGCCTACGTGATAATCATTTTCCCCGATTTCTTTTTATTTATGACTTTTTCTAGTCAATCTAGTATGTTTATTATTTTTATTGCCACTTGTGAAAATATGCTATTGCGAGGTAGCTGTAAGACTTTGAATATGGAGGTGAACTTTTCTAAAAATTTCGTCTTATTTAGTTAAAAAATCATGGTTTTAAATTTAGCTTAAGCGATAAAATAAGATCACACTATAGAAATTATGTTTAATATTACTATAGCTTCTATTATTACGATTTTATTAATGAACTAGCTCCCACGGTGAATTTCGAGACTATCTGAGGGACTCTAAAAAGTATCCTGTGTTACTCAGGGATAGTGTAGCTACAAGTCACTAAAATAAAAAAAAATTTAAATCGGTTACCATACCTCCAAAGATTACACTTTGAACTCTGCCTCTTTGTAATACCATTTTAATGTAAGTAGATAAAATAAAAAAATCATACTGAAATTTCAAATGTGGTGGAATCAAATTACTAGATACGTTTCTCAGACGAATGTTATACTGCGCCGTTCACACACTCGTTGTTTGTTTTTGTGCATCCAAACGGAATTTTAAATGGAACTAACTCTTTATGTGAATATTACTATGTATTTGAATAAAATATTAAATTTATAATATTAATTTTGTTATACCAAGCTTATTCGATATGTATTTTATCAATGTTTTTCATATCTTTGATAAAACTGCGGGACTTAGCGAAGTCGACAGGGATGCCCATTGATTTATTGGTTACCGTTCGACTGTGAATGCTGCAAAAAGAAATATATGCTAACACCTGCTCTGGATTGGCTCTTGGGAAATATTTCTACCTCACGGACTCTAGCGACATAGCATTATTAGGAAAGACAGTAAAAAGCATTATATTCCTTCAAGAGTTCGTGAATTTTTAATAGTAGATATATTTCATAGCATTAGTCTGAATTTAGAAGGTTGAGAAATATCTTTGATGTGACACAGAACGGTAGGGAAAAATAAACCGAATAAATGAGTAATTTTCGTGAGGTTTCCATTAACTTAAATATACGTAATTACTTATTGAACAGTAAAAATTTGAACTTTTTTTTTACTAATATTATACTTTGATATATTAATTAATCTTCCTTCTTGATCCAAAATGACATGAGTTAGGGGAGAAATTTCCAAAAAAATCTGTCTTATGTGTTGCTTACTTCACAATAGAAAGCTCTGTTTGAAATTTCGTGTTTCTAATTTCATGGCTTCGACTAGGTTTTTGTTAGTCAGTGAAGAAGCTTCGTTATAATATCTACCTACTTTTATTAAAAGTATAAACAGATGAACATTTAGACAGAAGACATTTCCTTGGGGATTTGTTTTTTCTGGATAAAAAGTATCCAAAGATGCCTAAAATTACTATTTTTTCCTGGAATTCAATTTCAAAGAAACAAAGATCTATAATTAGGTATGTTGTTAAATATCCAAAAGTAATTATCAATCTCTCAACCGATCGGTTTACACACAGCAACGATATTATAACTTTTATTTTTTGAAATTCCTACACTTAAGATTTTCAGTGTTTTATATTAAGTATTTAACAGTTTACCACCGACAATTACACTACAGAACAGTATCTCGTACCTACATCATTGAGCTAATATCGGAGTCTGAGTTCGCAACTATTTCGCTTTGAACTCTAGTTCGAAATGACCAATAAATACGGTAAAACATGAAAGCTGCCGAAAAATCAACAACAAAAGGAGGTGAATGACAAGAGTTTATCGAATGTTTTCTCGATAGCTATTTCAGCATCTCGGAGATGCTGAAAAATAGCCTTGAAAAAAAAAAAACTTTGCATCGAGTTTTTTGGATTACGAAAAGTAATTAGAATTACAGCTTAGGAAACTATTAATCTATCAAGAAACTGCCAATCAGTCAATGATTCGAAAGAAGAGAATTTTCGTGTTTTTATAAGAATTATACTACTACTACTTTGATACTTTGGACTTTGGAGTGGATTTACAAACGGGGGTGTGCACAGCAAGTTTCAATATAAGAATAACAGCGTCGTATAAATTAGTTAATAAATATACATAAGTAAGAATTTTGTTTATTCAATGAAATATTTTTGGCAGTTGGTTTAAATTTTCGTAAACTTTTTTTTCGTGGTTTCGTGGTTTTTATCGAGACAGGAACACGGAGCAAAAAAATATTGGGACTAGGTAAGTACATTCTTATAAAGTCGAAGAGGAAGTAGTGTAGTAAGTGTTTGGATTCTGAAGAGCTATCTATTTATCTATTGTTTATCTATACGTACTTGTAGATGCCTCAGTAGTCAGTATGTTCAAACATGAGAATTTATATTCCTCTTGCATAGCTGTAAAGGCTGCATTAAGCCGACCCAAACAAAGTTGCTGAAACAAACTATTTAGAGTTTCTGTTTAATACTCCTAAGCCTACATTCGGTCAACCGCAAACTACAATAAAAACTAAATAAATTATTTACAGTAAAATTGTATTAAAATAAAATGTTTGGATAAAGGTATAAAAATTGAAAAATTCTAAGACTTGATAGTTGATAATAATTCAATGCTGATGTTACCGACTGACTGTAGCAAAAAATATAATTAACACACTAATTGTAAGAGTAATAAAATATAAAATTATCTACTATCTGTTCCTTGCGGTTTCACCCACGTTAATTTCAGATTTCTCGCGGGAATTCCAGGATAAAAAGTACCTATGTTCTTCTTTGTATCCCTGTCAACGTGTATGTAAAATTTTATGCTGATCAGTTGAGCAGTTAAGGCGTGAAAGCATAACAAACAAACAAATATACTTACATTCGCATTTATAACATAACTAGCTCTTCCCCGCGGTTTCACCTGCGTTAGTTTCGGTGTGCCCGAGGAATTGTTCCATACAAACTTTGTCCCCTCTTTTTACCCCCTTAGGGGCGAATCGGAAAATCCTTTCTTATCCGGTACCTTCGTCATACAAAGAACACACATTCCAAGTTTCAGGTCTCTAAGATCAGCGGTTTAGGCTGTGCGTTATCTGCCATTCAGTCATTCAGGACAAAGCATTTTATATGGATAAATATAATTTTTTCAATCTATCTAATAACATACAATTAAGGGCAAAACTAAGTGAAACACGTAACAAACTTATGTATAATTTGTTTAGGCAATTGCACTCGTAAACAAGAAGGAAGGATGGATAAATTTTAATTTACTCTCGATCCTTGACTTAGTCTTGGATGGTCTCGGGTAAGACCTTCAAGATAAGTAAGAGGATTAAAAATGGAAGACTAATTACTATACCTATTATTTATACAACTCTCTGTTTTGATGTTCAGTTCTATATAATTCTTTCACTTTTCTTTATCAATTTAATAGGTACATATTTATTTTTACACTTATTTGTGAGTAATTTATGGTTTATCTTTCACTAATAAATCTTTATTATGAACGAAATTTTTAGATACTAAGTCAATAAAGCAATTTTCCTTTTTTTTTGTATACTTGGTCTAAATTTGACTCTCGCACACCAAACTTACGGATGTTACTAGGTATAATGCTTTTATTAAAATATGCATTGAGTTACTACGCGTACAAAACTATCGTTCCAGGTGCAATCTGTTTATGGTGAGCTTTTATGCCATTAACGGTGAAAGTTCCCCACTACAGTAAACCCCAATGCGTTGGTTTATTGCTAAAATCCAAAAAGTTTAGACCTAACACATAAATCAATCATAATTTTTTTTTTAAACTGTAATAATAAGCGACATTATAAGATATTTTCTCTGTGAAGACGAGGATGCAAAATATTACCTACCTAGGTTACAATAGTTTTTGAAGAGGTTTTTCTTCCGCCTTTATTTTTTTGCGTGAGTAAGGATTATGAAAAGCTAGACAGGAACCTAAATAATAAAGGCATAATATAAATCTCGGTTGTTATTTTTGTTTTTCTTATCTTCACTTTATGTTTAAGGCTTGAATCTATCGTTGACTAGCTGTGCCCTGCGGTTTTACCCGCGTGAGTTTCGGAATTCGCGTAGAAACTCCAGAGTAGCCTAATTTACTTCCTATAACACCAGCTAATTAGCAGTGAAAGTCCCGTCAAAATCGGTCCAACCGTTTTGGAGATTCACCTACGTGAGTCCCCGCGGAATTCTTTTATTCTTCTTCTCCTTAAAATAACAAACACAACAAAAAATAATTAGTGAAATTGGTCCAGCCGTTCATGCGTGATGCCATGACCACGGGAAATTGGGATTCACTTTTATGTATAAGACTAGATTCGCCCTGTGCGCGAGCTGCGAGCAGCTCGCGTTTCCGAGCCAGGGCCGAAACAATTTTCCCATACAAACAACTAATGTTCGGCGGCCATCTTGAAAAATGACGCAATCGAAAAACTGATTCGATATTCGGCATAAGCGACCCGCATCGGATCAACTTTTTTTTCGGCCGCCATTTTGAATCCGCCATTTTGGATTTTTACCACGCCAGGCGGTTGCCCCCCATTGACCTCTATGACATTTGTTTGAGCACCCCCTACCTGACTCTTTTAGTTTCGGAGATAATCGAGTTTGAATTTTGTTCGGCGGCCATGATTTTTTCCGCCATTTTGAAAAAAAAGTTTCACTATTGAAATTTGCCCTAGGTGTGGATCAAACTTTGTAAGTAACAGTTTTACTTTTGATGGATAGTTTCGGCGGGCAGTCAACTCACTACCTGATGAGGAGCAGGAATCGAAGATGTCAAGGTTTTCCCACAATCACAGAAACCTCCTTTCCACATCTTAAATGGGAGAACAATTATGCTTAACTTTTTTTCGCCAGCCATTTCGAATCCGTCCGCCATCTTGGAATTATTTATATCCCGATAGAAGAAGATAGTGCACCACCAACTGTACAATTTTTTTTTCAATACCCACGGCCGAGAGTTTCCGAGCCAGGGCCGAAACAATTTCCCCATACAAACAACTAATGTTCGGCGGCCATCTTGAAAAATGACGCAATCGAAAAACTGATTCGATATTCGGCATCAGCGACCCCAAAAACCCCCGGACGCCGAACCTCACCCGGATCGGATCAACTTTTTTTTCGGCCGCCATTTTGAATCCGCCATCATGGATTTTTACCACGCCAGGCGGTTGCCCCCCATTGACCTCTATGACATTTGTTTGAGCACCCCCTACCTGACTCTTTTAGTTTCGGAGATAATCGAGTTTGAATTTTGTTCGGCGGCCATGTTTTTTTCCGCCATTTTGAAAAAAAAGTTACACTATTGAAATTTGCCCAAGGTGTAGATGAAATTTAGTTAGAAACGTTTTCACTTTCGATGGAAAGTTTCGGCGGGCAGTCGACTCACTACCTGATGAGAAGCAGGAATCGAAGATGTCGAGGTTTTCCCATAATCACCGAAACGTCCCCTCTACATGTTCCATACATTATATCAACCTAGAGATGCTCCTTCTGGGAGAACAATTATGTCAATGAGTGAGTGGTAATCCAGCTTTATATATTATAATATAGAAGATATAGATAGAGATGTCATTCATTTATTTTCCATTATTAAATTCAAAGTTACATCACATCATTATGTGTCAAAAGGTAGGTAACGTCAATATTATATACGTCCAGCTAGGTTATCCAGGAAGGTAAATTTCAATATAATATATAATTTACCTATATTGTGTTCATTATGAGGAAGAAATTACATTATTTCTATTGTTATAAATACATAATTATACATAACATAATGTACTTGTCTATTTTAGCAATACAAATTATAAAGACTAATTATACCTATATATGTCAAGGTCTTAATCTCACCTTTAGTCAAATAAGCCGCCCCGTTTCATTATTATTAAACATTTAGGTATAAATATATAAGTAAATTTCATATAAGTAGGTATTTAAATATAATATGACTTATATATATTAATATAAGACAAAGAAAGAAAATTGTGCGTACACGTTTTCGGGGGTACAGGGAAGGCCTAAGTGTACTTTTCATTACGAAATTCCCGCGGGAAATCCGAAATTGACGCCGGTGAAACCTCCGGGAACGGCTGGTAATTATATAATTAAAAGCTATTTTCTAAAGACGAAGTGTCCTACATTTTACCTGTGTCTCTTCTAAATAGGCTAAGTGCTTCTAAAGATTATCTCGCGCTAAATCGCAAACGAAAATTCCGACCACTGAAGAAATTCAGCGTGAAAGCATTACGAGATGAATGACGGTTATAAATACACTACAAATGACGTATTTACAAATATGTCACCCACATATGTTCGTAATCGTCGTACGAAACTCTACAATGCTGTTCAAGTGAATAAAATTGCGTATACGCCTTTCAATAAAGATTTAGAGATGAGCCAACTTTTGTCACGGTTTATGCAATCACTCTTCGACTTATTAAGTTTTTTTGCGCCACTTCGAGGTCCATCAGTTGTAGACAACGTTAGCGGCAGATCGTACCTTTTCCACTGCAGCTGGTGATAACTTTAAAGATACTCAACATCTTTTTTTACAAAAAAATACTACACTGTATAGATCAGAATAGAAAGTACCTATGCCAAGTAATTAGTGTGTAATCATTACGTGACTGCGAAAATGAGTTTGTTTGTTTGTTAGATACGCTTCCACGCCTCAATGGCTAAACCGATCGTCATGAAATTTTGCATACCTTGACATGAATGCAGAGACGCGGGAACTCCGAAACTACCGCGCGTGAAACCGCGGGGAATAGCTAGTCTCAGACCTCAGTATATTTAAGTTGCGGTCAGCGCGGTGTCACGTTGCTTTAAGCAAAAAAAAAAGCTAAAAATGATAAGTTACACCTACAGTTTAAAAGAAGTTTTCTGGTAATATTTTCATAATAAAGGCATGAATCACCCGATTTTGCCCTTTATTTCTTTGTTCCCGCATTATTTTAGGAGAAGACCCTAAGATCGTCAATCCGTCCCAGGTCATATTGATTCAACCCTCGTCCAAAGAAGAGAGATGAATATGTAAGCATATCTATCTGAAAATCTAGATGGTGTTGATAAAATAGACATTTCGTATTGCCCTCAAATACCCGATGCGTCATACAAAATTCGTTCAATTTCTAGATCAAAACAACTGATTTTTACTTTTGTATTAGCTGTGCTGCTTTTTCACTTATTTCATAAAATCAAGCTTCATTATCTCTAGTTCAATTCCTAAATAAACGCAATGTTATTTATAGGTGCATAATCGTAATTGTATCTACATTAAAACTTCAACAAAAACAAATTAAGATATGAAAATGTTGACTGCGTTTAATTCAGAACGTACGAAGATAGTTTATGGTTCTATTGACTCCCATAACCAGGTTGCGTAAAGCCAAACTCAATCACACACCGATCGCTCTCCGACCACAGCAAATTGATATGTAATTATAGAGACATTTTTAACCATGCAGTGGTTGAAAAATAAATGTGTTTTTCTTACTATTCCTAATATAATCACAGGCTAATAATGTACTAGACATTATTAGCCCAAGCATATCATTTCAAAAGTTAATAAGAATATTTTATGTGAGTATCTCATTCGCACTGGACATATTATTAGGTATAATGCAGTTATAGACGTATATATGACAAAGAAACGACGGACAATACCTAATATTCATCAAAACCGAAATTAGAGCTAAAATATTATTTTCACACCACATGCTCGACAATGCCGAATTATATGTCATGTAAACCTTACCGAAAGCAAGACATTATATCTCTTGGCTTTAGCCGGGTTATAATGTTCTATTGAATTTCATTATAACCCGCTGGTCAATAATGTGATTTTCACTTTCATAATTCTTATTGCTATGTCCATAACGTCTCATTTCGCTAAACAGAATGTGTTCTCAGCGGGCGCGGCCAACTCGATTTTCGAAGACCGAAGCCGTGGCCCACTAGATTCGCAGTGAGACGAACTTCATTTGTTTGTCAAATCGAGTAGGCCACGCCAGCTGAAAGAAGTGGCTATATAGGATCTACTAAGCCTGGTTTTTTATTGTCTCGCATTATGTGAGAAAAGTAGAGTATACACCACAGGGATAAAACTGTTTTTTTCTTGGGCGCTTGAATCCCTCACTGCACTCAGGACTCAATCTTAATTCCCTCCCTTTGGTCGGGAATTAACTTATAACACCCTCGCTGCGCTCGGGAGTTAAATTTGGAGTCCTTCGTTATGTTCAGGATTCAATGTAGCGCCCGTGACATAAAACAGTGCTTTATCCCCTTGGTGTATAATCTACTATTAAGGCTTGGAATATTAGTGTTACAACAGCAGTAACCACGTAAAGTATTTTAGAAATATCGACCCCGTTAGTTGGCGTTAGTTGGAGTTAGTTGGCCAATTTAATAAAGATTGCTTTAAAATAAAAGCATTATTTAATTTTTTATTTATCATTAAGTAAATATTCCTCTTGGTTGCATTTTCAAAAGCTTGTCCTGTAAAGTCAAATTAACGTTTGGTAACGGTCCAATTAAATGTTTATTTATTTTATTAATAATATTTTAAATATTTATTTATTTAAGATTGCTCTTGTTTGGGAATACGCAACCCGGTTCACGGCATCATCGTCCATTTTAAAGACTGATAGGAATACAGTAGCCTTATATTTAGCCACCATTTCACCACTACACTTGAAATGCCGAAGACCGCGGGCGCCAAATACATTTTGTTATTTATTGCACACCAAATTTATCAGACATTACTCTTAGTGCGTTGGAAAACAATATTTTTATTGCTTACTCAAACTGGTAAGAGTCTATTTTTAATTTATAGGTAAGTTTAAAAATAAAATCTAAATATTTAAATACTGCAGAATTAACTGTGAAAATGTTAAAATAAAGCCGTGATAATTTCGGAAATCCCGCAGGAATTTTGGGCTTAAAAGTGAAAGCGTAACGAAGTACTTTTTCCGACACATCCAACAATGGGCATGATGACTTTAAAAATGCATAAATACATTAAAATTAAATAAATATTTAAGGGAGGGGCCTCCCATACAACAGACATGATTGCGACAACAACCGCTTTTATAAATAATGGTACGGAACCGCTCGTGCGCGTGTTCAACTCGCACTTGGCCGGTTTCATTAATCTATAAGACGGACTAAAAACTAAAATTTTGTCATCTATTATTATCGTTATATTTCCACCAATTTCAAGCAACAAAAAAAATAATACCTATATCTTGACCAACTATAAACCTAAACCTTCCTCATGAATCACCCTATGTATAGGTGAAAACCGCATAAAAATACCTTCAATATTTTTTGAATTTATACTTTATATTATTATATTAGGATATAATATTATTCTATTGCAGTTGGGTTAAATGTGGCCAATGAAATATATTGATCATGAATCATCGAGGGTTTGAATATATTTTAATGTAGCTAGAGGATAAACCGGTAATATCAATATTTAAATTTTGCAGAAAATGTGTTTGCAAAATTTCATGATGATCCGTTGAGCCGTAGAGGCGTAAAAGCGTAACCAATAATCAAACAAACAAATTCACTTTGCATAGTCATAGACATCAATGTTAATTTTTTTAGAAATTCTTCTTTAATCATAAATTTTTTAATCTTTAAAAAGTATAGAAAAAAATTACAAGGTAAAGCAAACCTACGCAGTATAATTTAGTAATTCTTACTGTTACTTATAAATGCGAAAGTGAATTTGTTTATTTATTTGTTTGTTTGTAACGCTTTCACGCCTTAACGGCTAGGCTGATCACCATGAAATTTTGCATAAACGGGGCACAGAGAAGAACATAGGGTACCTACTTTTATCCCGGAGTTCCGCGAACAGCCTAATAGGTAAGTACTTAAAATGAAAATACTTTATATTACCCTCTGTGTTCAGACTTTTTGTTTTTGTTTTGTACGGAGAAACATGGAAATCACACTTCGCTCTAGAAAATGACCCGGCTTGATTGCACCCAAGTGTACTCGAACGAGCTTAGTACATGGAACACAAAATCAGGTCGAGTTTTCATTATGCGTAGGTACCTATATCGTAGGTAGGTGTACAACGAAACTCGATCTTATTTCTTTGAACTGTGCGGTCTGCCTTTTAAGTTTTCGGGTCGAAATGACGCGGTTTGTATCAAGAGACCATATACCATGACTCTCCTTGTTCTTTGGGGCCAGTTAATTTAACCGCCACTTAACATTAACAGAGGGGCACGTTGGTCCATACAACCTCTAGTTAAGGCGCTAAAAGCACAACTCTAGGTACGTATAGACTATAGTATCGGCACTTCTGGAAAAATATCATATTATTGTTATCTTCGAAGACAAATTATAAAATAAAAATGTGGAATATTATTATTTAAAACAGAATTTTCACTTTATTTTTATTTTAGGTAGGTATTAGGTACCTGCTGCTGCACCAATAACGTAACAACAAATATTGTAGTTAAAAAAAAATTCTTTAATAATGTCATAACTTTGCATGGATATCAACATCTTTAGCCATTATATTTATTTTATTATTATGAATTCTGCCTAATATGAATTTATTCAAAACTTTAGATTTAAGAATTAAAAAACAATTATTATATTCAGCTTTACACGCTCTGTGTTTGGAGAAGTGCTTGGCACACTGTACTAAAGCTTAATTTTATTTTTTAACATATTTAAAACATATGTATTTGACATATTTACAAATATACATTATCAAGACAGCAAATCAAAAATCACGAAGATTTGTCCGGAATGCTAAACTAAGCTGTGTTCGTTTGATAAGAGAATTAAGTAAGAGTAAAAAGCGAACGCAATACATACACAATATCCAACTGTACTCATTCCTCTTTAGAGGAACTGATTCCGGTGATAAATTATAAAAACTCTGACAATTATAATAAAAATTACTAACACCAAAACTCGTTGCTCAATGTAGAAAAACTAAATAGAACAGACAAACGTTTAAATAATAACATAGATAACAAAAACAAACAAAAAGAATTTTTTAATTAAGCATCTTGGAAGTCAACAGAAGTGACAAAACTTTGGATGCTATTGAGCGCCTTAAAGAGTTTTTTTTTATATAAAAGTAAATCGTCGTAGACCTAATGGAGGGCGGTGATACCTACTCCTTTGTTTTATTTGGTTGTATTACACTTAGAGCAAAGTGAAAGTTGTGATCCCGAAACACATTCTTTTAGGTCAGCTGGGCATCTGGTAACTTTTTTAAAAATAACCAAATATAAAACAGTGTAGGTATCATTATTGCCAAAGTCAGGAGGCTTATAAAAACAAAATGATTAACCTTTAGCACCTGAAAATTTTACTATTTCTATTACTCATTTTAATGTTCTTATGACTAACCGCCGCACTCAGAGTCGACTTTAATGATTACTTAGTTAAGTATAGATTTTTAAAACAAAACTGCCGCAATCAGATAAGTTTAATAAATTAATGTTTATTGGCATTTAACTAATTAAGTTACATCTCATTAAATGCCAATTAACATCAATTTACTGAACGTCTCTGATTGCGGCAGTTTTGTTTTAAAAATCTATACTTAACTAAGTAATAATTAAAGTCGACTCTGAGTGCGGCCGTAAGTGTCGAAAGAGAAATATAAAAATAAAAAAGTTACTCGTATAACTGTTTGTGATCGAATTAATAAACACGGAAACGCAAAAGAGCGATAGTCGATCATCGATAGAAGTACCTACCTAACAGCTGCTGCTGGGAGAACTTTGAAATATTTCCCGTTTCGAACTTATTATTTAGGTGCTTATCACAGTTTTCCTTTCGCGTGACTGGATATTGATTATTATAGTTTATAATATTACCTATATAGTAGACTTTCTGTTTCAAATGAACATGGAGACAAGAAAAAATAAAGTTTCATTGAATTTTATTTAATCACCAGCATATAGATATATTGACATAATGATGAAAACAGTTCATTGATAAAAAAAACTATTGAATTAAGAGTTAGACCTTTTAATGCCCACCAAAAATAAAGACTTTTACTGAACAAAAAAAAAAAAACAGGTGTGTGTATCACGTGCCTGTTATGTTATATATCATAAATGCCTGTGTGTAATTTATGATATATAAAAAAAAAAAACAACAAAAAGTTTCATGCGACTGAAACCGCAAGGAAGAGTAAGTTTTTGATAAAAACAACCCAAGTGTCAATGCGCGCCTAAACTAAGAAGAAGAAGAAGAAGAAGAAAATACATTTATTTCAGCACAACACACAAGAAAGAGAAACAAACATCAACAGTGCCTAATCTAAAGAAACATAGATAATATCTCTTGCATGCTCTGCCGAAAGGGTCACCAACTCAGCATTAGCTAGGTGCGGGAACACCTAGCGCTGGTTTTCAGTTGGCAGCCCGCTGTCACGCACGGACGGGGGTAACAAAAGAAGAGTTACAGAAAAAAATGATACTATACATATAAATACAAGTACACCAACTAAACATAAAAAATATAAAAGATAAATAATGTAGAAAAATACAGGTAAATAATTCTTACTGAAATAAACAATACATACAAAGTACTTAAACATTATAAATACTGTAAGATCTGTAATACACTACTTATAATACAATAATTATAATACAATACTTTTAGTACAATGAAACTAAAAAAAACTAAAACTAACAACCATCTAGTCGATAAAAATTGCGTAGCGTGGGTGTAATTTATGTGAAATACTAGTTTTTTTATGTCGATTTTTACGATCGTGTCTATTATAAGTCCGAACCACAACGAAGGCGAAAGAAGGTTAAAGCTTGCACGCAGACGCTCTTATTACTCTGCCTATCATGTCTAGGCATCCATTGTTTTTATATGCATAAATGTGAAGATCATTGATGAAAAACAATTTTACGTTGTACCTCCATAGATTCACAATTCCATACAAATGTCCTTTAAAAAAGTGTCGTCAATAGATAAAGACCGATCAAGTATGTGTCGAACTTCGCACATTTAGGGTTCCGTACCAAAATAAATATAGGTAAGTATAGCAGTCGCTTGCCGCCGCCGCGCCGCTGCCGCCCGCATCGCTTCTGTGCTTCGCGTTTAACCATTGGTTTAACCGCAAAATAAATTTTAGAATTTCAAAGAAAAACATTGAGTTATCAATATGTTGGTATTTGTTAGTAAAATATACGTAATAATAAATATTATCACCAAGTTTCAAGTTCATAGGTCAATGGGAAGTTGGAAAATACTTCGGCACAAAATGTTGTAAAAAAAGCTGACTTTGGCGGCTTTTCATGCTTTTGTTTTCCGATGTGTTTAAAAACAAAAAATTCAGCTTTCATACTCTATACTCTATTCAATTCGGCACACAAACAAAAAAATTTGCGCCCCTTTTAGCTGTATGGATCATATATACCTACGTATACTATAGTTTTAAGACTGTAGTTTCTACGATTTGGCTGTAAACCGGAGTGGTAGACGACGGACAGACGGATACGCGAGTGACTGCGATAGGGCTCCGTTTGGATCCTTCGGGTGCGTAACCCTAAAAACGAAAAATAAAACCAACTGTAAAACCTTTTTGATTGATTAGTTATAATTCGTACTTATGCTTATACAACATAACTCTGTTATTCTTACAGTCGGTTAAGTACGTATAGTTTTGAGTTTATCCATTACAAACAAACATACAAAAAAAATCAAATCATTTCTTCCTTTAGTGTTTAGATATATTTACATCAGTCAAGAAGACTCAGTGCGCAATTACTACGTATCTATGTTTCATGACTAACGATGAGAGTAAGTACCTAATTCAATGCCCCTCGCTTTGTATTGTCAGCAGTACAGCAACAGCAACGCACCTGCATGCCTTCTGGTGTTGCAGATGTCTATGGGCGGCGGTAATCACTTATCATCAGGTGTGCCACCTGCCCGTTTGCCCCCTATTCCATAAAAAAAAAAAAAAAAAAACACGCCGAAAATATCATATTTAATCAACCACGTATAAAACCACCCGCGTTTTTTGTTAAGGTAATAACTGTACCTATACATATATTAGTACTAGCTGCCCCCCGCGATTTCATCCGCGGTAATTTCGGAGGTCCCGCGGGAATTCCGGAAAAAAAGTGCTGTAGTTTACGGTGATAAGCAGTTGCCCGCATTAATTCCGGAGCTCCCGCGGGAATTCCGGGATAAAAACTATCCTATCTTTTAAGTTGGACCATTTTATGAATGGTTACAAAATTTTATCAAAATCCGTTCAGTAGTTTCGGAGTCCATCGCGGACAAACAACGTGACACGTGATTTATATATACTAAGATTTTTCTCAATGTGTAATTTTATAAGTTGCTTAAAAGCACGAGCTATATCGAGAGCTTGAGAATGTATGTCGTTTAAACTTACAATATCTGGGCGATCGAGTTTAGCTCGCAAATAGAAAAGCAGTACCAAACACTCATTTTTCATTACCTGAAAACACAGATAAAACGACGTTTCTAAAAATGAAACGCAGCTAGATCGAATAATTGCCTCCGAAACCCCCTGCATACTAAATTTCATGAAAATCGTTGGAGGCGTTTCTGAGATTCAGATTATAAATATACTAGTTGTGCCCCGCGGTTTCACCTGCGTTAATTTCAGAGTTCCCGCGGGAATTAGATAAAAAGTTTCATTTAAATCCATCCAGTAGTATTTGCGTGAAAGAGTAACAAACATCCATCCATCCATCCATCCATACATTCTTACAAACTTTCTCGTTTATAATATTATATTAGTAGGATTTACAAGAATTTCTCGTTTAAAGATAGTAGATAGATATTTTAGATATTATTTATTAATTAATTGGCACAAAAAACGAGACACAAACAATTAGAGGTACATTATTAAACATAATACTAGAGCTAAAGTGTATCCCAAGGTATGGGTGCACGGCAACAATATTATTTTTTCTTTAATAACTAAAAACATCGTGTTAGAGTTTTCCGTAATGAAAATGTTATCAGCGCGTGGGCGGCGGCCGGTCAAGTATAAAAATGGCGTGCCATACATTAAAATCAGTGAAAACACATCGCGTTATCAATTATCAAACACTCGAGTTCCACTAGTAAATGGTGTAATGACGTACAAACATGTTCGAGTAGATATGGTAGCGCGTACATTAAATAAAATAGCAACGGAAGCGTTTTTAGATAAAGGCTTTTAGCTATGAAGCCCTCTTAGAAATTCCTTCAGTGCGACGTTCCGCCAATATCTCTGTCTATGAGATAAGCTTCAGTCAATTCAAGGAGTATCTCATTTTTGTTCGCTTTTGTTAGGGATCTAGAATAGACGCGCGTGCAGTGAGCGCGCGCGAGTTGTTGTTAAAAATAATATTATGTAAGTACCTAAACATTTTTTTAAGGTATTCGCTTAAAAATAATTTATTATTGTTACGATAAAAAACAGATTGCTGGCACAATTGGTTAGTAGAAAGGCATACATGATAGATACTTATTGCTAGTCTAGATATAAAAAAAGGGTTGAAAGAATAATAAATAATGAAACAAAATCAACGAAACTGCCAAACGTTGCCGCTGAAAATGTTGGTGAAAAAATAAAAATTACAAACAAATTAAGCACAGTTACATAGATAAATGAAGGGAAAATAACAATTAGAAAAGATATTATATGTATAATAAAACCAGATGCTAAAAACAACCAAATTGCAAAATGCAAATACCTACAAACGGACCCGTCGCGTCGTTTCGACAAACATTTTAACTTTTTACGATTCACAATAAAATTATAAACATACACATAAAGATAAAGAAAAACGTTTATTTGTATCGCTGTCGTTTTAGCCGAATGGATTCAAAGGGATAATGTTCCTGCCAACGCATAGAGGTGTGAAAGTCTGGTTTTTGCACTACTTTTCGACCAATTTTCAAAGAGGAATTCGGTGTACTGGCCTTCATATTCATAATATACGAAAGATCATAATATAAATATTTTTAAAGAGAGCAGCAATGTTAACATCATACGATAATGTTTTTTTTTTCATCATAATAATATATTAACTGGACTGAGTAAATACGTATATACTATTTCTATTTAGCTGCGATATTGTTAAACGAAATTTGTCGCTATTTTGTGTATTTGTGTAACTTTATCAATGAACAATTATTGTAGTGGAAAATAAAATGACAATAAAGTTGAATCAATATAATCGCCGCCACTCAAAGACTTTCCTCGAGGTTCTTCTTTGTACCAAGTGCTGGATAAAAGTGTCGACGGTTGAGAAGAATATAATTTGATGCCATTTTTATGTGTTGGACATTGGCATTTAAGACGCATTTGTATTTGTCTTAAGATTATTTGCTTGACAAAGTTTTCGTCGGAGAAAAAATGGGATTTTAAGATTTCTTTTGGACATACCTCTGAAGGGAATGGATCTGAAAATGTAATATTGTAAGTGGTTAACTAATTATTTCTTCATGCCACTGCAGGAGTTTCTGTCTGAAATTCCAAAGAAAAGTTCGTAATTGAATTAAAATCTGAAGTTATCGTATGAAATGTTAAGGTCCTGCGAGGATGTAATGCTATAGTGAATCATTTATAAAATTTTCAATTACTTTATTTTAATGTAATTGGTGTAATTTTAATGTGATTCGTGCAATTAATTATTGGTGTGTGTTGTACGGTAAATAAATAGGAAATTAAGGACCGCGCAAAAATAGCTACCAATAAATAAAGCTCGAACTTTGTTTGTCGTTTAAACTTTGGATGAAGTTACGGACATCTTCGATATCAAAGCTGTATTAATTTACGTCACAAAACTTTAGAACAGTTACCTAATACCAAATGCTTCTAAAATAAGAAAGGATATCAATCAACCTACAAATCTCGCACTCGAACAACTGTGGAAGTTCTCTTATTTTACACAGTAGGTATACCTACTTCAATCCGCAGTTTCATTTACGTTTAAGTATTTTGACAGTGTGGTAGAAGACAAATAAAATCAGTAGGTACAGAAATTCATAGGTAGAAGAGAAACGAACGAATGAAAATGGTCTATTGGTAATTTTTATACAACAGACTAGCCAGTGCTTGCCGCTTCAGCCAAGTGAAATATGACGAAAACTTTTTTTGACATCAGATTCTATAAATAAAAATTAAAATCCTAAATGTTGATCCAATTAAGCTAACCAGGAAAATTTAAAGGCAGCGGAAGAGAATTGAGAATTGAGAGTAAAGTTCTAAGGCGTCAGATTTAGACTCCAGTTACACGAGATGGAAAATATATGGAGAGAGCTGTATAGTGTATTATATACTTTTACAAAATGTGAATTATTTTATGTACACAGGGCAATAACTAAAACTCAACGTTTGCACGACGTCTAGTTACTTGCCGCTAACTGGTACTATAGCCAATTCTGATTCTGATTCTTCTTTAATAATGGCGTCTATAATTATAATTTGCCAATGACAATGTTTCTTAATAATAAAAAACGAAGACAACGTGACACGCGTGTTTTCGGTTCGGCTTTCACTCGTCAACAACCTAGCCAATTCTGTATTATCTGTCAAATGGTTTGACTGCAATGTAGTTAGGTTCTTAAGAAGTTTCACTTCTGACACGTGAACTATGGTGCACGTGCAATTTTTTATGTTCTGTTACATCGCCTCCTCTTTAAATTTTTGGTACGTACATTTATTCAATGCACAATAAAATTAACCTATGCGGATTCTACTCTATTTACAATACTAGCTGTATATATAATAGAGTAGATTCAAATTTCAGGACTCCCTCGGGAACTTTTTAATGTATCCTATGGCACTCAATGAAAGAGTTTTAAGAAACTGTTTATTAAAGTTCTAAAGATTACCCGCGACATCCACAGAGTAAATAATATTAACTAGAGAGACCCAGGCCATGGAACAGGCGCGCCACGGCTGCGAAGGATCAAGTTCGAACAATTGCTCTAACTCTCTAAATATTTATAATAATATCTTGTCTATAATATTCCCAAGACTTTGACTTTTAAAACAGTGACTAAATAAAAACGCAACCAAATGGCGTATAATTAACATAAGTCACATTTCGTTACGTCATTGAATGTTTTTATACGAATGTTTTGAATGTTTTGATGAATAGTTTTGTCTATGAGAATCATCCGGCGACACTAGTTTTCATCTATTTTCTAACTAAACTAAGTATATGCTCTGATATAATCTGTTCTGTTGTTTACATTTGAACAAATTTTAAACTTAAAACTTTACCTCTTTTTTGCTAATATTATGTTTTCAGAGATTCTTTAAAGCAACACATGCGAATGTGGTTTGAATGCAGTGTAAATTATGCCGAGTGGAATTCCGTGTAGACGTTAAGAGATTTGTAAATATGTCAGTGATGGCTTTGAGACGAAAATAATTGTAAATTCAATCCATGGATCCTTCATGCGTTTTAATGAGATCGTTGACCTAGATTTAATGCATACAAAACTTACGCCTGGCACTCGAAGAGGTGAACAGAGACTATATACTTGTTAAGAACCTACACTTATTCATATATACATAACTAGCTGTCCCCTACGATTTCATCCGCGGTAATTTCCGAGTTCTCGCGGGAATTCCGGGAAAAAAGTACTCTCTTTGTACCCCTGACGGCCTGAGGTGACTGTGAGGTAGTTTATGGTGATTAGCTGTACCCTGCATTAATTCCGGAGTTTCCGAGGGAATTCCGGGATAAAAACTATCCTATCTTTTAAGTTGGTATTATAAATGGTTACAAAATTTTATCAAAATCCGTTCAGTACTTTCGGAGTCCATCGCGGATAAACAACGTGACACGTGATTTATATATAAGATAAGATTATGTAAGGTGTAAGGTTAGATGAGGGACATATTAAAGTACTTATTCAGTAATATGACATTTGAAAAAAAAAAGGAAAAACATTTTTCATGAAAATTGAGCATGCAAGTTGCCAACGCGCCGACAGATCAATATCACCTTAATCGTGTACCTACTGAGGTTATTAATCGCCCTTTTGAATAGGGATGTTGACGATTTCTGGAAATCATAATTTGAATAAAATTAGTCCGTCAGTTAGAAAATAAAAGAAAACAATAGACACTAGATAAAACGCATTAAACTTTAAGATGGGCTCGTGACGTCACTAACCGTTATAGGCCCCCATACACACTGCACCAGGTAGTGACGTCACGCGAAATTTTAACTCAATATATCGCCGTTATTTTTGGATTAGGTAGGTACTTTAAAGAAGAAAATTACGTGTCCAATATTTTTTATTAATCTACAAGAAGGACTAAAGAAAGTTAGTCAACTAGCCTATTGCAATTGCCACTGACGCGCTGACAAACCAATTTTAAATTCACTCACCTGCGCAAACCCACGGTTTTTATAATATTTGGGCTTTTCTCTGTGATTTATTGTTTTTTATTTTAGTTTTTTATTAGTTATACTTAGGTGAGAATGAATTATCCGCTACTTCAAAACATCCCTTGTTTTACCTATGGACGCAGATAAGCAATAACATGCTAACCCACAAAATTAAATTATTAATTCAGAACCATTTATTGAGAGTTAGGGAACGTTTTTTAATTATGTGTTTACCTTATTACATTGCTTAAATATGTAACTAAATATTGAACATAAAAAATGTTGACACAAAATGGCGCTCCTACTTTCAAAACACGATTTACTCAAAATTTCTCCAGTGTGGGTTAACACACTATTGCTTATATATGTCCGTATAAGCTAAACATTAACCCTACTACACTAAACATTCACAGTTTTATTAAATATGAATAGATTATGTCTCTGTGTGCTGTAGTGCTGGTTTTAGCATTGATATTTATTTGTCAGTCAGATAGTTAACTTAATTTATTATTTATACAACTAGTCCTAGCTGGTGGTTACACCTGTGTGTGTGTTTCGATAATCCCTCTGGAACAGTTTAACCGGAATAAAATATCTTATACCTAATATCTAATTATTCAAATCCATCAAATAAGACACTAGACGAACGAAGACTGTGAAACCATATTTATCCTTACTAATATTATAAACGCGAATCTTATCTGTCTGTCTGTTACGCTTTCACGCCTCAACGGCTTAACCGATCATCATGAAATTTCGCATACACGTTGTCAGGGTTACAGAGAACTACATACTTTTGATCCTGGAATTCCTGCGAGATCTCCGAAATTACTGTGGGTTAAACCGCGCAAAACAGCTAGTAGTATATAATTATAATTATGTACAATAGTTTCAGATACAAAAATAATATTCAACAGTATTAACAAAGTTACTATTCACGTATATCTGTATGTCTGCTTGTTTCTTCTAAATTGCGCAAGGGATTTTGATTAGGTAGTCACAATTATTTACAGGATTTCCTCTGGCAGGTTTATATTATTAAGTTTATTAGGAACACCCAAAATATTCCCACAATAGGGATGTTGACAACTTTTGAAAATCAAAATTTTAATTAGTCCGTCTTTTAGAAAATAAAAAAACAATAGACACGTATTTTTTTGCTTTTTCAAATAAATTAAAATATACAGAGATGAAGCGCATTAAAGTTTAGGGTGAGGGGGTCGTGACGTCACTAACCGCTAAAACCGCCATACAAACTGTCAGAATAGTGACGTCACGCGAAATTTCAACTCAATATATCGCCGTTATTTTTTGATTACGTAAAAAAAGAAAAAATACGTGTCCAATATTTTTTAATAATCTACAAGACGGACTAAAAAATAAAAATTAGTCAACATCCCATTCATGCGATTAAATAGCGGGAAAGAAGCGGATATTAGGATTGGTATCTAATATAAAATAAAAAATGATTTCTTTGATTTTTTGTGTTTCTTTTATCAGAAAGAATTTCTATTTCCATTTCGCTACGAGTAACTGCTTCCATTACCCACGGCAGTTTTTCATTTCAGATTACGGATTCCGATGCGTACAGGCGTTTGAAAGATCAATTCAGGGCTCTTGCGAGGGTAAAGCTGCCACTACATCCCTTTCTAAAAGAAATCGGTATAGAAGAATATGCAAAACTATACTGATGATAAAGTTGCAGCATTAAAACTTGATATTACTATTAAAAGTTTGAACAAAAAGTGCTAAAAACATCTACATTTGGCGTCTTTCAGTTAAATCTCTTTATATTAAGTACCTATTCTGATAAAAAAGTACCAGGTCCAAAAAGTATTGCCTTCACAGTAGGTACGTATACTTAGACCCTTTCCGAAAAATACACTACACTTTGCCAACTAAAATAAACCAATCATCAAAAATCATTTTAATACATTTTTTGGAATCCACTTCAGTTCTCGCCACGAATTCTCTTTTATGTCTTTTATCGACTGAAAACGGGTGTTTCGAAGTAGCAATTTCAGATTTGGAAAGAGAAAAAGTCGCTGTAGCCATACCTATTAGGTAAATAGGTACAACGATTGTTTGATAGCAGGTATTTGTTGAGTTTTAGGTCAAAAATTCGTTTGTCATATTGAAGAAAATTCAGGCCTTTTGAAACTAGTGAAGCGGTATCGTATTTCATGGCCAATGTACGAATTGATTCGTGACACAAAGAAAGTTCAGCGGCTATTTCTCTCAAACTGTCATGCATGTCTTTCATTTTTAAAAGCATTTTTGTTATTTTCACATCACTAGAAAACATTGATGGTCGACCGGAGTGAAGGCAAATTTTCCACTATTAGCTATTATAACTCTTTCCCGCTTTTGAATGCACCGCTGCACGAATCAAGTTATGCACGTGTTTAAACTAAAATGGATTTACCGTAAGTTCTGCAATATTTTTAAATATTCCACACAAGAAATTTCATTTACAATGCCAATATTCATTTATGGGTTCAAAATAAGTCATTTTTAAAAAGTTGGATGTAAAGTGCTGTTAGTGACTACTATTGGTAAACATGCAAAGTAAATTCTTATCAAATTAACAATAACCTATGCATATTGATGTGTCGATTTGCAATAACAATTAAAAATACCAATAAATACATTAAACTTTATATAATTACATTTTTAATTGATTTTAGACTATTAAACATCTTAATTGGATAAACATTAGTGAAATGTTCAAATCTAATAAATTTTGTAAGAACGCAATGAATTCGCAAGATAGGTAATTACTTGCTGTTTGAAGAGTACCTATAACAAATAATTACGTATACAATTAATTAAAATCTAGAAAGCTGGGCAATTTTGATTGTCAATAAAAGAGTCGTAAAAATGTGAATCCTAAGCAGCTCAGCCTCTATAATAAAGCAATAGTAATCCACGATTAGATAGACTAAATAATAACAAAGCAATAGTAAAACGACGTACAGCTATGTACGGTATGGTTTATATCTTGGTATTAATCTGTCAAACAATTCCTTTGATGTAATAGGACTAAGATTAGTCTCGGGGTCCATCCATCTTATCACTGTCTTATCTACTACTCTTTGATAGTCCAACTATTCGATGTGTCGAACTTCTGCATATTACTCTACTGACCAAATTATGATATAATATTAATATTATTATGAAAACATTACATAATTTCGCAAGGTTAGTTCTATCTTGATTATTATTTATGATCTTCTCGGAAGATGTACTCTATAATTAATATTTGATAGAGATAATTATTATCGACTTCATTACTTTCATACGTATACATTCAATCATTTAGGTATTTAAGTGTCTCGCCCACAGAACTGAAAATAACAGATAGAAGGGACATCAAATTAGTTACAAATGAAAACACAGTCACCGGGTGATTTTCGCACACAAAACCATTCATAACGCACTAAAACATTCATTAACGTGAAGAAAGGTATTAAACGCCTTATGTTTATGTTTTTACTTAGTCACTGTTTTCGAAAATTCACAATTTTGGGAATATTATAATAAATATAGGTACTTGGGATGGCTGCAAAAGAAATTTTGGGCAAGTTTAAGTAAGTAGAGTAGAGAGAGTACCTAGTCCTTTGTAATGGTGGCGCGCCTGCCCCGCCTACATGTCCTCTCTAGTTAATTTAGGTCTTTGCTCTGTGGTCTCGCCACATGCATGGTCACTAGGTGATCAATTGATTAGTGAATAAAATTATATTATTAAGCAACAGGTAATAATTATTTATTATAATAACAGCGAAGTTTAATGACGATTTTCTTTTTGTAAACAAAACCAAATCTAATTTGTGTTGACCGCGACATGTGCTAAGAGTAATTGGATTTTTACGGGGCGCCATCACCTTTTTGACTTTGTTGCACATAACAAGATACGGTCTTGTTTTATTGTCATTTGATTGGAATTACGAGTAAACGCCGCTTCGCACCTACGCGGGTAATAAAAGTTCAACTCTATCATAATAATAGCCTACGTAAGCCACACAAACATGCAATTATCCCACAGCTTTATTATCTAACAAGTTGTTAACATAATTAATTTAAATGTAATTCTTTACGATTACAGGCAGGTAGGTACCTAACTATTGTAATATATTTGTGTAAACTGTCAATTTTATTCAACTCTAATTTTATTTTACTTATTACAGTAAAAGCTCAGTGGCACTCGTTTGTCTGCTTTATCATTAATCTTAGATACCGTACTAAGAGTTTAGATTACCTTTTTAATCCATTCTCAACTAGTTTCGGATCTTTTTGTATAGTAACACATTTTTCCGTTAATATTGTACATTGTAAAAGAAAATTTTCGATGTCAAGAATTATTATGTCCTCCAATACGTGTTAGATTCGGGACATACCTACATATAATATTACTGAATTTCATTTGAATTAGACGGTACTCGAGCAAGGTTGTTTTTATATATCAATGGCTACGTGAATTTTTTCAGTTTCATTCATTCTACAACAGAAGATAAAAACATAATATGAAATGTTTACAATCTTAGAACGTAATAGAAACAGCTGTGTTTTTGACCGAGTCTACAGAAATAATTCGACTGCTATATTTAACGTAAGATGCAACGTGTTCAAACTGTTACCATCTATTCCTAGATTCCAAGGTTGTACCTCAGAAGAATAACTAAAGCAATTCTTCTGAGAGTTGTACCTACAATGGTGGGAATTGGACTTATAAGATTTTTTTTTTACCAGCCTTCACTTATTCTTCATGACATTTATATAAACTGAAGACTTACGAGAGAAAACCGGTAGAGTTTTTAATGAGAACCCAAGAAGATCACATTATTTATTTTTGGGTTGATATAAAAATATACCTAATTACTACCTATCTATAACTAGATTTTTTTGTTGTATTATTTTGAACAGTTAAGTTTTGCAACTGCAGTTTTTTTATGTGTCACATTATGACGTCACTGGCTAATTATTTTAGTGTCCGCAAAGTTTTGAGAAAGATTTTAATTTTTATAAGCAACATAAACTGTTTCGTTGAGTGCCAGTGTTCTAAATATTAGAAGTTATAATGATTTATTTAGCGCCTAGCGGAAGGGCCTACATTTATTGTAACTGGACGCAAAAATACATCTATACCAATATCACAAACAGGTAAAGTTTGTGACGTTGTAGGGGGTAATCACTGGATCTACTGGACCGATCTTGAGAATTCTTTCATTTATAGGAAACTGCGGTAGTCCTGAACGGCATAGGGTATTTTTTAATCCCAAAAGTCTCCCGGGAACTCCGAAATCACCGCAGGTGAAACCGCGGGGAATAGCTAGTAAAGTGAGATTGATCGCTCCAAACGACACACAAGTTCCATGGGTCGATATGGTTTGGACACAGGCTTACAAAGTTATGACGCTATAAAATTCATTGCCACTTTATTCATTCAATTTGTTACTGCGCACGTCATATACTCGTAGATAGGTACCCGTACATATTGTGAGGTATCCAAAAGGCATTTGAAACCAATTTTCTTTCTATAGGTATAAAGCAGCCTTGCGTCGCGGCTTATTTCTTTATTTGATATCTAGAACTACCTAGACTGAGATGAAATTTGTCTGGCTACTTTCTACACCCACACTACTGGGAATTGGGATTTGTGAATAAATTGAAACGAAGAAGATTGTTTGTTAAAGCTTTGAAATTTTTCATCTGCGGGTCGTAACTAAGCAGTTAAATTACAATATTCTCGTAGTGCCTAGATAATAGGTATATTGTACTAAGAAGAAGAAAGCTTGGTGACTTTTTGAATTAATTAAGTATACCTACATAGGTATTCTCATCCAAATGAAATAAAATTTGTTTTACGATTAACTTTTTATGACGGAAAGTATATAAGATTAGTCGAGACCGGCTATGGTACGAACACTGTAAAGTGTTATTACAAAAATAAAGGCAATTTTTTTGGTTTTAGAAATATTAAATTTCGTTTTCATTCCTGACCTTTTTTTATTCACAAATCGTGATTGTTTGGAACTTTGGATAGTTAAAACCTACCACTATACTAACTACCCCTGCAACATCTCAAATGTAAATAAATACTTTTTGTTTGTTACGCTTTCACGGTTTAATTATTCAACCGATTATTATGAAATTTTGCATAGGTACATGTTGTCAGGGAAAAGAATATAGGGTACTTTTCATCCCGGGGTTCCGAAACGGTAGGAACTCATATACTAAATACGGGTTCAAATTATATTACCTACACATTTCGTGACGTGGTGAAAAGACGGTGCTGAGATTTTAAAGTTTCACTTTTGTGTGGTGACTCTGGTACACTCACTCACTGTTTTTTTTTAATCCGATATTTGATCAGATATATCCTTATTATTATTATTATCCTGAAAACCTGTCCAAAGATTATTACTTATTCGGTTACTGGCACTGATCCTAGCGAAGGCCGTGCATGGCTGTTGATGTCCATTCCCTATTTATAAATAGAGATACCTATAGGCCCTTATTTTGATTCCATAAGTAGATTATGAATAGATATCTCTAATATTATTTTAATTTCGTTATCGGTACAATTCCTATTTATTTAGCTCCTTTCTACAAGAAAAAAATTCTCGTTAAACTTTATTAGCAGCGCTATTGAACCCTCAGGTGTATCCTCACCGTTAGGACTAACTTTATACGTATTATTATTTTTAAACGTGACCTTTCGTGATCATTGGCGTTGCAATAAACTTATTACGTGACTAACTCTGACAATATGTGGGCTCTTTATTAGGCACATAGAAGTCCTACGTTAGACTTAGGTATCTCTTTTAGTAAATATATCAAAATTTTAAATTAAATAATACAGTTTAAAATAAAATACAGTGGGTTCAAGTTCAAGATATTTATTTAGGTATATATTAGTTAGTAGTTTCTACCGAAATAATTTCTGGGTTCCTCTGTAAATTACAGTGTAAACTATAAATCTTCCTCTTGAATCACTATAACTGAAACTTGAAACACTATAACACTATAACTCGATGAAAACCGCATTAAAATCCGCGTACAAGATCTAAGCGTAGTAGCTATCTATACATACGGCGGGAGGCGACTTTTAATTTTTAAAAATAGATTTTATTATCTGTTTCAAAAAAGATATTACACGTTTAAAGTTAAATAAGCCACATACTCGTCGTGTTTGCACTTTACCAAAGAAAAAAAAAGTCATTCTTAGTAAGTATATAATTATTTAACCGATAATATTTTTTTTTGTTAAAGATATATTATATATATATTATTATATTTAATTAAAAAACATAAAATATTATTTATGCTACAAATAAGTAAGTACAAACGAATTGCACAAACAGATTTCAAACGAATGTCTTCCTATACCACAGCTGTAATTTTATTCAAAATGACATTTATTTTAAAGAAAGAGGAAACAGTATAAAATAAACATCACAAGCAATGATAAATGCCGGTTTGAAATTCACAAAAATATTATTTACAATCCAGAAAACAACTATTAATTTAATATAGTGTTTCTAAATTTCCCTGTCACTCAATGTGTTGAGTAATAAAAATACATATTCATATAAATTTATTAGTTTGTTTAAATGTAAGTTTAAAAAAAAAGTCCTTTGAACTCATACCTACGATATTATTTGGAAGCATAAATTCAATTATACCATTTAGTGCTGGAATGGAGCAAGAAATTGTTTAAACATTTAGGTACTTACACGTTTTGGTTTACGTAAACTTGGTGCGTTGGCGTGTGACTTTATGTAATGAAAATAACACCTCAGTAAACTGAGGTTCCTTTTCGGTTCAAATACCCACATAAAAACAAAATTGTTTACGGCACCTTTGCAAAATCTTCACAAACTTTTGAAAACTTAACTGCTATACGTAAACACGCAGAGGCTTAAGTTAACTTGACAATTCAGATTTTTTATAATACTACACTTTACCCTAGAGCAAAAGGCAGCGTTATTACTAGAGGCAATATTTTTAAGGCAACACAAAGGTCACAAAGCCGGTGGTGGGTGGACATCATCATGTCACGTGGTTGCAAAAAATTGGCAACGATTTTCAGTGACCACTTGGCATGATGACATAAGTTCCTGAATTTTCTATAGCGATAATGATTCAAGATTTTCACCTTGGATAAGTCTTTAGGTTTCGTGAGTTCAATCTCCCCACCGGGGTAAATAAATATTATTGTGAACAATATTTGTGTTTACCTTCAGTCTGGGTTTTTAGTGAGCACATGTTTACAACAAAGTATCATGTATTACATATTATATCGTTTGTCTGGTAACCGTAGTACAAAACTCTGCTTAGTTTAAGACCAGCTAACTGTTCCTCGCGGTTTTACCCGCGGGGGTATTCGGAGTTCCCGCAGGAACTCCGGGTTACAATGTTGCCTATAACACTCATAAATAACGTCGCTTTCTATTGGTAAAAGAATTTACGAAGTCTGTTCAGTAGATCCATGAGATTACTCCCTACAACCTCACAAACTCACAAACTTTACCTCTTTATAATATTAGCAAGATATAAATGAATATTTGTATGTTTGTCCTCTAATATGCGTTCCTCAACTATTAATCCAATTATGATAAAACTTTGATGGGTTGTTCTGCGTGTGCCTGCAAAAGTTCTCGAAATGTAGAGATCCTGCGGAAACTCCAAAACACACTGTGAGAACTAGCTGGTAAATAATATTTGATAATAATAATGACAAATGACTAAATAAATCAGTAAACAATTTATTTTCAAATCAGTTTTGCCTTAATACACAAAATAATATCAAAAAAGCTAAAAATAAAATGCTAAAATTAACAAAATACCGATTTAATCCAAAAGACAAAAACACACGTAATATTATTATTGGTTTGTGCTACCACTGATCGGTTTGAATTCGGTGACAAGCCCGCTGGTGTCTGCCCACTTAGGTTAATCTGCTCACGAAGAGCTGGTGGCGGGAGTCGATTTAACTCATCTACCCCCTCCATATTTGGCTTGTCACCGACTTCATACCGATCAGTGGTAGCACAAACCAATAATAATATTACGTGTGTTTTTGTCTTTTGGATTAAATCGGTATTTTGTTAATTTTAGCATTTTATTTTTAGCTTTTCAGTTTTGTGTTTTTGGAAGTCGGTTTTAATTTTTTTGTTAAAAATTTTTGTTTATTTTTCGCTTTTAAGTGACTTAGTTGGTAATTTCTCTAAGTTACAATAGCCTAATGTCAACTGTTCATCACCTTTTACAAAATATTACTTTTCCCGACGCAGGGACGTTAACTGTTGAGGAGTTCTCTTAGTGCATCACCATCAGTTCCACTTCACCATATACATTGTGACGGGCATAAATTGTTTATAAACCTTATCAAAGTTAACGATTCGGAACCCGTGAAATACCTATTATTGAGTAGTTCCGATGACCATCTGTGGTTTTCATCATCAGTTCCACTTCTTCAAATTTTGGTTTCCGAAAGCAAATAAACGATTTACTATAAAAAATACAAAAATCGCTATAGGTGTACCTATAATTTTTGAAGAGTTCCCTCGATTACTCCAAGATCCCATCATCAGATCTCAATTTGGTGACAATGGAATCGATTTGGGAGTATCCCCTTTCAAACAAAAAAACAATTTTTGAAATCGCTCCAATCGGAACCCATGAAATAGGTATTATTGTTAAGTAGTTCTGATGATCATCCGTGGTCTTCATCATCAGTTCCATTTCTTCAAATTTTGCTTTTCATCAGCAAATGAACAATTTACTATAAAAAATACCCAAATCGCTATAGGTGTGCCTATAATTTTTGAAGAGTTCCCTCGATTTCTCCAAGATCCCATCATCAGATCCCAACTTGGTGGCAATGGGACCTAATTGGGAGTAAACCCTTTCAAACAAAAAAAGAATTTTTCAAATCGGTCCAACCGTCTTCGAGTAATCGGTGAACATACATAAAAAAAAAAAAAAAAAAAAAAAAAAAAAAAAAAAAAAAAAAAAAAAAACATACATACAATCGAACATAGAACCTCCTCCTTTTTGGAAGTCGGTTAAAAATGTTCTTTTACAGAGTATAATACACTATAATTTATCCAATAAAAGGTTTTTCAGTTGGCGCACAAATGTTTCGTTCGGGGTTTCGTTTTTAATATATACTTACTAGCTGTGCCCCGCGGTTTCACCCGCGTTAATTTCGGAGATCCTGCGGGTATTCTGAGATAACAGTACTTACTACCCTATATTTTTTTCTGTACCTCCCCTTGACAACGTGTAGGTGTAGGCATGCAAAATTTAATGTAGTTTCTTCCGCGTTAATTCAGGAGTTCCTGTGGGAGTTCCAGGATAAAAAGTACCCTATGTCCTTCTCTGTATCCCTGACAACGTGTATGCAAAATTTCATGATGATTCGTTGAGCCGCTAAGGCGTAAAGGCCAAACAAACAAACTCACTTTCGCATTTATAATATTAAGTAAGGATACGTGTAGTTTTTCATAGAACCATGATAGAACGTAGAACCAATAACTCGTGGATTTTTTTCCATAAGTGCCAACCGTCGTGGTGCCACCCTAAGTCGCCCAGTTTGTGGGGGCGTATGAACACTATTATTTCAAATACGTTTTTACTGTAATGCGTCATCTCAAGATAATAATACGTATACGTAGATATATAAAGAGGCAAAGTTTGAAAGTATAGAGGATGGTATATCTGGAACTACTCAAACGATTAAAAAATACAGTTTATCTTACCTACATCACTCAAAACAGGACGTAGGATACTTTCATCTTGTAACGAGGCAGTGGTATGACACTCGTTATGATATCTTGCGTCATTTCTATTACCTAGGTAATGCTTTTTTTTAAATCCATTTTTGCAGTCTTTATTTTACATTCAAATCATGTACGTATGCTATTTTTTCCCCCATTTTCATTCCATTCCTAGATTTCATACTAATGAGATCTAGGTTGCCATACATTAGGTGCTACTTCTTTCTTTTTTTCGTTGTGATCTAAAAACAAACGACTACTTCTTCTATCACAAAATTTGATTTATTAAATAACGAGATAGTCGGAGGTCGTAGAACCCCTCCGATCATCTTAACCTGACAATCTCGATACAAAGAGTATCCGAGGAAAATCCAAAATTGACACAAGTGACATCGTGGAGGGAACAGCTAGTAATTTTATATTTTGTAAACAGCCATTTCTGCTCTCTCTATATATAAATATCAGAGGTCGTTGCATTCACTGGCGTCGTAAGTTTCTCATCACGTCTCACTAATCCATTCTTGTCGTTGCTAATAAGCACCTATTTAAGTCGCCACCCTGTTATTATACTCTGTTGTTTGTTTTTACAAGGTTAATGGCGTTGATGTACACCGATAGATAGTCAATCAATGGGGATTTTCTGTAGCAGCTTGTCAAAAATAAATTTGGGACTTTTGTCGTTTTAAGAAGTATTATACCTACTCCACAAATCTTCTATACTTCATTTTTAATGTCTAACTATTCTTTTTAATCTACTTTTGTATAATAGTAGAAAACAAAAAAAATTATAGTTTTTATAAAACATACTTATATAACTTTTTTTATATATTTTTTTTGTTTTAATCAATCTACTTGTTTGTGAATGCCGCGTTCATAAAAGTTTAAATATAACTTATTTCAAATCTTGCGTGTGTACTCACTACTCGCTGATGCGAACTTAAATAGGTATTTTGTTTTGTTTATTATTATTATTTATACCAAAGTTTAGCTATTTAACGTGGCTGTACAAATTATTTCAACACAAGTTTTAAAATTCTGTGCAAACTACCGGTAGGTAATAAAATCGTTCTTATATAAACAGGGGTTAATTGAGATGTACGTACGAGTAAATAAATAAAAACGTCTAAAATAAAGTAATAGGAACACTTTTATAATGGGTACCTACTAGCTGACTTATGTAAATATTCCACGAGCACTTCCCTAAATACGATGCCTGATAATAATTTAAATAATCTGACAGCTGTCGTGTTTAACTTACATAATATTATCATTATACATTTTTGACTACATTTTAGTTAGTCAAATATATTTTGATTAGAAATAACATCAACATATGGCATTTCTAATGATAATAAACTTTTCATAGGTATACAACGTATTAATGAATTAACTGAAAACCTGATACACCCCATTTAAAAAAAATAAACAATAATATGATTAAAATATATTTTATGTCGAAAAAATGTATACTTTAAAAGTTATTCAACATTAGTTTGGAGGTGACCGATCTACGAAATTACAAGCGCTACGCCCGCGCCTACCGGTTCGAATTTTTTTGCTGCGGGCTGCGTACGTGTCAAATCTTGTATTATAAATAATTTAGACATGGGCTAGTAAAAATGAAAAACTATAACCTATAACTATAACTATAATATAGTGCGATCGATTCGCTAGTTGATTCTGAGCTACTTTCTAGTTTTCAATTAATTCATTAACACGTTGTATATATATTTTTTACGAAAACTTGGAAAACTATTTTTAAAACTTAGTAGGTACATAAGTTTTAAAATAATGTTGGAATCTTTATTTTTATATAGAATTAAGATATGACTTTGCCACAAAAAAATAACACATTTGAGAAATATTGTAGGTACCTAATTACGTATGAAAAGCGGGAAAAGTATAGGTAAATCTAACTATCGCTGACATGAAAGTTTAATTTTGGATTAGGTATGATATTATGATGAATTAACGAAAATATCATGCGAGTTTCGGAATTGCCTTGCGAACTCCGAGATGAACAACGTGCTTGATCGGTAACTTAATGATATAGGTATTATATAACTGTGTAGGTAGGTATCTAAATGCTTTGAAAATGAAACTGTGATATTTTTTAGGATTTAATTCAAAAGGTTGTGTTTACAAAAATTGTAGAATTTAATCTTGATTTTAAATAGATATAGAAACACTTTTTTAAAAACAAAATGGAAAACGAAAATAACTTCAAACTTAATTATATGTTTCGTTACATTAAATAAATAATTACTTGTTAAAGTGAAATGAGAGCAGACTTTAATTAAAATGTAAAAAACTTCACTGACAAGGGTAGACAAGACTGGATACAACAATGGTTTCATTTTAACTTATTTATTAGAGATCATTCAAATTATTATTTATTTTATTTATTCAACTTTTTTTTTTTATTATAACGTTAGTTATTAGAGCGCCCATTTAAACTCTTTTAAGTTTGTATTTGCGCAATCGCAGTCATCTGACGTTATTTAGAATACAATATTTCTATGTACCTCGCTTTTTTTTATTTATTAATTAATTACTTCATTAATTTTTATCACTTCTTAACAAACAGCACTTGACAAACTCGCATACATAAAAACATACTATGTACCGGGAATCGAGAACCTTCCTTTTTCAAGTCTGCTAAATCTTCATAGCATTATTAGGCATCATGTTTTAGTAAAAGTGTGGATTTTGCATCGCTCACTTCTTTACTGTAGGTTGCCTATAGGCCTGTTTATTTTAAGAATTGCGCGTATTTATGCCTAACTGTATTTATTTATGTTTTTCTTCGTTTGTAATTGTGTTTTTCTACTGTGTAGGTATGTGTAATAAAGTATAGTTACCTAATTTGATGCAACTGTTTTTAAGATTCAGTTTCAAACTTGAATAAAGCTATTGCTCCAGGATGTGTAATATCTAAAGCATGATGTCATTAAATTTATTAGTATAAAGAAAACGTTTATAATATTATATACTATTGTATACTCTATTGTAAGTATATACACTACTTTATAAACTATATAATACCTACACCCACGTTCCGGATTGGTGGGTATCGAAGCGATATCGTGCTAACACCCACAACGAGTAGAGTCAATCTGTTTTTAAATAGGTACGCTTTACAGTAAAAGCCGTTTTGAATAGCTTTCTATTTTCCATATGAACGCCGAGTAAGTAGCTAACGGGGTATCCGTCAAAGGGATAATGTTATGCATAATAAGCGATCAGACGCGATCAGACGCGATCAGACGCGACAGACCATATTAAATTACCTATATACTAACTGACTCACTGGATTGATCTGATCGTTGTGCCGGTTACAGGTTGAAAGAAAAAAAACTAAAAAAAAAAAATTGCCACTTTTTAGCCTTTCGCCGATAATAGCCTATTATATCACACGAAGTAACGGCACTCGGTATCGATCGAATAAAGGTATTAAGTAATATCACTTAACATGAGTATGAATAAAACTTTAGAGAATTATAGCTTTCAATAGATCCAGCCTATAGTTTTGTAATTTTTTGCGTAAAAGTTGATAGTTAAGTTTTGACAGATTTTGGTATTAGCCATACCGTTCGCTTGGGCGCATCGCTAAAATTTCTCTGAAGATACAAAAGTAAACAATGAAGGCTTGGTATCTATATCGATGGCGATAGAAACAGCCTTGGTGAGGTGGAACGTGCCTCGATTACAGATATTTAGATATACTTCAGAACGAGAGCCCCAATCGTTTAACATAATTCCACAATAAACATAACAGTTTAGCTAACTATTAACTTCAATTAAAGTTGATAGGTATCTACTCGCCAACTAATATTTGGGTAAATACATACAAGCTAGCTAACGCTCATGGCTACATCCATCCCGAAAATTTAGTGTTAAAACACACAGAGTGTAAGGTTAGACAAGGGACGAATTGAAGCAGAGTACTTAATCAGTAGATAATATGTATTTTATTCTCGTCTCGAATAACTATAAAACATAACTTTATTTTTGACGTAAAAATTATTATTATAATTGATTGTTATAGCGGCAGCGTCCCTCTTTTAAACTTACATTCTGTACAAAAAACATGTCTCGACTGACTCTCTATACCTACAACCACACCAAGCATTTGAGTTTGAAACCTGAAATTTTCCACGAGACTTTCTTTTATTATATTGCTGGCCAGCATAAAGAATTTTAAATAGATGAAAAATTTTGTCATATATCGTGGAATAATAGGTATTTCTGATCTTCACTTAAAATAAGATTGTTGCTACTCGTACTTAAAAGGACGAACATCAGGATTTGTCTTATTATAGCATGAATAAGAAAATATATAAATCTAGCCGATAAATAAAACAATGAAAAAGTACTACTGTGTGCACCATTTTCTTTACCGCATTGCCGGTCACCACCTTACTGTGCCTATAACCTATCATGCCGGGGTCCTCTGCTTTTTAAATTTAGGACATTCGTCCATTTACAGGACGTCCATTTATTTATTTTTTGGGTTTCTGGTAGTTGAACCTCCAACGTAAATATATTATAATAAATATACGATAAATATTTTTCAATAAAATTTAATTTTGACACTCAGTTGCTAATCTGTTAAAAGGTTTACATAGTTTAATTAACGATTTTGATGGCTTATTTTACACTCTGTGCGAAATCAACACAGTTAACAAACATTTCATCCTTGTAAGCTCTTCGAAAACATTAATAACTGGTGAGGCATTCAAGATTATCCTTTCATATTCTTGGCTCAAAGGTTCCTATATAAGTACAGCGTGATTTTTTAAAGTCTAAATTCTAAAAAAAATTGTTAAGAATCGATAATTTCTACTATTACAATAATGTAATATAATTTACGTAGAGCTGGTAATGTTGTTCATGTTTTTTGTACATTAAATTGAATTGATTTTCATAAGTTATATCTACCTACTTAAGTTAAATAAAACGTACCCGACAGACAGAAGAAAGGGGTTCTTAGTTCGTCCATGTTTTTATGTCGTAATTCGGGGTGCTCTGCATCTCAAATATGGAGTCAATAAGTATGATAGCAAAGCTAATGTAAAATATTAATCACTTTTACAGGTTCCCTTACAAGTTACGAGTTCATCACATAAATTGTTATATTATAAAATTTTATTTTGAAAATTCAAAGAAACCCTCAATAGA
Organism: Zygaena filipendulae; assembly: GCA_907165275.2. Taxonomy (NCBI): domain Eukaryota; kingdom Metazoa; phylum Arthropoda; class Insecta; order Lepidoptera; family Zygaenidae; genus Zygaena; species Zygaena filipendulae. The sequence goes on from OU015654.1 coordinate 11,117,285, forward strand.
TAACACAAAGGCATTACGAAACAGATGCTGCTCCATTTCGTGTACACTAATCTCCAAACTTGTTCATTGATATTTAATGAAACTCATGAGCTACGTCAAGTGCTACGACTGTGACTATAACAGCAACCAATCAATGTAAATCAAAACTTTAGGGCACAAGTGGCGGGATTTCACTTCATAAATACTAAGCACCTACATACCTACAGTATTTAAAACACATAAATAGTAATAGTTAAGGAGGTTTTGCCCATTCTGAAAGGCCTTGGTGATGCTGTTAATGCTCTAATTAGGGGTAAGTTTCAGAATACAGGAACTCCAAAGTAGCCTAATTTACTCCCTATAACATCAGATAACTAGCAGTGAAAGTCCCGTCAAAATCAGTTCAACAGTTTCGGAGAAATTCCAAAGATTATTATTCATAATTTATTCATAATTTATTCTTCTTCTCCTCACAATAACAAACACAACAAAAAAAGAATTAGCGAAATTGGTCCAGCCGTTCACGCGTGATGCCTTGACCAAAAGAAATAGGGATTCATTTTTATAAATAATACTAGCTGTCCCCCGCGATTTCATCTGCGGCAATTTCGGAGTTCCCGCGGGAATTCCGGTATAAAAAGTACCCTATGTCCTTCTCTATATCCATGACAACGTGTATGCAAAATTCTGTGGTGATCAGTTGTGTCGTTAACGCATAAAAGCGTAACAAAGTACTACATAATAATAACACGTATTATAAAAAAAAAAACAAAGGAATGGTAGAGAGTAGAAGTTGAGCCTAGACAAACCTTAAAAGGTTCCGTTATTTTTCAACTCAACCTGAATATTTAATAGTCTCATTACCCTTGCACAGCACAGACGGCAAATCAATTCTTAATACGCCCGTGCTGGACCCATAGAGCTATTAGACTATAGTTAAATAGGTACTATACTAATATTATAAAGATGTAAAGTTTGTGAGTGTGAGTTTGTGAATTTGTGACGTCGTAGGGGGTAACCTTTGAATCTACTGAACCGATTTTGAAAATTATTTTAGTTATAGGAAGCTACGGTAGTTCTGAGTGACATATATGGTACTTTTTATTCCGAAATTCCCACGGTAACTCCAAAACTAACGCAGGTGAAACTGCGGAGGACAGCTAGTTAACTATAGAGTGATAGTTTAATTTGAATTAGAAATTATAACATCGCAAACACACAAACACAAAATGTACGTTTGTGCGTGGAACGGCGCTAAATAGGTTTTATTTTTTCTTATTCCGACATGTTTTTTCATATATTCGAAACTAACTGTGCCCCGCGGTTTCACCCGCATGAGTTTCGGAATTCCCGCAGGAATTCCAAAGAAGCCTAATTTGCTCCTTATAACATCAGCTAATTAGCAGTGAAAGTACCGTCAAAATTGGTCTAGCCGTTTCGGAGATTCACATGTGTGAGTTACAGAATTCCCGCAAGAACTCCAAACTTCTTTTATACAAACCTTACCCCCTAGCCAAATTGACATTCTAAAATCGTTGACGCATAAAGAACTAATTTTTCCTGACGATAAAGAGTACAAAAAAAATAATTACCTATCCAATTTGGTGCAGTCGTTTGAAAGTTACGCGCTCACATTTCGGCAATCGGCAATTCATTTTATTTATATAAATAGATTCCATAGATTGAAAAAATAAAAAGAAGCCTGCTTACTTCCGGTCCATCTATAAATAGAAAAACAAGTAAACTTTCTACACTCCATAAAGAACCAAAATTAAATAAAAGTTTGTTTTTCGTGGGCATTGCAAAAAAATATTTTTGATTAAAAGTCGAGACTTGCTAGTAGATTCATTTTCTTGAGTGCTCTGAATATAAAAACTGAGATATAGGAGTAATATAATTATTAGTTTTGTTTAAAGAATGACAAAAACATTATTATTTAGAGTGAGCGGGAGTGGGACACATTTCCTATGTAAAACTTTTCTTTATGTTTGGTCCTTGAGTGCTCAAATACATAGAGATAAGAGTTGTAAGTGGGTATTATACAAGGTAAAGTTTGTCATAACATTTGTAATGGAGTGGAAGTCGTAACTCGGCAAACTACTTTTACTAGTTTTTTTATATATAACTCAGTTGTAACCTTATTTAATTTTTATCTATTTTTTGAACAGCTGGATAATAATTTGTTTAAAAACTTTATTGCACAAAGTACAAAAGATGGACTAATACCAACGGCATTCAGCATCTTAGCAAAGAGACTCGAAAGGCGGATGCTACTGTCTCTCCTCTAATTGGTTGTCTGGTGGAGATCGCTTTTTAGCGATAAGGCCGCCTATTGGTGCCATATATTTAATTAAAATTCAATGTGGCTGCATTCAAATTGTAACAAATTCTGGTGTTGTGGTTTTTTCATTTAATAAACAATATATGAAAAAAAAAATAACAATAATAACTAAATTATTATTTTGAGTTTTTATACTAATTCAGTTAATAGGTACATTGATTTTCTTTTGTGCAGTAGATAAATAATTCTTATAATATTATCATGGTGTCCCTAAAAATAAAATAAAAATATTTTTTATATTATGTTATCACTAGTGTTATTATTTTACGTACCTACAATCTGCATGTTTTCCTATAAGTCAAATGATAGAAAAATAATTACTTTCTGTTGTTTGTGAGGTCAACTGGGGAAAGCAAAATAAACAAAGTCGCATTACTTACTAATATTTCTTTTGACATATTGCATGAAACAAGATTAGGTAAGGATTACTCGGTATTGAGAAGAAGAGTAATGGATCACGACCACAGGAGAAGTATAGCAATTTTACAGTCGGTGACAGGGAGCAAATCCAATAAAGGCAGTTTGGCGGTAAATCATGTCCAACCCCAATTCGCTGGCTACCATAGCAACTCACGATTAAGTCGTTCTCTCACATTCTTATCAAAAACGACGTTATATAGTATCTACTCATAAAGATGGCGACAAGTCATCATTTAGTAGTCAAAGTGTTGATTTCGAAAACTACATAATCTATACTAATATTACAAAGAGGTAGTTTGTGAGTTTGTGAAGTTGTATGGGGTTATCTCTGGATCTACTGAACCAATTTTGAAAATTCTTTCACTTATAGAAAGCTACGGTAGTTTGAGTAACATAAGGTACTTTTATCTCGTAATTCCCACGGGAACTCTGAAATTACCGCGGGTGAAACCGTGAGGGACAGCTAGTGATTGATATTTTCACCAAGGTTTTCTTATATAACGTGTAGAAAGGATTATGGAAATAAAATTCTGAAAAATTGAGGCTACAAGTATATGCACAATCTTACTTCAGAAGTTATTTCATGGAAATCATGGATATTTAAGACTCTCCTTTTCGGATAAAGGAATACGCATATTTATGTTTTTGGTAATTTAAAGATTACAAGAACAAAACATATTATTATACTCGTATAATGGAAAAATTAGTAATACTAGGTAATATCACGGAAGTAACAGGCAAGTAATATAAAAAGAATAAGAACAAGGTTCCCTGCTGGTATGTGTACGTGTATTTCCTCTTTTTTTAATAATGCTTTATCTAGCCAGTAACAAAAAAGAAAACTTTTATGATCGTGTTTACGACTCTGCGTATATTATATGATATTATATTGTAGTTTGTTTTGGGTTTTTGCTGTGTCAAATTCACGACGGGTGCGGGCACCATAGAGTCTACAGAGTCAGGCAGGCCGGTACTGAGGGGGGCAGGTAATATTATGTATCTGTGGCAAAGTATCCTTACATAAATTATAAAAGCGAATGACATGGTTTGTTTCTTACGATTTCACGCCAACTTCTCAATTGTTCACCAGAAATTTCGCATAGCCATTGTCAGGGGTACCTACAGAAAAGGACATAGGGACTTTTTATCCCGGAATTCCGCAGAGACACTGATATTAACGCGGATGAAACCGTGGGAAAAAGCTAGTAGTGACATGACAATTTATGATAGCAAGTAACATTTACTACGTACCCGTGGCATACTTGACGAGACGAAGTTCTTCAAGGCGGCGTAAAGTAGGAGTTAATTGGTAGAAATCGTCACGCGTCACGTCACAGCGTTATGCCCCCTACAATTGGAACGTTAGGTTCCGTCTGGCCATAGATCGGATATTTCATATGACTTTTTCCGAACTTTTTAAATTTCATCCGGATTTAAAGTACCTAAAGGCGTGAGGAACTCCGTTCCTGACAGGGGTGCTCTAACCGCATACGTTTTTTTATCACTCTGATTGGGATTTTTGGCGGGAACTTGAATAAAAGTGGAGGTAAATTTTATTTCTTTAATTTGTAAATTATTTTAATAAATATTAGTCAGGAAATTATATTGACCAGTGCTGTGGACATGGTATTTATAATATCTATTTGTAAATTAGTTTATGGAGTTTGTTGTTATGTAAATGTGATGACTTTTTACTTAAACTCAGTAAAAGGTTTTAAAGTTTTTTTATTAATTTTGGAGGTCACGTTTTAGAGTTATAAAGAAATTTAAATTATCATATTGCGCTTTTGTTATGTTATTTGAAAGAGCTTACTTTTAGAATACTTCATTATTGTTAAGGTTTTTAGAGGATTAGGCATACTATATGTATACAGGTTTTTTGGTCGTTTTTATAGAAAAAAGAAAAAAAAAAATTACTGACTGCTTTAAATTGTTTTAGTACAAAAACCTATTTTTTATACTTATCTACATCTGAGAAATTTCAAAAAAAATTTCTATCTAGAGTTTTTTGGTGTTCCGTCTAAATGAAAGGTTTTTTTATTAATTCTGTAAAATCTATACTCTACACAGGTACTCTACTTTGTAGACATAGCTGGCATCGAATCGAGAAGGAAATATAGAGCGATGATCGTTGATTTGGAAAATTAAATTCCCATAGGTTAACGAAGTTGGGATTCTTATTGGGGATGTATTAAAGATATGACACAAGTAAATAAAGATAGAGATTGAGGAACTTTTATTATATGAAGAACATAATGCAATCTAAACTGTATCTATACTATTAAAAAAATTTGTCTGTCTGGTTGTCTGTCAGTCTGTTTGTTCTGGCTAATCTCTGAAACGGCTGAACTGAATCCAACGGCAGATAGTCTAATAGGCAGTAATCTTACTGGCAGATAGCTGATGTTATAAGAAGTAACTTAGGAGAAAATAGTTCCTGCGGGAGTTCCGAAACTCACATAGGTGAAACTACGGGCCACAGCTGGTATATCATATAATACGTACATACCTTGCACTGAGCTACAACAGAATAATAGAATAACTAGACAAATTAGACAATATCGAATTACCTACATATCCTTTATAAAAGTACCTACGCTCACTGTACAAAGATAATAAATAAACTCAATAAACAACACAAAAAAAAATCCGTGATTATTTTATAGAAGCGAAGTTCAATATTTACACAACATCAATCCTGCAAGCGCTGCGGATCGCGCACATTCCGGTTTCATATTTCAGGAGGGTGCCACGAAATTCGTGGAGTGAATAAAAAATCAAAGCGAAACACATAAGTAGGTACCCAGTACCGACTCATACTTTCTTACATAAAATTATTATCAATGCATAATGCAAATTAATCAATCATTTCGTTTTCCTCGCATACGGAAAGATATAAGGTTATCGGTTTGTTGTGCACGCACGTTCTACAGAGGTAATGAATTTTGTGCTCCAATTTTCATGCCCCGAATCGAGTTGACATGCGCGGTCAGAAGTGAACGGAAAAGGAAGTCGACAGAGAAAAAGTTAAACACCAATGTATGGAAAGTACTTGTGTCTTTGCGAGAAAAATTACATAGTTTGCAAATTAAACTATCTTGATCATCTTTTCTCTAGACATCATCTTGAGTAGGTATAATAATTAATTAATTGTGACGTTATTATTACAGAAAAAACTCTTCGCCTAAATATCATTAAAAAGATATTAACGCTCAAAGTTATAGCACGAAATATAACTTTTGGAGCAATAATAAAATTTTAAGGATATTATTACATAGGGAAATATCCAATTATAGGAGACGTGGTAATCGAATATTGATTGATTATTATCTCTAGGGGACGCCAGATACTTTGATAACACGCTGCGGTGGTACTGAGGGTACGAAAATAACGAAGAATGTAAGAATGTAATCATGTTGTCATATTTATAATGTAATAAATTACCTAGGATATATTAGAGATCAGGTGCGTTAAGTCCTATAATATCTTTTTTAGTTAGTTAATTAGGTCTAATTGTCTTAACGTTCAGAGGTTGCTGTATGAACGAAATGATAAAATTCACTAATTTTGTAATTGCTTACGTACTACCTATATAATAGGTACGTTTTCTTTTTATTATAATAATAATAATAATCCACTTCAAAACACACAGATCTACTTGATCCCACACTAAGCTATAAGCTTGTGTCGTGGAAACCAAGCAAACGTGGTATATACTACACATATTATTACATATTATAAATTATACTATAGATATATATATACACACCCAGACTGGAAAATTTTATTTACTATGTTTCGATATAAATACTTCCATCTTTCTTAATACTCGTAATACCACTACTAAATAATTTTTCCGGTAACCAAAGTTGGTACTTTTCTTGCAGTTTACTAATAAGTAGGTATCGGGCAAAAAGTATTTTTTAACCGACTTCCAAAAAGGAGGAGGTTCTATGTTCGATTGTATGTATGTTTTTTTTTTTTTTTTTTTTTTTTTTATGTATGTTCACCGATTACTCGAAGACGGTTGGACCGATTTGAAAAATTCTTTTTTTGTTTGAAAGGGTATACTCCCAATTAGGTCCCATTGCCACCAAATCGGGATCTGATCAAGGGATCTTGGAGAAATCGAGGGAACTCTTCAAAAATTATAGGCAAACCTATAGCGATTTGGGTATTTTTGATAGTAAATCGTTTATTTGCTTTCGGAAAGCAAAATTTGAAGAAGTGGAACTGATGATGAAGACCACAGGTGGTCATCGGAACAACTCAAAAATAATACGTATTTCACGGGTTCCGATTGAAGCGATTTCAAAAATTGTTTTTTTGTTTGAAAGGGGATACTCTCAAATTGATTCCATTGTCACCATGTCGAGATCTGATGATGGGATCTTGGAGTAATCGAGGGAACTCTTCAAAAATTATGAGAACACTTATAGCGATTTTTGTATTTTTTATAGTAAAACGTTTCTTTGCTTTCGGAAAGCAAAATTTGAAGAAGAGGAACTGATGATGAAGACCACAGATGGTCATCGGAACTACTCAATAATGGGTAGGTATTTCACGAGTTCCGAATCGATAACTTTAATATGGTTTCTAAACAATTTATGCCCGTCACAATGTATATGGTGAAGTGGAACTGATGGTGATGTACTAGGAGAACTCCTCAACAATTAACGTCCCTGCTTCGGGAAAAGCAATATTTTGTAAAAGGTTATGAGTAGTTGACATTAGGCTATTGTAACTTAGATAGATTACAAACCGACTCACTAAAAAGCAAGAAATAAACAAATTTTTAGCAAAAAAATTAAAACCGACTTCCAAAAACACAAAACTAAGAAACTAAAAATAAAAAGCTAAAAATAACAAAATACCGATTTAATCCAAAAGACAAAAACACACGTAATATTATTATTGGTTTGTGCTACCACTGATCGGTATGAAGTCGGTGACAAGCCAAATATGGAGGGGGAAGATGGGCTAAGTCGACTCCCGCCACCAGCTCTTCGTGAGCAGAACAACAACCCAAGTGGGCAGACATCAGCGGGCTTGTCATCGAATTCAAACCGATCAGTGGTAGCACAAACCAATAATAATATTACGTGTGTTAGCAAAATGACTACTACAGTTAACAAAATACATATTTATTAATTAACCAACTCTCTTTTACAAAATATACAAGCATTAGTTCTAGCACTCGATACAATAACAACGGATGGAACAGACCACAGATTAATTAGGGTTATCACTATGACAAGAATTGTTGCCCGTTGTCTTCATGTCAGCGACATGGATACTAGGCATTTCGGACCGAAGGCACCGTTGCGCTGCACCGCCAAATGAATTGCCAACACGGCCATGCTGCAATCTCGCCTGCCCACAGGCGATGTACACCGAAGACGCGATCCGCGGCCGCACATGATCTACACAACACATAGAAATTTGAGTTCATACACTCATAACCGCACGAAATTATGTTTTGTCGACCAAGTTGAACGCTTATGTCGGATCGTAGAATGCGTATGAATTGTCCAAACTAGTATCTACTATGATCTCTACCATTCGGTGTTTTTGCCGTTCTTGCACAAGAGGACAACCGCCCATGCTCCACCCACAATTCAGGAGCAACTCGGTTCTTGTCAACCTTGCGTGAATGCTTTAACCACCATGTAGCCCTTCTCACTAGATCACTTAGCTTACAATTTCTGCCATCTTTGATCTCAGTTTAGCGACAAAAAACTTGATCAACGAAACCAATTTCGTTACCATTAGATAACATTATACCGAGATTATATTGATGCTATTTCACTTGCTTCGTTTCAATGTAACCCAAGTTGTATCCATTATTATTGTTTAATGTAGTGACAGTCATTGCCAGGTATTCAGTTAAATAGCTCATAATACCATTATTGCCCACTCGGCCAGCCTACCTCATCACAAGAACTCGTTTCCAACTTGTTAGAGTGACTAGAAGCCATGTCAATCTCAACTATGATATTATGGTAGCAGTTAGGTTTATAGGTAGATCGCAGATAATTGAAATTTTAGGTTCCCAACTATTTATGTTTTTTCATTACTCATACTCGGAAAGTAGGTCTGAAGTTGCCTGAGAAGCGGGTTGAAAGTAACCCTTTTCAGCCCTAGGGAGAATCGCTTTCAACTGACAACTGTCAAATTATTAAAAAAAATTAGGTCTATTTTCACATTTCTATTGTTCCAACTTTCTATACAGCCAGCGCGATGTAAAATTGAAATAACGTAAAGTTTAAGTAGGTATTAATTAAAATAAAATTCACTCACTTTTTCTTAAGCTAATTCCTATTTTTATTTTGACTTTCCTTGCATTCGTAATTATATTGTCGTATAGATGTCGATGTCGTGGCTATATATCTTGTCTCATTTTTTTTTACCCCTTTTTATTATTTATTTTAATATTGCTGTTTGACTTTTTTTTTTTTTTGTTCCGCATTCGCATTTTTACCTACGATTAATAGGTATTCAAACTGACTACATTCCACGATTTCAAACAAAGGGAATACAATCACTGTGTATTCCAGACAGATCACATCAATGACATTTCAAGTATTAAACTAAACTAATTATTCATTTCCATTGTTATGTTCAAAATTAATAATCTACATAATATTATTCTCAGCGGAAGTCTCAGAACAATTCAGAAAACATCAATTTAATTTTAATTTTATTTAAATCCACTTCACAACACACAGATCTACTTGATCCCACACTAAGCTATAAGCTTGTGTCGTGGAAACCAAGCAAGCGTGATTGTTCACGCCAATACTGCAGGTACTTGGCATTATGTCTCAACCGTTTATTAATCTCTAACTACCCTCTTTTAAGTTAGTATTTTCGCTGCATCCACTTATCACGTCAGTATAAAATCACCGCTCCGCACTACTGGTCACGTCCACTACGCTAGTTGGATTCGTTGATCACGACGCCGCTTTGTTACCGAATTAAACTCGTTATATCGTATTAATATTAACCGCACCCGCTATAAGTCATCTGTCGAAGAGAAACAGAAGATCTACACCGAGTGGGAGTTGTGACCCGGTCGGCCGAGAAGAGGCGCGCCAGCAAGGCCAGGGAACTGCTCACAGAACAACGCATTAGGTGATTCATCTCTTCTGACGGATGCAGCATAGATCCTGGATAGAAGGTCAGGCTTTCTTAATACCTTTATCTTTGTCCTATGGTGATATTTAACGAACCTCCCCCGCACAGAGTTTGAGGGTTGTTGGGTGTACTGCTCATCCACCACCGCGCAAACATTCTTTCTGGTCCTTCGAGCCGCATGTTCACGTAATATATAATAAATTTAGTCCATTTTCAATATCCCATACCTTATAAATAAAAATTTCTAACTGCGTATCCGTCGCATTTCATACGAAGTAGGTATTGTCATACTTACCTACAACTCTCGCTATAAATCGCTATTCACTGCTGTACCATCTGCATATTGCTACATATTAATAATTTTTACAACGTTTTTGCACTAAAATCTTAAGCATTTCCCAAAGGATTTATTAAACTTAATAAAAATCGTCATTTTTTCCGTTACAAATTAGTGGAGGGTAAATATACATTTACTATTCGATCCAACGGAAATCTGTGTTGCGGTCAGTAAGGTTATTGGGTATTTATCAAAATGCCTGCTGGTTCTAAAACTTCACCGGCAGATGATACTAGTAAAGCATCGATAATGCTAAAGAGACTAATAGCCAAACGCAATGCCATATTTTCTTCCGTGCAATCAATATATAACCATTCAGTTAATGCGTTGCAAGATGAAACGAGCGAAGAATTATTTCTCAGCAGCTTTGTAACATTGGAATCCTCGCGTTCCGAATTCAATTCATTAATTGATGAAATTAACGAGCTAGAATTAGAGATAAATCCAAATGCAGATCCTAATTACCAATGTTGGACATCTTTCAACGATTTGTACTGTCGTTGTAAGCGCGTACATGAAAAATTGTCACGTAAATCGTCTGTCTCTGCTGATGATTCTACGCTTAACGCATCTGCTTCCGCGAATAAACCTTATAAACTTCCCAAATTAGATTTAGTTGGCTTCTCTGGGGAACCTACAAAATGGCCTCTTTTCTATGAAACATTTAAAAACACAATTCATGAAAATTCCAATTTAACTGATAACGAACGCGTGCAATATTTGTTAGGAAAGTTGTCAGGCCGGGCACTTTCAGTTTGTACGGGTATCGCTCCAACCGCATCGAACTACAACATGATATGGCGCACGCTAGTCGACAAATACAACGACAAGCGCAGTCTCGCCTCCGCGTATCTCGATCAATTACTCGAATTTAAACAATTCAGCGTAGCTAGCTCGCAAAATTTGGATTCCTTTTTAGATAAATTTTGTTCAGCTGTTTCGTGTTTGAAATCGTTGAAAATTAATGATTTGTCGGACTTCATATTGTTACATCTCGCTTTAAAAAGAATCGATCCCGAGACCGCGCGTCATTTCGAAATGTTTAAGCGTAGTGATTCTTTACCTACCTACGACGATCTTATTGTGTTTCTACGCGAACAAACAAAGGTGTTGGATCGCACTACGCATTCTGTGCCTAAACGTGGCACCTCGGAAAGGGCTAAGGGCCCCACACACGCATTAGTTAGTGCACTTCCTTCGTACCGTTACGATAATAATAATAATAATAATAATAATAATAATAGACCCTGTCCATTATGTAAACAAGAAGATCATTTTAATTTGTATAAATGTGCAATGTTTCATAAATTATCAATCGATGAAAAATTAAAATTTATAAAAACAAATAACGGCTGCACTAATTGTTTAAGCCTTTCGCATGGTAATTCTTTCTGTCAATCTGTAAATTCGTGTCGTTATTGTAATTACAAGCATCACTCTCTCTTGTGTCGTGGACAAGCTAACGCAGCTATACCTACTCCGCACACCGCGCGGCGCCCCGCGCCCGCGCCTGCGCCGGCGCACGCTGCGCCCCGCTTCTCCGCACCTACACGTACGCACCGCAGTACTGCGCCCTCTGCGGCCTCCCCGCGCGCTGAGCTCCCCGCGCAGCCCGTGCCTACTTCAATAGACACGGCGCGTGGAAACGTCGCTTTATGCAATTTGCACGCAAACGCTTTAAATTATAGTAACACTTGCTTGCTAGGTACTATACAAGTAATAACTATAGACTCGTTAGGACGGTCGCACAACGCACGGGCGTTGCTCGATCCCGGATCACAAAATAATTTTGTTACAGCTTCTCTGAGCAATAAATTAGGTTTATCAGTAAAAAATAATTGTAATGTCGTTGTTAAGGGTATCGGTGCTAGTTGTAGTTCTATTAAGGGATCAACCACATTAGACATCTGCTCACGTTTAGACGATAATGTTTGTTTGTCGCTCGACGCGTACGTAATAGATCACATTACGGACAATCTGCCTACGATTCCAATAAACCCCAATGTACTGGGTCACTTTAAAAATATTCCATTAGCAGATAATGAATTTTTCAAGCCTGGACAGGTTGATATACTCATAGGTGCTCCCTTGTTTTCGCAAATTTTTCTGTCGGGACGCGCTAATGGTCCGAGTGGAACCCCGACTGGATTCGAAACTATTTTTGGCTACATAATAATAGGCAATGTCGCATCTCGCACTCAAGGCAACACTAACTCCTTCGTTTCGTTATGTTCGTCTGTTCAGCCATCTATCGAAAACTTATTGCAAAAGTTTTGGCAACTGGAAGAGGTCACGCATGAGCCAGTGCTCAGTGACGCAGACCGCCAGTGTGAAGCCATCTTTAAGGCTACCGTATCGCGTGACGTCACCGGTCGCTACTCCGTGTCGCTGCCGTTCGCTACCGATCCCGCAGCTCTCGGCGACTCTTTCACAACGGCCAAGAGACGATTTTTATTTCTGGAACGCAAGTTAATCTCGAATACTGAATTACGCACTGAGTATAATGCTATCATACAAGAGTACATTTCGAAGGGATATATATCGTTGCTGAATGATGATTGCTTCAACTTAGGATATTATATTCCTCACCATGCTGTGGTTCGAAAAGACAAATCTACGACAAAGGTGCGCATGGTGATGGACGCTAGTGCAAAAACAACCACACACATTTCGCTCAATGATACATTGCATACAGGAGTTAATTTACAAAATGATCTATTCGTAATCTTACTTAATTTTCGTTGATTTCCAGTCGCCTTTACATCAGACATTCGTCAGATGTATTTACAAATATATGTGTCTGAGGATGACCGCAAATTTCAAAAATTCTTATATCGCTCCGATCCGTCGCTTCCTATTTCAACATATCAGTTCAACCGCGTATGTTTTGGTCTCCGAAGCAGCCCGTACCTCGCCATGCGCGTGGTGAGGCAGCTTTGTGAGGATGAAAGCTCTTCGTTCCCGCTAGCCGCTACTGTTGTCACCAATAATATGTATACAGACGATATCTGCTACTCAGTTCCGGATATTCCAGCGTCCTTGCGCCTCAGCGGTGAGCTGCTGGGCATGTGCAAGGCCGGGGGCTTCGACCTTGTTAAGTGGTCTAGTAATTCACCAGAACTGCTTGACTCACTGCCTGAATCGCACCGCTTCTCGTCTAACATATCGTTTGAGGATAATAATATAACTCAAAAGGTTCTCGGCTTACAGTGGTCTCCTGTGACTGATAATTTTTTCTTTACAGTAACCATCGACCGCAGCCGCCCTTGTAGTAAACGCAACATTCTATCAGTAATTGCACGCCAGTATGACGTGCTTGGATTAATCGCGCCTGTTATTTTATTCGCTAAATTGATTTTACAAAAATTATTTGTTTTGAAACTCGATTGGGACGATATACCGCCTGCTGATATTTCACAAATTTGGAATCATTATCTCGATGAATTGCCCATTATACAAAATATTAATTTCCCTCGTCATTTAGGTGTGATACAAAATTCACAAATTTCTATCATTGCGTTCGCAGACGCCAGTGAGCTCGCTTACGGCTGTGCCGTATATGTAAAAACTAAATCCGCATTATATAACGAGCCAATTATTCGTCTCATTTGTTCGAAGTCGCAGGTCGCGCCTTTAAAAACCATTTCAGTAGCGCGATTGGAACTCTGCGCTGTGTTGCTGATGTCAAAGTTGGTTCGTCGTGTCGTAGACAAATATAAATCGCGCCAGACTATAGATAGCATTTATTGTTTCACTGATTCTATGGTCGCCTTACACTGGGTGCATACGTCGCCACACAGACTGAAAACCTTTGTCGCAACCCGCGTCACTAAGATTACTGCGCAACTTCCAGCTCAGCATTTTCATCACGTTCCCGGAACCCACAATCCTAGTGACTGTTTGTCGCGTGGGCTCACTCCTGCTCAGCTCCCGAACCATCCGTTGTGGTTTTCAGGTCCTGCTTGGTTAGCAGAGGAGGTTACACATTGGCCTATCACATCCATCGACGCTTCCGCTATAGATGAGAGTAACTTACTCGAAGTAAAGGCATGTGTGGCTACTGATAGTCACGCTGACGCTCACCCGCTGCTTTCTCTTTCTTCTCGCATATCATCGTGGCTTATTCTTCTTCACGCTGTAATTTATATTTTCCGCTTTATGAAAAAACTGCCCAAGAGGGGCACATTTACCTGCTCTGATTTAACTTTCGCTGAAATACAAATATTTAAGGCTCTACAAGCGCATCACTTTCACGCTGAAATCAAACTCTTAAAACAAGGGAAACGCTGCCCTTCATTCATTTATAAACTCGCGCCCTTTTTCGATGATGACGGCTTATTACGCGTTGGTGGTCGTCTTCGCAATGCGGATTTGTCATTGGACCAGCAACATCCCATATTGTTGCCACGTAAAGGTCACATCGCGGAACTTATTACCACATACTATCACAAAAAACATTGTCACACGGGTCCTACCGCACTTATGTCGATCTTGCGTCAGAAATATTGGATCCTGTCGTGTAGAAATATAGCTCGCAGCGTCATACGCAAGTGTAACTTCTGTTTCAAAGCCAAACCTAAACAAACGTTTCCGTTAATGGCAGATCTTCCCGCTTGCAGAGTAAATGAAGCGAAAGCGTTTACTCACACCGCTGTAGATTACGCTGGGCCCATAAGCATCATCCCGTATCGAAAACGCGGTGTCCGCTCGATCAAAGCATACTTATGCATTTGTATGTTTAGTTACCCGCGCTGTACATGTAGAACTGACGACGGACTTAAGTACCAATACATTTATCTCTGCTTTTAAACGTTTCTTGTCGCGCCGCGGTGCAGTTTCGTGCATGTATTCGGATAACGGAACCACATTTGTTGGGGCAAAAAATACGCTTTCAGAACTAGATTCGTTTATCAAATCCGACAACTATCAAAACGTTTTATCAACAGAACTCGCAAACAACAGAATTTCATGGAAACTTAATCCTCCGCGTAGTCCACATTTCGGTGGTCATTATGAAATCTACGTAAAATCATTTAAAACTCACATGCATAGAGTAATCGGTTCACAGCTGCTGACGTACGAAGAAATGATAACAGTTCTGACGCAGATAGAATGTGTTATTAATTCACGCCCGCTTACTCTTTTGAGCGACGATCCGTCAGAGTTGAGTGCGTTAAGGTGGCGCGCCACCATATTATGCAGCCTCTCAGCCGATAGAGGCCGCGGGCGGCGCCATAAAAGTGTTTTCTCAATTTACAGAGAATCGCAAGCTAAAAGATAGATTTTGATGATAAATGCGACAGGATGAGTGTTTAATACATCTTTCATTTAAAATTTTTATATGGTCTTACGCGCATTATTATCCTTTAACTACAAGAAAATTAGGAATAACCGCCCGAAACGTAGTCACACACACATGCAAATCGATTAGTATTAGCCGAATCTGATTCTGAATTTGACTTATTATGTTTGAGTCTCGTTGGCGCTGTGGTGTAATACGTCTCTTTTTGTAAATAATGAATCGTGAAAATCTCGTGTTCAAATCTAAGATTGCGATTCCACTTTTTGTAACTAATTTTCTCAAATTTCTACAAACGATTTATTTTTCGTTCTTTTTTGGAATTTTATTTTAATTCCAAAAAAGAAAATTTAAAGGATATAGAACTAGAATCTAAGAAAATGTAAAGATGGATAAAGCTAAATCAAAATATTGGACTTATTTTCAATACAACCTTTCCCTGCAGGTTACACACGTACCTATTTGCGTAAATATTGGGACTGAAAATAATTTTGGGTATAAAAAGAACTCTAAGGTCCTAATCTAAATTTCAAGATTTCGGCATTTACTTGGTGATAAAAAAATTGAAATCTTATAATATCTCCGACACTATGACCACAATACCATCATCTTTATATTTCAGCAGTCTATGTGATTTACGTCATCAACTAGGATGTTTTTAATTTTAGAAAAAATCAATCATAGAAAATCCAAAACTAAATAGAATCGCAGTTCAACTCAAAACCTGAATGATTCGTGATAACTTTACAAAAAAAGTACATAATTCCACAAAGACACTGACATTACAATCCCTACTAAATACTGATAATATTATAAATGCGAAAGTAACACTGTCTATCTGCCTGTCTGTTACGTCAATGGCTCAACGGATCATCACGAAATTTTGCATACACGTTGTCAGGGGTACAGAAAAGGACATAGGGTACTTTATATGCTGGAATTCCCACGGGAACTCCAAAATTAACACCGGTGAAATCTAATGAGATTTTGCATATACGTTGTCAGGGGTACAGAGAAGGTACCCTATATGCATAGGGTACTTTGTATCCCGGAATTCCTGCGGGATCTCCGAAATTGCCACGGGTGAAACCGCGGGGAACAGCTAGTACTCATATAAACCGAGATTTGAATCGTAATTCTAAAAGGATTAGAGCCAGACGTTAGTACGCATAGTGGTTATATACTCTTTGGTCTAGCCACTCAACCTATATACCGCTTGGCGTTATTACACGAAAAAAAAACATAAACGCATTCTGCCGTTGTTCCATTTCAAAATTTAAATTTTGTCATCTCGTGATAATAATATTTTATATTTTATTGAGTTTCATCAGTAGGTACGTTGAGTTTGTAAAGTATTTTATATTCTACTAGCTGTGTCCCGCGGTTACACCCGCGTGAAACATTTTTATAAAATTAACAACTGATACTGGAGGATACTGTAGTTTCTTATGAGTGAAGTATTTAAAAAAACTGGTTCTTTACTTTTTTATAATAACACTAGCTATTTTTCATAATATACCTAGAAATTAGCGCGGTTTCACCCACGCTAATTTCAGAGTTTCTGCGGGAATTCCGGGAAAACTACCGTGTCCTTCTCTGTGCCCCTACTAATAAAGTGTATGCAAAATTTCTAGATAATCGGTTGAGTAATAAACCGTAACATACAAACAAACAAACTCATATTCGCATTTCTAATAATAAGTTTATCTAGAAGTGTGCATAATGTATATTATGAAAAAGCAGTTTAGATTTGAAATCGTAAACAAAAGCATAAAAAATGACAGATAATAAAAAAAAATATCTATACTTCTAAACTATAATAAAAGAGTAGAATCCGCGATTCTGTACATTGAATATTTTTACCTAAAATGGAGAGGGGTGATAAAAGAAGAGTAACCAAGCACAAAAAAAGTTTTTGAAATTCTTTTCTGTCTGTCTGTCTGTTTGTTCGCCATAATCTCCAAATCAACTGAACAGATGGTCATGCGGTTTTCACAGGTAGATTAAGCTTAGCCTGTAGCTACATAATATAGGCTTTGTTTCATTCAAATCGGATATCGGGAAAAAAAGTTGTTACACAAAAACTTTTCACGCGGGTGAAACCGCAGGGCACAGTTAGTCATATAATATTGAGACTTCTTCGGAAGTTGTTCTAACCACTGGACCATTATCGTATAGTTCCTTCTGCCGAAAAAATTGTATGCATTCAGCCGTCGCGCGTCATTTGAATATATTGATCTTCTTTTATTTAGTTTCGTCAAAGCAGTGCGTTGGGAAGATTGATTTATTATAATATTGTATTATTTGTAAAATATAAATATTTTACTGGCAGTTGATCCTGCCGCGGTTTTGCTCGCATCAGTTTTTTTTTTTTTTATTACAAAATCAAGGAAATAATAAATAATAATGAGTGAACAGTTACATCATTTGGAAAAATTTACAAAAGTAAAGTCTTTATTATTCGCGGTGTAACGTTACGAGGGTATTTTTTTGGTAAAAAGGCATTCAATATTCGATTCTCGTCTCTAATAGTTGACTAAAAAAAAAATTTGGAGAAAAAACTTAATGAAAAAACCACGTGAGTGTCGTGTCGTGCTCCGCTCGTATTGGTCATGGCGTGATGTTATAGCCTATAGCCGTCCTCAATAAATGACTATCTAACACGGAAATAATTTTTCAATTCGATCTAGTAGTTCCTGAGATTAGTACGTTCAACCAAACAAGCAAACAAACTCTTCAGCTTTATCATTAGTACCTATAAATTAACAAATATAAAGTAGGTATATGCATAGGTAATAGTAAAAAATATTATAAGCTTTTGAAAATTACTTCACGTGATCACATAGATATCACGAACAGATGAAGTTTGACCTACCAACACGATGAGTCTGTAACTTGCAGTTTCGGAGATATGAGCTGTCGAAAATTTGACCATGTGATCACATAGATATCACAAAACATGAAGTTTGAGTACCAACGTGATATGACTGCGTCCTATAGTTTCGGAGTTATAAGTGTTCAAAAATTTTGTCACGTGAACACATAGATACCACGAAAACATGAAGTACAGCAACATGATGGGGTTGTCTCATACTAGTTTCGAGGGTATGAGCTTTAAAAAAAAAAATTTTTTTTTGAAGATATTAAAAATTTGATCACGTGGTCACATAGACACAATAAAAATATGAAGTTGTACCAACATTATATGGCTGCGTGTCATTGCTCATTGCATCGAAGATAAAAGTTAAATTACCCTGGGCCGTGGTGAGATACAACCATTCGAAAATATGGTCTCTCTCTTTTACGCATCGAGAAAACAAGAAAGAGATAGCAAGAATTTATGCAACACAAAAATATAAAATACTTGTACGGGCTACCTGTAGCTTATAAGGTATACCTACTTGTACGGGACTCAAAACAAAATGTAGTTATGCCTTCGCTTCGGCTACTAAATACCTACCAACTATATCAGTAATATGTATATTCCAAATTCAATTCTAAATTATCCCGGTAGGTAAAATTGTCAAAACTCACGGCTCAACGCCGCGACACCTTTCGATCCTTTTGGAACTCACTACAAACTACTGCATTCGGGGGACTTGTCAGTCTACAGCCAAACAACAGCTGTTTATAGACCGGGCCGCCATTTTCGTACACATATACTGTATACGCTCTCACACAAGTAAGAGATTCGACCAAAATTTAATATTTTTGAAATGCTTATAATTATGTTATTTGTTCACTATCTGCAAAGATTTGAGACTTATGCGGCATCGAAACAAGTAGAAGTATTTTATTAAATAAAGTCTAATAAATAAAAATAGCCGTAGTGCAAGAAAACTCGGTAGGCAATTTGTATGAAAACTAGCCCTAACAACCCGCTCATTTCTTGATGGCTACCCCGTTAAAGGAGTTACCTACGTATGGTACCGCTGGAGAATCAACCAACTTGACGCGTCGTTACATTCTTTTGGATCAAATGATAAAGTCATTTACTCAACGTTGGAAATACGAATACTTACACCTGCTTCAATCTAGAGGGAAATGGAATTCAGCTTCAAATCCAATCACAGTTGGTACAGTAGTGATAGTAGAGACGGATAACGTTCCCCCACTTCACTGGCCGTTGGGCATTGTCGTTGCCACTTACCCTGGTGATGATGGTGTCTGCCGGGTAGTTTCTGTCAAGACGGCAACAGGGACATACAAACGACCTGTTGTACGAATTTGCCCGCTTCCTACTCAATAAATTTTAATCATCCCGCTTTCATTATTATTAGTAATACCGCTCCGCAATATTTTCTTGTTTTTTTCTTTTATCTTTATTTTTATCTTAAAACCCCACGGTTTCAAGGCCGGGGGCAATGTTCACGCCAATACTGCAGGTACTTGGCATTATGTCTCAACCGTTTATTAATCTCTAACTACCCTCTTTTAAGTTAGTATTTTCGCTGCATCCACTTATCACGTCAGTATAAAATCACCGCTCCGCACTACTGGTCACGTCCACTACGCTAGTTGGATTCGTTGATCACGACGCCGCTTTGTTACCGAATTAAACTCGTTATATCGTATTAATATTAACCGCACCCGCTATAAGTCATCTGTCGAAGAGAAACAGAAGATCTACACCGAGTGGGAGTTGTGACCCGGTCGGCCGAGAAGAGGCGCGCCAGCAAGGCCAGGGAACTGCTCACAGAACAACGCATTAGGTGATTCATCTCTTCTGACGGATGCAGCATAGATCCTGGATAGAAGGTCAGGCTTTCTTAATACCTTTATCTTTGTCCTATGGTGATATTTAACGAACCTCCCCCGCACAGAGTTTGAGGGTTGTTGGGTGTACTGCTCATCCACCACCGCGCAAACAGTGATATACTACATATATTATTACATATATATTATACTATAGATATATAATATACACACCCAGACTGATAAATGGAGCCCTGTGTTCATCACACAAAGTCCACCCCCACCGGGAATCGAACCCGGAACCTCTTGATTAGCGGGCAGGCATGGTGACCATTGCGCCAATCGGGTCGTTAGTCATCATCAATATCTGACATTATAGCGTCTTAACACGAATTAAGGAACTATTTTATGATATTGATACCCCAATTAATTTACTATTGTTGTTAAAATCAGAATAATTTTTAACATCCATTGTCTGCACTTACTGCCATTGACAATATAATTGACGAAACAGTGGAGTCATAACTCTACAGATCTAACATGCTATGTTGTGCAGTACGTCTGTGTGAGCAGTATTATTCCCTAAAATGAAGCCTACATTTTTAATTTTTTTTCTTCTAATTATTACTAATAGGTATGTTTTGTATTTATAGTATGTATTTACTAGCCGGTAACAGTAGAACAAAAGTTAGCTACTAATAATCCCATAATCCTTGTTTAATAATTATATAATTATTATTTAATAAATAAATATCATAATATCTTTTATACTATAATAAGGGAGTAGAATCCGCGATTCTATACGTTAAATATTTATAACATGAAATTGAGAGGGCCATAAGGAGAGCAACCAACCACCAAAAAGTTTTTAAATATTTTTTTGTCTGCTTGTTCACGACAATCTCCGAATCCACCGAACGGATCGCCATGCAGTTCTCACAGGTAGATTAAGCCCAGCCTGAAGCCACAAATTGGCTTTGTTTCCTTTAAATCAGACGTCGTAAAAATTTTGTTGAAGAAAAAACGTTTCATGCGGGTGAAAACCACGGGCACAGCTAGTATCAAATATTTGTATCATCAAATATGGTTTTTCATAATCACTCATTCATTCCTAACCAGTCTAATCGCATATCAACAACAACAACAATCAACGAACAAAATTTTAAAGAACTTGAATGCCGTTGTTTGTCCCATCGTTACACAATTTACCATTTATCACTTACTCTGTTTGATATTACCTGTCCCATCACTATTTCTTACATAGAGACAATGACCAACGAGTGTATAACCACTGCGACAATGACGTAGACTTTGTACACTCGTACCCGGGATATGCATATGCCATATATATACTTCTTACTGGGCATTATTTTTGCTTTATTGTTTTTATTTTATATTATTATGGATATTTAATATTTATTATGTGTATTCAACCCTTAGCTCCATAGTTTTACTTCTACAAATACGTCTGTGCAACTATAAGCTTATAGATTAATTCCTAATTAATTTGAATATTCAGATGTTTTTTTTATTTCATTATTGAAAAGTTTTACAGCCTGTAAACTCTAGGTACTATTTTATTTATGTCTTTATTTAACTTATTGCGCATCATGGTACAAAAGGCGGACTTAATGCACAGTGGCATTCTCTACCAGGCAACTTTCAGATAGTACAGAGGCTTGCTTTGTGGTGCATTTATGATCTTATTATACATACATACACATATATTTACTTGAATACGCACTACTATGTAGGGGATATTATTGTGTTCATTACTGTTAGGTCTAGCACTAATGTGCTGTAGCTTTTATTTTGGAAGTAAAAATAATACGTAACTCAAACTCATAACTTTGAGAAAACACACCATACCTAGTTATAATAGCTACTAACTGTGTAAAAAAGAATTGAAAAAAATATATTCAGTTATTATATGTTTTTGTTTCAACAGAGAAGTCGGAACTCAACTCTACGGTTACTTTAACTTTGATCACTGGTGACATTCATTGTCATTATAAAATCATTATGAAATACCATTAAATGTGAGGAATTCTTAATAATGTATGGTCCATACCAAATATTAGCACTGTTTTTAAAATTTATTGACAAGTCAAGCATATTACTGGCATTATGTTGTATGTGCATATACAAATCGTAAATTACAAATAAATAAGGAATTATTTATTGTATAGCGCTTAGATTTTAGTTAGTCTTTATTCTTTAAGTCTGTGAACCATGAACTCCATATTTTGGTTAAGTTGAATACCCTTATTTTTATAACCATAATATAGGTTTAGAATATATTATAGTTTGAGTGAACAGTTATTTTGTTAATTTCTTTAAATATATATCTTAGTTTATATTGTCTATAGAATTGATAGCTCTTTGCTGCGGTACAAAAATCACTTGCCCTCTGCAGTGTTTCCACATATTAACAACTAATCCAGGTGCTTGATTTCCACTGATTATGACAATCTCTAGGTGAGAAGTAACAAATATTTTAACTTATTCCAATTATGGTGATCAATACTGACTCTTTGTTTACAAATTTTGACTAATTTTGTTTATTTTACAGTTAATTATTTTGACTAAATTTTCATTTTTTTGGTACATTGCTACACTTTAAGACATAATATTGTAGATCCAAGGTATATGCTGATGAAAATTTACTATAGTTGTGAAATTGTTTCACATGACATGTAAATGACAGATTATGAGGGAATCCTAATATGGGATTGTGTTTCTATATTACAGTTACTATAGGAACATGTATGTGAATAACAAATTGTCATTAAGCCACACTCTCATAGCTTTCCCTTTAGAGGGTCTGCAACACTGGCTCACATTTGCTACTACTATTCACTTCGTATTAATAGTGAACCTATCAATTGTCTCGAATGTAAAGTTGCAGGTAACTACTTGGGGTCCAGTAATGGAAAGATCTTACTCATATGTGACGACAGTGCTCCCAGGAGCTCCTCTCTTTAATTGTCACCTCTGTTACAACATTGACACCGTAGCTGCTGGTGAACTGCCATTGGATATGTTCAAGGGCGGCTCTGTCACATTTTTCAATTCATTCTAGGGTTCATCAGGATCATTTTCTTGGATTCGTAAACTAGAAATTTGAATCGGTTAAAATCCCTATAGTTTTTTTGGTTATGATAGACGGATCATGTGCGATTTTCCCACACACGTGAGCGTGTATTCTTTTAACACTTCTGATGTTAGCAAAATGACTACTACAGTTAACAAAATACATATTTATTAATTAACCAACTCTCTTTTACAAAATATACAAGCATTAGTTCTAGCACTCGATACAATAACAACGGATGGAACAGACCACAGATTAATTAGGGTTATCACTATTAATGTAAATTGAAAACACATTTTAGTTGACACCAAATCTATAATGAAATGACAGAGAACAGAAAAGAACTATATCATTTTTCAAACATTAAGGAGGTTGACTACATAGCATTCCTCCCCATCTACCTAAGACAACTCTTCGATAAGACGACGAGGTGGTCTGATTGTCCTCGTGCTTCTGCGTAAAATATGTGGTAGATTTTGTTCAGGTGTAGGTAGTGGATTTTGTTCAGAGCATACCATCGTGGGAGTATGAAAAGGTGTGCTCCGTGTGTCATTTTCTTCCACTTCTTCGCTCATGCGCGGCCTTATATGGTCGGCGTGTCTTCGTTTCACTACACCCTCCGGTGTTTTGATCTCATACGAGTATTTGTTTGTTCTTCTCTCTATTGTTGCCGGTTTCCATGTAGATTCTTCTTTTGTCTTCACGTAAACGGGGTTATTATTCATGTGCTTGTGTACCGGTTGATTATCGATTAAAATATTCGCCTTCACTTGTTTGTGGTGCAGTGTTTTTCGGAATTTTTCTAGGAAAATATTGGTTGGTCCTCTGTGATGCCCTGTCGAAATGGATTGAAGTAAAACCAATGAACAAAACGACCACTGACAAACTATGTGAAGAACTCAGTAACATTTTTACAACTTTTGGTTTACCGGAAATTATAGTATCCGACAACGGCCCACAATTTACATCAGAAACCTTTATGAAATACTGCAAGAGGAGAGGCATAACACACATCAAAGCATCTCCATATCATCCACGAACGAATGGGTTGGCAGAACGTTTAGTACGCACTTTTAAAACACGGATGTCCAGCGGAAGCATGCATAACAGTAACATAACTGAAGAACTTCAAGATTTCCTATTCACGTACCGGAACACCCCACACAATACTACATCGAAATCCCCAGCGTTTATGATGTTTGGCAGACAACTTAATTGTATATTAGACAATGCGCGCCCTAATACCCGAAAAACATTAAGGAGGTTGACTACATAGCAACTATGACAAGAATTGTTGCCCGTTGTCTTCATGTCAGCGACATGGATACTAGGCATTTCGGACCGAAGGCACCGTTGCGCTGCACCGCCAAATGAATTGCCAACACGTGTGTTTTTGTCTTTTGGATTAAATCGGTATTTTGTTATTTTTAGCTTTTTATTTTTAGTTTTTTAGTTTTGTGTTTTTCACATTTTTCACTTCTAATGCCAGTAAAGCTTAGGTAATTGATTTTTTTATTATTTCCATGTCCATGACAACTCCAGCTGTCATCTAGTTTTGACAATGTTTAATTAGTATTCTTTTTTTTTAACTTCTTACAACAATAATTTACAATGACTCTGTAGGCAGGTACATACCTTAAATTAAATTTTCTTGGTACCTAGAAAAAAAAATATTTGTAAAATAAGCAATAATTAATACATCGATACTTGAATAAGATAGCTTTTTGTTATTTGTTACATTAAATAGTAGTTAAATTATTAAACACAGTTACGAAAAAAAAAAAGACGGACACATAGACATACAAATGTGACCTGAATTTATACCATAGAGGTAGTGACTTTATAATGGAGAATTGGATATAATGACAGCAGATAAACAAATAGCGATTACTGTAGGTATATATAAATGTAAAAAAAATACTAGCTGTCTTGCGCGGTTTCACCCGCGATAATTTCCCGCGGAGTTGTTCCATACAAACTTTGCCCCCCTTTTTCACCCCCATATCATTTTCATACTTGATTGTACATGAAATTAAACCGATTATAATTATAATCTATGTTCTTGCTTTATTCAATTTTTAATTTTACATTTTTGAAATCAGCAATTTCATTTGTTCTTATCATAATATATCCATTTGCCGCACAAACGTAAAATACCGCTTCAGATAAGATTAATAACTGCCAGAAAATGCGAATCTAAACGGGAACCTTTTCGTAACCCCTGTTGGGGGTAACTTCTCTTATCTTATTCAAAAACAAGTGAGAACAGCATTTTCCCGGATTTGGTTTTGTGCATAAAGAATTATCTAATAGTTTAGAAAACTTTGCGGATAAATCTTATCACTGGTGAACGCTACTCACTCAATATTTGGATATATTTGTGTGGATTACGAGCTGGGTTCGTGATATTTATCGAAATGTTGCCCACTCAGTAACTATTGAACATTTCGCGATTCAGCATAGTAGCATTAATATTATATTTTATCAAGCGTGCGACAAATGTTGCCCACTCAGTAATAATCATGCATTGTGATATTTACATATTTATTTGCCGAGTTAGTAGATGTAACCATGTTAGTGCGATTTATCAGATCCTTACTCTCTGATACGATAATATCGTTTTGATAAATATATATACGGCTACAATTAACTGCTTATCCTTTAGTTTAGGATAACACTGAGCATCCGAGTAGACACATCGTACCTAAAGAATTAAGATATACCGCCGCACTCAGAGTCGACTTTAATGATTACTTAGTTAAGTATAGATTTTTAAAACAAAACTGCCACAATCACTTTAATAAATTAATGTTAATTGGCATTCAACTAATTAAGTTACATCTCATTAAATGCCAATTAACATTAATTTACTGAACGTCTCTGATTGCGACAGTTTTGTTTTGAAAATCTATACTTAACTAAGTAATCATTAAAGTCGACTCTGAGTGCGGCGGATAGATATCATACGATAGAATTTACGAAATGAAAAAGGTTTTGAATTACAGTGATAGATACTGACACCTGACAGTCTTGATAAATGTCCGGCATGATAGGGGATCGTCCTGTAGTCATCTTGGATTGATCGTTTTATCATATGACACTAATGCTGTGCAGAGGCCTTTTGAACAGTTACTTAATTTCAAAATCTTTCATTTGAACATTTGTAGATACGTCTATTTTTATTTTGAAACTCTTTATTTTAAAAAAATCATCCATTTCATCAACTTTGATCTTTGTGTTTATCCACGAAACCAAGTTATCCATATAAATTATAATTATAAACTTTAATCATTTTACTCAGGCTTCACTTTAAGGGGTTGATAGACCTCCGGCTAGCTCTAATCCTTATATCCTTACTATAAATGCGAAAGTGAGTTTGTTTGTTTGTTTGCTACGCATTCACGCCTCAACGGCTCAACCGATCAGATTTTGGCATATACCTATGTTGTCAGGGATACCGAGAAGGACATAGGGCATTGTTTATCCCGGAACCCGTAAAACCGCGGGGAATAGCTAGTATTAAAAAAATAGTAGTGAAATGATTTATTTGACAGTAACAAAACAAGGTCGAGGAGTGAAGATATAAATAGAAAATACAAATTTTGAATTTAAAAAAGGAATGTCAAAACAGAATAAAAAAAATTAAATTTAAAAAGAAAAAATACCTATGTGGAAGTTGTATTATCTAATATATATAAATCACGTGTCACGTTGTTTGTCCGCGATGGACTCCGAAACTACTGAACGGATTTTGATGAAACGAGAACTCCGAAATTACCGCGGATGAAATCGCGGGGGGCAGCTAGTTTTATATAAATTCAATCATATCCGAAGAAAATCACGCAAATTATAAAGTTCCGATCGAGCAGGAACCGTTACGGATAATATTTCCCCCGGGGAAAGTTTCTTTTAATGAATTAAGTTTCAGTAAACGTAGATATCGTTGAAAGTAGTTTTAATTGCACTGAGGTCGAAGAAATGCGATGACCTTAAAGACACTTTTACAAGAGTTCTAGTTCTTATCCATTCTATACAATTGACTGCACTTTAGTCCAGTGATTATCGAAACTAATTACCACGCCAAAGGTCACGGGTTCGATCTTCGCGTTATTTACGTTGTTAATACTTATGCAATATATTAAAAAAAAATTATATGATTATATTACTCTGAGTCTGAAAGTTTAATGTATTTATATCATATTTACAAAAGAAGTATATACCTAAGTGTTATAAGCATCTTTAGATACATGCTCTGCTTAGTTTGACAATAATATAACTATCATACTCAAAGAACAATTTAAAAATTTTGTAAAAAAAATAACAATAATAAAAAAAATTAATTCTGAAATACCTACTAAAAATGCAACTTGTGTCTACAATGAAAGTAACGGTTATGAAAAAAAGTTTGTTTTTCTGTATGTTTGTTTTTATAAGCGCATCTAGTACAGATTTTCAGAGTAGATATCAAGATATAGATTTTCATCATATTACAAATAGCATTGAATGAAAAAATCAAAACATAACAGAATTAATGAAATTTCTTTTGTTCCAGGACAAAATGGATCCGGAAATAGAAATTGAAGAGTTGGGTGACCTCACGACCCCGCAGAACTACTTCTATACGACAAGTTACTTTACCGATGGCATATACAACCAAAGTTATTTGAACAATAACACAAGTAACTCCACACAGCCAGTTCTCAACTTTTATTATTTCTACGATGTAAGTACTCTACATTTGTTACAATATCCTAAATACTGTACTTATACGAAACTATATTATGTGTGTAGGTATACGAAGTTCGTTCTACAAATGGATAATATTTTTGTTATTTATCCTATAAACCGACAAATAAAGTTCTGTTAAAGTATATTATGTTCCTTTATAAGTATTGTAAGAATATCAACAATCTAAAGTAAGTATAACATACTGTGTAGGGAAAATAATTTCAAGACTCTACCCTTTGAAAATGTGAGTTAAAGAACCGTGAAATTCGTTGCATTCTTTGAGCAACGCACAGCAAATATTACTCGTTATATTTTGCACAAGGTTAACCTTCATTTATTACGTGTTCCGATACCTTTTCTCGCAAGAACTCTTTGTTTCGCGATAAAAATATAATTTCACAGGGATACGGTAGCTTCTTATTGGCGAGATAAATTTTAGATTCGGATCAGTAGTTCAAGATAATGGGCATGTTGACTAATTTTTATTTTTTAGTCCGTCTTGTAGATTATTAAAAAATATTGGACACGTATTTTTTCTTTTTTTACGTAATCAAAAAATCACGGCGATATATTGAGTTGAAATTTCGCGTGACGTCACTATTCTGACAGTTTGTATGGCGGTTTTGCGGTTAGTGACGTCACGACCTCCTCATCCTAAACTTTAATGCGCTTTATCTCTGTATATTTTAATTTATTTAAAAAAGCAAAAAATACGTGTCTATTGTTTTTTTATTTTCTAACTGACGGACTAATTAGAATTTTGATTTTCAATAGTAGGTCAACATCCTTATTATCACCCCCTCTGAATCCAAACTAACGAATATTATCTCTTTAAAGTATTAGTATAGACTAGCCGTTCCACATGGTTTTACACGGTTTCTACCATAAAATTTTAATTATATCTGTTTACTGTTTCTATTCTTTTCAAATTCGTGTAGTAATGCGTGATTGAGTAAAATCTACCAAACTTCTTCACAAACTTTCACATTTATAACGTTAGTTTGTTTTAAAAGTTCATTAGTCAATTTCGAAGAACTAGGAAAAGTTGTTTTCTTTTTTCCTTTAATGAGCCATGGAAGGGGTGCAAGTAAAGGTTATGGTGGGCGTGTAACCACGGATCAGTAGATCATAGAACAATGATTTTAACTAATGGACCTGTATCTATGAAATAACTAAATCCTAACTAATTTTCACAAATCCAAATGTGAGTTCGTTAGTTTGTTTATTTGTTATGCTTTCACGCCATAACTACTGAACTGATCATAATGAAATTTTACATACACGTTGTCAGGAGTACAGAAAAGGATATAAAGTACTTATTATCCTGAATTTCCTGCGGGAACTCTGAAATTAACGCGAGTAAATAAATTTCAAATTTGTGGGTACGTTACTGAAAGAGTTCCACGATTCAGGCTACACCTAGTGTAGTACCTCATACTAACTATATAAATCATATTGAAGAATTCCCTATCCTTTGTCACGACTAGAATGTATAAATCAAATTATTGCTTCGGTAGGAAAAAAAATCGTTGACCTTTACCCAAATAACCACACGTGTACACAATGCTTAATGAATAAATAATAGATTAATTCATCCTCATAGCTCTATAAACAATGTATCTACAGTCAATATTAACATTTTTAACTATCGAATTTTTTCATAATAATAAAATAAGTTATAAAAATTTTGGTTTTGACTGACGGAAAAGAAAAGCTTAAAAAAACAAACTCATACTGATTTTCCTGATAACTAGCTATTCTCTCAGTTTCATCCGAAATTGTGGAGTATCTGCGAGAATCCCGGGACAAAAAGAACCCTGTCTTTTTCTGGATTCCCGGCAAAGTGAATACCCAATTACGTGATGATCGGTTAAGTAGTTAAGACGTAAAAACGTAACAAACAAACTCACATTCGCATTTAAAATATTATTTCGGATGATAAGTGTGCTGTCCGTGCAGTTGTCATGACTGGTTATCCAATACGATAATTAGTTTTGGATCTTGTTTCAATCATTGGCCTTGACCACGGAACAGAAAATAACACATAGAAGGGACATCAACTTAGTTTAGTATGAAAACAGATGAAAACCAGTGTCGCCGGGTGATTTTCGCATACAAAACTATTCATCACGCACTAAAACCTTTATTAACGTAAATAAATGTACTAAACGCTTTATGGTTATGTTTTTCTTAGTTACTGTTTTAAAAATTCACAGTTTTAGGTATACCTATTGTGGTAAATATAATTGGGATGGCAGCAAAAAAAGTTTTGAGCTAGTTAGAGCATTTGCTCTAACTTTCTTTACGACGATAGCGCGCCTGCCCCGCCTACATGTCCTGTCTAGTTAATTTATTTGTTCTGTGGTCTAGCCCCCAGTCTCACCAAAAGTACCTACCACAAATGTATGGTGATTAAATTCTCTTTGAATACGATCATACGATACGGTGGCTAGCTTCCTCAGCGGATATTTGATTCATGCGATATTCTATCTGATAGTCTATAATACAACGTTCGTAAGCGGCATTTCAAATCTCTAGGGATAAACGGCGTTGTCAATCGAATTGCATAATTTGAGTTTACAGATATTCGATGTTCTGTAGATATTTTCGAACACCCCGAAATGCTAGGAAAAGTTAGGTTTTCCAGTGGCCATAACCGAGTAAAATGCCACCGGATTCCGATCTAAGAGCACTCACCGTAACGTATTTTCTGCCCGCGGCATTATACGAAATTCCAACCGTCTGTAAACGGGCGAATTATGCAAATTACCTTCGACAGATATACATTAGAAATCTTTGCATCATGTCGACCCCTTGTCGGTGATTAGTGTATGCGCCCTGATCAGCGTGAATACGTTTTAGCAGTAGCCATTTTGGTTCTGACGTCGAAAGTCGTTTAAAATCTCGGCTTCAACCCCAAAGATATTATTTTCCTACGCTCATTGATAAAGTAAATCTTAACAACGTTATGTTTATTGCGTTTATACCTATGGTACCTAACCACACTGGTTTCCATAGCGTTATATTTTTTGCTTACTTAAATGCCTAACTAATGAAGATCTGGCCTACACTGGCCTTATTTTATCAAGCGTAAAGCTACCTCGTTTTGAATTACTACACGATGTTGTTTGTCGTTAGGATCAAAGCGACGTATCAATTAACAATTTCGTTGGGGCGTGAATACATCTCAATTAGTCAGGCAATATATGGAAGCAAAAATAATGTCACTGGGAAAAGGCGTGGGATAACGTCTTCAGTATATTGTATTAGAGATTTTAAACACCGACACTAAATTATTGCAATGGAGACTTCCTAATTTATCTTTCTAGAAAATCGTCAAAGCACTTCATCGTGTTTGACGTTATTAGTAGAGATGCAACGGATATCCGGTTGCTATCCGGTATCCGGCCTATCCGGCCTAAATGACCTAATAAAACTCGTTTCTTGTCTAGAAAACGGTCCGCGCTAAGCTACAATACGTAAAAGGTTGAAACCTGCACGACGCGCCAGCCGCCAAACTAAAATTTGCCGAAAATCCGGTATCCGGTATCAGGCAAAACAACTATCCGTTGCATCTCTAGTTATTATTTTATATTTATGACTATGTAGTTCTTGCTCGTAGCTCCACTGGAGTGGTGCTTTAAAAGTGAGCTGGTTCCATTCTCATGCCTTATCTAACTTTACGCTTTTAGTTTCAATATTATATCATAAGTACCTAATTTTCGTGAATTGATTACAATACATATACATAGTAAAAAATAAAGGTATATTTCCGCTATCTGTCTGTCCCTATGCATGCATAGATCTTTAAAACTAAGCAAAGGATTTTAATGCGGTTTTCACCAATAGATAGAGTCATTCATGAGGAAGGTTTATATCTATACTAGCTGTCCCGCGCGGTTTCACCCGCGATAATTTTGAAGTTCCCGCGGAATTGTTCTGTACAAACTTTGTAACCCCTTTTCATCCCCTTAGGGGTTGAATTTAAAAAAAACCTCCAAGTTTCAGGTCTCTACGATCAGCGGTTTAGGCTGTGCGTTGATCCATCAGTTATTCAAGACAAAGCATTTTATATGTATAGATTTTATTCTGAAATTCTCGCGGGAACTCTAAAATTACCACGGGTGAAACCGCGGGGAACAGCTAGTTATTCTTTAATTAAACTATGAGTCGTGTTCTCATTGTTGCAGTCGGTCCAATTCACCGTGATGTGGGTGCTGTTCGTTGCGATCGTCGTACTGAACGCATCCGTGATCGCCGCTTTACTGTGCACCGACGCCAGGAAAAGTAGAATGAACTTTTTCATTATGCAACTGGCTATAGCTGGTGAGTACCTATCACAGAGCAAATAAATTAACTAGAGAGGACATTGTAAGCGGGGCAAGCGCGCCACCGTTGCAAAGTAAGTTAGAGCAAATGCTCTAACTTGCCCAAAACTTCTTTTGCTGCCATCCCAAAGATATTTACCACAATATTTCCAAAAGTGTGAATTTTGAAAACAGTGTCTAAGTAAAAACATAACCACAACGCGTTTAATACATTTCATTACGTTGATGAATGTTCTAGTGCGTGATGAATAGTTTTGTGTGCGAAAATCACCCGGCGACACCGGTTTTTATCTGTTTTTATACTAAACTGAGTTGATGTCCTTTATATCTGTTATTTTCTGTTCTGTGGTTCCTATCATTTGTCTTTTTATTCTATTAATAACTGGTGCCTGCAGTTTCGCGCCCGCATCATGAAACACCTTTCGATAACTTTTTCTCGCTCTACATCCGATTTTCATGAAACTTAACTCCAAGCTAAGCTCACTTATGCCTAGGTATAGATGAGCTTAACTTGGATTTAGGTTAGTTTCCCCGCAGTTTCGCCCACGGTGATTTCGAAGTTGCCTCGGGAACTCCGAATTACAATATACCTTTTGTTACTCAGAGATAATGTAGCATTCCCATGGTTATTGAAATGGCTCCAGTAGTTTTTGACTAAAATCGTAACAAACACACAAAAAATCAAATCTTTCCTCTTTATAATATTAGTATACAATACAGATCTACCTTGAAAATCCGTTGAGTAGGTTAGTATGCTTAAATCGTTTTTTTTTTGTGTTCTGTACTCTATTTTCATGGGGTTGAGACCCCATATCATATTTCTAATGGACATGATTATGTGTATCTATACAATCGTACTTACCTACGCATGATTTTATTTTTTTATTATATGTACAGGAGATATTAGAATCAGCGGTAAGCGAACCTAATTGAACCGCCACGTGTCTTAGATTCGAACCTGTTTAAGGTCCGTATTAATAGTCAGTTCTCAAGTACAAGCTCAATAACATGACTACTTGATACCGTCTTAAGACGTGAGAACATGTGCTAATTAATAAACCTATCTTGGGGCGGTTTCATTTGAGATTGTCATTCACCATCTCATTTGAGACCGACTCAACAAACGTCAAAATAGATTGAATTCGTTCCGTTACAGCTACTGCACAAAATGTAATTTTTTAATTGAAATTGCACTTTTACCAATGATTATGTCATAAAAAATTTTTAAAACATAAAATATTTAAATTCTGCATTAAATTCTGTATAAAAAATTTAATTTTACTTCAAATATGGTAAAAAGGAAATGTGTTGCAATAGACAAGGCTGTATACGGCTTAGTCCCTTTGCCTGCCCGCTCTTGCGAGCTAAAAAATAATAGCTATTGGCGCGCGAAATTCTAAAGTTTTTCACTTTTCGTTTTGTCCGAATTAATTTTTTCCGAATATAACGTATAATAACGTATATGATGGCGAAAAAACATATTTATTGCTTAGAAAAAAGATATTCTTGGATATTTTGAAAAAATATTCGAATATAATTGAAAATATGGATCCCTAATGTACGTTTTTGGTAAACAATACGTCCAGAATAAATCCTCGTACTGATCAATAACATCACAGTGCTCAATATTATTCAAAATAATTTCAAAATCCATTTTGATTCAATAAAGTTAATAGTAGCACAAACTCAAGATGATCTCAAGTCCGTGTTTTACTTGACTCAGTTGATCCAGACTTATCAAACGTCAAATGATGATCTTGAGTTTGGAGTTTCGTCTATTAATACGTGCGGTACTCACTTGAGACCGTCTACTCAAGATGATGACCAGTTTTATACTTAAGTAACGTTTATTAATTAGAACACCATCTCACCGATGATCTCAAGTGAGTACGTCAACTTGAGAACTGACTATTAATACGGACCTAATATAGGATAAATATTTACCTAAGTAACGAACGTGTTTTTCGATTACCCTGCGTCTAGCCGAGTATGTACCTATCATAAGTGTGTACGTTTACACAAGAAAAACAATTATAAGTATCATACCAGTTGGGTGGTATACCTACCCATATTACAAGCTCTGCTTAGTTTTCGACCCGCGGGAATCATTACATGGTCTCATAAATTTTGACTAAATAAATACAAATTTGAACAACCATATTTTGCGGCAAAATGCTGTTATCAAAAAGTAAATGACTAATAGTTCCAATTTTTGTACACTAATTTTATGGATATTTTTTCGCGATTTTTTTATCGCGATTTTACGACGAGATAGATTATACCAGAACATTGTAACTGCAAAATAAATTGAATGCTATTTCAGAATATCTTAGTGAGGTCCTATTCTGATATCGAAATGTCTGTTGTATATTGAATTTGGAGAAGTCAGGTGTATAATGTCTGCACGTCATCCGGTTTTCAGTTGAAAACTAGCACTTGTAGTTTCACTGTTGAATAAATGTATTTCTATTCTATTTTATTTCTACCCCTTTAGCCGATTTGACCATCTAAAATCGTTATCGCTATAGAGAACTCAGAGCCCTTATTCACTATGACCATAACACGATGCGTTAAGATAACGCGCCAGAATAATTGTCTTTCCTCCTTTCTAAAAAAAGTTTCACTTCAAAAGAACATATTTACAAAGTTTCTTGTGGCATACGGAATATTAATTTCTAATATTTTGGCACCAGATACGTTTGGGATTGTGTTTTTGGGAAGCGCGTTATGGGCACGGAATATGGTTGGTCATACTGAATAAGGGGCCTGGAAGGTATCGTAACGTCACATCTTCACGAAAAATGGTACCTGTGATTGGATGATTTTTCGTATTATATTTTACTTTCTGATTTGAAAGAAGTCACTATAAAATGCAATCATTCGAAAAACCAACCTTTTACTTGGCTCAATTAAGTAAAAGTATCTTCATTTGAACGCTAGGAAATCTAGGTTTCACTCGCCTTGATTATGTATTTAGTAACCCAAGGGCAGAAATCTAGTTATTATTCTAATAGAGCGCTTGCTTTGTGCAGATGTATCTCGCTTTTTCTTAAACAAAACGCTAAATGAATGTAAAAAAGGTCATAAAGTGAAACGATGTTTTCGAAATGAAAGGAACAAAGGTCAAAATTGAATGTATAATTTTCAATCGAAACGATTGTAACACAAAAGGAACAAAAAATAAGTACTATAGCCATAGACACAAAAGGGAGAACTATTCGCAGAAACATCGAAATTTTAAAACAGAACGTGGATATCTAAATAATTATGTAAAAAAATACAGGTAAATAATTAAAATAAATAAGTAGGTTATTTAGCAGACATGGTCGTTATTAATCAAAATTTCACTTCTCTCGTGTGTAATGATTAATTAGTACATGCTTTTTTTATTCCAGCAATGATCGCTAAACCAAATTAACAACAAAGAAAGTTGATGTAATTTCAAAACACCTTATTACAAACCATAAATGGACGCAGATAAGCAATAACCCAACCTAACCAAACCTAACCCACAAAATGAGGTTATTGATTCAGAACGATTTATTGAGAGTTAGAGAACATATTTTAATTATGTGTTTACCTTATTACATTGTTTAAATATGTAACTAAATATTGAACATAAAAATGTTGACACAAAATTGCGCTATAATTTTAAAACTTTAATTTACTCTAAATTTCTCCAGTGTGGGTTAACACACTATTGCTTATCTATGTCCAAATTTACTTGTACAAATGTCTAATCGTAAGTAAGAACTTTATAATATGCGACTCGTAAAGCCCTTTGAC
The DNA here is from genome assembly GCA_907165275.2 of Zygaena filipendulae. Lineage (NCBI taxonomy): Eukaryota > Metazoa > Arthropoda > Insecta > Lepidoptera > Zygaenidae > Zygaena > Zygaena filipendulae. The sequence goes on from OU015654.1 coordinate 11,153,429, forward strand.
TTCTGAAATTTGGTTTAAAGTAGCAAGTTTGTGGCTAATAAACCGTATTACGGAAGGGTTAACAAATAATATACGAGGACACAACAGAGAAAACAAGGCCGAAAGTTTTAACGTTAATGAACGTCAGTGTTACGACTTACGTAAGAGTAGCTGTTTCCCGCGATCTCAACGCGTTAATTTCGGAGTTCCCGCATTTACAACGTGTTAATGAATTAACTGAAAACTAGGAAGTTGTTTGCTCAGAATCGTCTAGCGAATCGATCGCACTATGTTTTAATATAGGTTATATTTTTTATTTTTACTAGACCATGTCTAAATTATTTATAATAATATTAGGCGCGTATTGGCATTTGGCACCCACAGCAAAAAAAAATCGAACCGGTAGGCGCCGGCGTAGCGCTTGGAATTTTGTAGATAGGTCACCTCCAAACTAATGTTGAATAACTTTTAAAGTATACATTTTTTCGACATAAAATATATTTTAATCATATCATTGTTTATTTTTTTAAATGGAGTGTATCAGGTTTTCAGTTAATTTATTAACACGTTGTATTCAGGTATATGTGAGTGTCTGAGTGTTATCCTAGAATATACATATATTATGCATATACAATATGTTGCAAAATTTGCTACAAATTTACGTTATAATAAATAAGATAAGCGAAAAAAAAATTATTATGAATTATTATGAATTCGGTAGTTTTTCAGAATATGAGGAAAATTAATTCATTGAAAAATCATTACAACTATACTTTCATAAGGTAAAAAATACACGGAGCTCACTAATACGTATGCAAGGCACACGCCACGCATTCTTTTTTAAATCTTTTTTATTTTGTGAACATGTTTATAACGGTGTATAGTTTCAACCCTGTAAATATTTGCAGCTAATTTTGCCACACCTTACCTATTTAAGATAAAGACGTGAAATTTACATACAATTAGGTACCTATACAAAAGTTTGATTGTACAAATACAAATACAAATACAAATATTCTTTATTGTTACCATGATAATAAAAATACATAGAAAAATAACCAGAGTAGGCAACAAAGGGCGGCCTTATTGCTAAAGAGCAATTTCTTCCAGGCAACCGTAACTATAAATAAGAATAATAATTTCTATAGAGTGGGTGGTGGTACAGGTACAACTACTATATACCTAAAATATAAGAAAAAATATTGTTTTATGGGAAATCGTTTAGATTTATTTCAACTACTGGCCGTTCCCCAAGCGTTAATGTCGGAGTTCCCTCGGAAATTCCGGGATAAAAAGTAGCCTAAGTTACTCCTTATACCTAACATTAGCTATCTGCGAGTGAAATTCCCGCCAAAATTGGTACAGCCGTTTCAGTGATTACCCAGAGCAAACAGACATACAGACAGACAGAGAAAAATTTTAAAACTTGTTTTTTTATGTGACTATCGTATATACTTTTATATGCATTTAATGAAAAACTGTTAATTTGAAATTACAAACAGACACTTAAATTTTATTTATGTGTATAGATGTCTAGATTTAAATTTGGAGACAAAACATCAAATTAAATCCAATAATATCTACAGAAAATTGCGACGAAGTTTTATCAATGGTATTTATGGGCAAATTTTGTAAAATAAATAACAGAAGTCTGGTTTTTCAGACAACGCAAAAATAACAGATACCTGGGTTTTCAGACAACGCAAAAATGTTCATTTTACAAATCGTTATAAACACAACCCATGTTTTCAAACTATTAATAACATTACAAAACATCGCTCACTGTAAATTTCCAGTTGCTATCATCACTTTCATAAACAAACGCAAAAGGGCCAAACAAACACCAATACAAGCAAATGGTTTTTTCCATAGAATTTTATGACTTAAAAACATCACAATAAGAAACAATTTCTATGAATTGAACTTTAGGAGTTATAAGTTTGAAGAATAAACGCTTTTGTTTAGTGAAAATAATAATAAAAAGATTTATGAAGTTTTCAGTTATTCACTCTATACTCGTATGTAAACAGTTGTCAGTTTTCCATTATAATGAGTATAATACGTTATGATGTTTTATTCATATTATAATATATGCTCGCTTGTTCTTAGAATTCCCGCTGGATACATATGTAGGTAGGTGTATATCTTCCTTTTTTGAGATCAGTGAAAAGTAGCTATTATGATTCCAAGAGTATGTTTTAAGCTAATAGGGATGTTAACTACTATTGAAAATCAAAATTCTAATTAGTCCGTCAGTTAGAAAATAAAAAAACAATAGACACGTATTTTTTGCTTTTTTAAATAAATTAAAATATACCTACAGAGATAAAGCGCACTAAAATTTAGGATGAGGAGGTCGTGATGTCACTAACCCCAAAACCGCCATACAAACTGTCAGAATAGTGACGTCACGCGAAATTTCAACTCAATATATCGCCGTTATTTTTTGATTACGTAAAAAAAGAAAAAATACGTGTCCAATATTTTTTAATAATCTACAAGACGGACTAAAAAATAAAAATTAGTCAACATGCCCATTGTAAGTACTCTCGAATATTTCCTGACATAAATGTACAGAAATCATTATTTCCTTATAAAAAAATTTTAAGTACAGTAAGTACCTATACAAACAAACATATCTATATTACCTTTATTGTTAGGTTGTTATATACACACTAGCTGTCCCCCACGGTTTCACCGGCGGTAATGTCAAAGTTCCCGAGGGATCTCCAGGACAAACAATACAAAAACCTTCCTCATAAATCACTCTATTGGTGAGAACCGCATGAAAATCCGTTCAGTATCTAGTTTTTTTAATTGCGAACAGTTAGACAGACCGACAGACGCGGCGAAGGACTTTGTTTTGTAATATGTAAGGATTATTAGGTAGGTGAGGAAGGCCCCGTTTAATCCTGTTCAGTAGTTATGTTTGATACGCGTAGGTAATTAAAAGACAAACATAAACCGAAAAATTTAATTCGCTTAGTGACAATCATAAAACCCCTGAATTTTTTAATTGTCTTCAAAGCAAAACGCTGATAGTGAAAGTAAGTAAATTAACAAATAATAATGAATAAAAGCATAGTTATCACTCAAAAAACAAACAACTGGTATCAAAATATAAAATTTTATTAAGTTACTTTCATAGGTTTATTACACAATACACATACCTAATTGCTTTCAATCATTTATATTACACAATTTCAATAATCACACAATGTTATTCACGTATGAATTAAACAATCACAAAACGCAATCGCAATCGCATGGTGGTAGGACACTCTCTAGGGCCTGGCTGACTAACTACCACCTTTAACTTGAAAATCTGTCGCCAAGCATCTTAACGGTGCATTCCGGGCTCCGGCAGCCTCACTTGAAGACCAGTTTCCGTTCCCATTACAAGTCGGCAACGCACCTGCATGCCTTATGGTGTTGCAGATATCCATGGGCGGCGGTAATCACTCACCATCAGTTGTGCCACTTGCCCGTTTGCCCCCTATGATATAAGAATCCAGCGCATGACGATCATATCCAAACGAACAAACGAAAATGAAAACGTTTTTTTCCTTGCATGATGCGTGACGATTTGTAGCAGTTAACTCCTACCATAGGTCAGCAAGAAAACCACCTAAAGAGGTATCTTGATTGTAACGTATCAGAAATTCCCAGATCCGCGCCCGTGAAAAGAGTTATTTTGTTATCAATATAATCTTAAATAATAATTTGTCAATGTTTTTCAGCTCTCTGAAATTATTTACTGTCATTGTAGGTAATGCAGAAAAGAGCAGATGTTAACCACGTACTATGTTCCACGCTATACAGAGCCCACGTCTAGAGATACGTACCTGCATTATTTTCTTTTAAATAACTTCCATGTATGTATTAGGGATGTTACGGACGCTGATTTTTTCACATCCGCGATATCCCAATCTATGCGGAAGCTCAGAATTTGCGGATGCGGGGGCGAATGTTCGCAAAATCCCTAGTACCTATGTACAAATAATTTTGGTAGGTACCTACTATGTTTATAATAGGTATTGATTGTGAAAATGATTGAAATGCAAATGTACTCGCATTATGCATGATCCGGAATGGAGTTTACTTTCTTGCTTTTTTAATTAAACAATTTTCACAAAGAATTCAATTTAACTTTTGACACTTTTCATTGGTTTTTGCGCATAAGTATCTATGCATTTATAATATCATAATAAAACAGAAGTCAATGTTAATGTACATTATTTTAATCTACTGTTCCTTTTCTTTTTATTCATTACCACAAGTAGGTAGTTCGGCCATATTTATGGTGAACGTACATACATCTTACTTAAGATATTTTATCCTTCACAAGATGCCGATTTATCTTTATGAGCATCGCTTCTGTCGACAAATAACGAACGAGATAGGTAATAAAATACAATATCGCTACCACAAGTCACATAGCCTAAACGGCGAATTGTAACAACTGTTAATTTATTCACATGTGTTTCGTGATTCCCTTGAGAATATCGAAATAGATGCAAGAGAGACTATAATATATGGATAAGCAAGCCATTTTGAGTGAATAGTTTTAAAATTATAGCCTCATTTTGTGTCAATAGAATAGAATAGAATAGAATCATTTATTTCACATTATCAGTTTCATAGTATTATTATTTTTTACGTATTGGTATTTAAACAATTTTCTAAGGTTAAAACTGTTATCATGTCAACCCACAAAAATTTATGAATTAAGTTATTGATACAGAACGCTTCATTGGGAGTTAGAGAACGTTTTTCAACTATGACAGTCATGTGTTAACTTAACGTTACTCAATTATGTGTTAATTGGAAAGCGTTCTCTAACACCCAACGAAGAGTTCTGAATTAATAACTTAATTTATGATGGTCTTGTGGGTTAACATGTTTTTGCTTATCGGCGTCCATATTGTATTACTTCTCAAAGGTGCTTTTTTGTGGCAATAGGTAGGTAACTTAAACTTTATCAAAATTGATGTTCACCGCTACTGACGAAAAATTGACAATTAATACTTTAAAATTTATGTTTTCTATACTAATATTATAAGAGGAAATATTTTATTTTTTGTTTGTTTGTTACAATTTAACTCAAAACCGATTTCAAAAATTCTATCACCATTAGAAAGCTACATTATCCCTGGGTAACATAGGCTATATTGTAATCCGGAAATCCCGCGGGATCTCTGAAAAATATCGCGGATGGAACCGCGCGGGAACAATCTGTTGAATAGGACCTGTCAGATTGTTTGCATGCTTTAATGCAAAATATTCGCATCGAGTTAATTAATCCTACTAATAATATAAATGTGAAAGTGTGGATGTTTAGATTTTTGGATGTTTGTTACTCAATCACGCAAAAACGGCTGAACGGATTTGGATGAAATTTGGTACGCACGTTATCGAGGTCCAGAGAAGGACATAGGGTACTTTTAATCCCGGAATTCCCACGGGAACTCCGAAATTACCGCGGATGAAACCGCGGGGCACAGCTAGTATGTAATAATTATACCTAATTGTTCTTATCATTTACAGATTTGTTCGTGGGCCTTATATACGTATTCGTAGATATTGCGCAGAAGATAACCATAGCGTGGCTAGCTGGAGAGTTTATGTGCAAATTGGTGAAATTCTTACAGGTAGGTACCTAAGACCTTTTATATTATGTAAATAATAATGATAAATTTTATTAGCCTTCTAATTGTTTTCACCAGTTCCACAAAATAAACTAAGTATTTAAAATTTGTTGGTCAAGTTTAAGTTTAATTAGTTTTTATACGAACTTTAACAGACATTTTTTCCGATGTTTTATACCTAATAAAGACATTACTTTTTTTTCGATATCGCCAACATCAAAATCTGCACTGAAATCTGAAAAAAGTTAATTTTGTTCGAGCGATAAAAATGTAGGTACAATACGTAAAGTATTTTGTAATTAAGGTATACTAATAAAAAACTGTGATAGTGCGAAAAATATCTATTAAAATTCATCTACCTTGTGACACATATTTCTGGGACGGTTTCTAGGTACCTAGGTAAAAAGTCGAATAGGGTGACTTGTACTTCCAATTTTGCTAGTAACACCTCTACCATTAATCGACTAAGCCCCTAATTCACGGGCCCGCATAAATTTACCAGCCATTTTCCTGTTCCCATCTCTTCCCCTTATTCATTCATTCTTTATGACGTGAAAGTCAGAATCAACACACGGTAAAAAAGTACTTTGATCGTTTGGTAAATATACCTACATATTTTTCATAACGACAGCATCTGTTACCTTTTGTTTCGTGTAAAACTACAGATGTTCTATTTCACGAAATCCACTTTGCCCGGTTGTAGTAGTGACGTATACCGATGAGCGCGTTTGTCTGCGTAAGCGTAGGGAGCGTTAGCAAAAAAGCCTAAGCCGTGTTTCTGTTTATATTTTATTGTGACAAAAAAATTTAAGTACCTACGTAAACACATTTTAACCAGTCAAGTGAATGTTCAAATTCTGTACTTTAAAATACAACAACAATATTTTGTTGATATAAAAAGGTTATGCCACAGATGATATTTTTTTAATCGGATAAATCGCGCCTTAACAAAAGTAGTTTTGGAAAAGTAAAGCTAAAGCCAAAGTAGGTAAAATACTCCAAGCATTATTATTATCCTTATTGAATTTCCGAATTTTTTAAAAACTTCAAACATCAGAGAAGATAAACAATTTTACCAAAAATTTAAAAATATTAAAAATGGTTATTTTTATATTTTTCTAATTTTTAATATTGTAATATGTTGTAATAATATAATAAGTATCTCTTTGTTTCTATACAGGCAGTGGTTATGTACGCTTCTACATACGTCCTAGTAGCACTAAGCATAGACAGATGTGATGCTATCACCAACCCAATGAATTTTTCTGGAAGTTGTAAGTATTAATTCTATAATATTAATAATCCACTTCACAACACACATATCTACCTACTTGATCCCACACTAAGCTATAAGCTTGTGTTGTGGAAAACTAGCAAACGTGCCATACGCCGGAAAATTATATTGTATAGGTACTAGCTGTGCCCGTAATTGTTTAATTAATTGTTTCCGCGGGAGTTTTGAAATCCCGCGGAAACAATTTATTTTTTTAAGTAGTAGTTGATTCTGAGCAAACTACTTTCTAGTTTTCAGTTAATTCATTAACACGTTGTAAGTATGTACTTATGTATATGTATGTATGTATGTTTGTATGTATATGTATGTGTGTATGCAAATGCATAGATTATACTATAGATATAAACACGCCCAGACTAGAAAGCGGAACCCTGTGTTCATCATACGAGTCAAAGCGGTAGGTATGGTGACCTCAGTAGGTCACTACGCAGTCGCTAATCGGGTCGTAATAAACTTATTTATTGAGTACAATTTTTATAGGTAGGTATCTCGTATATTTAGAAATTTCTCTGAAACTATCAAAATTTGCTTGCACCTTTTTTATGAAGGCTAACTTGATTATTTCTTTTATAAAAACTACATACAAAATTACTGAAATTATGATACATCAAAGAGTCGATTTGTTTTCCATTTTTTATAGAATGGGGCCCATAACAAAAATTTGTATAAAATCTGTGCACAATTAAATATATTCGAAAAGAATTATTAATTTTATGTTTTAACTAGGTAGGTATGTAAACTACTAATTTTAGGGGCTGTTAAAGCCAGAATAAACTTATCTGCAGGGCATTTAATTTTTCGTTCCAATAGATTTTGAATACAATACAAAAACAAAAAGCGACAATTTTTCAGATTTAAAAGTTTACTATTTGGTGTTTGAGAAACCAAAAAATTATGAAATACAAACACATTTTGTTTAATAAACAAATAAACGACAAAGTGCGCAAAATGATTAATGTAAAGCTTGATTAAATATTAACGGATAGACGTTTTATTCAGAAACCATCATTTTCATTACACTGCCAACAATCCCTCAGGAAGGGAATGACTGATAAATATATAAAGATTTATAGCTTTGCCTTTGTTAAATTTTATGAATTGACTGTACCTACTCCGTAATAACATTTGTCTGTAGATGGAAAATTAACTTGATATTAGATGCTTTGACTTATTAATTACAACGTTTCAAAATTGTTTTAGAAGCTAGATTAAGTATTTCTTGAAAATGGAATATAATTTGATGAATTTCTATTTCAGGGAACCGTGCCAGAGGTCTTGTGCTCTCTGCATGGCTTATCAGCATAGTTTTTTCAATACCATTGCTCATTTTATATGAGGTGAAAGAGGTTCAAGGTGAATTTACTTAAATTTGTTTACTTTATTATGCATTAGTACTTAAAACTGTTTTACTGTGTAACTTTAATTACATACAAATACAATTTTTGAAAAAAAAAAAAAAAAACCTTAGATTACAAAATTTAAACCATAAATTGTAAAACTGGATATTTTCTTCTTTTTTTAGTTTATTTTGAACCAAAAGATAAAGTCAAATCACAACTAATTCTGGTCTTCGCTCTGCCTGTCTTATTCCGGCTCTAATACTTTGTCTAACTCACTCAAATCGGTAATGAAGCACTCTATCTCATTCACTCACATACATAGGTATCCTGCCCATCCAAAGAGGAGTGCGTGAGCGACGTTATTTCCGTTTTAGGTATTTTTTTCCGAGTTAGATCTTCATTCGAAACGTGCGTTAAGAAAAGTGCTTCAAAAGTGAAATCGCGTTTACTGCTGATTAAATTGTGCCTATAAGGGTTTTAAAGAAACAAATATTAGTCGAATTACTCGTGGAACCATTTTTTTTTTGTCTTGTAATTGCATTAGATTCTTCACAATGGTTGACAATGGCGTTGGTTCTTGCGGCCGTTTAGATAAGTCGCAGCTATCTTATTTGCCATTCTCTTTAACAACTTGGCAATAAGAGTGTAATCGGAGTAGAAATTCTTAATGTAAATGCTTAAAGAAACCTGATACTGCGCGCGATTGCTCTTGTTTACCTACTCTCCAGTGTCCATCTCAACTCTACATTATATACCGACCTAGAGTGAAATAATAAAATTAATTATTTGAAAAAATTCCGGTGCACATACTCCCTTCATTAACTTTTTCTAAACCTTTGGATGCCTTCTAATCTTCTATGATAAAACGAAGTCCTGAGAAGTACATGGGGAACTTGCATGAATTCTATAATCAACAATTCGGTCAATATTCTTCGTCAACCTAACTCACTACGGATTATTTAAAAATACCACTTTATTTATTCCTGACATCTCTATAGAGTTTGTTTGAAATCGTTGGTTTGATGTTTCATTTCACATAAAACATTTTACTACGCAAAAGGAATAATGTTAGAAATATCGACCTAATCCTTGTGAAGTCGCCTAACAGCCATATACTCCTGATTTAGCAGCGTAATTTGTTTCCCCCGAAAGTGCTATGTCGCACATTATTTCTCCTATGTTTATTCTTAAATAATTCTTCTGTAGCATTTAAGACATGTTATTGGGCTATTGAAATAGAAGATGCATTTTGGTTTACCGAAATGAGGTCGCAAATAATCTTAATCACCAGGCTTAAGTTTAAGTGGTCCGAATACTTTGGTAAATGCATTAGAGGACCCTTTTAATGATGGCTGTTACAATTCCCCTGAAAGGTAGTTTGAAACGTCTCGAGTCAATGTTTGTAGTACTTTGTGTAATGTTTGTGATCAATTACAGTTCCCCACAGCAAAAATCTAAACGACTACCGTTAAATACCAACATCACTGCTACTTCACTGCTACTTTGTTTGAATAATACGTGTAAAATTATTCTATTTATTTTCTATTATTCTACTATTCTTGGCATTAGCCAAGCCTAGTTTTTATGATGCAAGATGGCATAATTTGATAAAAAAGTTATTTGTTTTTTTTTCAGAATTGTCTGCACAGAACTGCAAATTATTTATTTAATATTTTGTTTTTAGGTCAACTACAATGCTGGATAGACCTCGGCACACCGCAGAGATGGCAAATATGGATGACTGTCATATCAGTTATGATCTTCGTATTTCCAGCTCTGGCTATCACAGCCTGTTATACCGTCATTGTGTTAACCATATGGACAAAAAGCAAATCCGTGGTCATGAGTCCACCTGTCAATTCTAGAAGAACTAAAACGCTAAGAAATGGTATGTAAACAGCGGTTTATCTTGTTATTATTGAACCGTTATAAATTGATCGTTTTACATGAATTTAGGTACCTACTATAATATCATTATATCATTCAACAAACACCCAGTAGGTACATGGGTTAAAATAAATCCGCTATTTGTTTGTTTTTTTTTTCAAGTAGAAAACGGCAAAAAAAACATAAGGGCATAAAAAAGGTCCTTGCGAAAAGATCTATACCTAAAGAACAAAGGATTCCAGCTTTAGATTATGTATTGTTTTCGTTTTCAGTTTTTCCCACCGGAATAGAGAAAAAATTGTTTTTTCCTTTAGGTATTAAATTTACTTTATCATAGCTAATATTGACATGTTGATTGTTCGCGAGACAAACTTTGATATTTGTCCTTAACGTTCGTTTAAAGCTTGTCAAGACAAGATTAAAATAGAATTAGGGCGTGGACTTAAAAAACAAAATCTCAACAATCACCAGAATTCACCGATCGTTTCTGTCAGCACGCTAATTACCGTTTATAATAGACTCCCCAAAAATGATGTTCAAATTACAAAAGAATTTATGTTAATTTTTTCCAGGTCACGTGGAAAATGATCTAGATTCGCGGCGTGCCAGCTCGAGGGGACTAATACCGAGAGCCAAAATAAAAAGTGTTAAAATGACTTTCGTCATTGTTTTTGGTGAGTGATATTTGAATGACAAATTTTCTCTTTCTGTTCTAGCAGATTTAGAAATTTATTATTTATATTAGAAAGCTATTGATTATCTGACTGAAATTAATCTAGGGTAGGTATAAGAAGCATATTATACGATGCGATGTAAAAAATTGCCGTCCCCGCGCAGTTTCACTCACGTAGATTTCGGCAACCCGTCAGGATTTTTTTATATTGGGACAAAAAGTAACCTATCTCTTATCTCAGGTGTAAATTACTCTTTTATGCTGGAATTCCCGCGGGAACTCCGACATTACTGCGGTTCAAACCGCGTCTCTACATTTCCACATTCATTTTTCCAGTGTTCGTGCTGTGCTGGTCACCGTACATCGTGTTCGATTTGCTCCAAGTGTACGACTACATACCGAAAACGCAAACCAGCTTTGCCATCGCCACCCTCGTGCAGAGTCTCGCGCCCCTCAACTCCGCTGCGAATCCACTGATATGCTGCATGTTTTCCCCACACATTTACACCAGCCTCAGGTGAATGAATTTTACATCCCCACACATGGTTGTTTGCTCGTAAGTAGAAGGACGTACTTGAGTAGCGACCACGAACCGGAGTCCGGAATACGCAGCGTTGGTAGGCCTGCTATAAGGAAGACTGACGACTTGGTGAAGGTCAAGGGACGCCATTGGATGCGGGAAGCGCTGGACCGGTCGTCCGTTGTGGCGGTCCTTGGGAGAGGTCTATGTCCAGCAGTACACGTCTTTCTACTGATATGAAGAATCTTTTGTTTGCACGTTTGAAGATGTGTGAGGAGAGGAGATGTACATAAGGCCTACTGGTATAAAATTTTCTAATTTTAGTAACAAATTAATGGGCATGATGACTACATTTTAATTTTCAGTCCGTTTTGCAGATTAATTAAAAATATTTGACTCGTATTTTTCCTTTTTTTACATAATCAAATATAACGGCGATACATTGAGTTGACCCACTCCCACTCCTAAAATTTAATGCGTTTTATCTAAGTATTTTATGAATAATTTGAAAAAGAAAAAAATACCTGTCTATTATTTTTTTACAATCTAACTGACGAACTAAATAGAATTTTGATTTTTATACTTTGTCATCATCCCCATTGTGATTAGTACATCTGCTGTACCTATACCTACATTAAATAAACAAATTGCAAATGTAGTGTTTAGTTTTAAACTCCATAATATATGTAACGTGAAAGTGATTGAAATCGAATCATTTAAAATAAATTTTCTTGGAAAAAACTAATATTATGTACCTACGTATAATGAATTGAAAGCGCTTTATCGCTAAATGGAATATTTTAATTAAATTCCCCCTCTATTTTGTGACGAAAGGTTGTCTATTTTTATGATTAAGTTAACGTAATACCTAGTTTAATGCGCAGTGCCTCTTCAATTACTTTTCAAAGGTTCGGTTTTTGTAGACTTTGATTATATTTATGTATTAAAACATTCAATTCCAAATATTCGATGAGCACTCCACCTCTTTATTGACGTTAAGAGCCACTTCAAAGGCACTGGGAATTGACAGCATGTCATACCGCCGTCTCACTATTGATATTTAATTTCCAGAAGCTGAACTCTGAGTTGCCTTCTCAATCACTATCCATTCAACGTTCATTGAGTTATACATTAATAGACAGGGCAGTGTTTGAAAACGGAATTATAGATAGAACCGTTAGTTAAGTGGTTATACCGAAGCTGATTACCACTAGTATTACTATGCCAGGTTTCGTGGGTACGATCCCAGCACATCAAGATAAACATTTTTGTGATGAACATAAGAATGTGTGATTACTAGGGTAATATGTTACATTATTTATGTTGTCTAGTGTCCATACTAGAAGTTTTTCTTTGTTTGGGATCAGTAGGGCAATTATGTAACTTTTATTGCTATCATATTTCAGTTCCAATCAGAAAAAAAAAAACGATTTTGTGATTAATTAATCATGTTTAGACAGCTTCAATTTTTGAAGTATGCTTATTTTGGTTGATTGCCAGATATTGTAGGTGTCACAACGTGTAAATTGTAATCGCAAAACCATCATATTTTTGATTGCAACCGAAAAATAATAGAAACACAAGTTACATAATAGCCCCCTGGCGGTGATTGCTGATAATAATCAAGTATTTTCGAAGTGTGCTTTTTCGCTCTACTTACAGACGCGTGCCTCCATACCGGTGGCTGTGGTGTGGCAAAAGGTTCAAACGTCAAGGTCGTGGAACTCTACGCTCTCGATCGGAATCCACTGCCAATTCTGATCTTCTTAGCTCTATGCATGGGAAACGATCGCTTTCTGTTGCAATGGTACCTGTAATCTATACAATTTATATTTATGTTTGTTTGTGTCTCTGTCGATACGGTAGGTATATTAATCAAATACTAGTAATAAAGATGATTAATGATTCCATTGCAGGAAAGATTCACTGGTAAAATTCAAAATTAACAATATAATTTTTTTATTTTGAAGTACCACCAGACTTTTTACGACCTAAAAAAACGTATATCTCACCAACAATTTAGGCAGCTTTAAAAGACATTTTAGTTTTCAAGGCCTAAGTTATTTGACGAGACCTTACCTTAAACCTTAAACATAAAAAAAATATCAGAAATGAGTTGAGAACCTTCGCCTTTTTTAAAGTTGATTAAAATTCAGGAGAAATAGCCGAAGAATTAACCTTGGTAAATTTAAGGTATCAAAAATCCATTAATATTTAAATTTAATTGAAAGCTTTTAATTGCGAAATGCAATATAATACAGCCCTACGTCGGGTAGCCATTAAAATTAAAACAGAGTTTTACTACATATTGATGCTTGTTATATTATGTACCTTAATCTAGTTATTGCTGAACTTCTATTCTTTTTTAATTAATGAGTTATAGCAATCGCTTAGCGAAGGAAATTATGTTAGGCATCTGACTGTTTACTGTAGGACCTTGTATAAGAATATAAAAGTACTAGCTGAGACCGTATTTTTGAATCGCTCGAATTACTTTAGATGCGAATCCTTAAGAAATAATAAAAGATTCCTACGTGAATCTGGCGATTCCGTGCGCGAAAGTAATTCGAGCGATTCATAAATACGGCCCCTGTTCCCCGCGGTTTCACGCGCGTTAATTTTGGAGTTTTCTCGAGAATTCCGTGATAATAGAGTACCCTATGTCATTTTCTGTACCCCTGCCATCGTGGCATGATCGCATCACATTCGCATTCATACAAGTTTGTGAGTTTGTTTGTAGGAAGTAATCTCTGGAACTGCTGAACCGAGATTAAATTTTTTTTCACTTATAGGCAGCTACAGTCATCCCGAGTGACATACACAAATTTTTATCCCGGAATTCCCTCAGGAACTTCGAAATCAACGCGGGTAAAACCGCGAGGAACAGCAAGTATTAAGGATATGGATATACCAGTGGCGAAGGTACCATAGAAGCCGATTCCCACCGGCTTCCATTCAGACGCAACATCTCTCTCCGTAATTGAGAACGTTGTCAGGGATACAGGGAAGGACTTTTTATACCGGAATTCCCGCGGAAACTCCTGAACTTATCGCAGGTGAAACCGCGGAGAACAGTTAATAGTTTAATAAGTTGAAATTAAAGTACATTTCCGGCTTCCCTCTCTCAATATTTCACCCTTCGCCACTGGGATATACCAATCACTAACTCGACTCTATCAATTCCAGACTCTGAACCGCTCGCGTAGCAGCAGCGTCAACCGCGCGTTGCACGGCGACCCGCGCCGCACGCAAGTGCTCGTGCTGTCGTCGCTGCCGAACTGACGGCGCGCGCCCCACGGCCCCCCGCGTGACGTCATGCTCTAGCGGCGACGCGTCACGGGGCCTGCGTGTGTGCATCATGCGGTTTAAAAAACGAATGAAGCAACTGATTTTTTTCAGCCGTGACCCACGAGGGCGGATCTCTGGGCCGTTTCACTATGACCATAACACATTACGTTAATCAATTCGTTGCGGACGGCAAGACAGGCGTGTCATCGTTGTTTTTCCCAACTGAACATATTTAAGAAAAAATATTTTCACGCGGTCAAAGGCATTAATTCATATAGCGCTTAGCACGACAGTCGTGTCACAAAATATTTGTTGGCCGCTAAAGACTCCACAGATAGTCTGCGAAATTTATTAGGTACTGCAACGAATCGGTTAAGGTTAACGCGCCACTAATATTGTCTTTCTCTCGTGCTCAAAGAAGTTTCACTTCAAAAACTGTCTTACGGCAAACAGAATATGTATAAGTTTCTAATATCTTGGCATCTGAGGGTTATTATGTAACTTTTGATTCTAACATTTTTCGTTTGCAATCAAAAACATGGTGGTTTTGCGATTACAATATGCACATTTTGCCACTTACAATATCTAGCAATCAACCAAAATAAACATACTTTAAAAGTTGAAGGTGTTTAAACATTAATCACAAAATCGCAATTTTTCTGATTGAAACTGAAATGCTGGAGCGATTGGCATTGTTTTTGCGACGCGCGTTATAGTTAAGGAATGTTGTTGGTCATAGTGAATGAGGACCCTGATAAGTAACGTCGAAATTGGTCCAAACATTTTGTAGATTAGCCGGAAAAAACTTTAATTGTCTGTCAGTCTGTCTGTAGTTTTTTGTTAGTTTAGTTTTTTGTTATAAGTACCGTACCTATATACCTTCACATGCATTTAGTAAATAGCAGACATTTCAATTTTATTTTTATTTTTAAATGTATTTTTTCTACTAGAGTTTTTGGAGGGAATCGAAGATTGTTTTATTTTTGTGTCGTTAAAAATATATATAAGGTGAATTTTGTTTTGTTTTACATTGACACAATTGATTCAGTGGAAGTCATTTATTTTAGAAAAGAAAAAGAAGAAGAAGACGCAATATCACACCTTAAGTAAAGACGGATTTGCAAAATTAGTTTTTTGTTCGAATTCCAAAATGATCCCATTTAAATTTCATACAGATCTGATGATGGGTTTTGGAGACAGACAACGGAACTCTTGAAGTCAATATATTTTTTTTTGTTCAAATTTAGTTATACCTATGCTAAGACGTTTAAAATAATGCTTTTTAACATTCTTTGTGTGCATACATTTTACGTAAGTACTACAATAATTTTCTGAATCGAATAGAAAATTTAAAATTTAAATACCATTATACCAAGTGTAGCGAAACTATTTCTTTTTATCTTCGAATTGTAAATTCAAGTATTCGATAAGTTTAAAATAACATTGGACTGAAAGAGCTAGTGCCAAAGTTAAAAATAATTAGTCTTTGTAAATAAGTGTAAAAAATGAATGTATATTTTCTAATTTTTTTGTAATTAATTTACAAGTAATCCATTTAAGTTTTGTCGATTTGACCTTCAGGTATCTACGTCTACCTATTATTTTAGTCTTCTTTTTATAATTGCATTTATATTTGATATCGAATTGCTTGTTATAAACAATAAGTAACTCAGTTGCTAATTTGTTGTACCAAAGACTTTTAGTATTATTTTTGAAATATACCTAGTAAGTAAGAAATTAATGTATATCTAATCATTTATTATATTAGATTTTTTTATTAATTATTTGTTGTTGTACTTGTATAATAAATATATGAATAATATATGACTGCTGTAATTTGAAATGTCAACTTTAAAATAATATTGAGGATCCTCAGTTGTGGTACTAGTACTGCGTAAAGAACTAATTTAACAAATAAAAGATAAATAAATATTATTTCTATGATATAGTATAAATTATGTTTGAGGATAAATTTTTAACGACTTAGGCAGGGACAGATAGAATATAGTTGCTATTAAAAAGAACATCTAAAATAATGTAAATATAATCGTATTGGATAAGATACGGTGAAAAAAGCTTTTTAACATTTGTAAGTACAAATATTTTTGTACCTTCTCCATATTTTGGAAATCTAAATATTGGTATTGGGATATAATAATTATGTATGATAACTTGCTTATGCTGTTTATAGTACGAATATAGAAATAAAAACAACGAATTGTTTAGATATCGAGTTTATTGTTGTGTCTGTTTTATTTCAAGTCTATGTTTATGCACCAATAATAAAGTTGAACTCAAATATTTTGGTTTTCCTTGAGAAAATGTTTGGAGAAATAGGGAAAAATTCAATTTTTCAGGTCAAAAAATGAACTACGTATAAAAATAATGTTGGAAAATAATACTCGATTAATACAATTTATGCAATTGTTTTAATTACTGTTTCACAATAGCGCGCGAGTGCATCCACTCCCGCCAATTTCACCAACCAACGATGATAATCTCACTCACCGTTGACAGCTTCTATGCCTGACACCTGCCACATGACGTTTTATGTCACCTGTCACTGTCAATGCCAGCGATATTGAAAATGCAAACGCTAACACGAATTAAAACAGTGCCTATACCAACGACCCCAACGACTACATATCACAACGAACAAACATACGTAATAATAAGATTTATACCCGTTGGATTCCAATTTTGTCTTTACCTACTTATTACCTACTAGCTTTGCCCTGAAAAAAAAAAATAACAATAATAGGTAAATAATAATAAAAAATTAAAAAATAGACATAGCATACTGCTATGAGATTTTTTTAAACATCTTAGCCACTAAAATGTCCATCGTTGTTGCATGAAAATGGTAGGTTACCTCCAAATATAGAACATGCAGAAGAAGTATTAGAGCAGTAGTTAATTTAAAGTAATAAGATATTTACGCAACGGAAACCAAGTAAATGAAACTCAAATAATAGCAGTTCAAATTGTTTATGAAACTATCTTCAGTTAAATTATACCGAGCCCGGGCGATAAAATGTACGATTGGAGGTAGTATGGCGCGTGAATTTTAAAATCAGGACGGTTTGACACGATAAAAAGTCAAGACCACGCCCCTAGTATCAGGACATGTACTGAGAAACCAGGACGGTTAGCAACTCTAGGTTACAGGAACACAGAAGAACAGAGAATGAAGAATGATTCACCTTAAAATTTACACTGTGCGCCCGGCGCCGGGCCACGGTCAAGCATGAATCACTTTATACAAAAATATGTTTGACCGTAGTCCGGCCGGGGCTCGTCCGGGAACCGGCACGGTCGCGACACGGTGTAACGTGATTCATCCTTGAACAAACATACCGAGATAACTTTTTATAACAATTACTATTAACTACTTTTATACATTGGAAACTTCCAGACAGCAACCATTGTCTCGACAACCTACCTAGTGATGTGAGAATCGGTTCAACAGTTTTTTAGTTTATTAATTTCCGAGATATAAGAGATTTTGTAAAGTTGGGTGAAAAAATTGCGTCCACATTTTTATTAATAAATCCTCAATTTTCTACAGTTTCATATAGGTATACCTATCTTAATCTGCAATAATATATAAAAATCTATGTCACAAGCAAGTAGAAGTGTGTCTTTTGTTTTCACTTAAACTTTTATAAGTGATTCTTTTTCATAAATGAAGCTTTTCAGAATTTCAACTTAAAAAAAAAATTCTGCTGGTAACTATCAATTGACTAATCTACGAGATATCGAATCAAGTAAGTAATAACTCAATACCCCCTTTTTGCTTGAACATATTAGATATGTAGGTATGACAAAATTATGGTAAGCATATACCTAAGTGATTATAGGAAAATAGGTAATGGGTAAAATGCATTATTTAAGATTCAGGTAATATTAGGCGTACTTACATGATACATGTTGAATTCAAAGACATGAGCCATGAAAAAATGTTAAAGGAGAAAACAAAACAATTGATGGAGTCACTTCTCTGACTCCACTCACTACAGAATTGAGATGATGTTAATAAGAGACATCTACCGGAATTTTAGTACCTTTCTGAGCTTTTGGCACAGTATAAGACTTTATCAAACTATTCGTACTTACTCTATGGTTTACTCAAAAGAGCTTTTACCAAGAGGGAGCTGTAATTGCAGAGAAAACAGTGAAATTGCCAAAATCATAAACATATTTCGTTGAATTTTATCACTTATCATATAATATCTAGTAGATAAAGTTAGAATAGTCAGTATATTAGTTAGTTATTGCTGGTTATGAGATTCGATGACGATTTTGCAACACAAATGTTTTAAAGTCTTAAAGTTACACATTAGTAGTATAAGAGTACAAGATTCTTTTTACATCAATGTACCTTTAAGTATAGATTTTAATAAATAATAACTTTATAGATACACGTACTTACCAAAAATAGATATTAGGTCACACGTAGGTAGTTAGTTACCTACCTATTTGTAGTAATGCTATACCTACTTTAGGTATAAGTAGTATAAAGCATTGTAATGATAATAATATACGAGCAGATATTAATATCAAAGAAATACTTCCCCAATATCTCCTTGCAAATGTCCTCCAAATTTATTTCTCGGATCCATGAATATTTTCTTTTTCTATACACAGGATGTGTGGACCCGACAGATTGTAGTATAGGTACCTATATAAAATACAAGTGCGGTCAAGTGGATTGGGCTCAGCTGTATCTGCTTATCTTTATTATATCTTATCTAGGTATAGTAATACTATCATAAAAAAGAAAACTTGAAGGTTTGTACCTATAGAGTGATGTGGAAAATTACTGATAGAAAAGCTCCAGTATGAAGGTATAAAAACAGTTTATATTATGGGATTGTGCATAGGTATAGACAATAAGTGGGTTGGTTGGAACTTTGCCTCGTGAACTCCGTGCCAGAATATTTTATTCTCGAATTCAACTAAAATTAAGCATGAGGATGCTTTGAATGGGAAATGTAAATCAAACAAAACAACGCTAAATTTGCTTTAAACATAAGAGATTGTTTATGTCTGTTTAAATATAATTACTTAGTTGCAAATATTTACTCGTTAAGTTGCAAATAATATTTACTCGTTATAGTTATGAATAATTGATAAAAAAAATTAATGTCTTTATCTGTGCTCACAATTTAGAATGATTTTAATTTAACTTTAATTCGAATTAGGTATCCCATATAATCTAATATTATGAAAACTATCCATTTGTATTGGATGATTAGATATTGGATGTTCGCAACTCCATCACCTTTGTACGGGTTCGGATCAATTTTATCACATAAATATAAAAAAACACGCATACAATCGAACATAGAACCTCCTTTTTGGAAGTCGGTTAAATAGAATAAGTTCAGGATCGGTTTAATGTAGTTCAATTTATTTTTTTTTATTTTTTTTACTAAGAAATCATACAGTGATACAGATGGGTAAAGTTTCTTATTTCAAAGAAAGAAGCATCCTTTCAGAGTTCATCGTTATTTTATGAACAATTTTTTTAATTTTTCTATTTATTAAATACGATAATTCCCTCTATATTGGAGAAAGAACACTATTAAGAAAATACTAAAAGAATTTCGGTTCGTTGTTTGCAGAAAGAGCTCAAAATATAACGTATCCTATTCACCATCTCTTGATATTGAAGACTTTTATAATAGTGTATATAATTCGAACAGATTGGTTGCCATAAAGTGTAAACGAGCGTATATTTCACATGCAATGTCGTCATTATTTTGTTATGAGTATGAAGTCGTATTGTTCAAAAGACTGATATAATGGTATCGTTTAAAGAACCCACTTAAAAAATAAGAATCCCATTCAAAAAGTAGCTGATGACTACGATAACTAGATTCTTTTTGACATATATCTACCTAGATAGAAAGAAATATGTATAATCAATTGATAGTAAATAAAAAAAACCAATACTCATTTAAATAAGGGGTTCTTTCAGCATGAAGTCTCATAAACGTCGCAGATAAATTGTATAATTAGGTACGTTTGTAAATGAAGTGAGGACAGAAAATACCGCTCTTTTCTATTTGCAAGCGTTCCAATACTCATGCATGTCCTGAAAACCTATTAAGTACCTATTGTTGGTTAAGTTGGGTTTGAACCAATACAGATTCAAATAGTACGGAGTCGTAATGCATGAGCACCCACCACAACCAATGATATTTATGTTGTTATTTAAAATATCATTGACCACAACGCATTTTCAGCTCAAAGCCTTTTTTCAAAATGCCAGCCGATTTAAAACGGATGAATGATCAAACATAAATATTACGTAGGTACCTACGTCAACCTACGTACCTACAAATGTTTGCAATGTGTAAATTATTCATAAAATCCACCCAAAGCATCAATTAGAGAACGTGCACTGACAATTTGAGCGTTTTCAAATGAACGCTGTATACGATTAAAAATGCAAACAGACTGACGAAATGAAATGCGAGTTTTAAACTAAAATATCATTTTTGGCGGAATAAATTGGACGTGAATAAATGATACTTCAAGTGTCTTATTTGTTTAACCAAAAAAAAAGACATACATAAATTTATGATGATTTCATTTATATAATTAACAAATAACTTAACAGACAATAACAAACAAATAAAACTGTTGATTGATTGTGACCAGTCTTGAAGTTGCTCTCGAATCTCGAATCTAATCTATGAGTTTCAAAAACGAAAAATGGTCAAAAATGCCCTTATCAGTTCTGAAGTAAGAATGTAGATATTTAAAACTAGTAACTATAAACTTTACTGCTAATTAAAATATAGCAATAAAAGCTTTTTCGTTCTATGCCAAAACTATGAAAGTATAACACAGTCATGAAATTATATTACTCTAATCCAATATTTGCTACGCCTAATAAAACGAAGTGGTACATACAATTGGTAATATTTACACTCACAATAAATCTCAAATCCGTTTCCAAGTAACAAATCAACTTATATTGTATTCGCTGATTTATTATTCTAACAATGGATCAACGGAACCAATAGTTCGCATCCCACTAGTACCTACCTATTAGATTAGGTATACTATGTTCATATTATAATATATAAAAAATCAAAAGGACCGTATTAAAATTCAGTAAGTTTCAAATAAACGTAAAACGTAATAAGTCTCAAGGGATTTCAGGTAAAATTTATATCAATAAATAATATAAAATTTCAACTTAATACCTCTTCGCGTTCCTGAGAAAAATGGATCTTAACAGACAGACAGTCAAGCAGCCAGACGGACTAGGAAGTGATTCTATAAGAGTTCTTATTACATAATTATTATAATATATTTGACTAAAGCGTAAAGTATGAGTGTGCCAATGAGACTACTTCACTACTAAACATTAAGCGAGCGGAGTTACAGGCAACGTCTAGTCTAATAATTCAATTAATCATTAGAAATTTCTGCTAAAACTTCCTCTTCGTGTAACACACGTACCTACTTACATTTGAGGATATAAGCGGGGTACTCGAAGAATTAACTTCAAACGTGATTCGTTAACCCTTCCAAACTTTATTCGTAAACATTATTTCACTCAAGTCAGTATGAGTCATCCACCAATTGCGTTCTGCTAACGTTTAATTGCTTGATTAATATGTTATACATAATCATACCAAAATTTATGTGTACTCATAGTAAAATGTTGGATACCTTTTATATTTATATCATCTAAGTGGAATCTTGATTGGATTGATAAGATCGCAATGTTATTGAACTAGCTGTTCCCCGCGGTTTCACCCGCGTTAATTTCTGTGACGAAAAATTCGGGGCAAAAGTACCCTATGTCCTTTTCCCGAACCGATCATCATGAAACTGTGCATACATGATTACATTTCATGATGATCGGTTAAATAGTTATATCATTATACTAGCTGTTTCCTGCGGGTTTACCCACGTAATTTCAGAGGTTCCGTGAGAATTTCTGGATAAAAAGTACCCTGTGTCCTTCTCTGTACTCCTGACAACGTGTATACAAAATTTCATTTTGATCGGTTGAGCCGTTGAGGCGTCAAAGCGTAACCAACCCAATAAAATTCGAATGGAGTTATTATTTTTTTTGTAGCTAAGTTGTTAATACTAATTAAGTTAGGGTACATTTAGTACCCGACACAGCAAGTGAGGTTTTCAAATATTTAATTTTCTCAAGACAAGATGTTTTATGAAATTAGATTATCTCGGAAATGTGATTACAGCACCCGACGCTCGATGGGTTAGTAAAAATAGCTGAATAAATCTGCTGAAACAAATTATTGTTACATGGCGCGGAAATAAAATAAGGTTTTGCCTTGACAAGATTCTTGATATCTTTTGAATTATATAGCAACTAAACAATTATATTGGTAGGCAAATAACGAATATTAGGAAGTACTTACTTAGTTCGTGAAAGGTAATTTATTATTACACAGGGTGTGTAAGGTTAAAGAGGACAAATTAAAGGGTATTCAGTATTCAATTCTTGTCTCAAATCCTAATTAACTAATAATACAAAATGAATGAGTTTATTTATTTTTAATAGTATAACAAAGTAGGTATAATATTTTTTGAGCAAAATGCTACGTTACTTAATAAATGAATGAATGAAAACACTTTATTGAACACCACAAACAGTACAGTAAAAAAAATATTTAAAAACGGAGAGTGTTAAGTGGCTCCAAATGTCAGCCTTATCATTATAAAGCGATCTCTTCCAGGCTAAATAAATGATAAATTTTCTCAAACAAACTAAGGTAAAAAGTTGCAAAATTGTTAAGGTGTGATAACGTAACAAACAAACAAACGAATAGATGAACGTACGAAAGAACTCACATTTAATTTTATATTTATTACACAGAATACATTGTTCGTAGCGTGGCCAACAGGGGCTACGCATCGAGTGCTACGCGTGCTACGTGTGCGTAGATACAGAAAGGGCGAGGCTGGACGCCTAACAATCATGGACAAAATTGGAATAAAATTAAACGGTATTGCACTAAGGGATGACGAAAAAACAGTACATCTATGTATTAAAAATCTGTAAGTAGTATCTGTAATAATATGTAACTCAAAGTAGCCTTCTAAACAAGTGTAAAAATCTCATATGTGTATGCACTATATAGTATATACTTATATATGTATATACTTACTTATGTATGTGTATATTTATGTAAGTATATTTGTCCATATTTTTCCCAGAAACTAGAAGTAATTTCAGTCAGTAATTTATCATTGGATAGATGTGCCCCGCGGTTTCACCCGCGGTAATTTCAAAGTTTCCGCGGGAATTCCGGGATAAAAAGTACCTTATGTCCTTCTCTGTACCACTGAAAACATGCATGCCAAATTTCATCCAAATCTGTTCAGCCGTTTTTGCGTGATTGAGTAAACGTATGCGAGGATATGAGCTCGAAAGCGCATTTTCATCCGACTTGTTTCAAATTTATCGTCACTGCTCAGCTCTTATGTGTCTTAGCGTTATGTTATATAGCCTATAACCTGCCCAGGATTATGGACTACAATCGTATCGACCCAAGCGTGCACATACAGACAGACAAACAGACAAAAAGTTTACTGATTGCATTTTTGGCATCAGTATCGATCATCATTCATCCTCCAATATTAATTTTGAATATTATATTCAATGTACAGAATTGACCTCTCTACAGTTTTATTATAAGTATAGATTAAGTATATATTTAGTAGTATATTTTAACTTCAAAAACAGTGTATTTTATTAAAATCGTTTCAGTAGTTTTCAAGATATAGTAGGATATTACGTATCAATCACAAGAAAAACTAGTGTTGGTTTTACTTTTGTTGCTACGAAAAGAGAGGAAATAAAAATGTAATTGAAAAAAATTAAACCGACTTCAAACCAGATTGGAAACAGGCAATTGCTAGATCTCAATTGAAAAATTGGTCTGCCTTAAAAAAATTGAACACGTAATCTCAATAAAAATATATTTTCCTTTTCAGTTAGGTATGTTAATTAGGTCGTTTGAAGTCAGTTCAATTATTTTTCGTAATTTTTATTTATCACTAGTGGTGCTCCGCGGTTTTTCCCTCATAAGTTGCGGAATTCCCGAAAAGTAACAAACACAACAAAAATAGAATTTGCGAAATTGGTCCAGCTGTTCACGCGTGATGCCGTAACCAAGGGAAGTAGGTATTAGTTTTTATATATAATATAGGTTTTAACATTTTTCGAGTAGGCCTTTTCTGTGGGAGGTAAATAATGAGAAGGAAGAAGGAATGACAGCCACGTCACTACCTACTCGTGTTTTATTTTACAATGAGTAAAATAACTCATTACTCATATTTAAAGCAGTTTTATAAAATCAACAATGCACTATAATTAACTATTTCTTACAAGTTTTTTAATAAATTTCGATCAAAATTAAAACATAATAATGTGTATTACGTTGTCGTTAGTATTTTGTCACTAAATATTTGGTTTATGCCTATTTTGTGAATAAATAGGAGAAGTGCCAAGTGTTTGCCTTAACAGCCTCATTTATCAACGCCCAGCCCAAACCACGAAACTTATTAGTGTGAAACGAGAATAGGTATTCAAGTATATATATACAAGTTCCTACTGAATTTATTGCTATAGGTTAGTTCGTTTTCGGGCACAAAAAGTTTTAGAGAAAATTGACGATGATGTGGAAATGACTGTCCTAGATTATTATCAAAAATAGCTTTTTATGTGCCGCCTAGAATGCCAAGAGCTTGTAATTTAAAGATGACGTTGACTTGGCTACTACGTCTATTCCGAAATTAAAGAGGCTACTGCTTGCGAGTAATGCGACCAGAGAGCACACAGTGTTGTACTCGCAGTGAATTTGGTTTGGGCCGCCTGTACTTATGTTGATTTTTTTTTTGGTGCATGTTGTGTTCTTCTATAATTAATGAGGCAACTAGCATATTATTATGTACATGAATTTATTTTATAAGCATTTTACTCATTGTTGGAGAACCTAATAAATAAATAAATAAAATAAAAAATAAATAAATAAGTGCCCAAAATCTGTTTAGTTCACTGTAATAAAGATTTAAATTATCATAAATAGGTCATTACGAGTATTTAAAAAACCAACCAACATCATGGATAGGTAATAATTCAAAGGAAAGTGTCTCCAAAATTTATCACAACAATTTATGGTTTCTGTAAGCTGGCTATAAATTCACAACAAAGCAATAATAATTTATCCAAACCGTAGATATGGATCGCTCTTATCAAGGTGATGCGTTCCGTTATGGTACATTTTAATTTTAGTCTTCATGAAGAATAATTTAAAATATCAAACATTATTTTTATGCGTTATCAATAAATAAGGAGATCCATTGAATCGCACGTAACGTTACGATCCGGTACAGGACCCTTATTCACTATGACCACAACACGGCGCATTAAGATAAAAGGCCACAAAAATTATCTTTCCCTCAAAGAAGTTTCACTCCAAAAAAATACATTTACAACGTTTCATGCCCTATACAGAATAATAATTTCTAATATTTGGACATCTAGAAGGTTTGGGTATGCGTTTTTTGGACGCGCGTTATGGGCAAGACATGTTGTTGGTCATAGTGAATGCGGGCCCAGTTTGTACAAGTTTACACCAGGTTATGACGTCATGAGCCAGCACTCCGAAACTTAAAGGAATTTTATCTAAGTATCTTTTTATAAATTTGAAATTACCCAAGGTGCGTGTATACGTATCTATTATTTTTTTATATCTAACTGACGCGATGGACTAAATAGAATTTAGATTTTCATACTTCGCATTTTATTTTTCATGATTCTTTAATGTTAATTTTTCACTAGAAAATCTCGAATAAAACGTAACAAGTATGCGAGTTGCATCTTAAAAGTTCCGTACGCAAAGTTTTTTAACACTCTAGTTACTCCTATTTTATTATTTATCTATTCGATACTCGAATTGCGAATCTGCGAATCATTCGCAACCTTTTTTTTTCTCGATCGATCGAACTCTTCCGGCCAATAACAATTCTCTAAATACAAAGATCCTACTTCACTAAGAAAGTATCACAATAACGTTTAAGGGAGAAAACATCCTTGAATCCGTAAGTAACCTTTGGTAGGGTCGCGGGAACTTGACCTTGTCTGTATTACGGGCAAAGGAAACGTTTACTTACAGCCTTCACACAAAGATACCCAGTATGGCTCTAGGGGAGGGCTTTGCAAAATTACTATTGTTCTGAGCGGCTTATACTTGGGTTCTTTTTATCTATGGTATAATATAATAATATAATATCGGAACACCACATCTTGACAGTATTGTAATATTTTGTTCGTACGTAACTACTCCAGTTATATAATGAGTAATAACTGGAGTAGTTACATTGAATGAATAGCCTCAGGTTTGGGTGATTATTTTGATTAATTTATAGTTATAATTTCAAATTTCTTATTTTACTGCTGTTTATAATGGAAGATTTACATCGAGCTAAGTATGCATTTCGATCGATACTCTATATGTATAATAAAATCGATCTATACTTACTATATCTTATAAAAAAAAATTAAATGATGCTGAACTCTATGTTGTCAATGGCAGGATCCTTTACAAGGATTTTAAGATACTTCCTTGTTTATCTGTTATTTAATGTATAACATACATTTAATAAATTATGGACTCTGAACCTCAAGTTAAGTTAAAAGCATATATTATCTGTTCAGCCATTATGGGTGATTCAGTCACAAACATCTAAATATCCGAACATCATAATAATATCAAAACTTAGTATCTAATTTTCAAAATGTCTGCCAAGAGTCTCATGAGATAATAAAAAGGAATTTGTTGTCAAGAAAATGGCGATAAAGAATGAAGAATGACATCTTTCTCATAACTATTTTTAGCTCAGTTCAAAACTTTATCTAGTTAAGTTTCAGAACTACGAAATTTTTTATAAAAAGGAAAACCTAGGTATTTCATTCCATTTTTTTAACTTTTTTTACTGAATAGTATTATTTCATTTAAATCTCCAGGATATAGACGTTTTGTAAAAAAAAAATTGTAAGTAGGGGAAATCTGCATACCATTTTAACTTCTATAGAGTATCATAACTTTTTTTTACAAGTAGATGTATAAATTTCGATATGTATAATTGTATATTTTCGTAGTTACGTTGGAATTGTGACCACAATAGAGTTAGGTAAGTGATACGGATAGTACCTAGCTATTATATATTAGATACCATACATGAAAGTGGCGCACACTAGAACGCATTTTCTGTCCTCAGTACGCATAGGTATTATACAAATTTACAGTTAGTTTGTAAACTAACTGTACTAACGTTTGTATAGGATCTAGATAGAAGTTTTCTATATTTAGAAAAATAAATTTTTATATTCACCTAAAATCCAAGATAATATGTTTACGTTTAATGTAAAATGTGTAGTTTTACATGTTTTATTTCTATAGTAGATACCTAATACCTACCTATTACTCACATCATAATACTGTCTACCTTTACATGTCTTCCCTGTATTATGTGTGAAAGCTAAATTAGCCTTATTAAATAAAATATCTTGGATTTTAGTTATTTATAGAAGTAACAAATAGATAGCTAGACACAGTGGCTATATTTTAGTCTGAACCGAAACTCTGAAACAATTCCACTGGGGGATATATTTTGAAATGTAATAAAATAGCGCATTTTAAAGTTTTAATCGTGGCTATATTTCAATAAATGCCCAACTTTGTTGTTGTAAACAAAATAGCCATTTGTAACTTTCTATTGTTGAATTTTTAATTTATGGTTCACTGGCTTTCAATTAACTTTTTTAATGTTTAAATTGTTTACATTTATAATAATAATTGTTTAAATTTATAATAATAAAAATAAAAATTGACTAACATAGTTAATAAACAGAATTTCCGTTACTGGGATGTCCACAACCCAAGACAAATGCATCAAGAGCCTTTACAATAAGCCTAAAGTAACAATTTGGTGTGCCATGTCTGACATAATATGTTATGAGTTCTAAAGTGTGTACGTGTTTGTATGCGGGCATGCGTGACTTATAATAACATTTAAATTTATTAGTTTACTAGCTATTTGCCCTAGTTTCCGCGGGGATTCCGGGATACAAAGTACGCAATGCGAATGTGAGTTTACTTGTTTGTTAGTTACGCATAGATAGTATTATATTATCTGTGGTTACACTTTCACGTCTTAAATACTCAACCAATCATCATAAAATTTTGCGTATGTATATGCACGTTTTCAAGGGTATACAGAGAAGACATAGGGTACTTTTATCCCGGAATTCCCGTGCAAACTACGAAATTAACGCAAGTAGAACCGCAGGGAACAGCTAGTTGACTTAGAAAGAAAAAAACATTTGGGTTTTTGTAAGTGACTGAACTGAACCGATTCATTAACTGTTAGAAAGCTACATTAGGTATCTCTGACTAAGAGATCCTGCAGGAAATTGAAGCATGTAAAACCGCGGGAGACCTGCACAGCCGGTTCCACATAAACATACTCGTATATCTAAATAAGACGAGGTACTGTTACAACCACCAATTACAAAACTTAATTAACAATAACTTACAACTATACATACGGTAAACTAATAAGCAATAATTGTCTTGCAGTTTGGTCAAATCATGTGACACAAGTTGGTCGTCGCCGCAAATGTATTTGCAGAGCCTACTTCGTACTATTCGAGTAATTTAGTCGAGCGACGAGTACTTTAGTAGATTAATATTTCGATTGTCGTGTAGTGATTTAGTAGTCAATATATTTTGTTCTATTTTTCGAAAGAATAATGTCCCCATGTTAGGTACAGATGTAATACAATAAGCTCAGTTTTGTATGTAAGCAAATATAAAACTCTGGTGTCACCGACTGGTTTTCTCACACAAAGCCAAACACATAATATATTGAATCGTAATAAAATGTGTTGAATGTCATTTAGTTGTGTATTTACTTAGGCTGTTTCCGAAATTGACAGTGCGCTCATTGCTCAATATTTTAGTTAATATATTTTGGATGGCAGCAAAGAAAGTTTTGGAAAAGAATGGCCGTTTACTTGTAACTTTGGCGCGCATGTCCCGCTTGTATTGCCTCTCTGGTTAATACTAAAATAATTAAAACTACCTACACGACAAAAGGAAAGAAAGTAGGTCTTTATTATTAACTATTTAGTTAATAATAAAACGTCAGAAAACGTCACTATGCACTGGAAGAGAATGCCGCAAGGCATTGAGTTGGCAATTTGCAGGTAGGTACTGTGCAAAATCCTTCTAATATTATACGTATAAATGTGAAAGTGTGAATGTTTGTTACTCAATCACGCAAAAACGGCAAAACGGATTCGGATGAAATTTGGCATGCACGTTGTCAGGGGTACAGAGAAGGACAAACGGAACGGAACTTCGAAATTACCGCGGGTGAAACCGTGTGGCACAGCTAGTAAATAAATAAATTACTATTTAGTCGTTCATCCAGTAAGGAACTCCGATGCTGTTGTTTTAGTCGAGTTCACTCACAAAACACTGTGTAGGTACTTCGCTCAGGAGTAGTGGAAATTATTATAAGTTATTTTTTTGGATTAGTAAACAGCGTAATTTAGTTACTAAATTACACTACTTGCCATTTGGCTAAATTGTCCCTTAGAACTGTGCATCAATGAGGCTAAGTTGAAACTGCTATCATAACATCAGGCCAGGTCATTAACCCCGATCGTCTGGTGATGTGTGAGCCGTTAATAAAACTAGAGCATTGTCGACACGTCGTCGGTGGGACAAAGGAAAACTCTTAAACTGTCGTTTGGAGTGGGCCCCCGTACCAACATATCACACACACTTGGCGGCTATACCATGAAGGAGCCATTTTGGTCAAACGTGAACGTCTGTCAAAATTATGTACGTGCAACTCGTATAGCTTTGAACCTGTCTCAATTTTTCTAGAGTCTTTATTTCATAGCAAGTATAGACACAGCCCTTTTTATCTATCAGATTGCAGGTATTTTGTGTGCTCTCTATAAAACGTGGTCTACGAATTAACCTTAATTAGTAAAATGTAATGCGTTACTGCACTGTTGATGTTTGTTTCTTTTTCTTGTGTGTTGTGCTGAAATAAATGTATTTTCTTCTTCTTCTACTGCAAACACATACCAAATTATTGATTTTTAATTCTTGTCTTCTAAACTTTAACTTAAACTTAAACTTCTATATAAAAAAAATATATGAATATTCTTGGATACAAAATGCAAAAAAAAAGAAAAATATATAATAAAATTTTAAAACGCATTGAAAATCGATGATCCTAAGGCAGTGTATTCTTACAACCCAATTTTGAAGGTTTTTTTTAATAGTTAGGTATGTGCCTACAGCATTTTGACAGGAAAAAATTAGTCAATCTCTTCCAAAGTTCCAAGTTACCGTGGTGTACCAACCATAACCTTTCTCCGTGTCTGGGTGACTCCTGATAGCGGTGGCCCGACCGGCCCATATTGAGTGCTATAAGGCAAAACCGTTACTATATAATGTCTAGATTGCCACCCATACATCCTAAAGTATACGCCAATTTACTTGGAAAATAACATTCCCGTCGAACACAGGAAGGAACGATGGTCTTGTAAGTGCCATAAATCTTTTCGATTTGATTCTTTGTTTCAGAGCCACACTTCCTTTATACTCGTATTAACATAAGGTATAGTTAACGATGCCGATGCTAAGAAATCTATAATATAATAAAAGAGTAGAACCCGCGATTCTGTACATTGAATATAAAAAAAAAATGGACAGGGGGCGATAAAAGAACTGTAACCAACAACAAAAAAAGAGTTTTTAAAATTCTTTTCTGTCTGTCTGTCTGTTCGCGATAATCTCCGAATCTACTGAACGGAGTGTCATGCGGTTTCCACAGGTTGATTAAGCTTATAGCTTGGAGCTACATATATAGGCTTTGTTTCATTCAAATCGGATGTCGGGAAAAAAGTTGCTTCATAAAAACTTTTCACGCGGGTGAAACCGCGGGGCATAGATAGTGCTGAAAAACAAAAATTGCAGTAGCGGGTGACTTTGACTGTTATTCTCAATTATTTAATAAAAAAATAATATTATTGACGGATGAGATCAGCGTATTTCAAACCTTCACAAGGAACGTTCAGGGGGGCTAAGATGCGCAACACGATAAAATTATATCGAGCCATTTTATCGATTCTCGTCGACATATTGTATGGTTTTGTCGACGAGAATTGATAAAATGGCTCGATATAATTTTATCGTGTTGCGCATCTTAGCCCCGCAGGGCAGGACCTGTGAAATAGACCTAATGGCATTCCGGGAATAGAACCTAACCCATGTTTCGGCCATTGATATAATATACTAGTTAGACTAGACTAGCTGTGCCTAGCGTTTTCACCAGCGTGAGTTTTGGGATTCCCGCAAAAACTCCAAAGTAAAGTTTTGTCTATAAAATAAAAATAAAAAAAATCCTAAGTAGGCTATACCTGGGGTATAAAAAATAGCCTACGACCTATTCTTAGAACTAAGTCAAGTGACACGAGATTTTGATATAATATTTAGATGTTTACATTAAGTAGGTAGGTAGACCTTTTTACATCTTTTATCTTTTATTTGTCACCGTCGTCGATTCTATTGTAATCTCTCAATTTTCAAAATTAGAATAACCTTCCAGTAAGTAATTTGGACTTTTTTTAGGTACCTACATCAATAATGAAGAATTATTCAATAGGATTAAAAAATATTATCCTTTGACGAGCCAGTAGCAAAAGTTTGAAACCAATATTGAACGACCATATTTTCAGTACTTGGTACTTACTTACTTGTGTGAACCCTGATCGCTTCTTTATTTCGATATTTAATAGTGATAAAGAAAAAAATCTTATAACGATAAGTAAGAAATATCGAGTTATTATTATTCACGATTTAATATGAAGCGAGACCAGAATAACGAAATAGAAGACGAAATGATATCTTGGTTATGTACCTAATTAGTTAGGAATATTCATGATTGTTCCTTAATTATTGATAATTTATTCAAATATTGGACAATATTTCTTCTTAACGTGCCCATGAAAGTAATAATTCAATTTAGCGGAGTAAATGTTCCGCGAAAAAGGCAAGAGTTTCGGTAAAATATTAAAAAAAGACAATCTTGTAAAAAAATTGAAAGCTTTCACTATGAGTTAAGTCACTCTTAAATGAAAGTAGTTTTTGGTTGAATTTAAATGACAATAGATTTTATCTTTCCGGAAAATATTTTTAAAATAAATTTTTTCAAAGATATTTTCCAGAAAGATAAAATCTTGCTTTCCTTTCAATTCTTCCCGTTGAGAGCGATAACACCGTTAAAAAAGTCTCACCGAAAAATTACAAATAATTTATTGAATTCTAATAAAACGCCATGAAAGGGGTTAAATTCTTTCTCCGTGCTTTAATATTGTAGCTAAAAGTTTTTGTCTTTCGATGACTAAAATGTGATTTATTTAATTCTTTTACGAATAATATATTTAAGACTAAAGAACGTAAGATAATTTAAAAATACACAGTCAAATTACAAAAAAATTGTCACTCAAAAATACATAGCTAAAATCATGTTAAAAAAGTTTATCGCCGCGCAGTGGTCATTTTTGTAACATTATAGAAACTAACTTTACGTTTCCATACGAAAGTTTCCATTCGTTTAAATACGAATTAATATTCTAATATTCCGTTTTGGAAACTATGGTTCTACTCTCTATATCATTAAACTCTCTCATATTCGGTTTGTATAATACGTGGCCTTATAAATCGTTGTAAAACGAGTCCGCGAGGAGTAAGTGACCCTGCACGTATCGCTGTACGAGAAATTATATAGTCACTAGCCGTTCCCTGCAGATTTGCCTGCGTTAATTTTGGATTAGAAAGTAACTTATGTCCTTCCCTCCTGTACCCCTTACAACGTGCATACAAAATAGTATCACGATCAGTTGAGTTGAGTGAAAGTGCAACAAAAAAACGAAACTCACATTCGCTTTATAATATAGTATATTAGAATGAGCAGCTCAGTATACGTTGAATTCTCTATGTACTTTGGAAACTTATGTAGGTAATATTGAGGGAAGGATGACACTGTCTGTGGGCTATGGGCATAACTATAGCGTTTTAGAAACGTTGGTGGCGTGAATTTCAGGATTCCCTTGCTGTGCTGGGATGAAATGTATTCCCTACAATATATTAGATCTTAAGCTAAGTGGTAAGTTACATCATTTAATACAAACAGGTACAAGCAAATCGACAAACAGATAGTTGTTGGACGTTGGTGTTTGAGAGAAATTGATTTTACGTAGGTATTTTGGTCATAATTTTTTTTTTTCGAATTTTAGTTTTTGCAGCACACAGAAACCTGTTAGTTTACAGTTTCGTTATATTAACTGATTACATGTTCTCCACATCAGCTTCGGAATTCCTTCAGAAACTCTTTTTGTTATACCTAATATAAAATAACTATAAGTATGCGTTAATTAAGACGACTGAGATCCAAACATCCAAACTTTTTAATTTATGGATAGGTATTATACAAGAAGCAAAAATAATTGAATACTTAGCAAGTTACAGTCAGTAAGTTCTCGCTAATCGTATAAATCCACTCTGAAGTTTCGAGAATGTTCGAAGTAAGACATTTATAGAAATACTTGTACGGACATGTTACCTATTATAACTTTAAATCATTCATGTGCATTTAAAACCCTAAGTAAAATTATAGATGTGAAAGTGAGTTTATTTGTATGTTTAACTTTCATGCCTTAACTATTCAACCGATCATCATGAAATTTCGCATTAATTCTCACTGCCAGGAATACAAAAAAGGACATAGGGTAGGGTAGGGTAGGATAGACAAAAGTACCTGTACTGCTAGCGGAGTAGAAAATTTGATTGACATTAACAAAATCTAAATGAGCACGAGAAACCATGGGTACCAGCTAGTTCAAATATTAACTGGAATGGTTTTCTTTCACCAAAAGTTATATTAAGTATTCATAATCTATTTATTGTTTGCAAAACCATACAGTACCTATAATTTCCTAATGCGTATCTATTATACTGATGTTATCAGTATTTAAAAATAATTATAACATTAATAATGTCATTTAGTTGATAATAAAGACAAAAATAAATTGATGTAAATTATAGCATTTCTATATTTTGAAATGAAGTCTAATTGAAATAGATGAAGAGATTTTTATTATTAAGAAACATGAAATGAATTGAAATGGGTCCTCATTTCGTCAAATTTAAGAAAAGTAAGTTACAGTCAGGGAAATGCATGGAATTATGAAAGTCAATGTCATACTTAGAGTATTTCTGCATTCGTTTCATGAAAATTTAGAAAAGAGATTGCTAGACAAACCTGGTCCAAAAAGTTAGTGAAATGATAAAATGTAATGGGCCTAAATGAAAACCTTGCAAGAGCGATAAAGCTCTAAGCACTCGGGAATAGGGGCGTAATTATAATTTAGCGTTCATAAAACTCGCAGTTTTCATTAATTTAGGAATCTCAATATCTTCGCCAGTTCCAAGGAAGTTCTTTTTCTGAAAAAAAAAGCCATCCAGCATTGAACAATTGACAAGTTCCCATTTCTACGCAATTTTAAGTGGTTGGCGACTATCCAGCTCAATTAAAAGCAAAAGCTAAAATAAGAGATAGCAAAACTCGCAAATACGAATTGTGTCAATATTTATTTTGTTCTCGGTAAGTGCATTTTGCCAATGATTTTATTTTACAAACCAAATGTACTTTCAAAAGGCTTTATAATATTGAGAGAGAGAGAGAGAGTATTTAGTATTCTATTTTCGTGCTAAGTATAAAAAAACACATTAACAATACGTTATTTTTTTACTTAATTATCCAATAAAATACAATATTCATGAAAACTAAGCGTGCGAAGCAGATTTGCTGACATTCCTACCTATCTTACCTAAGGATAATTTAAAGTGCAGTTTCACCTGAGCCAGCGAAGGATTGTAATACCTACCTATAATTTTACTTATTCTATATTATACATATTATTATATTTTTCTGGTTCTGCATAATTCATACTGTTAATACTTTCACAGTCACGTTTTTCTACAAAAACATGGCCTCCATACCTCACGCTTTAGGCATGATTTCTTCTAATGTTGGGAATGCTTAATATCTATCAATTTTAATCTAATAAATATAAAAGTCATTGCAGCGGTTTGTTAGTAACGTAATATTACGTTTCTGGACCTAGGAGCACGTATTTCGTCGATCGTGATATTACGGATTGCGGTGAAATGGCTAATTATAATCTTCTATACTATAAATTTTACCAAAGGGGCTATTATGTAACTTTTGTTTCTATCATTTTTCGGTTGCAATCAAAAACATGGTGGTTTTGCGGTTACATTATGCACGTTTTGACACCTAAAATATCTAGCAATGAACCGAAATAAACATACTTGAAAAGTTGAAGCTGTCTAAACATGATTAATTATTCACAAAATCGATATTTTTCTGATTGAAACTGAAATTTGATTGCAACAAAAGTTACATAATTGCCCTGCAATTCGGAATTTAACGAACTCATCATTTGCTTTAATATAAGAAAATTAGAAATGATAAAATTTTCTTAGCATAACTAAAACAATTAGATACTTTTTTAATTTCTGTCTGTACGTATTGTAATATTATGTGCCTACTATGTGCGCCCAAGATTGCACTAGAATTAATATCAGTCAGTGAGCTTTCATTTCATTTAATAATTTCAATCAAGTTCTTATTATACTTTACCACAAACCAGAAGGAGCGATGATCGTAAAATCAAGCTACTGCTTACCCCGTAATGTTTTACTTAATTGCAAGGAAATGAGGGGAAAATTTTTATTGCATCATAAAACTGTGTGTTGTAAATTAAGCCAAAAGTTCATTGCACCAGCATTTTGTTTGAGTTTAAACCCATTTTAATTAACTTTGAACATTACTTAATTCATAGTCGATATACTTTTAAGATGAATGACTTAATAGATCACCTACCTACAATGTATGTTTCAATAGTCAACACTGAAGGAAAAAAGGTCGAAAGTTGAAGAAAATTGTGTATAGATATCCTGATTCCTCAATATCCAATACAGAAAATTAATGTGAAACGTGCGTTTGTGTAGACTCTATTAATTTCTAACACCCTATATACTTAATCTAAGTTCATTATGAAAACAAAAACGGGTGTCGCCGGGTGGTATATTTGGACAAAGATAAGCAATAGTGAGTTAAACTGGAGAAATTTTGAGTGAATCGTAATATAGCGCCATTTGGTGTCAACATTTTTTTATGTTCAACATTTTGTTGATATTTAAACAATAAAATAAGGTAAACACATAATTAAAAAACGTTCTATGATTATCAATAAAGCGTTCTGTAATAACTTAATTTTGTGGGTTGTGGTATTAAACTTACAGACCACTATATATATATACTACCACTACCACTATATATATGTCTCCTATTTCTAACTAGCTGTCAACCTGCCTTTCAGCTTTGTATTCCAAGTAGTTTTTTTTTTAAGATTTCGTATTTAATCAGCGAGTGATCTTTCACTTTTAGATAAATGGATACCATATTTTACCCAGATTCACAGTTTCATAAAAAGGTCATGTGAAAAAGTTGCATCGAACCCAGTTGTCTTCAATTTGAATAGACAAAACACAATTCGTACCTACTAATACTTAAAGTTGTTTTTTTCTGTACTAATCGAAAATAACTTTAAAAATAACTTTTTCATATGACATTTTTGCGTCGCTGATTTTATTTAACTCAGTTATTTAGTATAACGTTATGTGTTTTAATTTATTTCGTGGCGTCGTCGTCGCCCATAACTTGAGCGGTGCCACCATGACTTTTGTCGAGATAAAATCAACGAGGATATTCTGCGACCTTGCTCGCCCTTGACACTCCAACCCGTAATCAACTAGCTGGGCCACCGTAGCGCCAACAGGTTTTACGGTTGGTTTTATTGCCCGCCCTCGGAGACCTGTCACGAATCCCATAGATACGACGTCGGAACAAACACCCGAGCTCACGGTGCACGTACCGGACGAGCTGCTTAATTTATTTCCACCATCCATCGGGATTACAGCGTACGACCGACTGAGTAAACGGTATTATCATTAATAAATACGTATTGCAGTAAACACTGTACTTTGTATTTTATATGGATTGGTTGTTTTATTTATTTTTATCCATATACCTATGACGGAATGAAAATCATAGAAGTAGGTACAAGCGAGAAAACTGGAAATTGATGATTTTCTTTTTCCATTTCTTTAATAAATAAATAAATATTGTGTAACCACTTTGTACTCAATACATTTGTACTCAATGATGAGATGCTAAATACATTAAAGCCTCCAGAATCATTTACAAAATTGTTTTTCTTAATTTCTTAAAGATGTTACTTGTACAACTATGGTTGTTAACCCGTTATATTATACTAACTTTTCCCCTCAGGGGTTTCTGTGGGAATTCTGAGATAATAGTAACCTATGTCACTCAGGAAAAGTGTAGCATCCTATAAATTAAATTAAATTTATGCTGTTAAATTCTCAGACGAAATAAAAAGTCAAAACGGAGCGCTGTGAACAAAAAAGTGAAGCCGATAAAACTACGCCTCGGTGTGTACATGCACAATTACACGCACACACATAATAACGAAACTACGCCTTACCTTGTCAGTCGAGCCATTCCGGCGCTCGGAGTGTCACGCTGTAATAATTCCTATTTATTAAAGAAAAATGCCAAATTGAAAGTGAGAGGGTGTGAAAACCAATCTTTGAAAAATAAACAGCAGGATAGAACCACATTTTTAATAAAATATCAATTTTATTAATTTATGACAACTTGCAACACAAAACCTCCACAACTTCCATAAGTGTTGCTACTAGTGAGCGTCACAATAGTCCCCGTTTTTTGGGTAAGTTAATGTGACGTGGAACGTAATGTAAAACGTTCATTTACCTATTTCGATATTAACTTTTAATATTCATAAAATTAATGTAAGTGTAAATAGGCGTTAATTTTTATTTTCCATGTTTTATCATAACTTCGAAACCGATATTTTTAAGGTTCTCGAACATACAACCGAGGTATACAACTTAAAATAATACTAACTTATCTATTTACTTCTTATCCATTCATCTTTCTAGAACTTAACAATTTTGGGTAATAAGTTTTCACTGCAGGGCAACACTAAATGCCCACATGTTTACGAAACCGGCTTCACTTTTTTGTTGACAGCGCTCCATCTTGAGTTTTTATTTCGTCTGAGGTTAAATTAAATAACTTTTAGAATCGGTTCTAAACCGGTTTAGTCGGTTCAGTTCTAGCGACTATTTCCTGCAAACAATTCCACAAACTTACTTAAAAGAACTTACCTACTACATAACCAGTAATATTCTCTTTGATAATACCGAACTACTTACGTAGTAAAATAAGATCGATTGCTTATGAATATATTATCCTTTCCCGCATTACGGATATGCAAAGAAGAAATAAAATTTATATCATCCATCAAAGTTTGAAGCCCCTAATTTTCACTTTCAAATTACCACGAGAATATAAAAAAAAAAAAAATTAAATTAAAAAGTTTTAAGAAAGGAACAAGCGAAAGAAGCTTCGAACATGACTTCTCCTTTTTTGAATAGTTCCTGTATCTACCTATTTTATAGACTTTAATTTTAAAATACGTTGCAAGCGAAAAGAAGGTTCTATTTATGGACATAGATAAGCAATAGTGTGTTAACCTACACTGGAGAAATTTTGAGTAAAATAAAGTTTTAAAATTATAGCGCCATTTTGTGTAAACAATTTTTATGTTCAATATTTAGTTACATATTTAAGCAATGTAATGAGGTGAACACATAATTAAAAAACGTTCTCTGAATCTCAATAAATCGTTCTGAACCAATAAGTTCGTTTTGTGGGTTAACATGCTATTGCTTATCTGCGTCCTTATATCCTATTGGGTGTTTCCTCCACGGTTTCATTCACTTCAATGTTGGAACGCTTTTATATATTTTTTAATTTTTTTATTTTCGTTTATTTAGGACAACAACAGCAAAAAGAATGTATTAATTCTATGTTTCAAGGTTACCTACAGTATATGCCAATAATAGTTATCCTTACACGGAGAACTCAAAATGTCAAATAAATAATGTCCAAACTCGAAAAATCAGAATGACTACCTACCTACTCCTATTCCAAGACCGACATTTTTCTCACAAATATATCTACACTAAATAGCTATTTTGTGTAACATACCTACACTAAATTTTTCCGCGGGAACTCTTTGTTCCGAAATAAAAAAGATCCTGGAATACTATTTTTAAATTATCTCCTGCATCCGAACAAACTTTACCTCTTTATAGTATTTGGTTTAGATAATGTCCCTTTAACACGATGAAATTAAATTTGTAACACGCGCTGTAGCTAAGTCTATTGTTACCAAAGCACAAGACAATTAAGTGCCACTATTTCATGTCAACGCTCGACTTTGCTAACCACTATAGTTAATGTTTTGTCAAAAGCAGCAAGGGTCGGCTCGGGGTGCGAATTTGAGCAAATAATAATCACCTATAAGTATACGCAAACTTACTTTATAACAGTTTATGCTGTTAAAATCACATAACAGATATTCGTTTCTCGGTATAGGAAGCTATTCCTTGCTCTGTGGTCATTACATTGTGGTCGTCGTCACACGGCACTATAGGTACTTTCATACTTTGTAAACTTACTGACAAAAATAGTAAAATTTACCGATCCATTATACCTACTCGGTAAACAGTTGAATCTGCTACATTTATCGTATAATCGTTGGAGCCGTTTCCGAGATTCTGAATCTCGGAAACTTAGTAGGTAGGTATCTTCATGAAATTTAGTATCTGCATACCGAAATAATGCATCATCAATTTTAATGCATCAATCATCATTTCAATGTTCAATTTTGTTTCATAACAAAATTCCTTTCAAAAAACAATCAATTACAAATACTTTTTCCCATTTCAACTAAATAATGCAAAATAGTCTTAAATTGACTTACGGCCGCACTCAGAGTCGACTTTAATGATTACTTAGTTAAGTATAGATTTTTAAAACAAAACTGCCGCAATCAGACAAGTTTAATAAATTAATGTTAGTTGGCATTTAACTAATTAAGTTAAATGCCAACTATAACAGTTATATCTCATTGAATGCCAATTAACATTAATTTACTGAACGTCTCTGGTTGCGGCAGTTTTGTTTAAAAAATCCGTACTTAACTAAGTAATCATTAAAGTCGACTCTGAGTGCGGCCGTTAGGTAATTTTAGGTAAATTGATTTAGGTAAATGGCAATGTGCTTTAGCCTTCAGCTACTATGCTATCTTTAGCTAGCGACGAAAAATTCAAGATAATTTTCCAAATATATTTTGGGAATTTAAAGTAGTAGTAGTATATTTTAATATAAAACTACTACCGGTACATTAAAGAGTTCTTGAAAGAATACCAAAATTCACACGAACGATTCCGCGAGCAACAGCTAGTGATTCTAAATAAGATACTACAAAACCCTCTCTAGTTAACTTGTAGAGCTATACAGAAATATCGAATGTCCTGACGCGATATCAGACGACGCGCGATTGAGCAAACAAAGAAAAGCGAATGAATGCCCTCACATACTGTATTTTGTTTTACTTGGAAAATGATACTAGCGTCTTTTTGTAAATCGAGTAAGATGTCACTTTAGAATAGTATTATTCCAAGTCTTCTTAGGCTATTTTTCCACGATCCATCGTACGACACGAATTGTTTGTAGCAACAAATAGGTACG
This sequence comes from Zygaena filipendulae, assembly GCA_907165275.2. Lineage (NCBI taxonomy): Eukaryota > Metazoa > Arthropoda > Insecta > Lepidoptera > Zygaenidae > Zygaena > Zygaena filipendulae. The sequence continues at coordinate 11,194,941 of OU015654.1, forward strand.
ACAATGGGCATGTTGACTAATTTTTATTTTTTAGTCCGTCTTGTAGATTATTAAAAAATATTGGACACGTATTTTTTCTTTTTTTACGTAGTCAAAAAATAAAGGCGATATATTGAGTTGAAATTTCGCGTGACGTCACTATTCTGACAGTTTTTATGGCGGTTTTAGCGGTTTGTGACGTCACGACCCCCTCACCCTAAACTTTAATGCGCTTTATCTCTGTATATTTTAATTTATTTGAAAAAGCAAAAAATACGTGTCTTGTTTTTTTTTCTGACGGACTAATTAGAATTTTGATTTTCAAAAGTAGTCCACATCCCCATTATAGTGAGGGCCTGTCGTCCCAATGTATCTATAAGAATTGATTAGAGTACGATAAATATAGCAAAGGAAGGAGTGTAGTGGCTTGTCTGACGTCGTTTAAAGGTTCGTTTATATCTACAGACACTGAGCGTGCCAGACACGTTCCGTGCCAGACAGGTGCCAGGGCAGAAATGTGGGCAGAAACCAAAAGACAACGTTTATTTACAAAAGATGTCTGCATGAATCCGATACTCTATTCACCCTGCTCGGCATGTGGCAATAGACACGTACAGAAATGAACCGCGAGACAAAATATTCTTTCCGCGAATAGTGGCCTGTGGCTGTCAGCGTCTGCGCGGCCGTACTGTTACGATAGATATGAATCTGTTTATAGCAGAATATTATTTTGTCTACCACGGAACGTGTCTGGTATGCTCAATATCTGTAGATATATTAAAGGTAATGAACACAACAACTAGAACATTGTGTCGTGCTGTGCACTTGTGGTTAGATTTAGGTACTTAATAATACACATTATTTTTATCAACCGAACTTTTACAGTTTATTCGTAGAGTACGTACATAATAAGAGGATGAAAAAACATGTAATATTTTTACAACTTATGACGATTTTTGGACTTGTAGTTATTTAATAATAAATAATGAAATGTGATTTGGAGTTTTTACGTAAGTATGACGTAAGTAGATAAAAAAAATGGTAATCAGAGACGTCACTGGATTTTGACATGTGGATGTCGTGCGCGCAGCGGTGGCTCGTGGAAAAAGAGTCTGTAAGTACGTACAGGGGTCGTATTTTTGAATCGCTCGAATTACTTTCACACGCGGAATCGCGAATTTACATGGAAATGCTCATACAATTTTTAAGCATTCACATGCGAATGTTGCGATTCCGTATGCGAAAAGTAATTCGAGCGATTCAAAAATAGGGCCCCAGGTGGCGATCACGTTGATAAGCTTACAGTTGAGTAAAATATGAGGTCCACGTTTTAGGTATCACTACTCAATTTCTTATCGGGATGATGGTAAACTGCTCGTTCAATGTAAAGGGGTAGGTACTGACAGAAAATATAAAGTTTCGTGTGTTTTACTAGTAAGTAGTTGTGTAAGTACAAGTATTTAATAAGTATGCACCTTTTTTAGTAGTTTGGTGTTTAACTAGTTTACAATAATTGATATAAATCACACAACAACTGTTTTATTTACTAGGCGTACAAAAAATTGACAATTTACAAGAAGTTCATTTTTAAATATATAAGTAAATATTCTAACTAGCTATTCCCCGCTGTTTCACCCGCGGTAATTTCAGGATTCCCACGGGAGTTCCGGGATAAAAAGTATCCTATGTCCTTCTCTGTATCCCTGACAACATTTATGCAAAATTTTATGACATTTTACCCGCGTTAATTTCTGAGTTCTCGCGGGAACAAGAAAGTTTAAATAGCAATATAAGTTGTTCGGAAACGGAAACACCAAAATATTGCCTTTCATAGGCAAAATATGAGCAACACCTTTAAAACTCTTTGAAGTAAAACTTATTAAATGTTCAATTTAAGTTAGGAAGGCAGAAATGAGCGTTTGATAAGTGAAAATTATTAGCGTGCAATTTTTTAACAAAAATAAATAAAATATAAGGACATAGATAAGCAATAGTGTGTTAACCCACACTGGAGAAATTTTGAGTAAATCGCGTTTTAAAATTATAGCGCCATTTTCTGTCAACATTTTTTATGTTCAATATTTAGTTACATACTTAAACAATGTAATAAGGTAGACACATAATTAAAAAACGTTCTCTAACTCTCAATAAATCGTTCTGAATCAATAACTTTGTTTTGTGGGTTAACATGTTATTGCTTATCTGCGTCCATAAACAAGTCATATAGTTTTCATGGGATTTCTTAATCCGAATAGGTACCTACATAATGAGGTATTTTTAATAAGAATTACTTATACTCAGAAACTTGAAATTGGATAGTACACAGTACACACAAAAATAATGTTGAGTAGCAATCTATTTGCCTTATTATTTTATATTTTATTAAACCAACAAGACGTTTTTATTGCCATTATTTCTATTGTTTCTACTGTGTAGACCTGCGTTTATTCTCTGAGTTTATGCAATACCTTATTTGCTTCCTTAATAAATCTTATGGCATAGACAAAGGAGACGAATAGGCACTTATCTACGTCTTGACACACCTCTTTCGTTGCGTTATTACCCATAAATCGTGTGATGTATGAGTCTAGTGCCTATACCTCCTTGCCTGGATGCCTTTGCCTTTGTATTGAAATTCTCTCTAGACATTTGATGCGTTATCGTAAAACAAATTAAAATTTTGTATTCCACTAGCTGTTCCCGCGACCTCATCCACGTGAGTGATTCCCTCGGAATTTCCGCGATAAAAAGTAGGTAGGTATTATTCTACGAATAAATCCAGAACATATTAGTTTGTATGAAGGTACCTAAGTTTCGAAATTAGAGTAATAGAAATTGGTATTTATAATGTTATTTTTTGTCATTTTTAACCGACTTCCAAAAAGATGGAGTTTCTGTGTTCGGCTGTATGTATGTTTTTTTTTTAATAGGTACCTACTAACAAAAATACTGTTACATAATAATAAATAATATAATTTTTTCTCACGGAGTAGGTCTGAGCTGATATTGTTCCTTTAATGACAGATTTTACCTAGTTAAGTAGGTATCATAATCACTTCAATAAAAATCGTATAAAAGAAGTTTTCGAGCTTAACAGTTAAAGATGAATGAAAATGCGCAATAAATAGTCCACTTTATGACGCCATTGCAGTGAACTCTTCATTCTTCCATTAGCTAACTGACAGCTATAATCTTATCTAACTTCAATTCGACATACGCTTTTACCTCAGAAGAATGCTTTTACTATAAGACGTCTATGACAAACGTTTGTGTGGAACAATGAGATGTGGATAGTAACATTTATCTTTTTACACTGTCATTTTGACCGCGACCATTGTCATGAAATGGTATCGTCTAGCTTTGAATGCAACGACTATGATAAAGTTAGATACTGCACTAGAAGAATTGGTACAAATCCTAATTTTATAAATGCGAATGTGAGTTTGTTTGTAACGCTTTCACGCCTTTACTTTACTACGTACCTACTCAGCTGATCGTCATAAAACTTTTCATACGTTTTCAGGGGTACATAAAATAAGGACGTAGGATACTTTTTATCCCAGAATTCCCGCGGGAACTCCGAAATGGTGTCCTCAAGTGGTCCTCTATAAATGCAATCGTAATGAAGCTATATAGGTATTTAAGTAACTTAATAAATTAGATATATTCTTTAAATTAAATATCATATATAATATAATAATAGTTAAGGTCCATTTTATGAACGGTTAGTGCCGGTTAGTTCTCCTGAACTACACAACAGATTTTTATGTGGGTTTGGTGGAAGCCCGAAATTCACGTGGGAATGAGCAGTGAACTTATAAAATAAAGTTATGTTCCGATACTAATGTAATTACCCTTTTCATCTATAAGTTTAATTAAGCTGATATTATGTCAGAGGAAACCTTTAGCTGCGATGACGGATCACCCCGAGGCAAGCAAACACGTCACACGCAATACTTCGATGTTGGCGCAGAAAATTGTCAGAAACATGAACTACGAGTAAGAGGGATCGAATGTGAAGTGTCGAACACATTATACGTACCTACGTACCTAAGTTATAGTGACGGAAGCCATTTGTTTCGTAAACACTTAAAAGCAGCTGCCGAAATAAATATTATCTTGACACTCGAAGAAAATAGGCAGCGTCTCAAACAAAACAAATGAAATACTACCTACTATAAACTTTAAGTAATGATATGATATGATATGATCGTCACGCTTCTCCGCTAATCAAGAGGTCCCGGGTTCGATTACCGTTGGGAGTAGACTTTGTGTGTAAAATACAGGACCTTTTCATATTATACTTAAATCCTACTAATATACTAATGTGAAAGTATAGATGTTTGGATGTTTGGATGTTTGTTACTCAATCACGCAAAAACGGTTGAACGGCTTTGGATGAAATTTGGCATGCACGTTATCAGGGGTACAGAGAAGGACATAGGGTACTTTTTATCCCAGAATTCCCGCGGGAACTCTGAAGTTACCGCGAGCGAAACCACGGGGCACAGCTAATCTGTTTATATATTATATTATACTAGCTGTCCCCCGCGATTTCATCCGCGGTAATTTCGGAGTTCCCGCGGAGGTTGCGGGAAAAGTACTCTATGTCCTTCAGTTCCCGAGGGAATTCCGGGATAAGAACAATCCCATCTTTTAAGTTGGAACATATTATAAACGGTTACAAAATTTTATTAAAATCCGTTCCGTAGTTTCGAAATCCATCGCGGACAAACAACGTGACACGTTATTTATATATATTAGATATAGCAGTATCTGTCAAAGTACGAGATCAAGTATATCTATGTGTTGTGAATTGACACAAATGTACATACATGTGTATATGAATAATTAATGAATTAAGTATGTAAAAGAAATCATATCTTATAAGCGGCAGGTAAAACTGTTACTAATTTTTTTCACGGAAATATCACCACATGTTTTTTGTATACCTTAGTAGGTAAAAGTAAAAGTAAACGAAAGTAAAAAGTAAATACGGATGAAGCCGAGGGAAACAGCTCTAGTAACTAAATATTAACTTATTATATATTTACTATATTATGTAGGTACGCACCTCACTATCTATATGTAGTTACCTTTCAGAAATTCACTGACAAAGTCTCACAATTGTCTGCCAAGCGCGTCGACATAACAACAAAGCTATAATAGGAAATACACTGCTGCTTGTTGCGAATAATATAAGTTAGGCATAAACAAACATGTTACAGAGTCGTCACAATAAAAGCACTGAAGCAACACTTTATAATTAGTTTAGTAACACTTAAGGTGGATCGTAAAGGCTATTTTTCATGCGAATTTCAGCTAGGTATCTGAATTTTGATTATCCTATTTGTTTGTATGTTATGATTGTATCGATGTTTGCTGCTCTTTCACGCCTAAACTACTGAATGGATTTTAATGAACTTTTACAATAATATAACTTATAAATCTGAATAACACATATGCATAGTATCTAGTTTTTATCGCAGAACTCTAGCGAGAACTCTAAAATTAACGCGAGTGAAATTTGATTAATTATTTGCATACCTACTACACGTTGTCAGAGGTACAGAAAAGGAGTACTTTCTATCGCGGAATTCCCGTGGGATCTCCGAAATTAACGCAGGTGAAACCGCGGGAACAGCTAGTTTAATTATAAAATACTTTTTTTCATCTCGAGCATGCTAAAATTTAAAATATTTACACGGTCATCTATTATGTCTGTGATCAAGTCTGTACCTCAGACGAAGACTTTTTATTTCATCTGAGGTCTGTACCTGCATAGTTAAAGTTTTCGTAAGTTATAAAATATGGTAGATAAGCAATCAAGTTCTGATATCGAATGAGCTGACAGATCACCCGTCGTACTTTTCTAGTTAGAAACTTCGGAATTAATGTAGGTACTTACCTACTAATATCACAGCAGTAAAAGACTCTTTTATTACAATGTTTTAATAGTACCTATAGTAAAAGTAAAAGTGTTAGGGATTAATTAAAGATTGAGATACACTCGCTGTTGTATGTCATGGTTGAATATAATTATTATAAACTACAGATTTCTCCGGGTTTATGCGATACTAAGGAGCAAACGCTCGTGCTTTCTTGATCATAAAAGGGATAAGGGAAAGCAGTTAGCAGCCATCTTATCACTAAGAGAAAGCAACAAATTAATTTATTTATTTTGTTTATTTAGAAGCGATTTACAATATTATCTAAGTAAAATACGAATGTACGTGTAAAGTGTAATTTGAAACAAGTGACCTTAATTAAGCCTTTGATAATAATAATAATTCATGTTTACACACAAATATTAAAAATATGCAATGCTTACAAAAACATTAAAAAAAAAACATACATACAATCGAACATAGAACCTCCTCCTTTTTCGAAGTCGGTTAAAAAATAAATACTAGAACTCATGCTTCCATTTTACAGTTGGCGCGTCAACGAAAATACAAAGACAAGAGACATTAAAGACCCTTATATACTTATATGTATGATCCATCAGAGCGTCGGCAACTTAGCAAAATATATATTTTTTTAATTGTCTTTATTTGTATTCAGTACAGGCTGTGTGCCGCATATTCACCCACGTGAATATCGGTATATTCCGTAAAGCGAAAATGAGTTCGTTTGTTTTTTTGTTACGCTTTTACGCTGACTGAACCGATCATCATGATGTTTTGCATACACGTTGTCAAAAGTACAGTACAGAAATAGGGTACTTTTTATGCCGGAACTCCTGCGGGAATTTCCAACTTATCCCGGGTGAAACCGCGGAGAACAGCTAGTAAAAGATATAAAAGATAGCCTCTACCATGTAATATTAGGTAACCAAGAGTATAAGTTATCTACGTTCCAAATTTCATCGAATCCATCCAGCTGTAACAAACATAGGTACCTATCACATTCACAAACTTTCGCAAATAATATATGATATTATGTTCAGTAAAAATTTACTCATATTTAGTAGGTACGACTTAAGAGGATGTTTTAATAACACAAACACTCGATTAGGACACAGGACTGCGGCGACTAGTGTACCCCATTCTTAACTTGATAATGTCGTCATTAATTTTATAGTAATCGTTAGTTGCCTTATCAGCCCTAAGTATAAAATAACTACCTCTCGTAAAAAAAATCTCATATCGCGTAGGTACCAGCGACTGCAGTGGTAAAATAAAAAAAAAATATTCGATGCGAATGTAACCCTTATTTTATTCTTAGTAAAGACCACAAACTGACCAACTATACCCAAACATAATCATCTTAAATCCGAGAGTTTGTTTATTTACTTGTGTGTTTGTTACACTTTCATGCCTTAACGGCTCAACCGATCACCGTGAAATTTTTCATACACGGTGCCAGGGGTACAAAGTAGGACATAGCTAGTAATAATATTATAAATGAGAATGTTAGTTTGTTTGTTACTCTTTCACGCCTTAAGTACTCAACCATTCAACAGGAAATTTTATGTACACATTAAAGGCACAAAGAAGAACATAGGGTACTTTTTATCCCAGTCACAGATAATATCATTCCCAATATTCCTGCGAGTAGGCACTCGGAAATTAACGCAAGTAAAACTGTGGGAAACAGCTAGTCGTTAAATACATATATAACATACCTAACTACTTTTTGTTTAAATTTAAATTTAAAGTTGTAATGTAATAGTTACATTATAACTTTAAATTTAAACACAGTACATGATATATCATGGGGCTGTACTACTTCAAATAAGCAGTAATTCCAAACGCTCTAAATAACAATTAATCACGAATGCTTTATATCCCTTTTGTATTTGAAAGAGGCTCTTTTTTAATAGTAAAAAAAAATTATATATTTTGGCTGCGGCGGTAAAACTATTTTTGTGGTGCATTTTTAGAACCGGTCGTGTTATGGTCAAATCGAATCAAATGGTCAAGTCCATGCCTAGAGTGCCTCTGAAAACACAAGGTTCATGAAACTGTGCCCCCTGTGTATCCGTAGCCCAGTATGTATGTGATCCCAAAGATCATGGAAGTTAAGCAACACTGGGTGTGGTTAGCCACTGAACGTGTTACCGATCAAGTAGTTTTATGGAGCGTTTTCCGTGCTTCGCGAGGCACTTTAAAGCCGCTGGTAGGTACCGGCTGTTATCGTCGGCAACCATTCTCAAACCATTATTTATGGATACATTAGATTTCCATTGTAAATAATAACTTATTTAAACTACTTAAATATCATTAGAAATACTATTAAATAAGTTTAAGCAAGGAAAAAAAAATTTAATTGATTCACCCGCACGATACGTCTTCACTCCAATATGAAGTTAACCTTAGGTACTACTTATAAAATATGCGAAAGTGAGTTTGTTTATTTGTTACAATTTCACGCCTTAATGGTCTCAACCGATCATCACAAAAATTTGCACGCACGTTGTCAGGTGTACCGAGAAGGATATAGGGTACTTTTTGTCCCGGAATTTCGGCGGGAACTCCGAAATTAACGCGGGTGAAACCGCGAGGAACAGCTAGTATGTATTGTATATTGTATGTATAGCACATCACATACTGTGAAGTTCGACGGCCCAAAAACCCAGTTAACATAAAAATTATTCAATAGCTAAAATGTTCATTTACCTACAGTAGGTACTACCATGGACCAATAAAACTAGTCCATGGTACTGCCTACACACGTATTTACTGACAGTTTATTTTTGGAACAGTTACGTCTCTAACACAAACAAATTTCTGTTATTTAGCACAAACACATGATAAATTTCGTTCGAGGAATTAGTTTGGTTGACAAGCTGTCGAACTTGCTGAGAAAATTTCGTCTCAGTAGGTATTGGTTTCTTTCCAACGCTAAATATTTTCGGTTCGCTAGAAATCACGGAATCAGTTTTCGAATTCAGTTACGTTTCTGTGATGCCAAATACTCTATATCTAACCTATTTTGTAACTGGGTTATTTTTATGGATGTTCAAATATTTAATATAATATCTAGTGAAGGCCAGACAAAATATTCGGTCATCCATAAAAAAGACAGAAAGGTATTTTTTATTTTGATTTTATTATCTCGCATTCATAAGTTTCTCAATTTTAAACTACTATACTACTATTTTATTTTTTTATTTTTATATAATAAAGTAGATATATTTAATACCTCTTTTTTGTGGGTTTATCCTCGTTGTCTTCAATCTCTTTTGAGTTTGTTACATCGAAATTAAAAACCTTTCAGTAGTAACCAACAAGTTTATACATATTGATTTTAAGGCAACCTTAAAATCAATAAGGTTTAAGGTTGCCTTGAAAAGATTTCCTCTAGCAATAAGGCCGCCTTTTGCTCTGTATTTACTTTTTATCTGTCTTACCGCCGCACTCAGAGTCGACTTTAATGATTACTTAGTTAAGTATAGATTTTTAAAACAAAACTGCCGCAATCAGACAAGTTTAATAAATTAATGTTAGTAGACATTTAATTAACTAGGTTACATCTCATTAAATGCCAATTAACATTAATTTACTGAACGTCTCTGATTGTGGCAGTTTTGTTTTAAAAATCTATACTTAACTAAGTAACCATTAAAGTCGACTCTGAGTGCGGCCGTTAGTTTTTATTTTCTCTTCTGGGGCAATAAAGCATATTTGATTTGATTTGATTTTATTGATGTAAGTACCTACCTATCTAAGCTTTTTGGTACTTACCAACAGCCAAATTTTATTTTTGTAAAACACTTCCCTACTTGTTTTATAAGTATTAAAATATAGTAAAATGTAAATACCTATCTATAGAACGTGATGGATACATAAATAAACAGTATCCAATTCATAACAATAACTGCGAAACGCGAATTATCAGAAATATTAAGGGTAACCCCCGTTATTTCTAGATCTACTTTATCCTAAGCCACATCCCATTTGCGCTAAATGATGTTGAAATACAAATCCAATAAGCATCCCAATTTCCAATGTTGTAGGTCTAGCGTAACGATACATGGATTACTGAGCTAATCTTACAATATGCTCAGACCAAATAAAAACTAAAGACGGAACGCGTAGAACAAACGAGTGCAGCCAGGAAAAAGACACCATCGCCGTGCACGTACACAGAAACACGCATCACACTTACAAGAAAAAGACACCATAAATCCTAAGTGAACTTTGCAAATCCATGCACTTTTCTAATCACCACATGCATACGCAACCGGCTTCACTTCGTTGATCGTGACGTTCCGTCTTTAGTTTTTATTTGGTCTGAGACATTATGGTATAATAACTGCATTACTCACGATACGAACCTCAAGAATAACGGCTATACACTTGTTATTTTTGCTTTGGATCTCGGCAGAAAAGAGCGGCTTGATGGCTTGACTGTCAAAAAGTACCTACTTAATAACATTATAGCTAGCTAGCTGTTCCCCGCGGTTTCGACCACATTATTTCGGAGTTCCCGGGGGAATTCCGGGATAAAAAGTATTCTTTGTCTAAAAAGTAAGCGTATCTGGACATAAAAATAGAAATAATTGATGAAATAGGTGAAATTGAAACTGAAGCAAGTAAAAGCGGTGGCAACTCTTAGTCGATGTATAAAAGACAAAAAGTGATAAAAATAAAAGAGAATCACATTCGTCGATCTGAAGACACATCAGTGAGCTGTCGCAATGTTTGTAACCGCGGGCTTTAAGACGTCCATAAAGCAAAGTTTATCTTGTCAGACAATAGAAAATTTATTGTGAGGGATTTAAAATTTTACAAGTGCAACGACCCCACTGCGATATTCGGTTAGTAAAAATTCTACACGTAAGCAATATTTGGAAGCATTTAGGAAACTTATAGCTATTCCCGCGATAATATAGGTAGGTATTCGTGAAATCCGCGATCACAATACAAATGATAGTAATCCAATGCAGTGTTCATTTAGACCATATTAATTCATCTGTGTTCATCTAAGTCGCTTCAGTTGTTTGACTATGATGGAGTGACAAATATTCGACCACCGCACCGTACAATTGAACTTATTGACGTTACTTTTCCTATAATTTAATATAGGTACTAATTTATTATTTAATTAATTAATTTCGGGGTTTGATTAACAAACATCCAAACATTCAAACATCCAAACATCCAAACATCCAAACATCCAAACATCCAAACATCCAAACATCCAAACATCCAAACATCCAAACATCTAAACATCCAAACATCCAAACATCCAAACATCCAAACATCCAAACATCCAAACATCCAAACATCCAAACATCCAAACATCCAAACATCCAAACCTCCCCACTTTTACATTTATATTATTAGTAGGATTAGCTGTGCCCACGGTTTCACCCGCGTGAGTTTTGGAGTTTCTGCAGCAACTTCGCCAAAGTAGCCTATAGCTGATTAGCAGTAAAAGTCCCGTCAAAATTGGTTAAATTGTTTCGGAGATTCACCCGCGTGAATTGAGGAATTCCCGCAGGGACTCCAAAGTACCCTAATTTACTCCTCATAACATCAGCTAGTTAGCAGTAAAAGTCCCATCAAAATCGGTGCAACCGTTTCGGAGATTCACCCGCGTGAGTTTCGTAACTCTCACAGGAACTCCAAACTTATTTTATAAAAACCTTGTTCTGACAAAAACGAACACAAAAAAAGAACCAATTTGGTGTTTGGTGTTGTTCTGACAAAAACGGAATACAATAAAAGAATTATCCGGTTGGATGTTATGCGATCACATACATTTCGGCGATTCATAGATAGTTAGTTCTCAAGGGCATTGCAAAATTGACGCGGGTAAAACCGTGGCGATAACTGCTAGTATCTAATAGGTATCTAATACCAAACTAAACCATTCAAAATCAATTTTCTCTTGTTAAGTGCCTACCTATAGGTACATAGGTACCAAAAATAAATTTATTTCATGGGTATTTCAGTATTCTCTTCATCTCTCAAGACATCTAACGATATATGAGTTTGACAGTATAATCAGTCAACAAAGGTTCTGTATTAAGAAATAGCAGTATTTTTCAACATTTTTTTTTCTGGAGTTGTTGCGTCTACAAGTATAATTTTATTATTAAATTTATGCTATTTACCTGCTTATTTTTAGTTGGTTAATGGATTTAAGAAAAACTTATTTACTAGCTAACTTTTACTCCTTTCCCCACGGTTTCACTATGGTAAAAAGTGCCTTATTTTAGGTAACAATATAGCTTCCCATGAGTGGAAGAATTTTTAAAATTCGTTAAGTATTTTTTGAATTCATCAATTAGACGCAAACCAACACAAATAAGGAAATCTTATCTCTTTTTAATTTTAAGTATACAACGTGTTAATGAATTATCTGAAAACTAGAAAATAGTTTGCTCGAAATCAACTAGCGAATCGATCGCACTAAGTTTTAATATAGGTTATATTTTTCATTTTTACTAGCCCATGTCTAAATTATTTATAATACAATATTTGGCGCGTACGCCGCCCGCAGCAAAAAAAATTGAATCAGTAGGCGCGGCGTAGCGCTTGGAATTTCGTAGATAACTATTAAAGTATAAAATTTTTTTGACATAAAATATAAGTTAATCATATTATTGTTTTGTTTTTTAAATAGGGTGTATCAAGTTTTCAGTTAATTCATTAACACGTTGTAGATATAGATTTAATATTAAGATAAATCTTTACAATTTGTGCGTCACAAAATATTTAAATACTTATGTATAAATCGAGAACGAGACCAAGAATTAAAATTTAATAACACAATTAATCACACTAGACATTTACTGAAATCTATTCTACAGTTTTTCACGAAATAACAATATTTCAGTTTAAGTTCACTCTCCACTCTCGATATGCGAGCTCAGCCTTCAGGCGACATGGAGTATAGACGTCGTCTGAAACGCACGCCACATTTGCACATTGCCGGTAGCGTAGCTGGCCGAAAATAAATTCGATAACTTTATCATCGGTAATCATTATTTAAAAAAAGAACGTTTATATCTGTCGTAAAAAAAGGTTTTTTTTTTATGGACCTGTAGTTTTTTTTTAATGCTTGTAAATAAATAAAAAGTGACACTTCATTGAAAAATTATTAATGATATTTTGTGCTTTTTAATGATCTAAAAAGTATCTATTAACGAATAATTTTTAGTCTTGAAACGGCGTGTTTAAGAGTGAAATGAAGTGAAAGTTTTTAACTGAAAAATAAAAGAGAAGATTAAAAAACTTCCTGCTCGTATCTTGAATGTGAGTACCTATAAAAGTTAAATAAATATTTTTAAGAACTTTTGCAGTACCAGTACAGTTAAGAAAGAGTCATCCACGAACAATTTTATCATGAGTCTCTACCAAAAGTTTGTAGAGCAATACAAAGTTTTTATAGAGTGCTGTAGAAGTTTATTTATGATTAATAAACATACTTTAACTTGTCTCATTTTAAATCTTTTAAGTAGGAAGATTTTATACAAACTTTTTTAAGCTTAATAAAATCATAAAACTAGCTGTATAAAATCCCTGAAAAAAATAATAATATAGACAATTAAAAAACATGATGCTTATTATATTATTAATTTAGATTCACTAAGAAAAAAAGGAGATAGTTTCTGAAACAAATGAATGTTGAAGCTCACAACTGCGTGTCATCCAAATCAAATGTTTGATTTCAACTGTTTTGAACAAAGGAAGCCATAGACAAAAATGCGTTGGAGAAATGAAGAAGCTACTAAACCCCTCAAAAATATGTACTTAATAAAACGAATTATTTTTAGAAGCGTTTTTGCTCGCATTTGCATTTTATTAACCCTACATATTAAACCTTCAGCTAATGAAAAAGATTTAACCAAAGTATAAAATTAATAGATAATAGATAATATATTAACTACCATAACCTTAAAATAAATTAAATATGAAGTTTAAAAAAACCATAGGAAAAAATTTCTTAAAATTAAAATCAACAAATCGTTTAAGACTATAAACATCACGTCACAAGCAGAACGCTTTTTTATGCTGTTTTTATATTAGATACTTTTCGGATTTTTGGAATTTGATAGAGTTAAACATTGATTTTGGTTAATCGGAATCGATTAATGGATAGATACGCTAACTATTATGATTAATTAAAATTAATTGAAGTACATATTAGTACTGTAAAATTAAAAAAACATTTAGAATTTTCCTATTTCTGTCTGTCCGGGTTAATCTTTTCTTTGGAAAGGCTGAATGGCCTTTCGTGAAAGATAAATTAAGTTTAGTTCCAGGAATAAGATACAAGGGTACAGTTTATCATTTCTGAAAAATGTAAGTCGCGGTAGGCAACCTTGTCGATCATTATCTTGATTTGGTATTAAATTATGTGTTCTATAGGTTTTTTTGCCTGAAATAAAACTTATTATTATTATAAGGAATCCTGAGGCAGGGGAGTAACAACTAGTTAGAGACGGTGATAATTGAAACAAACACACTACGATCGGTCACGCCTCCAATTCTATGAATCACGCGATACGGACATTAGTAGGTATAAAATAATGCAAATAGTTTTACTTTAATAAAATTATCTACAAACTTAAAAAGGTGCGTGTATCAATTTGCAGAGTGGAATGGTAGGCATGTAGTGATTAACGTTGTGCTAACCTTAAATACAACGCTTATTCTGTGCTCATCGTTTTACAATGCGCCAGCTATTTGAAAAAGGACGAGATTCTCGATGTTTTACTTCTACTACATCTACAATACATGATTACCCTTGCAACAACACAGCCTTAGTATTAATATTATTAGCAATAACACAAACTGCCCAGTCAACATGACAAGCATCGCAATTTAAGTTCCTAACGTTTCACCGTTTTCGATTTTAATCTCGAGCCCTAATAGTTCGTTAAAAAACTTCACTTTAAATCACTCTAGCTTATTTAACGTGAAGTAAGTACTTCAATAATTACTGACTGTTTTTCTGTTCCCATGGGAATTTCGGAGTAAAAAGTATCCTACGTCTCTTTTTATCCCTGACAACGTGTATGCAAAATTCCATGAAGATCTGTTCAGTCAATAATAAAGGTAAAACTACCTGCTCCCCGCAGTTTCGCCCGCGTTGATTTGGAGTTCCCGCGGGAATTCCAGGATAAAAAGTTACTCCTTATAACATTAGCTATCTGCGAGTGAAAGTCCCGTCAAATCGGTCCACCTGTTTCAGAGATTAGCCGGAACCAACAGACAGAAATATTACAAAGACTGATTTTTTTATGTAAGTCCGTATATACTTTCGTAGGCATTTAGTGGAAAGCTGTTAATTTGAAATCACAAACAGACACCTCAATTTTATTTAGTTGTAAGTATAGATATCTAACCGAATGGGATTGATCAGTTAAAGCCTAAGATGTAATAAACAAATTCACATTAGCATTTATAATAATAGTTGAGATTACAAACGCAATGACTTTCTTCAGTCTAGACGTTATAAAAAAGAAATAGTTAGCTAACGCAACATTGGTAGCCACAAAAGATATGAAATTCGCTTAATTCTAAGGATAACAATCGATGTGTTTGTCAACGAACGAACGTATGCAATTTTGCAATTCACTTGTTACCCCGTATTGAGGACACTCACTGGGGAAACTAAATGCGGCGTTGGTCCCTACAAGGGGACAAAGCTGAATGTCGGACAGCAGATTGTGGACAAAATCACATTGCGACGTTTACATCTGCATAATGCATATTACCTACCATATACGATTACTATTGCCTTAATAGTAGTGTTCTAGTTAAAAAAGTTAGAAATTATGCAAGATATACAAATTCATTTATCAGTAATAAATCAATAAGTTATACTTACAATAAATATACAGGTTTTCAAGAAATATATTTCGAAATATAAATCAAAAATCCCTTCTCAACTCTTATCATCATTTTGTACATGCTTAAGTATGTGTTTACTTTTATACTATACTATAATATTTTTAATTTACGCTACGAAACTAATAGCTGACTTATCCCTTCTGAGTTTCTAGATAAATATCATAATTTCCACACCTCTTTCTGGCTAAAAATATTTAAGTAACAGCTAGTTGTTTTCTTTTGCGTTAATTTCGGAGTTTTCACGTGAATTCCGAGATAAAAGGTACTTGTAGTTCTTTTCTGTACCCTTGAATACATGTATGCAAAATTTCATGATGATCAAACCGACAAGACGAGAAAGCATAGCAAACAAACAAACAAACAAATAAAGTCACGTACACTTAAGGTAAGGATAAAGATTATAACCGTTATATTGGTGGAAGAATTATCAAAATCGGTTCATCAATTTTATTCTCAAGCGAAAATCACAGGTTAGTTTTTTTCTAATAAAGAATATTAATAATAAAAACAAGGCAGAAAGTCTACAACGTATAAGCTAGTGAACTTTTACTAATAACATAAGACGTAATAGGTCTCCCTCGAGTAGTTTATTTGGTTACACCCGGAGAAACTCGGCAGCACTAAAGTTACTCTTGAGGTTGGCAAATTTTATCAACTGGAATGGTCTACATTTCACTGCGGTTTAACGTTTGATGTCTAGGAAAAAGCTAAAAAGAATATTATATTTTCATAATTTTCTTAGTAACTTTGGTATAATAATAATGATGAAAACTTTTTAATTTCTGTTTTTTTTTTTTCATTCACAATAATGATAAATGCACTGGACGTCCATTGGAAAAAAACCAGACAAATCGTACTCTCGGGTGTTTTGCGCAAGCGAAATCAATAATCCCCGATTTATAGTTGCTTAAACAATCGTCATCAGCTATCCCATATTTTTGCGCTTGAATTTCTAACAAGTACAAAGATAACTGAACTTGTATAATTAAATCGTGTTTTATTAAATTTAAAATTGGAGTTGATTAAACTTGATTAAAATCAAAACTCTAAATATCTTATCCAAGTCAGCTTTAGTAGCTGACAGAGCGTTATTTATTTCAAAATCGAATTAACATACCAACGCGTTAACAAACTGTTGAAGTTTGTCACAAAATGAACGATTATTAACAAATGCTTCAACGTGACGCCCCGCAGCGGAACGCAAACGCTGGTTTGATTAATTACGAACAGGGCCCTTATTCACTATGACCATAACGCGTCGCGGTAAGATAAGGCGCCACTTTAATTGCTTTTCCCTCGTGTTCAAAGAAGTTTCACTTAAAAAAAAAAACAGATTTATAACGTTTCTTTTGTCATAAAGAATATAAATTTCTTATATTTTTGCATCTGAAGCATTTGGGGTTGTGTTTTTGGGACGCTCGTTATGGGCAAGAAATGTTGTTGGTCAAAGTGAATAGAGCCCAGCTTTGCGATCCCGTCGCGTGTCGTCACGACCATCGATATAAATCGCATCTACGTGCTGTGTAGAGTATATAACGTGACACGTACTTACATATACATAGAGTCAGTGTTTCGGATGATCCTTACATGTTTTTCTAAAGAAGCCACTTCTTCTCTACCTTATTCCTAAACCAGCTGTTCCCTGCGGTTTCACCCGCGGAAATTCCGGAGATCCCGCAGGAATTCCGGGATAAAAAGTACCTTATGTCCTTTTCTGTAGACACCCCTGACATCTTAAATGCAAAATTTCATGAGATTTCACTGGCATTAATTTCGGAGCTCCCACGAGAATCTCGGGATAAAAAGTACCCTATATTTCACTGTACCTCTGACAACGTGTGTACAAAATTTCATGACGATCGGTTGAGGCGTGAAAACGTAACAGACAGACAGACAGTATTACTTTCGCATTTATAATATTAGTAGGGGTTATTTTTTTTTCTTAACGTTCCTATTTCTCCAATGCTCAGTTTAAAAACTATAGTATTTTTGCATATATAATATATATATAAATATATGTAAAAATCATAGGTACCTACCTACTTAGATGTTTTCTCATGAAAACCAGTTGCTTGCAGCAGGCTACATAATATAGCAGTTGGCCAATAGCTGCAGTTTGTCACGATTCCACCCGCTAACCCTCCAAATATATAACTATCTCAATAAATGTAAGCTGCCTTTTCCTAGTAAAGAATATCTATTTATACTATATCTAGCAGATAATATGATATAGAGTTTCGCTAATTCTTTTTTTGTTCTATTTGTTATTGTGAGGCGAAGATTCTTATGAAAGAAGTGTGTAGTTCCTGCAGGAATTCTGAAACTCGCGCGAGTGGACCTCCGAAACGGCTGGACCGATTTCGATGGGACTTTCACTGCTAATTAGCTGGGGTTATAAGAAGTAAATTACGATACTTTGGAATTCGACGCGGGTAATTAAAGATGGTGCAAAATTATAAGAAATATGAGTTTTCATTCAATCAATACCTAAGCAAAGATTGTTTTCCCACTAGACCACTTATGATGCATTTACGGCCGCACTCAGAGTCGACTTTAATGATTACTTAGTTAAGTATAGATTTTTAAAACAAAACTGCTGCAATCAGACAAGTTTAATAAATTAATGTTATTTGACATTTAACTAATTAAGTTACATCTCATTAAATTTCAGTTAACATTAATTTACTGAACGTCTCTGATTGCGGCAGTTTTGTTTTAAAAATCTATATATACTTAACTAAGTAATCATTAAAGTCGACTCTGAGTGCGGCGGTTAGCTTGTTAATGGTTTTAATTACCTACTGAAACAAACAAATATTTATAAAAAACACAAAATACCAACATAAAAAGTTTTAAGGAACCTATTGTTAAAAGACTGATTAGAAATGGTTAAGTACCTACCTACCTCCATATTAGACCATCACAGTTTTCACACTTCGACTTTAATTAATAAATTGGTATTTTGCTTTACGTATATAGGGTTATAGAATAGATCACAATTTTCTGCAAATTTCACTTTAATAGATCTAGTTATCTCACACATCAGACAAAGTTACGAGCACTAATTGTACATATAAGTAGCGGTAACTTTGCCTGCAGTGTAGTTGTGAAGCTGCTGGTTGAATATATAATTTATATTATAGCTGTATTATGTGTTATGCTAACATTTTGTATAGAGTGTGAAATATTTATCTTGTTACTTAATGGGGTATTGACCTCAAAAAAACCAAAAAGTACTAAGTAGGTCTGTAGGTATCATATTTTTCACTTCTCATGCTCGGAAAGTGCTTGTTTGTGCAGGATATAGGTTGCACAAAATCGAATTTTGTGAACAAGGGCATTAATGTATCTACTCATAAATGTATCTACCTAAGGCAAAGAAAATGAGCCATATACAGCCAAACACAATAAGAAGTTCATGGATAGAATTTGTGGTAGCCATAGAAATACACCTAGAGCGATATCGATAGTTTCAACCAAAATAATATTGTTCGAAATTCAAGCGCAAAACAAATGCACCACTGCATTTTAAGTACTTTTTCGTTCCTCGTAATGGAAGTGAAAAGCAGAGTTTATAACTCGTCCACAAAACCATTATTAATGGTTCGTTTTGTGCACTTGTTGTAAAATCTACTATTATGTAAAATTTTAAAAATATTATTTTTGATACTCAATAAAACTGAATTAAAACTAACAGAGAAATAGGATGGCTGAGTTGTTAAGTAGGTACCTACATACATTTTTCGGCAGCCCGCTCTAAACCTGTAGTTGTATCACGAAATCAAATTATCAGGGCCGACACATTTTTATAGATCATTTTTAGTTATGACAACCATTATTATCAAACACGGCCCCAGCAAAGGAAAAAAAAAACATGTTTTCATATTTTCATTCATAAATTTTATATGCATACTTTAGGTACTTCGAACGAGTTTGAGTGATACTAATCCACGCACTCTACAAAACCAAACGACGCACAATTTATTTTGTCATGTTAAATAACGTGTGAAAAAAAAGAATTGTGGTAGATATTTCACTCGTCAAAACTGGTACCTTTTTGTGTAATACAAATCGACCTTCACAAGACATTCGGTGCTTGTTTAGAATTTTAATTTGCAAATTACCGTTTGGAATTTCTCTATTTACCGTTGTACGCAACCGTTGAGAATGAAGATAAAGTCACTAACTTTTACAAAGCACTGATAATAGCGTTATTTTAGTAATTTTTCTTCAAACGACTAGTGTAGATATTCTGACTGTGATCTTAATTAATCAGAAGCTATTTTTATATAAAGCGAAACTGTAATGAGTAAGGTAAACGAATGTTTTTCTATTGATCTGTGGCAATATTGTGAAGACCAGTATACTCATACAATTTGAACTACCACTGAACCAATGAACGAGCGCAAACTTTTAGTAATTAACTGATTACATAAGATGTGGGTAAAAATGTCGTCTTAACTATACAGTCAAAATCGATCTATTGAATCTTTGCTAGATAGGTAAATCATTTCTTCAATTCAGTGCTTAATCCTTATCTACTTACTAATAAATGCTAATCCTACTAATATTATAAATGTGGAAGTGTGGATGTTTGTTACTAAATCACGCAAAAACGGCTGAACGGATTTGGAAGAAATTTTAAAATTTGGCATGCACGTTGTCAGGGATACTTCTTATCCAGGAATTCTAGCGGAAACTCCGAAATTACCGCAGGTGAAACTGCGAGGCACAGCTAGTATGAGTATATTTGTTTCTTACGCTTATGTACGCATGTAAAATTATCATCATGGAATTTTGCATACACGTTGGGTACAGAGGAAGACATTTCACATAGGTTACCTTTTGTGCTGGAATACCCGCGCAAATTCCGAAATTAAGTATTACAATTTTACTTCACCGGATGTTTTACCGCCGCATTCAGAGTCGACTTTAATGATTACTTAGTTAAGTATAGATTATTAAAACAAAACTGCCGCAATCAGACAAGTTTAATAAGTTAATGTTAATTGGCAACTAATTAAGTTACATCTCATTAAATTCCAATTAACATTAATTAACTGAACGTCTCTGATTGCGGCAGTTTTGTTTTAAAAATCTATACTTAACTAAGTAATCATTAAAGTCGACTCTGAGTGCGGCCGTTAGTGTCTCAGGATAAAGAAGCTACAAGAACATTAATAGTCAGTTATCCCAGAGTACAACTGACTTACTAAATTAAGTTTGATTTGGACATTTCTTAGGATCATGCCGCTGTCATCTACTGATAAAATACAATTCAAGTTTACCTATAGAGGGGAGATAATATGTAGGTACATCTACCTGTAAATACTTTGAAAACTTTTACGATGAGCGCCAGGTAATCTTTAATTAAAAACTTGTAAAAAACCTTTGGACGCTCAAATTGACGATATTCTGCGGTGCATATTTTTACTAAGTTTAATATTGTGAGAACAGATCCTAACGATATTATTTTATCATCACATCTTTAAAGTTTAGTTGAAAAATTCAATTTTTTTTTGTTTCGTTTTAATTGTGTGTTTGTTAAAAGTTATATTATCAGGTGTATTAAAAAATTTGTGGATTACATTTCACATTAAGTGAACTATAATTATATTACATTAATTGAAATTGAAAAAACTTTATTTCACACAACACAAGATTTACAGCATACGTATACAACAACTAAACATATATATAACAGGTATTGAGGTACATTAGGTACATTCTTTCCATTTTTTTTATTATTATTATTTACTAGCTGTGCCCCGCCTGCGGTAATTTTGGAGTTCCCGCGGGAATTCTCGTGATGATCGGTTAAGCAGTTAAACCGTGAAAGCGAAAAAAAAAAATAGTTTGGCATTTATAATAGGATTTTTAAGTAAAATTGCGTGATATTTGATCACTTAATGATTAGATACTGGTGTTACTCGCCCAACAGTTCAGGTAACGCAACAAGTGGCATTAAATTGGCCTTATTAAGTTGAAGTTCCATTCACGGACATCTTGGCTCTATTTTATCACGTACCCATATTATTACATCTCCGTTTTTCCCTTTGTAGGCCTGGCGCCGTATTCCGACCGATTTTTTTTTTTCGTTTAGAAAATACACTGCTATAATAATAATAAACGAATAGAAAGAAATAGAAGTGTGGACGACAAATCCAAATAAATCCCTCAATGGGTCACCTTTGAATTCCCCAGTGGATCTGAACATCTTAATGGACGAAGGCGAAAGAACTCATGGCGTACTATTTAATAAGTATTAGTTACCTAAGTAAGTATATTTGTGATGTCTCGACTGATTGCCACTGTGTTAAAGTTTTCAGTACGTGAACACCTCGCATGTCTCTCAGAGGGTAGGCAAATACTATGAACCTTCGTAGGATATGCGATTGCAGAAAATAATAATAATGATGAGAAAGGCAATACAGTTATGGGGTCGGTGCACCATTGTTATGAGCAAATGCTCATTCTTTGCTGGGATCCCAAATGCTAATGCTAATATTTTATAAATGCGAAAGAGAGTTTGATTGTTTGTTACGCTCTCACGCCTTAACGATGAAACTGGTAATCACAAGATTCTCTACATACACATTCTTTGGAGTACCGAAAAGGACATAGGGTACTTTTATCCTGGAATTGCTGCGGCATCTCCTAAATTAACGGGGGTGAAACCTCGGGGAACGGCTACTTATAATATGTATTCTCTACAAAATTCCATAGTCAATTTCGAAAACAGCCTAAGTGAATACGTAGCCAAATGTTGCGTGTGCGTGATGACTAGCTTTGTGTATGAAAACCGACCGGCGACACTGGTTTTCATCCGTTTTCATATTAAACTGAGTCGATACCCCTTCTACATATTTGGTAAAGGATACGACCCTCACACACCTCTTTCACCTACTCTACATAATTTATGTCATCTCAATCACATTAAATGACGGCCACACTGGAACCCGTAGATAAGTTTCGTTACGTGTGAAACACGTTCCCTGCGACAACCATGTCCTGTCCAATTATAAACGTGACACCCCAATTATTACACAATTCCGATTTGCCGACCTTTTCATCGCTAAGCAGATTTTGTAGATTTTATCTCGAAATTAGATTACTCTTTTCAACAAGGGTTGGAAGGATTTCAAAGATAAACTCTTTGTGTGAATTTCATTGTAATAAAGGCATTTAATTAACCGTATCCCATATCACACGTGATGAGTTGATTACTCGTACGTATTTATTTATTTTTATTTATTTGAGCTTATTGCACAACAAGGTACAACGGTCTTCATGCCACATAACCACCAGTCAACCTTCAGGATGTTCAGAAAGCATATGTTTGGTGGTGCTTGAAAGGATTTAGCGGTTAAATATAATTAATATGTTAACATTTTTGCGATTACAATATGCACATTTTGACACCTACAATATCTAGCAATCAACCAAAATAAACATACTTAAGAAGTTGAAGCTACCTAAACATGTTTAATTATTCACAAAATCGCTATTTTTCTGTGTGCTTTTCTCTTCTCCTACTTCTAAAAAAAAGGTCACTGTGCCTGCTAATAAGAATTTGATCGAAATTTTTAATAAAATTTAGAGACCAATATAAAATGGACATTATTTTAATAGTTATAATATACGGTATTTATGGTTAGGTTTTAAATATATTGCAATTAACCTAATCCCTTAGCGGTCATTATTCATATAAAAAAATGTATTTTACTCTCTGCCGTTGTCATTGATGGATACTCTAGATAGCCTTGGCTTTGACAATGTACCTACTAAGGGTCCACAAGAAAAGGTGGTGTTGACCTTTTTAAACCGTCTTTTAATATTTAAATTTGTTTTTTTTCATAAAATACCCAAGATTTAGGTTTTTATAAAGCCAGGTAGATAAAGGTACTTAGGTGAAAGACAAAATTCCACTTTTGAGATGATTCAAATACCTACGAGTAATCAAATTAAAGTCTCCAAAGTTATACATAAAATGACGTGAAAAATGCAGTTCATAAAGTTTTTGCCTGCACCTAATTTATTATTATGAAGTGTCTCTGAGAGTCCTGTAGCCAGTAGATACCTACCTAGGTAAGCTCTTGACTAAGGTAGGTAGAAATTCTACATAGGTTCACACTTTGAATTTAAAGTACTGTAAAATATCAGGATTTTATGAAATTCAAATTAAAATCATTTTGTTGTAAACATAGGTACCACCCACATAGTTATAAATTGATATAAGTAGGTACACTATATATTTTGCCTATGAATCATACAATAGGTAGGTATATTTTAATTATTATATTATATTTATACAAAAAAAAAAAAAAACAAAAATTATTATTATTGAACGATACCAGTTATAATATTAAAATTATATTATTATCATACAATATGTTGTACAATATATAATAATCCTCTTCACAACACACGGATCTACTTGATCCCACAGTAGGTAAGCTATTATAGCTTGTGTCATGGAAACCAAGCAAACGTGGTATATAATTCATAGAATTACATATATATATAATACTATAGCTATATTACAAACACGCCCAGACCGGAATGTGGAACCCTGTGTTACACACACACACACAAAGTCCACCCCCACCGGGAATCGAACCCGAAACCTCTGGATTAGCGGGTAGGTATAGTGACCTACTGCGCCAATCGGGTCGCCAATAATAAAAAAGAATAATTAATAGTACGTACTTTACTTAATACGAAACGATTTTGTGTAACTGCAGATGTTGAAACAAGTTCAATGTCGGGACCTTGCAACATTTCACAATTACAAGATAATTAAAGTGTCTTCGTCCCTGTAGACGCACGCTCCGACCCTTGTCCCATAAAAGGACTTACCTACACAAATTAAATTAACTGTTAGGACTTAGGACAGAAGAAAATCGTACTGCTTTAAATGGAATCGAACGAATGTTTAAATGGAGCGTGTAAGTGAATTTAGTTAAGTATTAATTAAATATGTACCTAATTATATTAATTTAAGTGATTTTTTTGAAAAAACCAGCGGTTTCACCCGTGGAAATTTTGGAGTTCCCACAGGGATTCCGTGATAAAAAGTACCCTACGTCCTTCTTTGTACCCCTGACAACGTGTAGTTATACAAATTTTAATGGTGATCGGTCAAGCCATTCACGTACCGTATTTTACATACCGTGACCAAAGGAAGTTTACATAGACAAAAGGTACTCCACATTGTATATAGATAGATAAACCTACGTGATAATAACGTAGGTACATATTCTGGTTTCGTTTTCTTTAAATGTGAAGCCGTATTTTATTTAAAATAATATTTAAATAGTAATCTTAAAATATATAATCTTAAAATATATAAATGCAGAACGTCATTAATTTTCATTCAGAAATCGAGTGGTAGGAGCATAGCCAATTATATAAAGTAATAAAATATCTAAATATCTAAATATCTCACAAGAAATTATTTTTCATATCAGGTGGGGTCAGTTTGACTCCTGTAAGGGCCTCAGTATACATTAAGTTGTCTCAAATTAAGTGGTTCTTGAGAGAGGCAATAGAACTCTCGTCTTTATTTTTGGACGAGCCACTTTGAGAGCAATAAAGAAGACCTAAGTGATTCTAATTCCCACGCAGATGCCGTCTAGTTTCAGAGATTGTTACTCGAAAAATCTGACAAGCTGTAAATAGATGGACTTGCAAAAACTATGTATGTGGTCGTTCATGAAAGTGAAAGAAAATATATAGGTACCTATCGTAAAGTTAAAAAGTTCTTTGTGTTTTTTTATTCATACTTATGATTATTTATTTATGACGTACCTATCACAAAGTTTATACCGAGACATCGACCAACCAACCGAAGGAAGAAGGAGCGTACAGTTTTTTCATAAATCTTTAAATACCAACTTCAAGAATTTTATAGCTAAAACCATTCCAAAAAAAACCTAGCAAGTCAAAATATGAAAAAATTACCTATAAGATGGAGATTACAAACACTATGACTTAATTTTTGTTTTTTGGTATAATCAAGTATTATTAAAACGCAGTAATTATATTATCCTATTTAGAACACCAAACCAACCAAATACCTATACATCAATATTATACAATCAACGAACCAAAATAACAGATCTTAGATAATTATTATAATGGCAAACCAAATTAAAATGGCAGATATTGTATGGTAATGGCAGATATTGTATGGTATACGGAACTCACTTTGCACGGGTCCAACTCACATGTCGTGCCAGTTGCTTCTTCCACAAACACTGTGAATTTGTTCAGCTCTAGATACTCGTATGTTTTCGTAGGCATCTTGAAGTACGTGCCCGAGATTTCGGCAGTGTTTGTGCTGGAATGATTTGTTCACATACACCCTTGTCGCTGAGACCATTCTTTACTCTGAATGTTATTATGTTGCATTATTATTTACTTGTTTCCCCCGCGGTTTCACCCGCGGTACATACGGAGTTCCCGTGGGAATATCGGGATAAAAGTACCCTATGTCACTTAGGACTGCCTTTTCCTATTAGTGAAAGAATTTTTAAAATCCGTTCAGTAAGTAAGAGATTTTCTATCCCTACAACGTCACAAACTCACAATTCACAAACACAAACTTTACCACTTTATAATATTAGTATAGATATATGTACCTACCTACTTCCGTTTCTATTCTCTTACTTGATGCTTCTTTCCAAGTTGTTTTTGCGACTCCATTTGCGCATACATTAGTGTCATTGTAGTGGTAATAATAATTATTATTCAAATTGTCATCCTCTGAATCGATTATTATCTACCATAATACGAAACCTATGTAGGTATTAATTATAACAGAGGTAACTGCGAAACGAGCGTGTATTAGAAATAGTACATTGTTATCCTAGGGGTGAAAGTAACTCCTCTAACTCCTCCTCCTCCTAAGTAACTCCTCCTCCTAAGTCTTTCTCCCGAGGATAACACTGTGCTTTTCATTACGAATGCAAGGAAAGTCGAAATAAAAATAGGAATTAGCTAAAGAAAAAAATGAGTGAATTTTATTTTACATAAATTAACCATTAGGTGTGCTACTGGCCAGTAAGTATGCCCCCTATGACATAAAAAAAAACTTGAGTTTCTGCAGTATCCAGCTGTCAGTTGAAAGCGATTCTCCCTAGGGCTGAAAAGTGTTACTTTCAACCCGCTTCTCAGGCAACTTCAGACCTATTTTCCGAGTATGAGTAATGAAAAATCTTTTTACTTAACAGGTTCTCCGCAATATTTTCTCTTAAATATCCTCCCTATAAAACTAAATCACCAAGCCTGCGGCCCTGCGCAATTATTTAAATTACTTACACTTTAATATAGGAGATACTTACTAGGTACCTATTCCAAATGAAGTCGATTAGGGTCATCCATTTTGTGAATACACTTGGTGAAGTTCTATTGCCAATATATCAGCATCGATGCTCGCACCTGCCACACTACAAACCTTGTTAATTTCAAGCTATCTCGAATAGATTTCGATGAATTGCAATTTGCAACGCTAAGCTAATCTCTTATTAAATGGTGTATAGATAGTTAGTAGGTACTTAGGGGTTATAAATGTTCAGAAAAAGTGTTGAAAAAATTATAATATCTACTCGTGCTTAAATTATGAAAAAAAATTCGCGTTGGTAATCACATTATCTTTTAAGATCATAGAGTACACACAGTTCAAATTTGTTTTTATTTATTGTATATTTATTGTAATAAATACAGATACTAATATAGCTGTTACCCGCGGCTTCACCCACGTGAATTCGGGAATATCTACCCTCGATAATTCTTTGTTCTAAGATAAAGAATATCGTATCTGTTAATACAGTATCTGTTAATCGGTGTGTCAAATAAGTATACATGTGTTTGTGATTGAGTAACAAACGCACAAATATATTTGCAAACTAACATTAATATTTTTTTAATAGAAATGTCTCTTTTTTGTATTGTATATTGTATACAGCATATTAAATTGGCACAAGTACATTTATCAAAAGTACTTATACTTGAGTATTGGCTGTCAAATTATTTCGTCCAAACGCCAAACCCCTTCAAGCCTTACATACCTACTTAAATTATGCGACCAAGTTTTGATGACGAAAACGACGCAGCTGACATGAATATAAAACAAATCTATCTATACTATAATAAAAGAGTAGAATCTGCGATTCTGTACATTGAATATTTTTACCTAAAATTGAGAGGGGTGATAAAAGAAGAGTAACCAAGCCCAAAAAAAGTTTTTAAAATTATTTTCTGTCTGTCTGTCTGTCTGTCTGTTCGCGATAATCTCGGCATCTACTGAACCGATTGTCATGCGGTTTTCACAGGTAGATTAAGCTTAGCCTGGAGCTACATATACCTAGGCTTTGTTTCATTGAAATCGGATGTCGGGAAAAAAGTTGTATAAAAACCTTTCATGCGGGTTTTTTCAACCGCAGGGCACAGCTAGTTATATTATATTATGTATTACATTAATGACAGCTGCGTATTGTTATACCTAATAAAATATTACCACTGGAACACCTTATTTATTTATTTATTTTTTATAAGATAAAAATTGCGCTGCGGGCAACAAATGAAAAGATGAAACCGTTGTTCATACTACGATTGTTTCAATAGTTCGTATCAAATCTTTAGGCGCGATCAAAATCAAGTTTCGACGTTGAATTTGAGTGTAACGTCCAACGAATCAATGAGGTTTCACTTACGTGTGTATGACTTAACTTTCGCTTGTGCAGTATTTAAATATTGGATTATTAGTCTAACCGTTCGTAGCTTACCTTACAGTTAGCTATAACAATTTTGAAGACAAAAATTTAAACGTACTTGGAGTTATGGTATAAGAAAGCATAGAAGACGAACGAGCAAAGGTATACACATAGGCAGCATCAGTTTATTTATTTACTTATTTATCATTTATAATTAATTTTCACCTTATGTAGGTATGCATTACGACTGTAGATGATCTTGGTAAGTCAATTATCACAACATTCTACTACTCTAAGAATGATTTTATAATTAAACCTATATACCTATATTATACCTATATACGAATAAAGACGGGTGTGTCGGTGCACGGAAAAACCTAAAAAGGTTTATGTAGCACTGCCAAGTGGTTACAATGTTTGTAAATTAGTAAATAAATAAATAAATAAATAAATAAATTCATAACTGTCATCATATTCGTCTGACTTCCGGCTATAGAATCTTACTGTTTAGGTAGGTACCTATTCCGTTTACAATATTACAAGAATACTCAAAGCTAAGCTATTTAATCCAACAATACCTACCAAGTGGTGAAGTGTGTAAAGCGAGCATTGACTCGGATGGCAGACCTAGTATTATGTACATACTTGAACAAGGTTCAGGGATTAAGTACCTAGTGTTTTATAATCGAAAACCAATATTCTCGAACGACAATTAGGTCGAAAACGTTCCTACTATGTATAAATATTATTAAAACGATAGACTAAAGCACTTATTGGTACCTAATTCGATCAACGCAATGAATTCTTTGTTTATTGAATTGGCTTTGAGACAGTATAAAAGAGAAAATTCCTGCGACTTATTCAAGCGATATCAATACCGACACATTAGATATTATGTATTTCATTAAAAAATAATACTCGAATAAGCGAATAAGGGTATATATTTATATTTGATAACTAGCTGTCCCGCGCAGTTTCATCCGCGATAATTTCGGAATTCCCGGAATTGTCCATACAAATTTTTGCAACCCCTTTTCACCCCCTTAGGGGTTAAATTTTTAAAAATCCTTTCTTATCAGATGCCTACATCATACAAAGAACACACCCTCCTAGTTTCAGGTTTCTACGATCAGCGGTTTAGGCTGTGCGTTGATTGTCAGTCAGTCATTCAGGATAAAGCATTTTCAATATAAGCTTATGTTGTGCCATTTGTTTCCCAAATAAATAAAATGAAATGAACAAGGTTTTTTTCTTTTTTCACGTAATCAAAAAGAAACTCCAGCGATTAATTGAGTTTAAATGTAACGTGACGTCACGCCTTAGCAGTTAGTACAGTTTATGAGAAAAGCTCCTGAACTTTAATGCGCTTTATATTGGTATTTTTTCATTAAGTAATTTAAAAACGCAAAATATACGTGCCTTTTATTTTTTATTATCTAACTGATAGAGTAAATATTATAATTTAGATTTCCACACCCCGACAACATGCTTATTACACCAAATGCAAAAACGCAACACAAAACCGTAACATTTTTTTGTCTCATTGTCGACAGATTTATTGAAGCAAGATGTGAAGGCGATACGGTCATGGAAGAGACGAACTGCTACGAGTGTAGTTTAGATCCGGAATTAAATGGAAGTCTATATTTTTTCACCAACGTCACTTCAAATGCCACCTTTATCAATAAATTCTACTTCTACCAGGTAAGGTCTATCGTCGTAATTTTTTGTTAGCTTCCAGCTCATATACAACCTAAGTAGAGATAAAATAATTTTTATTTTCCTTTTACTGTTTAAACTACAAAAAACGTTACAGTGAAAGTTAAACAACATAATTATAAGCTCAAAGCTTGGCATTCATCTAACTTATCTTAGTGCGCGAAGTCAAGTGTTTGTGTAACAGTTCTTTAGATCCAATTTACTCAGCGGATATGTGGTCTGAAGCACACAGCCACTTGAGGAAATTGCATGAAGCAACTAATACTCTTTCCGGACTTAACGGCGCACTGATATCCGGACCTTTCCATATTTTCTTGTCACTTGATGGTAGAGAATAGAGATCTTTCTGCTCCAGAAAATAATTTTACCTGTATAGAATCACTCCTGAATAGAAAATTCAAAGCTTTAATCTAGCTCAGGCTCTAAGCCTCAAACATGAAATACATAAGTATGTGGAGCTTCAATAACTTTTCTGGGTTGGTAAAATGCCGCGTGTTAAATTTAGTCCAACACTTAACTTCTTCTTCTTTTATTATTATTATAATTTTGTCAATGACAATGTTTCTTACGGCCGCACTCAGAGTCGACTTTAATGATTACTTAGTTAAGTATAGATATTTAAAACAAAACTGCCGCAATCAGAGACGTTCAGTAAATTAATGTTAATTGGCATTTAATGAGATGCAACTTAATTAGTTAAATGCCAATTAACATTAATTTATTAAGCTTGTCTGATTGCGGCAGTTTTGTTTTAAAAATCTATACTTAACTAAGTAATCATTAAAGTCGACTCTGAGTGCGGCGGTTAGTGATAAAAATATCTTTTTCTACTTCTTCAATTATGGCGAAGAAGATTGATCTCCAGTTTAAACACGATTATCTCGAAATCCTAGATGCTAAAAGAGAATTGAAACAAGGAAGAAAAACGTGACAAGAGTGTTTTCGGTACAACTTGCACCCTTCTACAACCCACAAACTCAGCCGTTGATTTAATTAGTATTTTAAATTTGTCAAACCGCCGCACTCAGAGTCGACTTTAATGATTACTTAGTTAAGTATAGATTTTTGAAACAAGACTGCCGCAATCAGAGACGTTCAGTAAATTAATGTTAATTGACTTTTAATGAGATGTAACTTAATTAGTTAAATGCCAATTGACATTAATTTATTAAACTTGTCTGATTGCGGCAGTTTTGTTTTAAAAATCTATACTTAACTAAGTAATAATTAAAGTCGACTCTGAGTGCGGCGGAAAGAACATAGTTTAATTGTCATTAATTTCAGTTAAAAATGTTGAACTTGGATTATATGTCTGTCAATAGAGAAGAAACTTTTTTAGTGCTTTTTTAAGTTAGAGCTATAAGCATATACTTACTTGGCTATATATGGACAGTCATTGGATTACTTACGGTCCATTGATAGAGTCAAACTTAATTGTGTGAGAGAATCGCCCCGACACGCGACGTACTAGTGAGTCTAGACACGTCCAACGTATTCTAATCTCGTTTCACTGCGTGGAGTAAGCGTCGAGAGAAAAGCGTTGTTAAGATTATTATGTTTTAATCGAGAGTGATTCGACTTTATCTTTTTAACAAATTTTTAGTTAAGTACACTAATTAAGGTCAGCGAGCAATCAAAAATAGATTACAAAGATTGTGTATATTATACATAAGAAAAAATATAATGTAAAACTAGCTGTGCCTCGCGGTTTCGCCCGCGTGAGTTTCGGAATTCTCGCAGGAACTCCAAAGTAAAGTTCTGTCGAAAAAATAAAAATAAAAAATTCTTGAGAAGGTCTAGGGGCATAAATAAAACCGACTTCCAAAAAACACAAAAATGCACTATACTAAAAAGTTAAAAATAACAAAATAAAAAAAGACAAAAATACTCGTAATATTATTATTATTGGCACAGATAATATAATACTATACTAGTTATTGGTTTGTGCTACCAGTGATCGGTTTGAATTCGGTGCCAAGCCCGCTTGTGTCTGCCCATTTGGGTTACTCTGCTCACGACGAGCTCGTGGCGGGAGTGGACGTAGACCATATCTACCCACTCCTTATTTGGCTTGTCATCGACTTCAAATCGATCAATGGTAGCACAAACCGATAATAATATCGCGAGTATTTTTGTCTTTTGTATTAAATTGGTATTTTATATTGTTATTTTTAACTTTTTAGTAAGTTTAGTGCATTTTTGTGTTTTTTGGAAGTCGGTTTTAATTTTTTTTGTTATTATTTATTTTGTCATGTAA
Source organism: Zygaena filipendulae (assembly GCA_907165275.2). Classification (NCBI taxonomy): domain Eukaryota; kingdom Metazoa; phylum Arthropoda; class Insecta; order Lepidoptera; family Zygaenidae; genus Zygaena; species Zygaena filipendulae. Next base: position 11,227,427 of record OU015654.1, read on the forward strand.
AACAGTTTATACTATTTTACTTTATTGTCATACTTCTAAATTTAGGGAAAACCCAAATAGTGATTTCAGTTGTGACTTGTAGTGAAGTTAGCTATAGTATACGACAAAAATTTAAATATCCTGTAGTAAAATGAGTTAGAGCGCCATTTAAAAATTACTTGTACTCGAGTAAAAAAATAAGAGATCTATTCCTACTATAATATCGTTTCAGACTTTAAACATATTATATTTGTCTTTTTTAATAAGTAACGTACGCGTAAGTAGCGCAGTTTCTCTTAAAGTTTTTAGAGAATTAGTCAACAAACTGGGTCATTTTTTCTTAACTTAAACCAAGACCTATGGCCATATCTTATGATTCCCGTTGGATGCAGACAGCTCAAGTGGCGGTGCTCTGGGCTTTACTGGTGGCCATCGTCGCTGGTAACATGACGGTGATCCTTGCGCTCCTTCTCACCAAGTCTAGAAAGAGCCGGATGAACTTCTTCATCATGAACCTCGCTATAGCTGGTAAGTTACTCTTCAGTTTCACAGTTATTAATATCTTATAGAAGTAACACCAAATTCCTAACAAAATTTTGTAATAATAATAATCCGGGACTTAACTTAGAATAACAAACAGCAGTCTGTGTTTCCTAAAACCTATAACTAAATTTGAGTTCTTTACTTAAATAATATTTAGGAGATAATTTTTTTCGGAAAATATCAATTTTTGACTCGGCTTCGGGACATTCACATCCCACTTGATATTTCTTACCGGTACATAAAGTTAATCACATCTATATTGAATTTAGAAATGTTGAAGTTTTATACAAAGTAACACGTAAAAAGAGTTAAAATATAGAAATGTAGAGACAGAAATACGGACAATCAAAGCAACTTACGATTAAACCCAAATTAAATTGGTTTTTGTAAGGTATACTTGCAACTGTTTTGGCAATTAACTGCATTGCCCTGCTGTAAGATTACATTAATAGGCAATTCGTTGCTTAAAAGCTTCAGTTGTTTAGGTTAGTAAGTAATTCTTTTAGTAATAAAACGTGAATTATCCAGAAAGAATCGTTATCTAATCTTTATTTGGGGTTATTTACGAGCAATAAAACTCTAATGCTTCTATGGCTAATCTAAGTCTATTTAAAATACCTTTTGCTTTACCAAAATTTTAATAGTATCCTAAGATTTTCATAACTTGTCTTTAGTATAGTTAAAACCTTCATATATTACCGAAATAAAATGTATTTAAAAATCCTCCAGGATTATTATTCAACACTAATATTTTATTAAAATTTTAAGCCCGTCAAAATTTAAACTAATACTTCTGTTATCAGATTTATGGGTCGGACTTATCAGCGTCTTGCCTGATCTAGTTCAACGCATGACCATCTCATGGCTTGCAGGATCATTGGTTTGCAAGTTGATGAAATATTTACAGGTAATTAATTATCAATTCTAGTCATTCAAATGTAATTGAATCATCATCGGAATTAAGTAGTGCATTTGTACTATAGTCGACTTGCGCGGTCATGAAATCCTTAAAAAAACATGTTTTTATCTGAAAACAAGAGTTCAAATTGCGGTTTCTATGAATATTCTGCATTCAAAACTGATGGTATTTCCATAAATCGTTTCTTTTTTCTTTATGTATATAATTTCCAAAAATTATTCCTTAATGTTTACTATTTACATTAAAAAAGGAAGCTTTGGGTCTAATTTCCCGCGCGTTTCTAGCGTCAATAGTTCCGTTTTACCAAGGGAGTTTCTTTATTTATTAGATGGAAAGAATTTTTTGCCTTTGCTATTTATATATCTACTGTTATTGTTACAGGGTGTAGTCACATATTCGTCCACTTATGTATTGGTTGCGCTCAGTATAGACCGATGCGATGCTATCACACATCCCATGAACTTCAGCGGAAGTTGTAAGTGCACTGCAGCAATTGATAAAATTAATCTTTGCAATTTTAAATTTAAATAATTATGAAAGTGTTTTTAACACTCTATTATTAATGTGAGATAAAAATAGAGGTATATTTATTGGCATTATCCTAGTCTGGTATTTTAGACTAGACAAATAATTTTTATTTATTTATACGAAAGTAAGTAATTTTGTGTAAATAGGTATTTATACAAAAGTAATATATAAATAAGCCAAGGGTTGGGTTCATATTTTCTGAAAAGTGGAAAGTCTCTTTCTCTCTAATCTAACAATTATAATAAATATTTAAACATTTTTATTGCTCCTGACCACTGAAAAAAAAACTAAAAAAAAGCGTCGTAAAATAAAAACATAGACAACGATAATGCCTTTAGACATTTATAAAACAAAATTAGTTCTTGAAGGCATTATACCTGGGTAATATCACCTATGATTTAATCTCTTGCTCTGTTTATTAATTTGTTTAAATACACATGACTCAAAAACTACTTTACAAATTTGAATAAAACTCGGCATAGGGCTAGAAGGTAGCTTAAGTCTCGGACCAACATTCAGTTCTTTTCAATCCCCCTAAATCTGAAAGTTTTCGAGAGGATACTGTAATTCACGTACTTTAAACCACAAGCATCATCTGCTAAGTACTCATTAATTAATTAAACAGTATATTACTTCATAAATCAAACAACAGCATTAATTAATTTAAAACGAAACATTATGAACTTTGCTTACTTAGCAACTTATATTCGTTCGTTGTTAATATAATATAATATGCAAAACTCAAGTTAAACAATCATCAAACCTCTGAGCGTCTCGATCAATCGACTATAGGAAATATTGAAATTGGGTTTTTGTTTACTCGAGACACTCGAATGTTGTCGTCGACGTTAAGAGTTTAATAATGAATTTTAAGGATGCTAACACAATAGAGACAGTTTTTGATTTCCCGCCAGTCCTGGTTTAGAAAACATAATTTTCATACATTCTACCTGAGCCATGTTCTAGATGACCTTGACAAAACTAAAGATATTAAACTTGGTGTAATAACCGGCGGTTCATAACCAGCCGTGTGTAGATAATTAATACGTATATAAGTTGTGTGAAATGTAGCTTTATGATGTATGTGGGTTAAATACGAATTTGTGTTCAAAAGGGACTTCGATGTCACTTTTTAACGGACTTCCAAAAAGGAGGAAGTTCTGTATTCGGCTGTATCTATGTATTTTTTTAAAAGAACATTAATATGGAGTGGTAAATTAGGAAAAACGATATCTATTTTATTTATCACTGTACAAAAATCGTAACGTCAATAATTATGTTCGTCGTTTCCGAGAGCTTCGGATAGTAATTATTTATGCGGATGAACTTAATGATTTTTGATAAAGTTTTTCCCATCCATCGATTTATTTTCGTTTTTTTAAGTAAATATACAGTTTTTATAAAGTTTTTTTACATATTTATGTAATGGTGTTAAAAACCTTTTTACATTTATCTAAAGACCATCATTCGTTAAAACTTACTTTGTATGTACTCAAGCAACACTCAGAGCGTAATTTACAATAGCTAAGATATAATACAGTTATGTAGAATAATCTAACAATTTAATTTAACTTTCCATATTTTAATTTAATTTTTAAACTATCTACACACTTGAAACCGGTATACCGACAATTTTTTTACTATGAACTCAGGGCGACGCGCACGTGCTCTGATTGTTGGCGCTTGGCTTGTCAGCTTCCTGTTTTGTGTGCCGATGTTGTTTCTATTCGAAGAAGCCAATATCCAAGGTATGTTTAGGGAATTATGTGGCTACTGAAAATAGAATAGGCTATAGATGACAAAATTTCAGATTTAAGACCGACGTGCGCCGTGTAGAAAAAGAATTGTAGAAATGTAGACGTATTTTTCCTTTTTTTACGAAGTAGGTAGGTGATCAAAAAAATTAAGTCGCATAGTTATAACGACGCGGACCCCCGTCCTAAAATTTAATGCGTTTTATCTAAGTAGGTAGTATCTACCAGCGGTCCCCTGCGGTTTCACCCGCGAAAATTTCGGAGATCCCGCGGAAATTCCGCGATAAAAAGCACCCTATGTCCCTCTCTTTGTCCTTTCTTGATCGGTTCAGCCGTTAAGGCGTGAAAGCGTAACAAATGAATAAATTGACTTTCGCATTTATATTAATTTATAATAGTTTAAGATTTTTTCAATAATTTTAAAATCTATCTATCTATTATTTTTTTATATCTAACTGACGGACTAAATATTTTAGAATTTTGATTTTTATACCCCGGCAACCAGCCCGGCCTATTCTAGCAAAAACAGAAAAGGAAATGGAATAAAAAAGCTACTGATAACTGTTAAACACTAACACCAATACTTGTATTGCTGTGTCTAAACTATATATAGGTATAACAGTTTAATTTTTTTGTATGTTTGTTTGTTTCTAGGATATATTCAATATTCACGCATCGATTGTGTTTATTCTTAAATTTCGAACGGAATTCTAAATGAAATTTCAACTATCTATTCTCTGCTTATCTCTATATTCGGTATACTGACATTACGTATGTCCTCAGGAACCCCGCAATGCTGGTCAGGTATCAGCAAGGTGCAATGGCGCATTTGGATGACCAGCGTGTTCGTGTCGCTTTTCGTTGCGCCCGCGCTGACCATATCGGCGTGCTACGGCGTGATCGTGGTCACCATTCGACACAAGAGTCAACGGGTTCTGGGGAAGCGAGCTGCAGCCAACAAGCAATGTGAGTTGCTGTCCCTTAGACGCAGGCCACATATAAATGGCGTCGGGCGCGGAATGGCACGGGCGGCTTCCTATTCCATTCAAATTTCATGCAAAATGCATGGAAATAAAGCACTCATATTACGAACTAGCTATGCCCCTCGGTTTCACCCACGTGAGTTTAGGAATTTCCGAAGGAACTCTGATAAAAATAATTAAAGTTACACGGATTTAAATTTTGCAGATTTAGCCGGATCAGATAAACAGGGAGACCGACAGACAGACAAACAAAAATTGTTTTTTTTTTGTTATGAGAAGGTACTTACCGTATATACCTACTTTCACGTAGGTTTTTGCATTAAAAACAGACACTTCAACTTTATTTCCTACCTACATACCTACGTAGATATTATTAAGGTTTAGGGTTCTCAAGACACAATCAGAGTTAAGCCCACCCAGCTATTGTCATCTGGACCCCCTAGCTAAGTAGAGTCGGCATCAAAAACAATAAATGTTAAACGTTTGTCAGTCGTTGAACTTTATTACTATCGCAATAAGTTTCAACACTTGTCGAAAGTACTGCATATTTCTGCTGCTGATTGTATGAGATTATGGTTCGAAGTTCCTAATTAATAATTATATTTTATTCTAAATAGTGGTAGTTATAAAAATAACACTGGAGACTGTTAGCTAAAAATCTATAAGAACTTTCTATACCCAATACATATTTAATTTTTCATAAACGCGATTTGAATAATAAGTCTATAAATAAAAATATAAAAAATATAAATGTAAAATTTAATTATAATATTACAAAGCTGTTTCCTAGAGGTTCTACAGGCACTCACGTTAATTTGGGAATTTCCAAGGGAATTTCCTGAAATCTGGTACACTGACGTCTCCTACCTACGAACCTTTTACCGATTCTGTTCTCATTTAGTGTTCTCTGTGTAAAGATGAGTATTATTGGCTTATATTTTAATCTTAGATATCTAGAACTAATGTAATTTTTGCTGTTGTTGTCCTGAATAAACGAAAACAAAATGAATAATGCATGAGTGTCGTAGAACACTTGGTTAGAACGAAGTTTTTTCCATCTTAAACTGAGTCCGGTATGTCCGTTATGCGTGAAAGAGGCAGAAATACAAACAAACTCATTTGAAAAAAACAGTTGCTTGGTTTTTCCATAGAGCAGAGTATGACACCGTGACGGAAAACGAACTTTTACTCCCATCCTCAGAACAATGACTATTCTTCTGAGCTACCATCCGTAACGTGCAATAAAGAACTTCGTTCTAATAAAATATTATAATAAAATATTAAAATTTATATTAAGGACTAGCTGTGCCCCGCGGTTTCACCCGCGTGAGTTTAGGAATTCCCGCAGGAAATATTTTTTTCCAAAATAAAAGTAGCCTAAGATACCCCTTATAACATTAGTTTTCTACCAGTCCTGTTAAAATCGGTCCAGCCGTTTCAGAGATTAGCCGGAACAAATAGACAGACAGACTAAGAATATTTTAAAAATAGCTTTTTTATGTGAGTACCGTATTTACTTTCAAATGCATTAAATAAAACGCTGTTAATTTGGAATTAAAAACAGACACTTAAATTTTATTCATATACTTATTGTAAGTATAGGTTTTGTTCCGTCACTTAGGTAATACATAAAAAAAACATACGCGTCAAATTGAGAAACTCCTCCTTTTTGGGAAGTCGGTTAAAAATATTAAAGAACAAAATAATAGTATACGTAAGTATAAACAAGTGTTGAAAACGCTGCGTTTCTAATATTTTCTTCGTTTGATTCGTCTGAAAAAGAGGTCGTAAATCTTTCGCAGGCAAATGCTAGAGACAAAAAATAAGTTATGGAAGGTGTTCACGCATCGAAACACGTAGTGGTTATATACTCTTTGCATCGAAAGTCGGTATACGATCTGAGTCTAGCGGTCACAGTGCAAATCTCACCTGTAATTTCAAGGTGGCCGTGAATACCTACAGAAAGTTTGAAGTGTTACCTTGTTATAGGCAACCCAAGCCCATCCATCAAAACTAAACCAATTTTATTAAAGTGCTGAGAGTAACAATGCTTAGGAAGGCTAGATTTCCATCTAATTGACATCCTTTTACTAAGTTAATACCTAAGTTAAGAAGTTCTGCACTCAATAATTTCGTGAGTTTTAGGTAATCGACCATAGAATTAATAGGCATAGAACGACAGTGAGCGCAAATAAAGTTAAGCCATTTGAAGTCGGGTTGAAAAGACCCGAGTATAAATAAGTACGTCATATACCTAAGTCTTTTTGTTTGTGTGCGTTTCTTTTTGGCGGTAACTCATACATCCATTGGTTTAATGCATCAATTGTGAACGGAACCTTGAATAAATTTTTAAATCAAACTACACAGTTAATTATGATGTAATTATTAACTTTGTGTAATCTATTTTTAAAATCATTAAGTAGATACAGAGTACACACTGATGGTACGAGATAGAAATGTTGTGTGAAAATTCAAATTAGATCTAGTTAATTTATTCCAGACATCGCATAGATTTTAATCTTGCAATTAGCATTTGTTTATGATAGGTTTTTTTATGATCTAACATATTATATGACATAATAATATTTATATTTATGTCACAAATTATATTTATATTTATGTCACACATTAACGTTTTTCATTTTAAATAAATTAAGCCAAATATGTATAAAGCTAAGTATAAGTATATCTCTATATCACTTATTATAATACTGTACCTACTATTTCTCTATTTAATAATTAATTAACAAGAGATTCGCTTAAATACTCTGCGATTTACCTTTACGGGGTCTTTGTCAAACTAAATCGGAGATCTGTGGAACAAAGTGTAAGGTCTGGCAGTCTTTATAATTTCAGTGTACAGAATACATTACTTTATGCCTTATAAATTTAAGATCTGTTCGTAATAGATTCATAGCACGTTTTTATAGCTATAACTATGTATAAGTACAGGCATTTTACTTGAAATGTAAGGGCTACGGTTGTTACCATGACAAAAAGGAAGGGGGAGGTTGATGGGCCGTTGCAGAAAACGAGAAAGTGCCTTTTAAATGCGTCACCATTTCTTTTCGCCGCCTTTAAAATAACACCAAATAAACAAAAGAACAAAAGAAGTGAAAGGCAAACAAAACCCAAAAGGAACGGGCGCTTTATGTATTAATGTCAACTTTTGGCCCGTAATAGTTAGGTATGGGCAAAAACCAAAATAAGACGAATCAACGTAAATTATTATGAGAAACGTGACTCGACTGCGTGAATTAATTCGAATAAATGTAGCTAAGGTATAAGTATAAATATTTTTACGGGACTATATCCCTACCTGCTAATATTAAATATAAATGCGAAAGTAGGTAGGTATACTATTTCTGTCGGTCGTTCTGTTACGCTTTCACGCCTTAACGGCTCAACCGATCATCATGAAATCATACAGAGCAGGTATTTTTATCCCGAAACTTCTGCGGAAACTCTCAACTTATCGCCAGTGAAACTGCGGGGAAAAGCTAGAAGAAAAATATAATAATTGTGGCAAAACGGTGATCTGTGATGATTACTCGTTGATCCTTTTGCGAGAACCATTTGCTGGCTGAAACATAAAATGACTGCTGATCGCTTACCTACCAACTCAAAAAGACTACTCTACCTACTAAAAACAAATGTTGAATCCTTAATCCTTATTATTATAAATGCGTGAGTTTGTTTGTTTGTTTTTTACGCTTTCATGCCTTAACGGCTCAACCGATCATCATTAAATTTTGCACACACGCTGTTAGGGACACAGGGAGAAAGGATATAGGGTACTTTTGTATGCTATGTAATTGAACTATTACGTTTTTCTTTCAGACAATGACGACTTGGACACGCGCCGAGCCAGCAGCCGGGGCATTATACCTAAAGCGAAAATTAAAACGGTCAAAATGACTTTTGTCATCGTCTTTGGTAAACTCATTTTTTTTTGGGAATTTTTTATCACAGTAATATTAAGTTCAGTTATAGTAGATAGTATGTATCTTAAGCTGCCGATTACTTTAACAGCATTCTTTAAGTACCTATATCCAAGATTCAAACTATAGGTACTTAATATCCATGACGAATTTATCGGATTAGAATAGAATAGAAATAGATGTTTATTTGGTACCAAAATTGAACACAAACTTAATTAACTAAGTAATTTTAAAATAGACAAGGTACCAAAATGGCCACCACTAAGCATGTGCGGTGGAACTAGCTATAGCTAGTCCCACGACGCTGATTTTCAGTGGCGACCATAAAAGTAATAAGTAATAATCGACTGATAGACTGCTTTTTAAGTATTAATCAAAAGATTTTTAGGGATATACGTATAACCTCTACGTATTGAAATAACTTTATTATTTTGTTTTTTCTTTTTTTGTTTAAATAAATCTCGAATGTCTTATAGCGGTGATAGTGGACTTCAAATTAAATATTGAAATCTCGCTTATATTTGTAACATCACGAGTCTAGCAAATCGTTTATAATGTGACAATTGGCATTGTATTTTATACTACATTTCCACTTGAATTATCAAAGGAACCTTATTAAATCAGCGCACTTAGCGAAACATCCTCCAGTTGACAGCAGCTAACATTGTTCTGTTTAGGTAAGTTTTGGGGTTAGCGTGAATTTTAAGCGACTGTATACGAAGGTAGACTGTATACTAGCATAGCTGCTAAAGGAGAAAACATAGTAGGCCGATGCCTTTGATATCGTGGTAGTGCCGACCACGAGTCTAGGGTTGTCACAAGTAAGCAACATCTGACAATGTGTGTGATTATACACCATAAGAGCGCGACGCAAAAAGTCTATATAGTGAGTACTATCTTTATTCTGTGGCACTAGTGTGGATTCAGTGAAATTATCCGTGGCATTTTCGATTTGCTGCTATCAATTTTGTACCAAATTGGCGTATTGGTGACTATGCCTCTCCGCTAATTGAATGGCTCCGGGTTCGATTTCCGGTGGAGGTGGACTTTGGTGATGAACATATTATTATAGGCTTTAATTTTCCAGTAGGTATTACCGTGTTTATATATCTATAGTATCTTATATGGTCTTTGCTTGTTTTTCACGACACGAGCTTATAGCTTAGTGTGGGATCAAGTACTTACCTAGGTTTGTGTTATGAAGTGTTGTTGCTATCGATGTGCTAAAAATATAGTCATTGTATTCTCTGTTGTGAAATTTTATCCAAACAAACATATTTTGACATTTACATAATTTTAAAGGACATAATTCTATAATTGTTTACGTTAATCAATGGGTCGTTTCCTTCATAGTCCGGGAGACATCGTTGCAAATACATACAGTTAACATCGATTGATAGTTATTTACTGCGTAAGCTGATGGTCTTTCCACCACTACACACGCAGTTGGTAGTTGCTTTCGTACTTTTTGATTATTAAAACAGTCACGTATGTAGTTAAATTTCATCCGGTGTGCTATAACTTTATTTTAAGTGATTATTTTTTTTTTCAAGTTCATACGAGCAGCTGACGCATAATCCCCCCTTTACGATGCAGCTGACGATTTTTTTTTTCAGCTCATTATGACGTCAACTATTTAGAAAAAAAAGTTTCAGCCGCCGTACTATCACTTCCGCAACCTCCCAATCCTACACCCACCGCAGGTGCGTCAGCTGACGCTTGGTTCACTTATAAGTCATTCGAGATCTATTGGAATAGATCGCAAGCAATCGGCGTAAAAGGACTGCCTATAAAATTTAAAGCTAGCTCCCGGACTATCATTATAATGACTATACCTAGTGAAGCTTCGTGACTGTGAAATGTTACACGCGACACGTTTAACACCAATATAAACACATCAAATTTACGACAGAATAATCAAAACACATTATTAGAATCCCTATGCTGATGTTTCGTGTGTTGATGTAATGATAATTAATTAATGTTCGATTAAGTGCATGATGTTTGTTAGTTTAGCTTGAGTTGTGACTTGTGAGGTCAACACCACCCGGCGCGGCTAAAGAATAAGCAGCAAGTTTTATTAGTTTTTAATTTAATGCTTTAAGCTACATTAATATCTATTAAAGATACGTAGATAGATAAGATCTAGACGATAAATTCGTCAATTTCAAAGATATTGCAAAACATTAAAGTGACATTGAATTCAAACCGCTTGATGCGGAAAATTAATAAAAAAACTTTTTCAATTCTCATGCTATAAAAGTGCTTGTTTGTGCTGGATATAGGCTGCACAAAATCGAATTTTGTGCACAAGTGCATTAACGTATCTACTCATAAATGTATCTATATTAAGGCAAAGAACTGTACAGCCAAAGACAATAAGAAGTTCATAGATAGAATTTGTTATTTTATAATATTTACTTTAACTTATTTGCCTTAAGTGTTTTTAAGATATAAATACCGTTAATATTTTGAAAGAAATGTTATGTATTACTATAATATATTACTGTTTACTCAACTGTAATATATTACTGTTGTCGGGTGAATTAAGTACACCGAGGGCTTTATTGGAATCTGTGCTTAGTTCACCCAGGTGCCCAAAGTCTACCGTGCGTAGCACTTAATGCACCCAGGTGATTTACTCCAGGTGAATTAAGTCTACCTAGGGGTTTTATTTCCTCGCAATCGAAGTGAAAAGCAGGGTTTATAACTCGTCCACAAAACCGTTCGTTTTGTGCACTTGTTATAAAATCTACTATTAAAATATTTCACCATAGTTCATAATTTATGATTTTTACTTTTGCTAAAAATTTTCTTTATTCATTTAAACTTTATGCACATTACCTACTGTGCATCTGCCAGTCAACCTTTAAATAATACAGAAAGTCGCTCACAAAATACGTAGCACGATAGGTACTGCTCTACACTAAAGCTTTATAATATGGTAAGAAAAAACATTAAAAATAAATCCAAACGTCATTTAAACCATTCCTCCTTGTTATCTTTTCAAGATAGGATTTTTCGGCGACCATTTCCTTGAACCTAGTGCCCGTCCACAAAATAAGCCCTACCAATTTAGATTACTTATCTCCGTGTTATTTGCATGTCGGTATAGTTGTTACGCGAAATGAGGTCGTTTCCTTCAAGAGAATGTGGCGACAATAATATTTTCTATTACCTATGGAAAATTTAAATAAACATTTCCCCGTCTTTTGATCTTGACAAAATAAATCTTTAGCTATTTTCATGACTATATTTTAATTATCGGCGGCTGACGAGCTTTCTTCGGCTTGTCCCGAGGCCGGATTCCGGAAATCCCCTGAAAAGCCTGGTATTGTTTTACATCAAGAATTAACTGAGTACTATCCTCAAAAAAGTGACTATACACTTTAAAAGAATGCAGTGAATACCTGTCTCCCTTAAGAGTTCTGTTTGTAGTGAAAAAGACATAGTGCATCAAAGAGATACATTTACTTAACAGCCGGACAGGAAATTCTGAAAGGACCAATTTTGCTCACACCAAAAAAAATCCACAGCTCCTGTTTATAGACGGGTAATCAACCCGATTTAAACCCTTTTTAACCCCGTAAACCCCAGGCGGTTTTTTTTTTTCGGGTTCTCTTTGTCCGGTTTAAGTCCAAGCACCGAGTTTAAACCGAATTGATTGCCCGTCTATACTCCTGTTGCGACGGCCGATTTGTTTAACGCAACGCAAATTAACCCTCAGTTTTGTCAAGCGACACTTCGCCTCCGACCAATTTCATGCTTCCTCATACCCCATGAAACCTTGGTAAAGACAAAGACCAAGGAAAGTTTGACACAAATGTAGAAACAGTCACTGTCAGCTCGCTGTCAACCTTACGACACGCACACACGCTCAACATATTGTGTACTGTACACGGTACAAGCCGGCCGTGTTTACTTGTGTGAAAGTAGGTACTTGAATCAGTTCATTTGTATGGAGTGTCCCCAGGCTAGTTTAGGCATATGCCTTGTTCATATATCTAACAGTCGCGGACCACTAAACAATTTTTAAACACTTTTGCAATAATAATATGTGCTTATGTAAAGCAAGGTGACGCCCACATCTTTAAAAAATTTGCTAAAACGCGAAAGATTCAAGCGGAATTTTTTCTACTATTTTTTCCCATCGTTACTATTTTTGGCAACAATATCATATATGGTAATACGTTGGACAATCTAAAATAACTTATCACTCATATAGTGGTATAAATGAATAATATCTATCGTAAAATAAAATTCAACAACTTTCAAGTTTTGAGCATGATGTTGACTGTACTAAGTCAATAAATTATAATTAATTTGTTTAAATTATTTACTTCAAAATTAAAATAATGTATTTTAAAACAGTGACTATTTATAATAATACTTAAAGAAACAGGATTTTCAAAATCTGCAATAAATATGTTAAAGTTTTGCTACAATTCATCATTGGTGCCGACAACTAAGTAGAGCACAAATTTAACTCACTTTAAAATTTATTTTTATACAGTTTATGAAAAAAAAAAATTTAATTATTTTTGATGCTGTCCGTACCTTGTGGAACATTATAAATTCACCATTGAAATCGTGACTCGACTTTCAGTCGACGACGTAATAAAATGTCTGCGAAATGCTGTTATGAAGTTTCACATGATATTACTCCTAAGTGAAACTCGTGTGTGTTTTGTTAAACGTATCTAATGTGTTTTTGATGTATTTACTTTGTTGGTTCAATAAATTCGTTTTAAACGGATTATGACTGACGACTAATCCTACTATACATGTGAAGTTTAAATAGTTTGCTAATTTAGAGTGCAAGTTTCTCTTATTTTAATTTCGTTATACAAATATACTAGCTGTACCCCGCGGTTTCACCCGCGTTAATTTCGGAGTTCCAACGGGATTCCGGGATAAAAAGTACCCTATGTCCTTTTCTGTACCCCTGACAACTTGCATGCCAAATTTCATCCAAATCCGTTCAGCCGTTTTTGCGTGATTGAGTAACAAACATCCAAACGCCTAAACATCTAAACATCCAAACATCCACACTTTCACATTTATAATATTAGTAGGATTAACTAAACCTAATGGTCCAACGGCATTGTTAAGTCAGTGATATACCTATACTTGATCTTATTGTGTTTATTTCAAAAGAAAATTATAAATCACGACGGACTAATTTAAGTGAAGCAAATTTTATTAATCCGTGACTTACGGCCGCACTAAGAGTCGACTTTAATGATTACTTAGTTAAGTATAGATTTTTAAAACAAAACTACCGCAATCAGAGACGTTCAGTACATTAATGTTAGTTGGCATTTAATGAGATGTAACTTAATTAGTTAAATGCCAATTAACATTAACTTGTCTGATTGCGGCAGTTTTGTTTTAAAAATCTACACTTAACTAAGTAATCATTAAAGTCGACTGTGAGTGCGGTAGTTAGACATTACGTGGCGTAATTTAACTGATAAGAGGCACTTAGAGACGACTTAGAAAGTGACAGCTATAGAATATTACAGAATATTGAAACAGTCCGTGTCTTTCAGTGTTCGTGCTGTGCTGGTCTCCGTACATGATATTCGATCTGCTCCAAGTGTACGACTACGTCCCGGACACACAAGCCAACATAGCGATCGCGTCGCTCATACAAAGCCTCGCGCCTCTGAACTCGGCCGCCAACCCTGTCATCTATTTCATATTTTCCAACAGAATTTTCGTCAGTCTAAGGTAAGTCTCGTTCAGATCCTAATATTATAAAAAAGTTTATAGGTCTGAGGGTAATAATCACTGGAACACTTGAAGAACTGATGACCAATGAAGAAAAAAAGTTCTCGAATGGCGGCCACGAATCGAAATACACAGCCATACAAGGGGAACTGAGAACTCGGTGAAGGTTGCAGGACGCCATTGGATGCGGGAAGCGCAGGACTGGTCATTGTGGCGACCCTTGGGGGAGGTTATGTCCAGTAGTTGACCTCTTTCGGCTGATATGATGACGAAGATGAATCTCTGGAACTACTGAATTGAAGGAATTCACCTATGAATTCACGGAGGAACAGCGGATCCTTTCTATTATAAAAGAGGATTTGAGTTTATTTGTTTATTACACTTTCATGCCTTAACTATCTTCTCAACCGATCACCATGCGTTGCCAGAGATACAGAAAAGAACATAAAGTTTATTTATTCTTTGCACAAAAAGGTACAATGGTGAACTCAATGCCTTGCAGCATTCTCTAACAGTTAACCATTGGGTTAACAGAGAGATATAAATTTCTTTTTATGCCAGAATTCCCGCAGGAACTCCGAAATTAACGCTGGTGAAACTGGGGCAAACAGCTAGTAAGGTAAATATTTGGTGTCATTAGTGTTCTTAAAAAAGATTTTTTAAGTTGAATGTTCCTATACTTGACAGTTTTTGTATTTTGTTCACTTTGCAGATCTGCTGCACTTAGTGATTTATTCAGATGATTTTTTTTGTCTTACGGGTGGATTTTAGTACAGATTTACTGTAAATAATAAATTTACATAACATTTATTGCAGTTTTGTTTTAAAAATCTATACTTAACTAAGTAATCATTAAAGTCGACTCTGAGTGCGGCCGTAAGATTTTTTTTTCTCTAGAAGCTTGACAAAATTTGCTTACAAAAAATTGCAATTTATAATTTTTTGTTAGACATAAAGTGTAACTGTGTTGGGGGAAAATTCGCAATGATATCGTTTTGCAATTAAGTAGAAGCTTAAAATTTATTCGTTAACTCGTTAAAGTTCTCCCGGTCGAGTATTCTACTGAATATTGAAATGATTTATGTCATAAACTCGGAAGTTTGATTTATTTTATTCTAAAATCAAATTCAATGAAAGATTCCCGAAAGAAGACCATTCAAACCGGAGAGTTTGCAGCTTCGTTTACTATTCAAGTATAATTAGATTTATGAATCCGCAATATTAATTTGAATTTTAATTGGAACCGATTGTTTTCTATGTTATATCTATTATGTACCTATGTGAACCTGGCAGCTGATTTCAAAATAATTGTTTTTTATGAATTGCATAGGATTGTACCCGGTTTGTACCGGATTGTACCGTTTTTAAAATCGTTTGTACCTTAAGGGGGTCAAAGTTACCGGGCTCCGAAAATTTTGAACTAAGTCCCCTTAACAACATGAACAGGGAGAATAGTAATCAACTTTTATGACTTGCATACGATTGTACCCGGTGAGTAGAGGATTGCACCGCTTTTAAAACTAATTTTTACTTAAGGGGGTCAAGGCAACATGACTCCGAAAAATTTTTTTTTACAAAAAATAATAATAATGAATTGCAAAGGATTGTACCCGGTTTGTGCTGGATTGCACCGTTTTTTAAATCTTTTGTTTTTTAAGGGGGTCAAAGTTACCGGACTCCGAAAATTTTAAAAGTAAGTCCCCTTAACAACATGAACATGGTGAATAGTAATCAACTTTTATGAATTGCATACGATTGTACCCGGTGAGTAGAGGATTGTACCGCTTTTAAAATGAATTTTTACTTAAGGGGGTCAAGGCAACATGACTCCGAAAAATTTTTTTTTACAAAAAATAATAATAATGAATTGCAAAGGATTGTACCCGGTTTGTGCTGGATTGCACCGTTTTTTAAATCTTTTGTTTTTTAAGAGGGTCAAAGTTACCGGACTCCGAAAATTTTAAAACTAAGTCCCCTTAACAACATGAACAGGGTGAATAGTAATCAACTTTTATGAATTGCATACGATTGTACCCGGTGAGTAGAGGATTGTACCGCTTTTAAAATGAATTTTAAAAGGCAACATGACTCCGAAAATTTTTTTTTTTTACAATAAATAATAATAATAAATTGCAAAGGATTGTACCCGGTTTGTGCTGGATTGCACCGTTTTTTAAATCTTTTGTTTTTTAAGGGGGTCAAAGTTACCGGACTCCGAAAATTTTAAAACTAAGTCCCCTTAACAACATGAACAGGGTGAATAGTAATCAACTTTTATGACTTGTATACGATTGTACCCGGTGAGTAGAGGATTGTACCGCTTTTAAAATGAATTTTTACTTAAGGGGATCAAAGTTACGAAGCAACGAAAATTTGGTAATGAACACCCTTAACCGCATGAATATGGTGAATACTTTTTAACTTTTATGACTTGCATACGATTGTACCCGATAGGTAGAGGATTGTACCGCTTTAAAAAATAATTTTTACTTAAGGGGATCAAAGTTATAGAACTACGAAAATTTGGTGAAAATTTGGTACTTGAACCCCCTTAAACACATGAGCTGGGTGAATAGTAATCAACTTTTATGACTTGCATACGATTGTACCCGGTGGGTAGAGGATTGTACCGCTTTTAAAACTAATTTTTACTTAAGGGGATCAAAGTTATGAAGCAACGAAAATTTGGTACTAAACCCCCTTAACCACATGAACATGGTGAATACTTTTTAACTTTTATGACTTGCATACGATTGTACCCAATAGGTAGAGGATTGTACCGCTTTAAAAATTAATTTTTACTTAAGGGGATCAAAGTTACGAAGCAACGAAAATTTGGTACTAAACCCCCTTAACCACATGAACATGGTGAATACTTTTTAACTTTTATGACTTGCATACGATTGTACCCAATAGGTAGAGGATTGTACCGCTTTAAAAATTAATTTTTACTTAAGGGGATCAAAGTTATAGAACTACGAAAATTTGGTGAAAATTTGGTACTTGAACCCCCTTATACACATGAGCTGGGTGAATAGTAATCAACTTTTATGACTTGCATACGATTGTACCCGGTAAGTAGAGGATTGTACCGCTTTTAAAATTATTTTTTACTTAAGGGGATCAAAGTTACGAAGCAACGAAAATTTGGTACTAAACCCCCTTAACCACATGAACATGGTGAATACTTTTTAACTTTTATGACTTGCATACGATTGTACCCAATAGGTAGAGGATTGTACCGCTTTGAAAATTAATTTTTACTCAAGGGGATCAAAGTTATAGAACTACGAAAATTTGGTGAAAATTTGGTATTTGAACCCTCTTTAAACACATGAGCTGGGTGAATAGTAATCAACTTTTATGACTCGCATACGATTGTACCCGGTGAGTAGAGGTTTGTACCGCTTTTAAAACTAATTTTTACTTAAGGGGATCAAAGTTACGAAGCAACGAAAATTTGGTACTAAACCCCCTTAACCACATGAACATGGTGAATACTTTTTAACTTTTATGACTAGCATACGATTGTACCCGATAGGTAGAGGATTGTACCGCTTTAAAAATTAATTTTTACTTAAGGGGATCAAAGTTATAGAACTACGAAAATTTGGTGAAAATTTGGTATTTGAACCCCCTTTAAACACATGAGCTGGGTGAATAGTAATCAACTTTTATGACTCGCATACGATTGTACCCGGTGAGTAGAGGATTGTACCGCTTTTAAAACTAATTTTTACTTAAGGGGATCAAAGTTACGAAGCAAAGAAAATTTGGTACTAAACCCCCTTAACCACATGAACATGGTGAATACTTTTTAACTTTTATGACTTGCATACGATTGTACCCGCTAGGTAAAGGATTGTACCGCTTTAAAAATTAATTTTTACTTAAGGGGATCAAAGTTATAGAACTACGAAAATTTGGTGAAAATTTGGTACTTGAACCCCCTTAAACACATGAGCTGGGTGAATAGTAATCAACTTTTATGACTTGCATACGATTGTACCCGGGAGTAGAGGATTGTACCGCTTTTAAAATTAATTTTTACTTAAGGGGATCAAAGTTACGAAGCAACGAAAATTTGGTACTAAACCCCCTTAACCACATGAACATGGTGAATACTTTTTAACTTTTATGACTAGCATACGATTGTACCCGATAGGTAGAGGATTGTACCGCTTTGAAAATTAATTTTTACTTAAGGGGATCAAAGTTATAGAACTACGAAAATTTGGTGAAAATTTGGTATTTGAACCCCCTTTAAACACATGAGCTGGGTGAATAGTAATCAACTTTTATGACTCGCATACGATTGTACCCGGTGAGTAGAGGATTGTACCGCTTTTAAAACTAATTTTTACTTAAGGGGATCAAAGTTACGAAGCAACGAAAATTTGGTACTAAACCCCCTTAACCACATGAACATGGTGAATACTTTTTAACTTTTATGACTTGCATACGATTGTACCCAATAGGTAGAGGATTGTACCGCTTTAAAAATTAATTTTTACTTAAGGGGATCAAAGTTATAGAACTACGAAAATTTGGTGAAAATTTGGTACTTGAACCCCCTTATAAACATGAGCTGGGTGAATAGTAATCAACTTTTATGACTTGCATACGATTGTACCCGGTAAGTAGAGGATTGTACCGCTTTTAAAATTAATTTTTACTTAAGGGGATCAAAGTTACGAAGCAACGAAAATTTGGTACTAAACCCCCTTAACCACATGAACATGGTGAATACTTTTTAACTTTTATGACTTGCATACGATTGTACCCAATAGGTAGAGGATTGTACCGCTTTGAAAATTAATTTTTACTTAAGGGGATCAAAGTTATAGAACTACGAAAATTTGGTGAAAATTTGGTATTTGAACCCTCTTTAAACACATGAGCTGGGTGAATAGTAATCAACTTTTTTGACCCGCATACGATTGTACCCGGTAAGTAGAGGATTGTACCGCTTTAAAAATTAATTTTTACTTAAGGGGATCAAAGTTACGAAGCAACGAAAATTTGGTACTAAACCCCCTTAACCACATGAACATGGTGAATACTTTTTAACTTTTATGACTTGCATACGATTGTACCCGATAGGTAAAGGATTGTACCGCTTTAAAAATTAATTTTAACTTAAGGGGATCAAAGTTATAGAACTACGAAAATTTGGTGAAAATTTGGTACTTGAACCCCCTTAAACACATGAACAGGGTGAATAGTAATCAACTTTTATGACTCGCATACGATTGTACCCGGTGAGTAGAGGATTGTACCGTTTTTAAAACTAATTTTTACTTAAGGGGATCAAAGTTACGAAGCAACGAAAATTTGGTACTAAACCCCCTTAACCACATGAACATGGTGAATACTTTTTAACTTTTATGATTTGCATACGATTGTACCCGCTAGGTAAAGGATTGTACCGCTTTAAAAATTAGTTTTTACTTAAGGGGATCAAAGTTATAGAACTACGGAAATTTGGTGAAAATTTGGTACTTGAACCCCCTTAAACACATGAACAGGGTGAATAGTAATCAACTTTTATGACTTGCATACGATTGTACCCGGTAAGTAGAGGATTGTACCGCTTTTAAAACTAATTTTTACTTAAGGGGATCAAAGTTACGAAGCAACGAAAATTTGGTACTAAACCCCCTTAACCACATGAACATGGTGAATACTTTTTAACTTTTATGACTAGTATACGATTGTACCCGATAGGTAGAGGATTGTACCGCTTTAAAAATTAATTTTTACTTAAGGGGATCAAAGTTATAGAACTACGAAAATTTGGTGAAAATTTGGTACTTGAACCCCCTTAAACACATGAGCTGGGTGAATAGTAATCAACTTTTATGACTTGCATACGATTGTACCCGGTGGGTAGAGGATTGTACCGCTTTTAAAACTAATTTTTACTTAAGGGGATCAAAGTTATGAAGCAACGAAAATTTGGTACTAAACCCCCTTAACCACATGAACATGGTGAATACTTTTTAACTTTTATGACTTGCATACGATTGTACCCAATAGGTAGAGGATTGTGCCGCTTTAAAAATTAATTTTTACTTAAGGGGATCAAAGTTATAGAACTACGAAAATTTGGTGAAAATTTGGTACTTGAACCCCTTAAACACATGAACAGGGTGAATAGTAATTAACTTTTATGACTCGCATACGATTGTACCCGGTGAGTAGAGGATTGTACCGCTTTTAAAATTAATTTTTACTTAAGGGGATCAAAGTTACGAAGCAACGAAAATTTGGTACTAAACCCCCTTAACCACATTAAAATGGTGAATACTTTTTAACTTTTATGACTTGCATACGATTTTACCCGATAGGTAAAGGATTGTACCGCTTTAAAAATTAATTTAATTTAAAAGTTGATTACTATTCACCCAGCTCATGTGTTTAAGGGGGTTCAAGTACCAAATTTTCACTAAATTTTCGTAGTTCTATAACTTTGATCCCCTTAAGTTAAAACTAATTTTTAAAGCGGTACAATCCTTTACCTATCGGGTAAAATCGTATGCAAGTCATAAAAGTTAAAAAGTATTCACCATTTTAATGTGGTTAAGGGGGTTTAGTACCAAATTTTCGTTGCTTCGTAACTTTGATCACCTTAAGTAAAAATTAATTTTAAAAGCGGTACAATCCTCTACTCACCGGGTACAATCGTATGCGAGTCATAAAAGTTAATTACTATTCACCCTGTTCATGTGTTTAAGGGGTTCAAGTACCAAATTTTCACCAAATTTTCGTAGTTCTATAACTTTGATCCCCTTAAGTAAAAATTAATTTTTAAAGCGGTACAATCCTCTCCCTATTGGGTACAATCGTATGCAAGTCATAAAAGTTAAAAAGTATTCACCATGTTCATGTGGTTAAGGGGGTTTAGTACCAAATTTTCGTTGCTTCATAACTTTGATCCCCTTAAGTAAAAATTAGTTTTAAAAGCGGTACAATCCTCTACCCACCGGGTACAATCGTATGCAAGTCATAAAAGTTGATTACTATTCACCCAGCTCATGTGTTTAAGGGGGTTCAAGTACCAAATTTTCACCAAATTTTCGTAGTTCTATAACTTTGATCCCCTTAAGTTAAAATTAATTTTTAAAGTGGTACAATCCTTTATCTATTAGGTACAATCGTATGCTAGTCATAAAAGTTAAAAAGTATTCACCATGTTCATGTGGTTAAGGGGGTTTAGTATCAAATTTTCGTTGCTTCGTAACTTTGATCCCCTTAAGTAAAAATTAATTTTAAAAGCGGTACAATCCTCTACTCATCGGGTACAATCGTATGCAAGTCATAAAAGTTGATTACTATTCACCCAGCTCATGTGTTTAAGGGGGTTCAAGTACCAAATTTTCACCAAATTTTCGTAGTTCTATAACTTTGATCCCCTTAAGTTAAAATTATTTTTTAAAGCGGTACAATCCTTTACCTATCGGGTACAATCGAATGCAAGTCATAAAAGTTAAAAAGTATTCACCATGTTCATGTGGTTAAGGGGGTTTAGTACCAAATTTTTGTTGCTTTGTAACTTTGATCCCCTTAAGTAAAAATTAGTTTTAAAAGCGGTACAATCCTCTACTCACCGGGTACAATCGTATGCGAGTCATAAAAGTTGATTACTATTCACCCTGTTCATGTGTTTAAGGGGGTTCAAGTACCAAATTTTCACCAAATTTTCGTAGTTCTATAACTTTGATCCCCTTAAGTAAAAATTAATTTTCAAAGCGATACAATCCTCTACCTATTGGGTACAATCGTATGCAAGTCATAAAAATTAAAAAGTATTCACCATGTTCATGTGGTTAAGGGGGTTTAGTACCAAATTTTCGTTGCTTCGTAACATTGATCCCCTTAAGTAAAAATTAATTTTAAAAGCGGTACAATCCTCTACTTACCGGGTACAATCGTATGCAAGTCATAAAAGTTGATTACTATTCACCCAGCTCATGTGTATAAGGGGGTTCAAGTACCAAATTTTCACCAAATTTTCGTAGTTCTATAACTTTGATCCCCTTAAGTAAAAATTAATTTTTAAAGCGGTACAATCCTCTACCTATTGGGTACAATCGTATGCAAGTCATAAAAGTTAAAAAGTATTCACCATGTTCATGTGGTTAAGGGGGTTTAGTACCAAATTTTCGTTGCTTCGTAACTTTGATCCCCTTAAGTAAAAATTAATTTTAAAAGCGGTACAATCCTCTACTCCCGGGTACAATCGTATGCAAGTCATAAAAGTTGATTACTATTCACCCAGCTCATGTGTTTAAGGGGGTTCAAGTACCAAATTTTCACCAAATTTTCGTAGTTCTATAACTTTGATCCCCTTAAGTTAAAATTAATTTTTAAAGCGGTACAATCCTTTACCTAGCGGGTACAATCGTATGCAAGTCATAAAAGTTAAAAAGTATTCACCATGTTCATGTGGTTAAGGGGGTTTAGTACCAAATTTTCTTTGCTTCGTAACTTTGATCCCCTTAAGTAAAAATTAGTTTTAAAAGCGGTACAATCCTCTACTCACCGGGTACAATCGTATGCGAGTCATAAAAGTTGATTACTATTCACCCTGTTCATGTGTTTAAGGGGGTTCAAGTACCAAATTTTCACCAAATTTTCGTAGTTCTATAACTTTGATCCCCTTAAGTTAAAATTAATTTTTAAAGTGGTACAATCCTCTATCTATTAGGTACAATCGTATGCTAGTCATAAAAGTTAAAAAGTATTCACCATGTTCATGTGGTTAAGGGGGTTTAGTATCAAATTTTCGTTGCTTCGTAACTTTGATCCCCTTAAGTAAAAATTAATTTTAAAAGCGGTACAATCCTCTACTTACCGGGTGCAATCGTATGCAAGTCATAAAAGTTGATTACTATTCACCCAGCTCATGTGTATAAGGGGGTTCAAGTACCAAATTTTCACCAAATTTTCGTAGTTCTATAACTTTGATCCCCTTAAGTAAAAATTAATTTTCAAAGCGATACAATCCTCTACCTATTGGGTACAATCGTATGCAAGTCATAAAAATTAAAAAGTATTCACCATGTTCATGTGGTTAAGGGGGTTTAGTACCAAATTTTCGTTGCTTCGTAACTTTGATCCCCTTAAGTAAAAATTAATTTTAAAAGCGGTACAATCCTCTACTTACCGGGTACAATCGTATGCAAGTCATAAAAGTTGATTACTATTCACCCAGCTCATGTGTATAAGGGGGTTCAAGTACCAAATTTTCACCAAATTTTCGTAGTTCTATAACTTTGATCCCCTTAAGTAAAAATTAATTTTTAAAGCGGTACAATCCTCTACCTATTGGGTACAATCGTATGCAAGTCATAAAAGTTAAAAAGTATTCACCATGTTCATGTGGTTAAGGGGGTTTAGTACCAAATTTTCGTTGCTTCGTAACTTTGATCCCCTTAAGTAAAAATTAATTTTAAAAGCGGTACAATCCTCTACTCCCGGGTACAATCGTATGCAAGTCATAAAAGTTGATTACTATTCACCCAGCTCATGTGTTTAAGGGGGTTCAAGTACCAAATTTTCACCAAATTTTCGTAGTTCTATAACTTTGATCCCCTTAAGTTAAAATTAATTTTTAAAGCGGTACAATCCTTTACCTAGCGGGTACAATCGTATGCAAGTCATAAAAGTTAAAAAGTATTCACCATGTTCATGTGGTTAAGGGGGTTTAGTACCAAATTTTCTTTGCTTCGTAACTTTGATCCCCTTAAGTAAAAATTAGTTTTAAAAGCGGTACAATCCTCTACTCACCGGGTACAATCGTATGCGAGTCATAAAAGTTGATTACTATTCACCCTGTTCATGTGTTTAAGGGGGTTCAAGTACCAAATTTTCACCAAATTTTCGTAGTTCTATAACTTTGATCCCCTTAAGTTAAAATTAATTTTTAAAGTGGTACAATCCTCTATCTATTAGGTACAATCGTATGCTAGTCATAAAAGTTAAAAAGTATTCACCATGTTCATGTGGTTAAGGGGGTTTAGTATCAAATTTTCGTTGCTTCGTAACTTTGATCCCCTTAAGTAAAAATTAATTTTAAAAGCGGTACAATCCTCTACTTACCGGGTGCAATCGTATGCAAGTCATAAAAGTTGATTACTATTCACCCAGCTCATGTGTATAAGGGGGTTCAAGTACCAAATTTTCACCAAATTTTTGTAGTTCTATAACTTTGATCCCCTTAAGTAAAAATTAATTTTTAAAGCGGTACAATCCTCTACCTATTGGGTACAATCGTATGCAAGTCATAAAAGTAAAAAAGTATTCACCATGTTCATGTGGTTAAGGGGGTTTAGTACCAAATTTTCGTTGCTTCGTAACTTTGATCCCCTTAAGTAAAAATTAGTTTTAAAAGCGGTACAATCCTCTACTCACCGGGTACAATCGTATGCGAGTCATAAAAGTTGATTACTATTCACCCTGTTCATGTGTTTAAGGGGGTTCAAGTACCAAATTTTCACCAAATTTTCGTAGTTCTATAACTTTGATCCCCTTAAGTAAAAATTAATTTTCAAAGCGGTACAATCCTCTACCTATCGGGTACAATCGTATGCAAGTCATAAAAGTTAAAAAGTATTCACCATGTTCATGTGGTTAAGGGGTGCTTGCGCCAGTAATTCGCAGATTATTTAGTTCTTTATTTGCTTTGTGTCTCGCAATTTCTCCCCTTTTCCCCAATGAAAACGTTTATGCACATTTACGTCAGCGCATGGCAACCCGATGAATAAATGAAGTGAGGGTTGTAAGAAAAAATGAATATTAATATTCTCACCGCAACTGCTACCTACGCATGTGAGAAAAATACGACTGTTATAAATCACAAGTATTTTATTCTGATGATCACGTCCACCGCGAGTGTCTCGTCATTATTGAACTCTGGAAGCCTGGAAATCACTGCAACTAAAACCTGGCGGGCCCGCCATCATCACGACGATCGAGAATCGCGCTGGTGCAGAAGTCCACGCAAGGTTGGTGTGCATGTCCTACTTCCTTTGATTCCCGTCAATTTTGCGAGACACGTAATTTATCACTTTAACAGTTAACTGAGATCTATCGAAGGGTCCTTTATTAATTTGAAATAGTTTCTGGCGTGATCATAAGTGGTCCTTCGAGCCGGATCTCCACCCGCCCTTATTAGGTCGCTGCATAAGCCCTATTAAGTGATAATTATCACCTGTAATTACTTAGCTATCAGGTATAATTTTATAAAATTTGTAGTTGTTGTTACTCCGCCCGTGACCTTGTGTTACGTAGATTTACCTATATTTTAAAACCCGCCCGTAACTATTATGTTACGTGTTTATCAGCATTATTAAGTTACTTTTTCTTCTTTGTATTTTGTAAAGATCGATTGCAAAATTATTTAAAGTATAGAAAAGAAAAGTAATAATTTGCTTAGCCTAGATTGATACCTACCTACCTTACTAGTATTTTTATTCACCATATTTGTTCCAACCGCCTCGTACCACGAAAAAGCCAACGAAAGTAGCATCGTCATCGTTTTGTTTATTATCGATTTATATCTACCTACATATAAATATACAAAATGCCTAAAAACCAGATAGCCCTGAAATCCAAGATTCTTCTTTGTTAATATTGGAAGCTAAACGCGAAGCTATTTTCGAATCAATGCAAAATATTTTTGATTTATCTGGTAATATTAGTTCTAGCGCAGAGGCGAAGGAAAGTTTTCTTGGTGAGTGTTCTAACGTTGATACTCAGCGCGATGAATTTAAGAGGATTTTAGACGAATATAATTCTCGCCTACTGACGTTGTATCCAACCGCGAAACCTGAGTATAAGAGTTTGGTTGCGTTCGAATCTTTGTACAGCCGCATTAAGCGACTGCAACGTCAACACGACGATGTAAAGCCGAGTTTGCATAATATCGTAGATGTGGCTACGCTTAGTAAGGGCAGGCCTACACTACCGCCCATCGAACTGATGGCTTTCTCGGGTGATATTCGATCATGGCCGTTATTTTATGCCAGTTTTAAAACCACGGTCCATGATAATCCGTCGCTCACCGACGCTGAAAGGCTGTACTATCTGCTAGGCAAGTTGTCAGATAGGGCTCAGTCCGTGTGCGCTGGCATAACTTCTTGCGCCGAAAACTATCAACTGATAATGCAGGCACTCATCGACAAATATGAAGACAAGCGCTCGCTTGCCTCCGCGTACATAAATCAGATGTTCGAATTTAAAGCCCTCAATACACCGACCGCCAACAACCTTGAATTATTTATCGACAAGTTTATAAGTGCGGTGCGTGCTTTAAAGAATTTAAAATTAGATAATCTCGTCGATATGATCATACTGCACATAGCGCTTAAGAAACTGGACCCGGATACGGTTCGCGCCTTTGAGTTAAACACCGTCTCCAAAATACCTAAATTTGAAGAGCTCGTCGAATTTATTAAGAATCGAACTAAGGTTTTTGAGCGGATGGACGCTGGTAGTTCTAGTAACTATTCTCGTAGCAGAAATAGTACACATCGCCATTCTAATAATAATAAAAGTAACTCAAACACCCCGCCGCCGAAGTACCAGTCCTATCTGAGTACAACGGCTGACCCTTCATTTAAATGTCTCTGCGCGAATATTACACATCAACATTTATTTAAATGTGCTAATTTCAATAAATTGACTCCGGAAGAGCGCTATAAATGTGTTAGAGAGAGAAATGCCTGCTTTAATTGCCTAAGTATAAAACACAGAGTCTCCGCTTGCAGTTCCAACGTAAATTGCCGCCTCTGTAGATTAAAACATCACACATTGCTACACTTCAAACGCGACGTTGATGTGATGCCCCGCTCGACGCCTACGCCGCTTACCCCCGCCGCGACCGAGCGTGAAGATGCAGCACGAGTGGCGGCGCCCGCGCCATCGGCCTCCGCGTCGAGTTCTCGCTCCGATGTCGCATTGTGCTCGACGAGTATGACGTCACTCGCTACTCAACTACGCGAGCGTTGTACTGTACTGCTCGCCACCGCGCAAGTGACCGCATACAGCGACACAGGGGAGCGGCATACCATTCGCGTCTTATTAGATTCTGCGTCGCAGAGTCACTTTATTACAAAGGAATGTTGCGAACTTTTAGGTATCCAGGTGAACGATATCGAGTGTGTCACCGTTAAAGGGTTCGGCGGAACTGAAAAAACAATTAAATCGGGTTCAATAAATTTCGAATTTTTCTCGCGCTTTGACAGTAAAATTAAATTTAATATTTCGCCTTTAGTCGTGGATCGTATTACCGATTCTCTGCCCACCGCTATGGTAGACAAGTCAGCGATGTCACATCTTTCTGACTTACCACTTGCCGATGAGAGTTTTGGAATACCTAACAAGGTAGACGCGCTGATAGGCGCCCCTCTCTTCGCACACCTATTACTCCCCGACGTGGTGCGTAAATCTCGCGATCCGTCGGCGCCCTCAGCCCTGCGTACAGTGTTGGGGTATGTAATTATGGGGTCCGTACCCACACCTAGTGTCCGTCAGTCTTTGATGTGCTGCTTAGTACAGGAGCCTATTGATAATTTAATCAAGAGATTTTGGGAGCTCGAAGAGCCGCCTACTCCTTCGTCTGTTCAACATCCTGCGGACGCTGAATGTGAAGAATTTTATAAATCGACCACAACTCGCGATCCAGTTAGCGGTCGATATATAGTACGACTACCCTTTAGTGGCGATGTCTTCTCACTAGGGGATTCATATAAGAGCGCGCATAGACGCTTCGTGTGTCTCGAAAGAAAACTAGAAAGCTCGCTTAAATTGAGGAAGGCTTATGATGACGTCATAAAGGATTATATGGCGAACGATTATATTTCGCTTGCGCCTCCGCGTGACCCCCATGACACCACTCCTATATACGTCATCCCGCATCATGGGGTCATCCGCGAGGACAAGACGTCCACACGTCTACGGATCGTTCTAGACGCTAGTAGCAAGACTAGCTCAGGGCGGTCACTGAATGATATTCTTCATTCAGGGCCAAATCTACAAGGAGATCTGTTTCGGATTATTTTAAATTTCCGTCTTCACGCCGTTGCCATGACTGCGGACTGCCGCCAACAGTTCTTGCAGATTATTCTGCATGAAGACGATCGGCGTTACCAATGTTTTTTGTACCGCTTTGATCCACAAGACCCACTTGTTTTGTATCGATTCAATCGCGTATGCTTTGGTTTGTCGTCGAGCCCCTACCACGCGCTACGCACCGTGCGACAGCTCATCGAAGACGATGGCCACAAGTACCCGCTTGCGAGTGGTATCGCTTCCGATTCTTTATACATGGATGATATCGTATTTTCATTAACAACGGAAGGGGAGGGGGTTGCCGCTGCCAAACAGCTGATTGATCTGTTCAAGGGAGCACAGTGGGATCTAGTGAAGTGGAATAGCAACAGTAAGGCGGTATTAGCCGCTCTACCCGCCTCGCATAAACTTCCCACAGAGGTGGAGTTCGACAAGTCTGTGCGACAGAAGATACTGGGTTTACACTGGTCTACTGACGCGGACACATTTTATTTTAAAATTTCGCCACCCACTGACAAGGGGTGTACTAAACGTTGTATTTTATCAACGATTGCGCGCCTGTGGGATATCATGGGATTCGTCGCCCCCACAGTGCTCTATGCAAAGCTGTTAATAAAACAGTTATGGCAGCTAGATATAGGTTGGGACGACCCAACGCCACCACGCATCGTTAAGCTCTGGTCACAGTTTTGCTCAGAGTTACCGGCCCTCAATGACATCAGTATTCCACGCCATCTAGGCGTGACTGAGAGCTGTACGGTCACCTTACTGGGGTTCTCGGATGCGAGCGAGCAAGCCTATGGCGGTGTCGTTTATTTACGCGTCGGTTCTGGCAGTGATAGCTCTGTTCGCTTGGTGTGTGCGAAGTCCAAGGTCGCACCAACGAAGGCGCCCTCAATTGCCAGGCTCGAACTCTGCGGAGCAGTCTTGCTGTCAAAACTTCTTCGTAACGTATTGAATAATTATTCGCGTCACTTTCATCTCAACGTGTACGCTTTTACAGATTCCAAGGTCGCCTTATATTGGATCAGAAGTTCGCCCCATAGGTGGCAAACGTTTGTTGCGAATCGCGTTGTTCAAGTGACAGAGAATATTCCGGCTGATAAATTCTACCATGTCTCGGGATCAGAGAATCCGGCAGACTGCCTCTCGCGTGGCATCACTCCAGAGAAGCTGGTGTCACACCCTCTATGGTTCAATGGTCCTTCGTGGGCCATCTTGAACCCATTTGAGTGGCCCATACGTGAAATAGATGAACAGCCTGTAGATGTTATGCCCGAGCGTAAGACATATGCGCATACCACAAGCACGCCTGTGGAACAGCGCCCTTTATACGATCTCGGCCTTCGCATCTCATCATGGAGCAAACTCCTCCGTGTAGTAGTGTACGTCAATAGATTCGCTAAGGTATCGCCCCGCCGCAGCACTATTGCGGTGACTGCCGAGGATTTAGAAACCGCAGAAATCAGACTACTAGCTGCCCTGCAAAACAAATATTTTGCAGAGGAGTTTATTAATATAAAAAATGAAAAAGGTGGTTCACCAGCTTTCATCAAGTTGAAGGCTTTTATAGACAACAACGTGATCCGCGTGGGTGGGCGTCTTACAAACGCCGGACTGGATTACGCGCATCAGCACCCGATTATTTTGCCCAAGAACGACCCTATCGTTAACTCGCTCATCGATTATTATCACGTTAAATATCTGCATGCCGGGCCGGAGCTGTTAATGTCGCTCTTAAGACAAAAATTCTGGATCTTGTCCGCACGTCGGATTGTAAGAAAGAGAATCCATATGTGCAATGTTTGTTTCCGACACAAACCGCGTCCAACCTATCCGCTTATGGCCGACTTGCCTGAGAGTCGCACGCGTCAAGTCGTCAAAGCGTTCACACACACCGGTTGTGATTACGCCGGTCCAATTGCATATACTCCTGTTCGCCGCCGTGGCGTACATAGTGAAAAATCATACCTGTGCATCTTCACATGCTTAACTACGAGAGCCTTACATATAGAGGTCGCTACGGATCTCAGCACTCCAAGCTTTCTGGCCGCACTCAAAAGGTTCCTTGCGCGTCGCGGCCCAGTCCAGTGCGTCTATTCAGACAACGGAACTAACTTCAAAGGAGCTCACTCGTATCTTCGCGATCTGTATCGCTTTCTTAACGAAGAGTATCGTCCAAAACTGGAACAAGAGTTCGCTGAGAGCCGTATTAGTTGGAAGTTTATCTGCCCAAATTCTCCACATTTCGGAGGAGCTTGGGAGAGCATGGTCAAGGTTGTGAAGGCACATCTCTTCCGTGTCATTGGACAGCAACTCCTATCTTATGAGGAGCTTATTACTGTTGTCACTCAGGTGGAATGTTTGATAAACTCGCGGCCGCTGACTGTATTAAGCTCTGATCCCGCTGAGCCTTCGGCACTCACCCCCAGCCATTTCTTGCACACTTCGCCTCTATGCTCTTTACCTGCACCGGAGGTCGAAGCTGACAACCGCAGTTTGCTCGACAGATATACGTTGTTGGACAAACTAGTCCAGTCATTTTGGAGTCGGTGGAGGAGGGAGTATCTACATGGACTACAGATCAGACAGAAATGGAATACAACATCTGTACCTATTGCTCCAGGGACCGTAGTGGTTGTAATAAATGACAACGCGCCGCCCCTAGCGTGGCCACTGGCGATCGTAGAGAAAGTTCATCCTTCCAAGGACGGCATCATACGAGTCACAACCGTGAGGACCGCCAAGGGAACATACCAACGTCCTGTCGTCCGCCTTTGTCCACTCCCAAGTCAGTAATAAGCGGCGGCATATGCATTTAGTTAAGTTATCCCCTAAGTTTGTATAGTAATAGTATTTTTTTTCTCGGAACGAAGTTCCATATTTATTAATTCTTTATATCCGAGCTAGTCCTCCTTAGTTTATAAGTAAATCTACATCGATCTAATATTTCATTTATGGTCTATTGTGGTATATTAAAGGTGACCCTTTAAGGGCGGGAGGAATGCTTGCGCCAGTAATTCGCAGATTATTTAGTTCTTTATTTGCTTTGTGTCTCGCAATTTCTCCCCTTTTCCCCAATGAAAACGTTTATGCACATTTACGTCAGCGCATGGCAACCCGATGAATAAATGAAGTGAGGGTTGTAAGAAAAAATGAATATTAATATTCTCACCGCAACTGCTACCTACGCATGTGAGAAAAATACGACTGTTATAAATCACAAGTATTTTATTCTGATGATCACGTCCACCGCGAGTGTCTCGTCATTATTGAACTCTGGAAGCCTGGAAATCACTGCAACTAAAACCTGGCGGGCCCGCCATCATCACGACGATCGAGAATCGCGCTGGTGCAGAAGTCCACGCAAGGTTGGTGTGCATGTCCTACTTCCTTTGATTCCCGTCAATTTTGCGAGACACGTAATTTATCACTTTAACAGTTAACTGAGATCTATCGAAGGGTCCTTTATTAATTTGAAATAGTTTCTGGCGTGATCAAGGGGGTTTAGTACCAAATTTTCGTTGCTTCGTAACTTTGATCCCCTTAAGTAAAAATTAATTTTAAAAGCGGTACAATCCTCTACTCACCGGGTACAATCGTATGCAAGTCATAAAAGTTGATTACTATTCACCCAGCTCATGTGTATAAGGGGGTTCAAGTACCAAATTTTCACCAAATTTTGTAGTTCTATAACTTTGATCCCCTTAAGTAAAAATTAATTTTTAAAGCGGTACAATCCTCTACCTATTGGGTACAATCGTATGCAAGTCATAAAAGTTAAAAAGTATTCACCATGTTCATGTGGTTAAGGGGGTTTAGTACCAAATTTTCGTTGCTTCGTAACTTTGATCCCCTTAAGTAAAAATTAATTTTAAAAGCGGTACAATCCTCTACTCACCGGGTACAATCGTATGCGAGTCATAAAAGTTAATTACTATTCACCCTGTTCATGTGTTTAAGGGGGTTCAAGTACCAAATTTTCACCAAATTTTCGTAGTTCTATAACTTTGATCCCCTTAAGTAAAAATTAATTTTTAAAGCGGTACAATCCTCTACCTATTGGGTACAATCGTATGAAAGTCATAAAAGTTAAAAAGTATTCACCATGTTCATGTGGTTAAGGGGGTTTAGTACCAAATTTTCGTTGCTTCATAACTTTGATCCCCTTAAGTAAAAATTAGTTTTAAAAGCGGTACAATCCTCTACCCACCGGGTACAATCATATGCAAGTCATAAAAGTTGATTACTATTCACCCAGCTCATGTGTTTAAGGGGGTTCAAGTACCAAATTTTCACCAAATTTTCGTAGTTCTATAACTTTGATCCCCTTAAGTTAAAATTATTTTTTAAAGCGGTACAATCCTCTACCTATCGGGTACAATCGTATGCAAGTCATAAAAGTTAAAAAGTATTCACCATATTCATGCGGTTAAGGGGGTTCATTACCAAATTTTCGTTGCTTCGTAACTTTGATCCCCTTAAGTAAAAATTCATTTTAAAAGCGGTACAATCCTCTACTCACCGGGTACAATCGTATACAAGTCATAAAAGTTGATTACTATTCACCCTGTTCATGTTGTTAAGGGGACTTAGTTTTAAAATTTTCGGAGTCCGGTAACTTTGACCCCCTTAAAAAACAAAAGATTTAAAAAACGGTGCAATCCAGCACAAACCG
This sequence comes from Zygaena filipendulae, assembly GCA_907165275.2. Classification (NCBI taxonomy): domain Eukaryota; kingdom Metazoa; phylum Arthropoda; class Insecta; order Lepidoptera; family Zygaenidae; genus Zygaena; species Zygaena filipendulae. The sequence continues at coordinate 11,260,561 of OU015654.1, forward strand.
GGTACAATCCTTTGCAATTCATTATTATTATTTTTTGTAAAAAAAAAAATTTTCGGAGTCATGTTGCCTTGACCCCCTTAAGTAAAAATTCATTTTAAAAGCGGTACAATCCTCTACTCACCGGGTACAATCGTATGCAATTCATAAAAGTTGATTACTATTCACCCTGTTCATGTTGTTAAGGGGACTTAGTTTTAAAATTTTCGGAGTCCGGTAACTTTGACCCTCTTAAAAAACAAAAGATTTAAAAAACGGTGCAATCCAGCACAAACCGGGTACAATCCTTTGCAATTCATTATTATTATTTTTTGTAAAAAAAAATTTTTCGGAGTCATGTTGCCTTGACCCCCTTAAGTAAAAATTAGTTTTAAAACCGGTACAATCCTCTACTCACCGGGTACAATCGTATGCAAGTCATAAAAGTTGATTACTATTCTCCCTGTTCATGTTGTTAAGGGGACTTAGTTCAAAATTTTCGGAGCCCGGTAACTTTGACCCCCTTAAGGTACAAACGATTTTAAAAACGGTACAATCCGGTACAAACCGGGTACAATCCTATGCAATTCATAAAAAACAATTATTTTGAAATCAGCTGCCAGGTTCACATAGGTCTATTATGTGCGCCCATGAGCGATAAAAATATTGATACCCATTATATTATTTTAAATACAATATCTTGAACGAATCGCTACATATAACTGGTCAAGTGCGAGTCGGACTTGCGCATGAAGAGTTCCGTACCATTATCTATAAAAACGGCAAAAAAAATCACGTTTGTTGTATGGGAGAATAAATATTTATATTATTGTTTTTTAGTATTGGTTGCTATACGGACCCCTAAAAAACTATTGCGAGTACATTTAGGTGTAAACCTCCCGGAATACATTCCACTAATGATGGTGAAAATCGCATCAAAGACCTTGCGTAGTTTAAAATAACTAAAGGATCCACATACAAACCCGGTCGCCTTTGTAGCTTATTATATTTACTAGCTGTTTCCCGCAGTTTCACCCGCGCTAATTTTGGAGTCCGTATGGAAATTACGGGATAAAAAGTACCCTTAAAAGTCACTGAATACCACCGTAGCTTTGTAGCTTTCTAAATGTGTAAGAATTTTTGAAATCGCTCCAGTAGTTTTTCAGTTTACTGGTTACAAACACACAAACCAAAAATACCTATAAATCTCACCTCTTTTTAATATAAGTGTAGATAATAAATGAGAACACGTATGTTGTTGAATAAGAAATAGATAAATCAAATTACTCTTATTGAAATGAAACATATTATATGTATATATGTATTAGTAAAATATAAATAAATTACAGACATAAATCATTCTATAAAATTATGGAAATGGGTGGTTGAAGCATTTCTTTTATAAACTCATGACCGCAACTTCTATTTAGGTAAACCAAGTTTCGCCTAACGACATAGTTATGACATTAATTCGGCACTAACACTGATGGAAAGCAAGCTTTACCGTCTGAACTTTTAGTGCAAACGACTAAACGCTCGGTGTCACACTTTATAGACATAATGTTAGAATAAACTTGAGCACCAAACCCTGTTGTTTGAAAGTACATACCTACTTCAATAAATTAGCTCAAGTCTTTATGATAGTAGGTAGGTAATAATAACTTTATCAAAAAAAAACCTTAAACCATTTTAGACATTTCAGCAAATCTTAACAAAATGGGGACAAAACAGCAAGGTAAATTCTTACAACGAAGAATATAAAAAAAGAACACGACGAATGAGGTCGGTTAAAAAAAAACGTTAAAATAATAGTGGGGCGCAGCTAGTTAAAAATAAATGTTAGGTAAATAAAATGGAAAATGGTAGTTCGTCTCTCTATAATTAATAATACTAACAGAGCAAAAATCAATTTAAACTTTCACAAACTAAATTTGAATTTCACTCCATTTCTAAACATATTTATCAATCGCATTTCAATTAAAACTTAGTATTTTCAATTTTAAAGCTTTCCTAAATAAAACATGATAATCCGTTTACCGTTTGTCCTTTTTGTGCTAAATTTAGGTACTTGTTCAAAACTAAATATTGAGGTACCAAATAATTAATCGGATCAAAGCACTTTATCAAATAAAAACCAGTTTGAAATTTTAAACAGCAAGCAGGTACTACGAGTATTAAAAGCAGTAGTAATAAAGCATTTCAAATTTCCTTTATATACAAATAAGTTATTATAAGATATTTGTTGCTTCTGTTTATCTACATACAAAGTTATAAAGCCGAAATAAACCAAACCGTGTGTCCAACCAAAGTGGGTGTCTTTGCCCCCCCCCCCCCCCCCCTTCGACGACTAAATTCAGATTTTTCAAAACCAAAAGTGTCCCTCCTCAACCAAATCCTGGGTCCTCGCCTGAAGCGAGCAGAGTTCCAGGCAACAGCTAGTACTGGCTTATATCTTTCAGAAACGTCCCTCCATACAAGTGGTTCTGGTGCTGGATGAAGACCACTGACAGCCCGATCGGAACTGAGTCCAGGCCTCATACAGAACTGCTCACGTCTTCACACAGACGCACCAGGCGCGACCTTACCGTCAGGGTAAGTTATTTCTACCACTTTTTTAATCCTTACTAACCTAATAATATAACCTGACTGTCCTCTGCGGCTTCACCCACGGTATCTCAGAGTTCCCGAGGGAATCCTAGGATAAAATATACGTATAAACCTTCCTTTTTAACTACTCTATCTTTTGGTGAAAACCGCACGAAAATCCTTTCAGTGGGTAGTTTTGAGTTTATCGCGAACAGACAGACAGGCAGACGCGGCAGAGGACTTTGTTTTATAATATGTAGTGATGCGAATGTGAGTATGCTTGTTTGTTACGCTTTCACGCCGTAATTACTCAATAGATCATTATAAAATTTTGCATACACGTTGTCGGGGATACAGAGACTGCTTTCTATCAAGGAATTTCTACGGAAACAGTGCAATTAATGCGGGTAAAGCTAGTAATAAATAAGAAGATCCAGAGTAAAAACAGTGGATAAATTTTAGCATCAACTGCTGCCAAGAAACAATGCTATTACGAATGAATGAGAAGTTGTTTTCATTGTTGTTTTCTCATTTGGAAAAAGAAAATGAATGGAATTTTCCGATATTAATTTAGATAGTGCTAATTAACTAAATAAGATATTGATCACGCTAAGCAATTGATACTAACGAAGACATTTTTTGCTCATTCGGGATAACTGAGAGCAAATTTTATTTATCACTAGCTGTTTACCGCGTTTTCACCCGCGATAACTTGGAAGTTCTCGCGGGAATTTTGGGATAAAAATATGCTAAATTTCATGATGATCGGTTGGCTCATTGAGGCGTTAAAGCGCAACTGACGGATAGACAGACAGAGTTACTTACGCATTTATAATACATATTAGTAGGGATAATGAATATTTAGGATGCTTATTTATTAATCATCCCATCGCTGCTTATAAATCATGCTCATAATAATGAATAATCAAGATTCAGAAGGTATAACTGGGCTGCATTGAAAGAAATTCAGGAAAGACCCGTAAGTAGGTATAGGTAGGCCGGGGATCGAAGCCTACTTCCCGCATACGAGGCGAGAATTCTAAATTGTTGGTTTGCTACGACTCCTGCTAGTGTCAGGGCATTATTGAAGTAGGTATTAAAAAAAGAAAATTCATTTCGAAAACACGATTTAAGGAGATGCACAAAAGCCTCCTCCAAGAATTTCCACGACGACTGGTCTTACGATGCCGTATCCAGTCAGATTTTTACAAGATTACGGTCGCACTCAGAGTCGACTTTAATGATTACTTAGTTAAGTATAGATTTTTAAAACAAAATTGCCGCAATCAGAGACGTTCAGTAAATTAATGTATGTAGGCATTTAATGAGATGTAACTCAATTAGTTAAATGCCAATTAACATTAATTTATTAAACTTGTCTGATTGCGTCAGTTTTGTTTTAAAAATCTATACTTAACTAAGTGATCATTAAAGTTGACTCTGAGTGCGGCAGTATAAGTCCATCTGTGGGAGGGTAGACTCCCCATAAGACGGACTGATAACCTACCCCGCTAATCGAAAAACGTAAACTGTACCTAGATCTACTCAAACGAGTTTAAAAAATCGAACATTGAAATATCGGTTACTATATTTCTCCTATAAGGATCTGATAAACTATTTTGGTGCAATAAAGTACATATTATTATATTGTATGTATTGTATTGATTTAACGCAACCTATTAACTCGCAGATGTCAGAAGACCACATTAAGTTCCCTCGCGAACGGGTGCATCAGTGCAACAACAGCTCCCGTAAAGTCCGTCTGTACCTACCCGACGGTGATCACACGGTGAACAACAACTGCCGATCGCAATCACAACGAAGGCGTGACACGTATCTGTAATAGGGATGTTGACGACTTTTGAAAATCAAAATTCTAATTACTCCGACAGTTGGAAAATAAAAAAACAATAGACACTTATTTTTTACTCTTTCAAATAAATGAAAATATACAGATATAAAGTGCATTAAAGTTAAGGGTGGGGGCTGGTGACGTCACTAACCGCTATAAGCCGCCATACAAACTGTCCGGTTAGTGAAGTCACACGAAATTTCAACTCAATGTACTTAGCTCCGTTATTTTTTGAGTTCGTTATACAGGCTGTTGTTTTGGTCAGCAACGCGCGTAACGGAGGTAGTAATATAACTAATATGGGTTCTAAAAAAATATAAAAAAAATATATTTTTTATAATTCGGAACATTATTTAAAAGAAAATCTCTGCACAAGATATCTAAAAATGTTTACATTAAATGGTAATTGGTAAAGCCTTAGCGCGTAGACTAGAGCTACGACATCATAGATTCTACGCGCTACGAGCAGCTACATCGCGCGTCTCGTCGTCGTCGGTACCTACCTACCTACTACCTACCTACTATTGGGTGCGAACCCAATAGTAGGTAGGTACCTACCTACCTACTACCTACCTACTATTGGGTGCGAACCCAATAGTAGGTAGGTACCTACTTTTGCACAAACGTTTTACCTATTTAGGTCACGGTAAGTAAGTAAGTATGGATACTTTACTGGGCTTAGGACCGGCAAAGGAACTGAATAATTTAGAAATTATTAAATTAGAAATGACATTTTTATCCATTAATAATATCCATTAAAGTTCTATGGCGCTGTTATTAAGTACCTTTGGCGTATTTAAAAAGGTGAACGAACTTATTTACAATCATTAAACGTGATTTACAAATTATTGATTACACATAACACGAAGTCTTCTAAAAGTTTTTTTTTATTTACACTGATTTTACGTTAACGGTTTATCTGTTCAGTGTCTACCGCGTTGCGCGATGCACACAGAAGCACGACATCGCAAATTGTCTTTTAATCGCGATAAAACAGTTTAATTGTTCGTAATCACTTCTAAAGTGTTCAGTATCTCTTGTTTTAATGTGTCGGCGTATTCGTCATGCGTACCACTTTACGTCACCCCACAAATAAAAGTCCAATTGAGTTAGATCGGGTGAACGTGGTGGCCACGGTATGGGTCCACCTCTTCCTATCCAACGATCACCAAACTCCGATGTTAAATGGTCAATGCCAAAGCTTCGCCCAGCATCCCAGGTAGGTAGGTATTCGCGCGCGGCTGCGCACGAAAGTAGGTATTCAAGGACTGCATCTTGAACATTAACAGGGAGCCCAGATTGACCTCTAGGTACCTGTTGTGTGACGAGGTGTAGCGAATGTTACCCATTCCCTGAGACTAAAAACAACAGTCCTTATGGTGTAACGAGTTAAACTTGGACGAGTTGAAAACGTCGCACTCCACTCGGCTACACTATTCGCTTCATCTTCGCTATTACTAAATACTCAATAAATTTCACTATTGGTTAATCCTGCGAACGACCGAGCCATTTTAGCACAGAAACAACGCACGCGCAATAGCCGCGGCTGTGGAAGGCAGACTAGCTGGCGCCTGGCGCTGGCCGCTGGCGCTAGCGCCGGCGGGCGGGGGTGTTACATCGCCGCGCCCCCCGGCCCCTGCCGCCCGGCCGCCCCGCCGCATTCGCCCGCGTTCCCACCGAGGCGGGGTGTATGTAGGTACTATGTACGTAGGTACTATTGCATGCCGTATGATGCGCGCCGCGCCGCGCGGTCAACGACCGGTAGCGTAGGCTCGCCCGCTTGTATAAACAAAATAAATAATTTTTTCGGATTTTCCTTGAAAAAATAATTATTTTTTTTTATATTTTTTTTGACATCAGTATCGTTAGTACAACCACCTCTGTGACGGGCGTTGTTGACCAAAACAACAGCCTGTATAAAAGAAAAAATACGTATTCAATATTTATTATCAATCTACAAGACGGACTTAAAAAAAAATTAATCAACATGCCTATCACGTGTGTGAAGTACATAATTATAATTAATTAATTTGAGAATGAAAAAATATCCTTATGTTTAAAAACGTTAAGTAGGAACAGATAGAAGGGACACCAACACAGCTTAATACCTATGGCAACAAATGAAAACCAGTCTCGCCGGGTGATTATTATCGCACACAAAACGATACTAATGTATTGAACGCCATTTGGTTACGCTTTTACTAAGTCACTATTTTCAAAATTCAGTTTTGGGAATATTGTGGAAAATGTATCTACTTGAAATGCCAGCAAAAGAATATATAAGCAGAAATATTTTTTTGGAAAGTTAGAGAATTTGCTCCTTCGCTTCGTGCCTGTCCCGAATACAATATGTCCTCTCTATAATAGTTAATTCATTTTCTCTGTGGTATGTTTTATAAAAAGTTAACAACAAAATTATTTTTACAGTTTTGAGCTATGGTGAAAGTTTCAAGTCTCTAGTTCAAGTAGATTCGCAAAATTTCTACCGAATAGATAAACAAGCAAGGGAGTTATCAAATATGTGGTAAAAATATCGTGTATTTAGAAACAACAAAAATAGCCAGAAATATTTTTATAGGATAAGTCGGAAAGGGGTTTCGAATTTAAGTATCTATCATTCATAACTATGTAAATGTGTAATAAGTTAAACACGCGCAAAACATACTTATTGTTAGTTATTTTAACTAAAATTTACCTACTCTACACATTATGAAGCTCCTGCAATTGATTGTACCAAAGTTTTATATTATATAACACTGATCAAATTCATTTTTAGTGTAATTATTTTTTTCTTATCCTTGAAAGGAATTCCTGACAGTTTCAATTTTAGTTGAGGATTGTATGTAATTCATTCAATATCAAAGGGTTCCTTTGTATGTTACTCTTTTTGATCCCCTTCCATTATTGCTTACTGAAACAGAAAAATTCCGATAACTTCAATATTGGACTCAGTAATTTAATTGTTTTTTTTTTTCAACTTGGAAAAAGCATTAAATTAAATTCTAATTTATTACATTTACCTCAAATTGTTACAGAGTTTGTTCTTCCAGTATATTAATTTTTAAATTATTATATCTACTGGTCGTTCGTATTTCTAACTTTCTTAAATATCTCATTAAATTTTAAGACCAATTCAGAAAATTCATCTAATCTTTATACAACTTTTGTTTAATTGTTCGTAATACATAACTGATATAAAAAAAAATATTTGATAGCGTTCTATACATACGCTTTATATAATAGAAACCATTAAATATCAACACGGGAACTTTTGTATTGCGTTTAATTTTTTATTATTATTATTTATTTATTTAACCTGCATGATTTCTGGTGTTGCAGATGTCCATGGGCGGCGGTAATCACTTACCATCAGGTGTGCCACCTGCCCGTTTGCCCCCCTATGACATAAAAAAAAAACAATTTCATTCATTCTTTTGTTTTTTTTTTGGAATACAATTTGAAATCGGAATCCCGATGAAATCGAGGTGACGAGGGTGAAATTGTACCGAGGTAATAAACCTTAGTAAGTGTCAAACGTTGTCGGTAATGTAACGTAATCGATAGCAATTCTATTTCCATTCAGATCCACGACGGCTCCCCTTAACCGCTGACTGCAAAAAATCCGACAAAAGCAGAAAACAATAAAAGGGGCTTTTCGAATCGTAAACGAACAATCACACGATCGTTGGAAATCTATTTTATTATTTTGTAATTAACGTAGGTATTTTTTAGAATCGCCATGTAAGTATGTTTTTACATCTATGGAATCAATTTTATAATTAAAAATAACTATACTACAGGGACTGTTTAGGCAAAAATTTGGTTAAGTACTATAATATGTAATATTTTTACAAGGACGATCTCATTAATTAGACTAAGGTAATAATTATAATAATCACATAGGTAATTGTAAATATTATGATCCAGAATAATATTTTATGTAGTATTTTTTATTGTTTTATTTTAGTAATTTTTTTATTGTTATTTTTTTTTAATTGTATCACATTAGGCATATTTACTTGTAAGTGATAAATTACAAATTGTTTTAATATTACCATAATATTTAGGTATAAACAGTACATAATATTACTGGTGCCAAATAACAATTGAGTAAAACTCATTAAAAAGTATTAAATGTCGTAGGAAGTATACCTAAACATAGAATTTAGAATAACTGAATGTTGTATGATTATAGTAACAATAATTTAATCTTTATAAAATTATAAATCTATACTATTTACTATAAGGTAATAATATAATTTATAAAAATATCGTTTTTTACGTCGTTGTATTGTGTAATAAATATCAAAAACTGTGACATATTAAATATGCTGTTACACGAAAATAAATTTCAACTGTATGGTCTATAATTTAAAGGTTTTTCCTTTTATCCTACCATAATAGATCTTTATAAAAAATGAGATTCAGTGTGAAGTCATTTTCACTTTTTCGCTTCGTTTTTTCGAGCTAAAAACATGTGACGCAAACGATTTTCCTACAAAGTGAATGTTATAGCGCGAAGTTACCTAACTCTGAATATCGAAGATATTTCGTCATTCTAATATTATTATGTATCTACTTATATAATTTCCTTTTTGACAAAATTGAATAAGTCCAGTGTCTCGTCGGCCAGCAGAGAAAACATTCCGATTTTTTTATTGTATTTTTTTTTAAATAAATAATAAAATTGAATAAACTTATAAAATACAAATTGAATAATTCAGTATCAGCCACCACATTCCTATCTATATTCATGCGGGTGATACCTTGCGACTTTGTGTTAGGGTGATTTGCATTTTATTGGTTGTGTAATGTGAAAAGGGATGAAAACAAACACGATATAAATGCGAATGTTTATTGAAAGTCTTTGATTTTTAATGGCTGAGAGCCGGCGGCGGTTGAAGAAACATCGACGATAATTTCTATATAGTATGTCGTCAGAAAAAATAACTCTATATAAATTAATAGGCATAGAACCGCATTCTGCGCACGTCGAGTGATGCAATTTCACGCGTGGTGGAACCATCTTACTACGCCTCTCGGCTCACGTACATTCAATTGTTGTAGTTCATTTCCTGGAAGAATTTTGAACGAAGCTAACGCTTTATGTATTATTTCTATAGTGACGTTATATGACTGAATAATTCCGCCAGATATTCGACAATTGGTCACTGAGTATTTGCGTTTTGACTGGCTGGGGTAAAGGAATATTCGTTGCAACCCTAAAAACCACCTACTCCTATAATAATTACGAAAAAAGCCGATTAATTACGAAAGAAGCTAGGTATACGAACAAAAATTTGGTATACTTTTCTATTGTGTGGTTGAGCTTCCTCGGCATTTTTACGGGTTTCTGTGATTTTTAAGTAATGTGACTGCACAACAAAAGCTATTTCTTTTTCTTGTGTAAAGGGATAAAATAATCATGCTTTAAATAAACAATATCAGAAAGACTTTTGTTTTACCACATTAGTCAGACATTTATCTATGTTCTCGCCTGACGGATCACCGAACATAAAATAACAGATAGAAGGGACATCAACTTAGTTTAGTATGAAAACAGATGAAAACCAGTGTCACCGGGTGATTTTAGCACACAAAACTATTCATCGCGCATTAAAACAGTCATTAACGTGAAGAAATGTATTAAAGGCTTTATGGTTATGTTTTTACTCACTACTTTCGAAATTCACAGTTTTAGGAATATTCTGGTAAATATACTTGGGATGGCAGCAAAAGAAGTTTAGGGCAAATTAGAGCATTTGCTCTAACTTCCTTTGCAAGGGTAGTGCGCCTGCCCCGCCTACATGTCCTCTCTAGTTAATTTACATATTTGCTCTGTGGCGACGATACCTATGTACTAAAGCTAATTATTGTAAATACCTATTCACTTTACTCTTGGAGAGGTCCAAATCTTAGCATCCAGGGCACAGTCTCCGGCAAGACGTTCCAGTCCTTAGAGGCTTACTTAATATCGTGTAAGGTATATTTGCAATCAGGAGGATCACAGAATAATTACACGAAAATTGATTCGATCATAATTGAGGATTAAAATTCAATATGTCCACAGCTGCGGTGTGTTTAAGTACGACGTAGTTAATTTTATTATCTACTGCGTAACGTAGGTATAACTTAAAAATTACGCGAGAATTTCGAGTCATGCTCATATATCGAGTCATGCTCATATATAATGTATATGTATATAATATATCACACCTTCGCCATCATAATGAAATACAAGGTGTAAGTTGAATGTGAACGACATATTGAAGGAGAGTATTCACTATTCAGTATTCGATTATAATCTAAAATACTTTTTAGAAAAAAAAAAACGAAAATTGAGCGCGCATGTTGACGACACTTCAACGGATTATACCTTTTCCTTTGTGTTGCTGCTATATTTTTATTAGTAACATTTAAGCACAATTATCGAGGGCTTCAAATATCCCTCGTTCAAGCTTACACCAATTATATAGTAAATACTAAGTAGGTATAACTTAGCTGTTAAGATATTATATTTTCAAGAAAGCAATGAATATAAAAAAGTAAATAGAATCATTATTAATATTATAAATGCGAAAGTGAGTTGTTCGTTATGTTTTCACGCCTTAACGGCTCAACCGATCATCATGGAATGTCGCATGCACCGCACGTCACGTGCACCGCATGTGAAACCGCGGGAACAGCTACTATAATATAAAGCTGAGAAATAAATCAAGTGTGATGAACAAAGAAGCTACGCGAAACTAGTCAAGAACATTTTCTTTGTTCCGGACTTCTGGTAGAGGAACTTGACAACTTCTCGGCACACCCACTGATCTAATTAAAGTAAGTATATTTTTTTTTATACCAGACCAAAAGAAAGTTATTTTGAATAGAAAAACGAATTCGTAACGAAATAAAGTGTCATCTTCAGAAAATATTTGAGGACAAAAGAATTATGGAACATTGAGATCACTAACGTTTTCATAAGTAGGTACCTACGTACACTTATTTTTTCTTGACTCAGTTACATGTAGGTATATTGTATAGCGGTTCATAAAATAAATCTTACTTCCAAATTCATCTGTCTGTAGAACCAATAATCATAATATAAATAACACTTCACGACACAGAGATCTATTTGATCCAACAGTAAGAGCTTGTCGCGATGGAGGCCAACCAAACGTGGTATACTTACGTGGTATATGGTATTATTACAGATATATTTCTGGACACTTACAGAGTGGAAAGTAGCAGCCTGTATTCGTCAAAGACCATCCCTACCGACAATCGAATCCGGAACCTGTTGGTTGCTAATCAAGAGGTTCTGGAGAAGCACGGTGATCACTGCGCCAACTCAGTCATAAAAACGACTGTGACTTATAGACAAACAGACGGACATAACGAAATTATAAATGTTCAATTTTTGCCACTTGGTTATGGGACTTTGCTATGGGAAATTGCACCTTAACAAATTACATGTTTAATAGATTATTAACTGAGAAAAGCCATTCCAAAATACATGTCCGGTTAAAAAAAATAAGCTAGATGCGGTAGACTTGCTCACATGTGACGTCACACGGCACGTCGCGAATCCATAAGATCGGACCGTATTAGAACCATTATCATTCTCTACGCGTTGCCTAGGGCGAGGAATACATAAGTATAAGTATAACGTATCTCATATTCTACTTTTCCTTATATTTTTATAAGCCCCTTGTATTGCATGTTGTGACTCGTGTACGTGAATATCTAGGTCTAATATATCTATCGTTCCTAAACCTTTCGAAATAAGGACTTGCTATTTTTAACCGACTTCCCAAAAAGGAGGAGGTTCTCAATTCGACGCCTGTTTTTTTTTATGTTTGTTATTAACTATATACATCGATCGACAGGGCAATAATATAGTTTTTGTTGCTAACATATTTCAGTTTCAATAAGAAAAATAGTGATTTTTAATTAATTAATCATGTTTAGACAGCTTCAACTTTTGAAGTATGTTTATTTTGGTTGATTTGCAACTGTTATTATTCTGAGATTGCTAGATATGTAGATTGTAGGTGTCAAAACGTGCATATTGTAATCACAAAACCGCCATAATTTTGATCATTGTAACTGAAAAATAATGGAAACAAAAGTTACATAATAGCCCCTCAGATCTTTTTTTACATTTTATAGTAACGTTTCTATAAATAATTATTATAAAACTGTTGCTAAGGGTGAGACTGTGATGAAATTTGAAGGAAAATAATTCATGCATGCTTGACGTAAAAACTACTGAACAGAATTGAAGTTCCCGTAGTTGCATTTCAACGCAATCGGTTCACATAAAGAGAAATTGTAACAATTATACCTAAAGCATAAAGCGCAATGTTATAGTGACAGCGACACCGGGCAGTTTCAAACAAAACGCAAGTGAAGCCGCTAGCAACGCAAGTCAATGGTAATATTATAAATGCGTTATGTATATAGGTAGGTTGTCGTGTAGATTTATAGATTTTTTTTTTCTTCAAATTCCGTGTTTGTGTCCTTATATTTAATGTATTTTATAAAGATCCTTACAAAATAAATATCATTATAAGTATATAAATTCGAAAATAATAAATACACATTTCCGTTGGTTTAGGAGTCGAATCCTTCTTCATGTTATTTACCAAAACAGTATTGACGACCCGATTGGCGCAGTAGGTCACCACGCCTACCCGCTAATCAAGAGTTTCCGAGTTCGATTCCCGGTGGGAGTGGACTTTGTGTGATGAACACAGGGTTCAATTTTCCAGTCTGGGCGTGTATATGTATTGTATAGTATAATATGTAATTCTATGTAGTATATACAAATAAAATATCAAGAAAAAATATGACAATGCTTCGTAGCGGTAAAATATCGAGCGTAACGAAAATCAGCTGTTTCGTAGCGGCCGCGTAGCACGAGCACTCCTTCAAGTTCATCGGAGTCACTACGAGCTACGTGCGTAGTAACAAGGAGTGCGTAACTTGGTATTCTCGATTTTTCATCTTTTTATCTTACTTCACGTGGTGATTATTATTTTGTTTACAGATACAACAGTTTTTATTTTGTCACAGACTAATGGCTACAAAAGCAATGAAAGCCAGTGTAAAAGTAAATAGTAAGAATAAGAAGGTACAGCATTTTCGTTATATTTTCATGCACAAACCGCAAACGCGTTTTTGATAATATTTTGCACCGAGAAAGGATTTTAAACACCATTCTCAGAAAAACGAGTGCCCGAGAAAATCATGAAAATCTCACGAAGATGTAGCAGAAATATATTACAAAGCAATGTTTCAATTAGTACTAAATGTCGAAGTTGTATTGGTACAACAATATCTAAGAATTGTTTTATGTAATATGTAATAAATCAATAATGTCCTAAGTAACCAATTTATTATTTGCCTTCACTGAAAATGTATCCTTGAATAAGGAGCGATTCGTTATATAATAACTAGTTATCTTATATTTTACCAAACTCCCAAATCCTAATTCAAGTCTATGACGTGGTAATACCTACGTGTTTCTTTTTATTTCCCACATGAAGCAATAACACTTTTATTGTGATATTTTTGTGTCAGCACTGGTCTATCGTAAACTGTATTCTTGTTACATATATTTCAGTGATATAAATATACGAAATGCTAAGGTCGATAAATAAGGTCTCATATTTACCATTGCTCATAAAATCACGCTTTTTTTATATCCCGTGTCAATGTACTTTTGTACCCGATGCGCACATCCAATTTATACGTAGTTTGAAAAACCTTGTTTTATGTCTTGGACTTACAATTTACCGATAAGATATTCAATACAATGCGAGTGACAGAATCTTCGGATCTTATCCAAGAGATGAGGGTCAATGATGTACTTATACATTTCTGATTTATGTGGGTAAGAAATAGAATAGAACGATTACCACAGACTTTTAGATGAGGTAAAACACTGTGAGGGAACTTGCGCATTTATAACAACTGTGGGAACATAATAAATGCTTATAATAATATTGTTATATGGTTCATGCTTTTAATAACATACGTATGTATAGCTTTACTTTCATTTACGTAAGACATTATCTATAGGTACCTTGAGTTGACAGTTTTTGACAGATAGTTGATGGGATGAATTGAAGAAGCAGATGAAGACATTTTTATAACTAAGAAACTGAGGAGCTAAGATAGATGCCATTATTAAAGAAGAAGAAGAATCAGTTTTCATTCTTCAAATGTAAATAGAACTCACCTGTGTTTTCCGGACATAGAACACGACCTCGGCCTATAAGATCTGTTGTTTGCGAATTAGCAAAGAAAGCAAGTTTTAGGCAATGGGAGTCCTATGCAACTACATACATTATGCATTTCTTTTTAGGCGGCAAAAATGAAATTTACGCTTCTCTCACTCAAACAGTTCAGCTTTGTAGTACTTTTCTAGCCAGTGTATCATAGTATTCTAAAAACAATATCAATATATATGGACGCAGATAAGCAATAACATGTTAACCCACAAAATTAAGTTATTGATACAGAACGCTTTATGGAGATTTAGATAACGTTTTTAATTATGCGTTTACCTTATTACATGTTTAAATATGTAAAAAAATGATGAACATAAAAAAATGTTGACACAAAATGGCGCTTTAATTTTAAAACATGATTTACTCAAAATTTCTCCAGTGTGGGTTAACACACTGTTATTTATCTATGTACAATATATTATCAATGAAAAGAATCACTAAAACATTGACCTAATATACATTGATATAGATCGGCTCAATTAATATATCCTTTAGGTCGAAAATTTCCTAAAATGTCCAATTTCCTGTTATGTGATTCAAAGACAGAATAAAACAGAGGATAAGTATACCTACTTTTCTGTATGCACACTGTACCTACTGATAAAAAAATTACCTAGGCAGGTAATTCAAAAATAATAATAATCTTTTGAATTTCGTACAGTTCGAAATTCATCAAACAGAATAATACAATAAGTACAAAAAATAAAAACATTTTAAGTAGAAATAGTCAAGTGGATTTGCGATTCCTCCTTTGTGTATTTCCTCGCTTCGTTTAGTGAGTGAGAAGTAGAACCTTTTATAGCTAGAAATAAGCTAGAAATGAGCACAGTCCAAGGACGCCACTACACGTTGTTGACCGTATTTTCTATTCAAATTGGATATTGGATCTGAGAACAGTGAAACTGACCGATTCTAACGGTGACCTTTTTTATGTCACGCAACTTAGAGAATTCAAATATCAAAATTACTTACACAGCTATTAGGTTTTTAGTACTTAATGTTATTTTAATACAACTTCTTTTACCCACTTCAGGCTAGGTGTGTTTTTATTCTGCAACCATCAACTCCATTAGGCGTAGGACTTTGGGCAAACACCTAGCCTAATAAACATAAAAAAAAACTTCAAGAAATCACACAGCTACAAAAATCAAAAAGGAGAATTGAAAGCGGCTTTATTACATCTAGCAAGACGCAAGGCAACTTCAAGGTGACAAAAAATTATATAAGGTCCTAATAGCTAATACCTAAGGACTAGAGCACAAAAAGGTTCATATTGTTGATGATATGATATCTAATGCTGTTAGGCTTCAGAGGTCAATGTAGCTGGTCATAAAAAGTGGCGAAGGTTCAAGACAGAGGGCGCCACATGGAAGATTTTATTATGCTAGGTGTAATAAAATCGGACCGGCGAAAACTGTTTTTACGCAAGTACGTATCTCTTATAACTATCTACAATATCTCTATCTTTGCTTATATTTTGTAATTTGGTATTATTCTTAGGTCATTACCAATAAACAGTGTTGGCTTTTTAAAAGAGTTTAACCTCTTATCTATAAATCGAATAATTCATACTTTCTAATTCCTTTAACTTCTAAAATCAAAAGTTGAATATGTCAAAACAAATGTGACGTTAAATTTGTCAATTAAAAAAAATTGTAAAGACACAAAACGCAAAATATAAAAAAATAATAAATCATGTTCTAAAACAGTTTAATCATACAATATGGATAAATACACATAAATTCTAAGTAACGCTTATTGCATCATTTTCACCTGTATTACACAACTTCGATCGATAATAATGGATTCTAAAAATGATCGTGAGCATCCTAAAATATAAATTAATAGTTTTTTATTAATCTACTCGTACACTAGAATACAATTAACGGGAGAATTGCTTACAGATCTCGATATAGACGACATATTGAATACGACGGATACAGAAGACGATCATTCGTCATCGTCGTCATCAAATCCAGCGATATTCAATATCACCCAGCCGTTTGTGCTGGAACTGCACGACATCAAAAAGGACGAGCCTAACCCTGAAACGCAAAACCCTGAAGTGAAAGTGAAAAAAACTAAAAAGAAAAAGAGGGCGGCGACGCCCGCAGCCAACAAGAGTCACACAAGCGCATCGTCGAGCACTCCATCACAATCCAGCACGACTCGTGTCGAAGAAACACCTAAAGAGGAATTTTATGATGCACACGAAAGCTATCATGCTTTACCGGGTAAATATATTATACTACTGTAGAAGAGAAATTAATATTAAGGTCCCGAACCCTCAAAATTAGCACCACCATGTCATTAAAAGTAATTATAGCATTACATTATAATGTGTAAAACACGACAAATATAATTTTTGCTAATAAATATTTCTGCAGCATTTAAACTTGATATCATTAACATTTAAACGAAAACTGATTTATAAATCATCTGAAATGTAAAGTCTGAGAGCCTGGAGAGCTTATACATGTAGTTTTATTTAAATCCGTCCAGTAGTTTATAATAGAAATAGCAAAAATAACGGAAACGATCATAATGCCTTTACGTAATCATTATTCAGTTAAAATATAAGCTATTTTATCTAATGTAGGCTTTAGTTGAAAGAAAGCTAGTTATTAGGTACTTATGAGTTACATATTTAAAACGCTAATAATTTTTTTATGTAATTTTCCCGATATGCCTAATATATGTTTATCGACTTCTTCTTTTTTTTTTTTGTGTCATAGGGGGCAAACGGGCAAGTGGTACACCTGATGGTAAGTGATTACCGCCGCCCATGGACATCTGCAACACCAGAAGGCATGCAGGTGCGTTGCCGACCTGGAATGGGGATGGGAACTGGCTTTCAAGTGGGGCTGCCGGAACACACCGTCAGGTGCTTGGCGACAGATTGCAACTTGAAGGTGATAGCTAGCCAGCCGGGCACTAGAGAGCGCCCTACCACTTCTTCTACCGTTTGACGTTTTTTCAATTTTTTTTTTTTATTTCAACACGTTTATTCAATTATATTATTCTTCCCAGAAAGAAGTTCGTGACCTTATAAAAACGCCATTTGACTATTGGACATCGTTTGAGCTGGCGGCTTTATGTTTAAGGCCGTTTGAGTCGTGACATTATTTTATGTCAACATAAAATGCAGCTATCAATTTTTGGATGACTGTGTACCTACTAACATCATAATGTTTTGTGGTCACAGTGTGCACTCATAAACACGTTGAAGGGGAAATTGATTTTCAACATCTGTTTGTGCAGAAAACCAAACTTCTGCAGCAATGGCGGCTGCTGCTTTAGTGCAAGCGGCAGCGGCTGAATCAGTTCACGGGCCGGGAAGCAAAGTTACACCGGAACAGGCTCAGTCCACTGAGCCTGTCTCAGCTAGCGCACGCAAGCCATCATCTACTGTTTCTGTAATTGACTTGTCTATATCTATGCTTCTATACTTACTAATATTATAAAGAGGAAGGATTTGATTTTTTGTTTGTTTGTTTGTTTGTTTGTATTTAAATCAAAAACTAATGGATCAATTTCAAAAATTATTTAACCATTAGAAAGCTACATTCACACCCGAGTTAACTCCTAAATTAACGCGGGTGAAACCGCGCGGGATAGCTAGTTTTTTTATAAAGTAGTACCAATAAGTATGTAGAGTTCTTAATTTGATGCATTTACTTAAATTAGCTGTTTCTACGAAGTTTTATCTATTTTCACCATTTCCACTTGATTTTTATACGTATTTGAAGGAAAAAAAGAAAAATACTCACTGATGGTACCTCTATACAGACCTTTAACGCATTTTTTATCTCTCTAGAGGTTAATTTCTGAAATGCATATTTCCTTACATTACAAAGGAAGTGTTGCGCATAATTTCTAATTCCTAGACCCGGAAAAAAGAATTTCAAATGTCTAGTTGTATGTGTATTTATTACGATGAACGTAATAAATGCGTAATTATTATCCATCATTTTTTATTAGAAATTAAATATCCTTTAAAGTTAAGTAAGGTTAATTATTTTCTCTGTATTAGGCACTTTTATGAAAGAACACTTCCATTATTAACGTATTAGCTGCTCCCAGCAGTTTCACCCGCGGTAATTGCGAAGTTCCCGCGGGAATTCCGGGTAAAAGTATCCTTTATCTGTACCCCTGATGACGTACATCCATTTCATGATGATCGGTTGAGTCGTTAAGGCGTGAAAGCATTACAAACAAACAAACAAGCTCACTTTCGCATGTATTATATTGGCAAGGTTTTATCACATTGACCGTGACATACAGACAACATTAAGGTCTCTACGTATACCTTTATCCTTTTTTAATCTGTCGTTGGAAACTTATTTGACAAGGCGGATTTTACTTTGTAATGCAACATTCTCTAGCGGTATTTATAGACATAATGTACCTATGATTAAAAACGTCTTACAGACATTTTATTCTTTTAGAAACCGCCACCAGTGCCGTGAGCTAGCTGCTACAGAATATTTTCGAGACGACATCGACGTAAAATAAATTCACAAGAAAATATATTATTAAAAATTTCAAATTAAGATTGTTTTTTTTTTTGTCACCTTTGTCCATCTACACTAGATATCAAATTAAAGAGTAGAATCTACAATTCTGTACATTCATTAGCGCAATTTTTTGTACCCTGATCAAGTTATAAGTTGTCTTGCCGATACAATAAAATATTCTATAAGAAAATTCAGAGTCAGAAACATACCTTAACATTTATATTTATTTATTTAATCTTTTTGCACAAAATGGTACAAAAGGAGGATTTAATGCCATATTATATTATTAGGACTAGCTGTGCTCCGCCGTTTCATCCGCGTGAGTTTCGGAATTCCCGCAGGAACTCCAAAGTAGCTCAATTTACTTATTAAACCTTCCCTGAACTTCCACAAATATTTCGAGATCAAAATTGGCCAAATTGGTCCAGGTCGGGTTTTAGCGAGACAAACGAACCAATTCATTTTTATATATTATATAGATGTAGGAAATAAATCCATAGAGTTATGTTTTGTATTATATAGACCCAAGTGTGAGCCGATGCAGCGGATGGCTAATTATTCAACGACTAGCAGCAGTAAACGATTTGTACATATTTTTGTTGCTGACTCTACAGTCTACATGAACAAACTCAATCCCATTTTCATTTAAATGAAATACTGTAAGGATTCCTTCTTTTAATACTTATAATATCATTGGTAAGAAGATATAACGTATTTTAGCGAGTGCAGTCACATGGGATGGAGTCCCATAAAATGGACCATAAATCCAAATTATAAGGTACATAATATATGTTTAAGGTCTTATTAAAACATATAAATAATGGATATAAAACATACCGAACCCATTTCATAAGTTCCATATCTATATCAAAATATTAAAAAACTAGCTGTGCCCCGCGGTTTCACCCGTATTAATTTGAGGAAAAAACTAACTAAAATATATGCCATAGCTAACCGTTATTAAGCGTACGCAATGGAAGCTCTCAAAAGAAATATTTTTTACCGTTTTAGCAACATCTTTTATTACTGCTGCGCTCCTATTTGTCTTATTGTAATGATATAATATATTATATAATATTATGATATAATATAGCCTTCCTCGATAAATGGTCTATCTAACACTGAGAAATTGTGAGATTAACGCGTTTAAGCAAACAAACAAACTCTTCAGCTTTATAATATTAGTATAGATAATAAAGTGAGGAGCGAAGTTGTCGACGAAACCTTTTTTTACTGCTCCGTCAAAAACTATTTGTCTTTTGGAGTGTCATAAATTTGCCAAAATTCGTAGTGTCACCACAGAAGCAGCGTGAAATCGAGGGAAAGGAAGTGCTTATATTAAGATATTCGGAGGTCCCGACACTACGGGACTTCCCCACTTTCCATCTAAGTAAGCAATTTTATTATATCAAATTCCCATATTCTTGTAGACATTCGTATATATATACTCATACCTACATATTGAACATAGATAATAAATTTAGACCAGAAGGTATTTAGAGTTCTTATTGAATTTTATTCATTAGTACCTATAATATAATATTTTTACTATATATTATATTTTTTAAATTTCAACTTCAACCGTGCAGTCATGGATAAACCAGCACGTTATAAAGCCAAAAACCCAAAGGCAGCTGCCGCCAAACCTAAAAATACCAAGAAACGCAAAAGTGAAGGTCTGTCGTTTCAAAATTACTTAATCGCTTAGTATTATTTTCGTTGCTTTACCAATTAATAACTACCTTGATAAATTCCATATCTATAGGTCCCACATGTTCAATGTTTCTGGCTGAGCTGACAAGAAAGTTAGCGCATAAGAAAAAGCAAGAAGAAGAATCACCAAAAAATATAGTCCGTAAGTATAGAAAAAATAAAATAAAATAGAAAAAAGTTAAAAAAACCTACAACAAACCGTTATCTTATAATCATAGATACGCTATTTTAATAACATTTCATTCACAGACATGATAATAGCAAGCATAACTAATGCTCTTCCTATGAAATTTACAAGAAAATCACCAACCAAGAAAGAATCACCGATAAAAATGGAAACTTTGACAAACCTTGCACCCGAGTTACAGCCTAACGACACATTGGACATTACTTCAGTTGAGATCAATCCTGACGATATTTGCATGGTAGACGCCGAATCGCCATCTAACACAATTCACAAGAGTGGTTCAAAGATGCCTCGAATGCCATTAATTAGTAGTGAAGTGTTTAAAGTGGCAGCTGAGAAACGGAAACGGGTGTCTACAGAAGAGGCTGCTGTCAATACGAGTGGAGATCACGATGTCGCTGTTGAAATAGCAAAGCATGTAGGCACGTTAAAAAAGATCTCCCTGATAGCAGAGGAATTTAATCAGAAGACAGGTAAAGACACATTAGTTAGAAAAAATTATAATAAAAACTGTCAACCGTATTTCAGCTTAACTGCATGCCTTTTATCGTTTTTTGTAGCTGTACAAAGAATAGAAAGATTTATAAAGATATAATATTCGTTTTAGCTAAAAATCTGAAGGAAATAGTAGATAGTGTACAAGAAGATCTTATAAAAAAACTAGAGGAAATACAAGCTGACCAGAAAACAAATAACGTGATTCAAATAACTGAAGGAAAGGAGAGAGTTGAAGAAGTCAAGATGTACTAAAAGAAATTAATCTGGCTGGAGAAAAATGATGACAGGACATTATGTCATAAAGATAACTCTAAAACAAACTATCAAATTATTTGACAATATGTATACTATTTGATTACTCTCTTTGAATGGTATTTTTTACAGTTTTTTTAGAAAATTGTACTAAATTTGTAAAAATATATTACCGAATAAAATTAAATATACTAGTTTAAAAAAAATATTGCACTCATTCCAATAATAATAATAAATAAATTTTATAGCAACTTTATAGAAAGAGTAAGCATACAAAAATAGGTACGTATTTAAGACTATTCTTTATTATAGATAATATATACCTATGTTATTGCAGTGCAAAATAAACATTATGAGCTTAATCCTTATAATGAAGTGTTAAATCAGCTGTACGGTTACAGTAATACCGCTGAAGAAATTGAAGGGCCTTTACCTCAATCGGAATATTATGATCGAGAGAAAAATCTACCTCAAGAATCGAACCAAGGTTCTTATTTCTGATTTTTTCGTTGATTTATAAAGAGCAGATAGCATTATAATTAAAATTTTAGTTCTGTTGCAAGGCATTTTTTTATTCTTTCAGAATATTGTCATTCGCTACCATCACAAAATTACAAGAAAATTCATTTATCATTAGCGACTCATCAATTTGAATCTGAAAAATACACCGAAAACGATAGAAGAGCTTATTATCATCGTCAGTAGACTTAAAATTATATGTTAAATTACCTACCATTCATTTTTTGCGACAACTCAATTTAACGAAGGGCGCTTTTTTAAAGGTAAACTCTACTATTTTAATTTCCGAAGAAACCACTGCCCTGAGAATTGTAAAAAACATTGTTGTGGTCGGTGTATAGTAAAAAAATATAATTATTTTTTCGCTAAAACACACGGTTTGTAATCATCAGCATATTTTTCAATACTAGATATTGTTATTAAATGCAATACTTAATCAATATTCCACTCAAATTTAAAGATTTGTATCTAAAGATATTTTTAGTTACGAATAATTAATTTTTGAATAGTTAATTTTTGTAGAATATAATATGGAACTATCATCAAATGCCAAATCATCACCAATGTTTCAAGAATATATTGTATCGTATGGGCATCAAATCATCTATGCACAAAACCCTTTTGGTATGTAAATAATACGAAAAAATTCGAAATATTCACAAAATGTTATTTGAAAAAATCTGGTAAACAGTTAAATTTTTATTTTACAGTTTACAATACTACAAAAACTGAATCGAAAATGGGAACTTCTTGTAAGGCGAATTTAATGGTTACAGAACCAACCAACGTAATCCCACAAAATTTGGCACCCAGCTACAGATCAACAAATCATTCGTGTAATTATTGTTCATTAACAATCTCATCATCATCATCATTGCGGTCTTTATGCTGTCCAAACTCTTCCACGTCGCCGAACACTCGCATCCATACTTCGGCAGTGTCCGATTACGTAGTCGAAGTAACAGTAAAATTGCTTTGCCCTCCAAGTATTATAATTTAATCAAAGTTTTACTTTTAGGTGACAAAAGAGGAAGTACCAGTAAAATGTTAAAAAGGAAGTTATCACCTTTAAAAATTGTAAAAGAACGTACGTTGTATTACACAATATAAAATTAAAAATGTGCAGTTTTTAAACAAAATTTTTGTTATAATTTTGGAATTCTGGGTTACAACTCACAATATAGCTCTCAAATAACGTGACTTTCTATTGGTAAATGAATTTTCAAAACCGGTTCAGTAGATTCAGACATTACCCCCTACAACCTACGATTCACAAACTTTACCTCTTTATAATATTAGTATAGACTACTGATTTTAGGATCAACAGCAATCAGAATAAAACCAAGTCGGATTCCGCGACGAAAGATTAATGCAAAAGTAACACAATCAAAAAAGTGCATGACACAAAAGCCGATAAATCACAATCTATTCTCGATCGAGTCAAAAAATGTTCAAAATATACAATATTTGAATGTGGCGACAGGTGATTTTATCTTACTATAAGTACTTAATCAAATTTCAATAATTTAACATATCACCGTAAAATTATAAAAGCCGTTACTTTGTAAAATGACGCTAATACCTATTGTGAAATTCTAAAGATATAAAGTGCGTGGAGGTGGGTGCTCGCACATGATAAATCGGTATCATCGGTATACCATTTGACTCTGTTGTGGTCACAGTTCAAACCTAACCTAGTATGTCGGGACTCGGGATGCACTTAAAGACTTCTTCAATGCCAATCGTTTACAATCTAACGGTTTTTACAGTTTCAAGGCGACATGTAAATAAAATAATTTAAATACCTATCTTAGATTTTTGTCAAGGACACAACGACACAACTGCACTTGCTGCTACAAAACCTATACCTTCACTAGGACAAATATACAAAAGGAATGTTGATTTTAACAACCGGTTGCCTACAGGTACGTTAATCAATCGATTCTATAGCTGATTTGGAAGAAACTATTTTATGGATTAGTAGTGTATAGTGAAAATAACGTTACGAGTATTTTATCTTCCCTTTCAACACACTCTTTCATAAAGCACACCTAAACTCACTGGTTTTAGATATTATATAAAGCAGCTGATGTCAATACACGGGTGAGTTACCATGTGAGTGAGAACCCACTAGTGGGTTATCATTATTTTAGGTATTATTTGTACTTTATACACTTTTGCCTACTTTGTTGTGACGGCTTTCCGCAACCTACGTTAAGTTAAAGTACCTTACTTAAGTACTTATCTTGTCTTAGCACACTCAAAACAAAACATCGTACGATACACGCGCGTATATGGTTATACACACTAGGCTCCACTACGCCCTCGCCTCGAGAGTTTTAACCAACATTACGCACTCGTATCGTAATGTACTATTTTCTTTTGGTGTATTTGCTTACTTATATGTTAATACACACCTGCTTTACCTCCTATCCAATGTTAACCATTTAAGGAAGTTGCTGTAAACACGACATGGGTGTACCCAAAGTATCAAAATGGGTTAACACAATAAAACTAAGAATATAATGATAGACCGATTACATTTTTAGATTGGTATCTTGATCCAGTTAATGACTATTTAGCTGTTCCTGTTAACTCTTTGGAGTCCACTGGAAATAAAAGTAGTTCAATTAAATTAAATAGGAATGCAGAAGATTGTAGGCAAATAGTTATTTTTACCGGTAAGTACCTAATTGATTAATTTATTTATTGTGCATTCATATTATTCTTCTTCAATATTTTTTTAGTTCTTTATTTTTCAATCCTGAACATATTATTAACTTTAATATTATCAAAGAGAAAAAAACTTTATCGTCTTTCATTATCTTGCAACTATCACAGAGCAAACCCCCAGCAGCAGTAAAAAAGAACCCTTGATCTTTAGTGGCATGAACAATAATATGCAAGAGGTTTATGGAGTGATGAACGATAATGATTGGATAACTCAATTACAAAAAGCCCCAGCAAAAGGTAAAGAAAGGAGATAAAGAAGCGTGTTCAAAATGAATAACAATACACTCGATCTACTAGTAGGTAATGATATATTTTGAGTGTAATTCGTTTCCTCTAGAAGGTGGTTCAAAAGGCTTTACTGGGCCCAAAAATATTAAAACAGAGCGTGTTCAGTCAACATTAGATGTGCAAAAAGTTGACAACGAAATCGAATTACAACTTCAAAAATGTAGAGAACAATTACGATCGTCGCTGAATTTGAAGAACTCAGCAAATTCAGCAAATTCAGGTAAGTTTTAATCGTATTTACTTGGTAGTAAAGTTTCCCGAAAGTGCAAGTAAATAAAAGAAAAATTATGATCCAGTTTTCAGAAGGTAGGTTATCTTGTATCGAAGATTTTACCTCCACTTCATAATTTATAAGAAAAAGATTAGCGAAAAGAGTAATTATTTCATTATGCGCTTGACAACTTCAAACTTTAAAGTTCTGTTTGACAAGTCTATGTTTCTAATAAAAATTGGCTCAAAAATACAATATAAATTATCAATCTAGTGTTAAAAAAAAACATTCAGGAAAGCAACTCGTGATCGATTAATGAAAAATCGTATAACTTCATGATTTTTTACATTTTAGTTTTTTGTATAGCTTATCTAGCTTTTGTAGATGTCGTACGTGAAGGGCAAAAGTCGAAGCTTGCTATTGAAGCACAGCTTAATCCCACACAATATTCAAACGAGATAATAAAAAAAGAAAAAGAAGATGAAGATAATCAAAATATATTGAAAGAAAAAGCTGATATTTCCTTGGAGCCTATAATTATTTGTAAATCAGGTATGGACCACACGTTAATATTTTTAATGATAAAAAGAGAAATTTTCTCAGTAGTAATTAATTATTTAATATCTAATTATTAAATTCGACATTATAACATGTATAATATTTTAACGTGTGGTCAGTGGTACTTAATGGCACATTTCGTTTTAATAAAGGAAAAGTTATGAATTTTAAAATTTAAATTTTTAACATTTTTCAGTTGTATTTATTTTAAATGTGGCTTTAAGTACAGTAATAGCAATTCTTTTCTTATTAACACCGCTTTTGCTGTATCCTGTACTGTGCATTCTTTATTGTAAGTCAAATGTTAGTACAATTTTGTGTCATTTGAGATTATAACATATTGTCTATTTATCATTATTGGTAATAAATTATCGAATAACTTTTCCACAGTTGATAGCAAAACCATTCAGCATCCGTCAAATGGTGCAAAATCTTTGTCGGACATTGATAAGAATACCGCTACGGCTTCGTACGTTGAATGTTCGTCCGAAGTCTTGCAAAGAACCACCGATTTGGACGAAGAAGGTAAAATTTGAAACTTTGGCTATAATAATAAAATAAAGAATACAATGCACCTAATTGGTACCTACATAGGTAGGTATTTCAATAAATCCCGGAGCTATTACGGTAGAAGTGTTATTATTATCTGGGATGGTCACGAATTTTTAAGGTTTCTAGCAATTGGAATGTTTATTTAGCCATCTAGATATAAGGCACATCATGTATTTAGGGACGTGATGTTAGTTACCTGATCATAACTGTCCTTTTCCCAAGGATGTCCAATTCCTGAAACAACGAGCAGTATTGTCGGCACGGACTGCGGAACGCCAGAGTGTGATTGGAGTCGTAACTCAATAGAGCATTCCGATAACTATAGTTTACACAACGACATGGAAAATATCTGCAGTGATTGTAAATTTCAAACCACAATGACACGTTCAAAAGAATCGTCAAACCAATCTGGTGATGCGTGCACAAGTGGTAGTTTTACTACTATTACCAACTCTACCGATATTACGGGTAATGTATTATATAACTCTACTTAGGGATACTGTAGTTTTCCTATCGTTGAAAAAAAAAAATGATTAGATCGGTTCAGTGGTCACAGAGATTCCCATTTCGCCTCCCTACATCCAAACTTATAACTTACAAACTTTACCTCGTTGTTCGATTAGTATAGATTAATAATGTTGGAACACTCTTGCAAAGTACAAAGCGAATTTTTGAAAATTATTCATTTTAGAAATTGTTTTACTAAACACAATTTATAGCTGCCCATCACGGTTTCACCCGCGGTAGTTTCAGAGTTCCCGTGGGAATTCCAGAATAAATTAAAAATATAAACCTTCCTCGTGAATCACTCTATTTATTTGTGGAAACCGCATGAAAATTCGGTCAGTCTTTTTTGAGTTTATCGTGAATAGACAGACAGACGTAGAGAAGGTAATATGTAAGGAATTTTAAAATTCTTTCACTTTGAGATACATTTTTAGTGTCCGTTATATACATAGGCTTGATTGTTCTGAATTTCAAAGACTTACCAATGTTTGAAATTTCGCAAGTATGAAATAAGTAGTTTAAAAGTTTTGCAAACAAAAATTTCAGCTAAAATTCATAAAAAATCAAAGTCGATTTATAGAAGAATAACAAAAGACGACAAACATCGAAGCAGCTTCAGAGGATATTGTAAAAAATGTCGTAAAACTAAACATCTCGCCAAAAGTCGTCACAAGAGTTAGTTAATTTATTGATTATTTTAAAATTAATTAGGTATGGTATGGCATAAATATTAGGAAACCTGAATTAATTTAATATAATTATATATATTACAGTCACGAAACCGTTTGAAAAGATCCGAAAACACCTGTCCATCCGAAGGATTTGCCAGGGCCATTGGAACCAAGTGTGGAAGAAAACAGCAGAGCGATGGGCCAATTGGTCTAGGACAACTACCAAGAAACCAAGTAATTAATTTACCTATGCAATATATAAATTAAAATAAACTACGTTTCATAGATATACAATTCATTGTACCTATATGAATTGTTGTTTTCTTTGAAATTCATGTGCACGACGAAAGGAAATTTAAGTATATAGGCTTAAACAAACTTTAAAGTATTAACGTGTTTGATATTTGATAAATTAAGAAGTTGTTGGAAAAAAATATGTGAATGTAGAATTTGAGAAATAAAATTCTTCGACTAGTTCTGAACCTAATAAAGTGATATACAATGTTAGCTTTGAATTTCAATGATTTTTATCACAGGAGCAGGACACGGGTGCGTAAGTGGCCCTTAATCCTAATCATATTATTATCTCGGTATTTTATTTGAATAGAAATCTATGTAACATTTATTTTAGCACTACACACAAGAAAAAGAAACAAACATCAACAGTGCCTAATCTTAAGAAACATCATTTTTGATACTTAATATTGTACCTAATTGGCTAATTTTTAGCTTTACAACAGGCATATTGGCGGCTTATGAATGTCCACTTTCTATAATTAGTCCGTCAGTTAGAAAATAAACAAAATTATAGATAAACACTTAAACATGTATATTTTGCTTTTTTAAATTAATAAAAATATACATAGATAAAGCACATTAAATATTAGGAGTGAGGGCTCGTGACATCAATAACCGGTATAATCGCCGTATAAACTATATCGGATAGTGACGTCACGCGATATTTCGATTCAATGTAGGTACGTATATCGCCGTTATATTTTGATTACACAAAAGAGGGAGAATATACGTGTCCAATATTTTTTATTCATGTGCACGACGGACTACAACAACTAAGATTTTGTCAACTAGCCATATAAGGCCAAAATTTAAATCAAATATTTTTTTGTTTTTTAATTTCTAGATAGAAAAATGAAAAATAAAGGTTCGAAAATAAGAGTATGGGAAGATGTCAACGTGCAAACTGCAGCATATGTTGGTCAGGACACAGGTAAAAAGTCCTTGTTTTACCTATAAACATGCCGTAGGTATACCTATTAAAAGCAAAACATATACAGTTTATTAATTTCCCATCAAAATTCGTTATTTAAAAGGAGGAAAATGATTTGGTATTTTTATTCAGTGTCAGATTCCAGTGATGATTCCAATGATACAATTCTAATTAATTAGCTATTTATTCTCATACTTTTAATATTAATATTTTTGTGACTTGATGGTTAAATAATTTCATTTTATGTCCCCAACATAATTAATCTTTTGACATTTAAATTTATTCATCATGCTGATTATTGTGAAAACCAATCGAATTAAACAAACAATACTAATTTATCAAGCGTAAATCACGGGATATACTTCCGTTTTGCGACAAATATTTAGGTACTTTTACGGACGAATAAGTAGGTACATTATTATGTGCGTAAACGAGAAAGGAAAAATTATTTAAACTCTTCTCTCGTATTTGAAAAATATGTTGGACACTATAATTTTATTATTTTTTTAAATAGCCATATTGTTTAAATTTACATTCATTCATTTTTATAAAAAGTAAAGTGTATGTTATGGTTTATACAATATTATACCTACATTAGTGGTAAAATAGTTAATAGTTAATTTTTGATAGCAAATATTCCTTTTATTCACTCTCAAAGTATCTACTTATTATTTTCACTGTACCTATACTATTTCAGAAACGTCAACTACCATTACCGCCCAAAAATCAACGGCCATTAGTAATTCGCTCAAATCTCCAACTACTTTGAATAACAAAACTGAATCTGGTAATCCAATCTTACTGTTTATATAATATCTTGTCAAAATATTATTATAATAAAAGAGTTTGGTAACCCAATAATATTTCTTTGATCCATACTGATTGAAATATTATGGTTTCGAATTATTTTCTCCTATGTATTGCAGATACATATACTATCCTACTAAACACTAATACTATCTACGTATATATAACGAAAGCGTGCATGCGTGTGTGTAATCTCGATATTCACGTGGGTTTCTCGAATTTTATACAATCGATTCGTTCACAAAAGCTATCATGTATCTTTATTAATGCGATAATTAAATTGGTTAAACTACACGCTAATAAATTGCTTTCATGACTAGTTCTTTTTGAGTAATGACTGTTTTTCTTTTAAAAAGCTACGTCTGGAAAAATCCGCAGCAACTTGAGGCCCAAACACATCAATCTAGGACCATCCATGTTCCCCTTAACTGGTTGTACAAGTAAGATATTCCGAATAATTTTGTATTTTGTTATGTACAATATTTTACTTATTTAGCACTAGCTGTTCCCCGCGGTTTCACACGCGTTAATTTCGGAGTTCTCGCGGGAATTCGGGGATAAAAAGTACCGTATGTAATTATTACAATATACCGTATGTATATTACAATATGTAATTATTGTCTAACAGTGTAACTATTTTTTTGGTGTTATTTATCTACTTAACCAAATTTAGTATGACCCGTGGGTTGTGATTTGATGTTGTTTTTTATTTATTGTTTGTTTTTCACTGTGATTTCAAATCCTATTAAGTGAAGCAAGGTATTATCTGCCGTAATTACCTGTAAGAGTTTATAACTTATCTATTATCTACAGGAAAAAAATCAAAATGTGACGAAATATCCAAATGTTTTCCGTGCTACCACAGTTTTTCAAACCGTTACATTCGTGATGAATATGATAAAAAATTTGAATCGCATAAAAACATGAATATAAAAAATTTGAATCTACAGCCGAAAGGTAATGGTTAAATACAATAAAACAATCGGTACATTTATATGATAAATTGATAATAATAGTTTATCTTGAGCTAAAACGTTTCAGATGAAAAGATAGAAGAATGTTCCAAAATATTAAAAACGGAAAATTTCACAGGCAAGTCGTTCAAGCAATCTAAAAATCAAATAATGCTCCTCCTAGTTTGTTTTTTTTAACAACTCCCATGGAATTTTGAAATATTCATGATAAAAATTCATTTACAGAAACTATTGGTTTAGAATCGCCACACTTAGAAGATAAACTAATTGGCACGGCTTCACAATTTCCCAACAGCAAATTGGATAGTTCATTTGGCGTGGACGGATTCACCCAAATAAACGTTGCATGTTTCAAATCAGGTACATACATAATATATATCATTTTTTAGGAAAGGCAAGCTGCAATATAAAATCATAACGATATTCTTTTATTGGCTTCTTGGATAATGACACTAGAGGAAATATATTTTCAGGCCGCCGCCGGGAATTTTTTTTTGCCATACTTTATACAGGCTTATTTTAGTTATTTTTATATAATTCTTAAAAAATATTTATTTATATTCAGTATTGTAGAAGAAACGGAAGTATACGAGATTGTGTTGTTTTTATTATCTAATTCACGGACTAAATAGAATATATATGTACATTTCTTGTTATGTATTTAAAATTTGCCTATACTAAATTAACATTATTTACAGAAATAGATTCGAAATTTCATTCGACGCATTCCACTGGCACCGCTACGTCTACAATAGATCTCAACTTTGCTAATAAATCTCATAAGAACTCGGCAGGTAAATAGACTCATATCCTATGTCGACGAATAGTAGCGAAACACGTTTCAGGAACTTCGAACCTTATTTAATGATCCCGACATGCTTCCATTCTTAGCTTTTTTTTTTCACATTTTATCGGAGAGAAAATTTCTAAATTCAGTTTCATCCCCAACATACAGAGCCTAAAAGGGAATTGATGTAAAATTATGTTTAACTTGTTAGATCCGGAGATTTGGGAGATGCTTGCAGCCGTAAGGCTTCTTATATTACCCATAGAACGCGCAAGCGGTGTGTTCACCTTTTGTTATTAAGTTTTATGTGCACTTTTATACCTGTCTTTATTTTTGAGAGAATGGAAACTTTATCGTAACTTTTATCAAACATTCAAGTTTTTTTTTTTGTCTATCGCATTATTGAAAACTGACAGCTCACCAGAAATGATAAGTAATAATTATTAAAAAACAACAGGATAATACTATAAATTTTATAAACACAGCATATCAGCTAAAAGCATTAATATAATATAATAATTAGGTACAACATTAGTCATTACTGTCTTAGTAAAGCTTCAAGATGAAAATTCATTCACAAAACTTTATGAAGACGAAATTGAACAGACGCAAGCGATTCAATTTAATATAAAACTGTTAATGGCTTTTCTTTGGAAGCTGGTTAAAAATAATCACTCAAAAAACTGAGATTACCTACGTTTTTACTGTCTTATGTATTTTCAGCTACCCAAATCACGCCTTCTCCATCTTTGGTGAAAACTACAGTAAGCGTGTCTACAACAAGTCTTGTGGAGTCCCAAACGAGCCCAGTGCTTGTAATGATGGGTAATTTTTTTTAAAGGCTGCATGTTATTGAACTTGGAAATACATGTTTTTCTAAATGGAGGTTCCTAAGATCCCGTATGAAAATGGAATAAACGTCTACAAATGTTTGCCTAATTTGTGTGAATGTGTATTTGTAGAACAGTTTGCTTTTAAATTAAATGCTTATTCAATGTTACGTATGTATAACTAAGAGTTCCGCTTTTTTCAGGTAACAATCAGAAAGATAAAAATGACGTCCAGACACAAATGAACGTTTGCCCTAATTTGACAATAATCGGTAAAGAAAATACATAAATACTACATATATTATATGTGATTGCAATTCTAGCGTGGCCTCTACATTTATTTTTTAAATACTGAATATAATTCAGATATTGAAATTTTAAACTTAAATGCCAGTCTAGAGTTGTCGCCATTGAGCCTAAAATAAAATTTTGCCACTATTATACTAAGCTACCACACTACATTTTGTATAAATTTTTAGGCACCAAGATAATGTCAATATCGTCAGCTGAAATATCACCAACGTCGTTGGAGATAAATAAAACGAATACAGGTTAACTATTATTTTTTACACGAAATATAAGTATTACCAATAGCTTGATATAAGTAGTGTCCCTTCAACTCACGCGGGTAAAACCGCGGGGCACAGCTAGTTATTTATAAAAACAAAAACGATAGAATTTCACTGCTTTTAAACTTATTTAGTAAATTTGTCATTGTGATAATAAACCTCAGACCACTCTATTCTTTAGTTCTTTTTTGCTAATAATACCTACAGGAACTGCAATAGAAAATGAAGAGTTCGAGTTTGACGAAAGCTTTCCATCTAAAGATGGATACAGAAAATATGTTTATTTTGGTAAGAACCATGATAGTATGACTAAATAAAAACAAGAATTTTTCGTGAAAAGAAACATAGCAATTAAAATATAAAGATATGAATATTGTGAGTGCGCTGGCGTCAGTGTTGTAGCTATTCAGCCCATTCATACTATCTACTTGACGCTCTTGCTGCCATATTTTGAAATAACGATTATTTTTTAAGTATTCGACCCAATTTCAATAAAAACTTTTAAACGAAAACGGTATTACTTTTGGCAGTTTTATCCTTTTATCCTCGACATTACTATCATTACTATGCAAAAAGTCTCGGATAAAAATGGTTCGTTTTGTGCACTTGTTATAAAATCTACTATTGTTATAGTTAACGATACATTGATGTTTATATTATTACAAAGGAAAGATGTTTCAGGTGTGTCTAGTAAATCGGTTGAGCAGACCTCGTTTTTCGCCACTTCCACGAGGAACATCGACCTTGGTAATTTTATTTTTAGTCCGTCTTGTAGTTTAATAAAAAGTATTGGACACTTATTTTTTAATTTTTTTGCGTAATCAAAAAATAACGGCGATACATTGAGTTGAAATTTCGCGTGACGTCACTTGAGAGACTGTATGGTGGTTTTAGCGGTTAGTGACGTCACGATCCCCTCACCCTAAACTTTAATGCGCTTTATCTCTGCATATTTTAATTTATTTGAAAAGCAAAAAATACGTGTCTATTTTTTTATTTTCTAACAGCTGACGGCCTAATTAGAATTTTGATTTTCAAAAGTAGTCAATTTTATCACTTTATAAAACTTTTGCTACGGATATTTTACATACATTTTTGACACTCACACGGTGTGGCTAAAAAAATTATATTCTTGAAAGATAACTTATTAGTAAATATATTATTATGGTGGTAGAGCACTACCCGGCTGGCTAGCTACCACCATCCAGTAGAAAATCTGTCGCCAAGCACCTAACGGTGTGTTCCGGCCGCCTTACTTGCAAGCCAGTTCCCATTCCAGGATACGTGTGTTTACAATCTTCGACCACACTCACTTAACATCAGGTAAGCTGTGGTCAAACGCCCAGCCTGTTCAAATTATAAAAAAAATATACAACGATTAGCCGTTCCCCGTAGTTTTACGTATGCGAATAGCAGGATCCCTTCGGGAACTCTGGAAACATCCTGTCACTCCGGAATACTTATTAATTTCCAACGAGTGAAATATTTTTTGAATTAGATTATCCTGTACCTACATCCAAACTCACAAAATCAGAAATTTACAAACTTCTATAAAATGTATCTAATTTAATTGTCTGTGAATAGATATAGGTACCTACGAAAATTTAAAAATATTTATTGATAGGTAAACGATTTTGGTAAGATGACTGACTTTAAAGTATAGTTTGTGGTGGTTGTTACAAATTTTTTGACTTTACAGGACTGAAAATAAAGAGCGTCTCAACGAGCACCGATACCTTGAACACCCAAAAGAGAAGTGAAATGGAAACACAAACAAATGAATGCTACAATAGAAACCGAATTGACGTTCACGTACAATACTGCAGCAACTACGACGATGGTGCGTTATACATATTTGTTTTAACTACATAGAAAACAATACAATAACTAGATAAGCCATTCAAACGGGGCAGACGCACCACAGTCGCAAAGAAAATTAGAGCAAATGCTCTAACCAAAGACATTATAAGAGAACAGACGAATAATAGATACAAAGTTTTACTATGCAATCCACGTCAACCAATTTTTGCGGGGGAATGATCAAAATAAAAACTAATCACATCGTTGCGACGCAATCAAATACCAGTCACCACAAAGTACATTTCAAATAGCCAATCACATCGGTTTTCATCAAGTGGTATCTATAAGACAATAGTCTACGCTATAGCCAACGGCATTTTGTTAGCATGAGATCGTTTGACCGCTGCGTGGTTCAAGGGGAAAGCTTAGCAGCCGAGCGTATTGTTAATCTATTCTCTTTCAATATATGTGGCTCTAATTTTCCCAGTACTTATTTGCTGGCATCCCCATGTATATTTTCCAAAAAATTTTTGAAAAAAGTCATTAAGTACGTATAAATCATAACCAATTGGTGCTTCCTATATTTCGTCACGTTAAAGAATGTTTTTGTAAGTGATAAATAGGTAGTTTTCTTTTGTGTACGGATATCAACCGACGTGCAGCCACACTAGTTTTCATACTAATCTGTGTAGATGTCCTTTTATCTATTCTGTGGTTTTAACCATTCCCACACCATGTTCCTAATGGGGTAGTTTGGAAGGACTTAGGTTAAGGCTCTTATCCCAAAGTCTGCTATTTTTGCTGAAATGTCCTTTGGACACGACGTCACAGTTTACATAACTACTAACTATTCCTCGCCTCGCGATTTCACCCATAAAGCAGATAATAGGGGCGTCAACTTAGTTTAAAAGAAAACATATGAAACCAGTCTCGCTGGTTGATTTTCACACACGAATCCACGCATGTCACGCAAATCATTAACGTAACGGAATGGACATTTTGGTTAGTTTATTACGTTTTATTAGTTATTACTTACTAGCTGTTCGCAACGGTTTCACTCGCGTTAGTTTTGGAGATCCCGCGGGTATTCTGATATAAAAGTACTAACTACCCTTTATTTTTTTCTTGACAACGTGTAGGTAGTATGCAAAATTTAATGTAGTTTCTTCCACGTTAATTTCGGAGTTCCTGTGGGAATTCCGGGGTAAAAGTAGCCTTTGTCCTTCCCTGAAAACGTGTGTGCAAAATTTTATGGTGATCGGTTGAGCCGTTTAGCCGTGAAAGCGTAACAAACAAACAAACTAACTTTCGCATTTAGGTAGGTATAATATTAGTAAGGATAATTAGTTAGATACTGTTTTTCAAATTGACAGAGCGTGGAATATGTGAAAAATATATTTGGGATGCCAGCAAAGAAAGTTTTGGGGAAGGATGATGCATTTGCTCATGCTTTCTTAGCCATGGCGCTCCTGCCGCGCGGCTGCCCGTTGATTGATTGATTATTTTCTCCGTGATTCCACCCGAGCAAATTTCGTGATTCTCTCGGGAACTCATAAGTTTGAGCAATTTCAGAGATAAACAAACAAAAAATATTTTCCTCTTACCATATTGGTAGATATAGATTGTGAGAACGGCCTACAACAATATGTCTAAAGGTTTTACGAAATATTGCGTTATGAATTATTGTGCGCGTTGAGTTATGTACGTTATTAATGTTTATTTCTCAGCACTTTGTCGATATCCAACCTTTAGTTGGAGTTAGGAGTGTAGGTTCAATCCCAGTGAGTGTCATGACGGTTGATTAAGATCTTCGTACTTATTCACGAATGTCCACTGCATGCTCTGAAGAATTATAATCCGATCAGTTTACGCGTAATATTAATCCTTAGTGTGTTTAAGAAGTGAGTACATGTTCTAAAAAATCTGCGCCCCGCGGTTTTACCCGCGTGAGTTTCAGAATTCTCGCGGGAACTATTTTTTCTTCTAAAATAAAAGCAGCCTAAGTTACTCCTTAAAACAATAAAGAATAAATAAATAAATAATATTGTAGCTAAAAAAGCTAATTAATTGGATTTATACAACCAATTTTTTTTAACACAGAGGTTTGTAAAACTTGTTTGTTAAAAAATCAAGTAGTTGCTGACACAGAAAGTTGTTTTATAAGGTACTAGCTATGCCCCGCAGTTTCACCCGCATGCGTTTTGGAATTCCCGCAGGAGCTCCAAATAATTTAATTTATTTCTTATAACATCAGCTAAAACAGTGAAAGTCCCGTCAAAATGGTTCCAACCGTTTCGGTAAAACGAACTGTTCCATGCGTTAATTTCGGAGTTCCCGTGGGAATTCCGGAGATAATAGTACCCTATGTCCTTCTCTGTACCCCTGACAACGTGCATGCAAAATTTTATGATGATCGGTTGAGCCGTCTAGGCGTGAAAGCGTAACGACAGACACAGAGTTACTTTCGCATTTATTATATTAATAGGGTTATAGGTAAGTACATGTAAGAATTTTCAACAAATCCGTTATATTTTTTTACTTTTTCTCGCAATTCACGTTATTATATCTACTTATAAGTAAAATATTCTGCTCGAGCGCTACCCCACAGTGACAAGTAGCTAGGAATTACATCGCTTAGGAAACGGTAGCTTTTTCTCAAGATTGCTTTGAATTGCGTGTAATGGCTCGGAAGAGTGGAGATTGCGGATGAGACGGATTTCGTGGTTCACGGTGATTCCCCTCACACATTGACGTTCGAAATCACTCATAAATATTTGTAATATTTATTACTAAAGTTTAGGTAGGTATAATTTTCACAAATATTTTTGATAATAAAAATTTACAATAGCTACAAGTTTTATAATTCTAAGAATGTCCCTGTGTTTATCAATAAAAGGCTGTCCCCACCGAAAATCGAACCCTAGACCTTATAACTTACATACTTGGCGCCCGATTGGCGCAATGGTCACCATGCCTGCCCGCTAATCAAGGGGTTCCGGGTTCGATTCCCGGTGGGGGTGGACTTTGTGTGATGAACACAGGGTTCCATTTTCCAGTCTGGGTGTGTTTATATATGTATAGTATAATATATAAGTAATTCTATGTAGTATATACCACGTTTGCTTGGTTTCCACGACACAAGCTAATAATAGCTTACTGTGGGATCAAGTAGATCTGTGTGTTGTGATGTGGATTATTCTTATATTATTATTATTATTACTTAACATTAAACTATAAAAAAACGTCTGAATTTTCACTGTCCATCACAACTCTCCTCAGCCCCAGCTTCAATCTCCCTCATATATCAATCCGTCAAAATCCTCTTCTCTTTTTCAAAATAAAAAATGACATATCAAAAGAAAATAATAATAAAAAAGGTTGATATTGTAGCAGAATGCTTCACTAGTTAATTTATTTCAGAAGCACATAAAACACAAATAGTTCCTATAGTAGTATCTACTGAACAGAAATTAGGAATCGAAGTTGCACCTCATGTTGAAACTACATCCGTTAATAGCTCTCTGCCCTTATTAACTATGAACAAAGAAGCAATTACTACTCAGCCTAAGATTGATGATCACGACATTCTACCAATCTTACCATCTGGTGAGCACTTTTTGTAATTTGATTTAAAAAATAAAAAGCTCCCGTAAATATTTTCATTTCAGACTGGTACGTAATATAAAGTTCACTTCGTTGCAGAAGTTCATGCATAAGTTATAAAAGTTGCATGGCCAACTTAGAGATCTGAAACTCAATAGCTACCATCTCGATTGTCTATTGATTTAATTAGCGTTATATTATCGATTCTAGAAGTAATAACTTGTCAGAAGGCAGTTAGTAATAAGATTTGACAGTATAGAACTTGAAATTATTTGATGTTGTAATAATAAAGAAAGAACGACCCTACAAACTTTTAATTTAACATTTCTGATTAAAATCAACGTTATTCATATATTAGCTTAGACACAATGCAATTCAAAAGTTTCAGAAGAGTATAGACCTTAATTTAACCCATGTAGTTTTGCAGCTGGGTTTTGAACGTTGTTTCATTTTTATGACGGAACTAAAGTCTGTTTTTGATTATAGCACCTTTGCCATCAATACCGCACGTGAGAACAAAACACACTCCCGAAGTGAATATTATTAAACATCGCAATGTCAATGAGACATCAAACATGCAAGTGCAACCGTTGGTATATGTCAATGTCAATCCTGGTATGTCAATCCTGGTAACGAAACAATCACACTTCACGCATTTAACTACTCATTTTTTATTTAACATTACATTAAAATAAATATTCTAGAAGCAAACCTCGAATTCAATACCGAAATACAAAATATAAACGCTTTTAAAAATCAAAATTGGGAGAAATCAAATGTTGGGAAAAGTGTTTCAAAACTTCTAGGACCAGATAACTCTAATATTTCGGGTAGGCATTTAATTACATAAATTTGTTGGACTTTGCTTATGGAACATTTGAAATTACTAACTATTATTTTACATAAATTCAATATAATATTTTTAGAAGAAAATCGCGAATTAAATAAAAAAATACCAAGTATAAATACGTTGAGGAACCAAAATCAGGAGAAGCCAACTATTGGAGAAACTGGTTTAAAACTCTCTGGTTTTGCTAGTTATCATTCCCCAGGTAATTAACTTTTAAGCATAACTTAAGTACATCATTATTACTACAATTCATTCCAGAAACACTTGTTATAGTAACACTTGATAAAATTAAGAATATTGCATTAAGTGAGTTTAGTTTAGATACGATCACTTATAATAATATGTATGTATTTTCAGAGACTTCGCCTACTTTACCACAAATAGTGGGACCCAAATCTTGGGTACAACACTCAAATCGTGACACAGGTTCTACAACTCCACCAGTTATAGCAGAAAATTATTCTCGATTTGGTAGGCAAAACAGCAAAAATACTAATCTTTCGTACTACATCAGTATAAAACAATTTTTTGATCAAAGTCGTTATCTGGTTAGCAGAAGTAAAAGAGAGGTTCATGCAATCATTACCCGAGCATGTGCCTTTGTCAGTTGGAGAAACCACAACTGTTCCGATGTCAGCGATCCCGAGAATATCTAATGGTTTGATTGTTCTTTACTTAACCTATCATGTACCTATATTCTTAAAACAATAACTATACATATTACGCCATAATATTAAGTTACTCAATAAGTCTCAGGGCTACAATTTGGCCCTATTGACATTAAATTGTTTTTTTATTATGGTTTGACGAACCAACAAAACCAAACAAACAAAATTTCATGGCAGTTCAATTATCCGCGCGCCGCAGCTGTGAAACTTATTGACTGACTTGTTAATAATTAATTAATTAAAATCTTCCAAACGAATATTTTGAATCCTACATATTCAATTTAATTCAATTCAGTTCAATTCAAAAGTTTTTATTACTTTGGATTGGTTGTTACATTCACTTATAATCGTCAGCTGGTTCTTAGAACTATAAATTACTGTCAGTTCGGAATACGTCCTTTGCTGAGAAAAACTGACAAAAATACTCAGCAGGGCTGTCTTTGTATTATGAATAAGATTATGATCGTACTTATAAAGTAAGAGAACAAAAAATATCTAAAAATGGAATAGAGCAATTCATTCCCAAATGTCTGTATCATTAAAATAATAATATCTATGTATTATACAGGGTGTAAGGTAAAACAAGGGACTTAATGAAGCAAGTTCAATATCCGATTCTCGCCTCATATATTATCGGAAAAAAGAAAATATAAAATTTGACATTGAAAATATTATTCTTCAAAATTAGTGGCCGACGCGCTGTTCGACATACCCTGAAGATAATTCACCGACCCCTTTCATTATATAATATTGTCTCTAATGCACCGACAAATCTAATGTTACCCACCCATCATTCATGTAGGCCACTATCTTAGTTTTTCTCTATCATATTATTATTATTTTTAGTAACATGTGAGCATGAGTTACAAAGGGTTTGAATAAGTCCCTCGTTCAACTTTATTACACCCAGTATGGTTTTGAATGCACATATTATATGAAATTGTTCATTTTCTTTTCGAACAGACTTATATCTAAAATCACAACCAATCTCAAAACACGCATCAAACGCTGAGATAACATTGCAAAACGTAACAAATAATAACGAAAATGCAAATGAAAGGACTTTATTATTCCCTTCTCCGCAAACACCGACATTCGAGTTTGCATTGCAAAACAAAGTTGAGACTACTGGAAAGCCACAAATTCTAATGATCACTCAAAATCAAATAGATGGTAGAAAATACTATTTCTTATTCTTATAATAATTATATACTTAATAATATTAATAACCTAACTTTAATAACGTATTGCTTTTTTAAATTATTATCAGAAGCTGCAAAACCTGTAAATGATGCACATAAAATCACAAATTCATCGACGAGTGTAATAACAAGCCACGCTATGAAGAGAGATCCAAATAAAACTATTACTTTAGAACCAGGTAAGGAATTCACTTGACGTATCTAATTTAAAAATCCAAGTAACAAGTTTCGAATAAATTGACGACCGTTTTTCTTTCAGATCTATATCAAAACATTCGTATCGTACAGATAGGTGAAGAGTCAAGTTTGCAGCAAAATAGAACGAGACAGCAAAGTTAGTAAATCTACAAATCAATGGGCATGTTGACTATATTTTATTTTTTAGTCCATCTTGTAGATTATTAAAAAATATTGGACACGTATTTTTTTCTTTTTTTACGTAATCAAAAAATAACAGTGATATATTGAGTTGAAATTTCGCGTGACCATCCTAAACTTTAATGCGCTTTATCTCTGTATATTTTAATTTATTTAAAAAAGCAAAAAATACGTGTCTATTGTTTTTTATTTTCTAACTGACGGACTAATTAGAATTTTGATTTTCAAAAGTAGTCAACATCCCCATTATACATTTTTTATTATTTTTTTTTTGTCATCCTCCATTTGTATTTTGGTTTCACAGATATAGATGGCCAGTCTTTTACAGTAATAGAACCAAAGACGAGAAAGCTGAATGGATCGTTATCAAACAGCACTCCTCGTCAGTCGGAATACACACGACCATTCAAAACTTATAGCGATAACAGTAAGGAGCTCTCCACATTTGTAGTTGCTGTTTCGGCTTTGATTTGATCGTTTGTATTCTTCACAAAGTGTTGACTGTCATCTAGAAAAGCGGTCTGAATATCAATTTAATATGTTTAAAGTACTCATAGACTACACTGAATTTTCATTTAAGGTAGGTATACCTACGTATATTATTATGTTCTGTAGGTTTTTTTACAC
Organism: Zygaena filipendulae; assembly: GCA_907165275.2. Taxonomy (NCBI): domain Eukaryota; kingdom Metazoa; phylum Arthropoda; class Insecta; order Lepidoptera; family Zygaenidae; genus Zygaena; species Zygaena filipendulae. Next base: position 11,302,790 of record OU015654.1, read on the forward strand.
GTGGGTGCAGCTATATATTTTTGCAGCAAAATTTCTCAAGTGCAAATGTGAAATGACTTGATAAACTAGGAATATTAATAATAATATTAATCCTTATTTTTTTTTAAACTTTATTTCTGCAGGTCGCATTAACGAGCATCTCTTTTATCTATCTCGACCGTTGGAAGAAGCAAAAGCTATATTTCGAAACAGCATCGTCTTACCGATGCCGCCTAAGACCGTCTTGTCTCATGGTGCCACTTCCAAGGATTGGGAACAAAAATCACCACAACCCACCAAGGAAGAACGTGAGTTTCCCGCTGGACTACCGCCGAAATTCAGAAACTGATTTATAATCCTAAGGCCTAATTGCGACCTACCTACCTCGCGAAAGCAGTACCTACCATTAAAAAAAAAATAAAAAATTAATACCAACTCAAATCAAAATTCTTACCAATTGTAAAATAATAAGGAGAGCCCCAGCATAAAATTAATAAAAAATAATGTGGCAATAGGCAATAATTTTGCTGGATTAAAACGTAGTATTATTACACACAACGCCATCGAAACTAAGGAGCTTGTACTATGGGCATTAGATAACGATGGGATATGAACTGTATAATAATAATTATGATATTATGTTGGAATGCAAAATATGATTTAATAACCACTTTGTTGATCTCTATTGACAACCCAGTAATCTTACCAAATTCAAACTATAAACAACAAATATTAATTATTATCTTCTTAAAAACAAATATACAGTCGAATGCAAAACCTACTCCTTTTGGAAGCCGGTAAAAAGGGTGTGTCATCAGTTAGTTGCCAACAACCAATAATTAACTTTTTTATAATACGTACCTACCTATGTGCTTATGATAATATATACCTACTAAAACCCCAGACTTAGAGTAAACACTTATGCTCATGTCACTGGGTATCGAACCCTCGACATCTGGCAACCATCAGGTTTGCCAACTAGTAGTTTAAGAGTTCTGTTATATATGTAGGTAAATCGCGTACTCAGACCAGAGCGATTAAAAGTAGATACTGTAAAATTTTTCAACGAAACCTTTAACCTCAAACTTTCAGTGATAGCCCTAACGCTGCCGCTATCTGATGACAGTCTAGCTGATGTTTTTCCTACAAGTCGTGTTCCAGGTGTATCGAAACACAATGGACCTCAACAAGAGACGGTATCCTACGCGACCGCGACGGAAACGCAACCGTGTTACAATTGCGTTAAGGTTGACCAAGATACATCAGGTAATAAAATGCGGATGTGGAAAACTTTTGAAAATCAAAATTCTAATTAGTCCGTCAGTTAGAAAATAAAAAAACAATAGACACGTATTTTTTGCTTTTTCAAATAAATTAAAATATACAGAGATAAAGCGCATTAAAGTTTAGGGTGAGGGGGTCGTGATGTCACTAACCGCTAAAACCGCCATACGAACTGTCAGAATAGTGACGTCACGCGAAATTTCAACTCAATATATCGCCGTTATTTTTTGATTACGTAAAAAAAGAAAAAATAGTTGTCCAATATTTTTTAATAATCTATGTACAAGACGGACTAAAAAATAAAAATTAGTCCACATGCCCATTGATTGCCATTCATATTATTTAATGATATAATTTACCTAATAGCTGTAAAATTAGGGAATTTCATTGGGATCTCCTTGTTCTGGGATAAATAGCATACTGAGTTAATCCAGAACATTTTCTATTTCCATTTCATTTAATCTGCGCCAATTGCATCAAAATCCGTTTAACACTGTTGCCGTTCATTCCTTTTCCGTATATGAGTAGGTAATTGAATAAAAAACATCTTCAGAAGCTTTCACATTTCAGATATGTTTTTCTTTCTTTTTTTTTAGATATCACGATTAACAAGGAAGTAAGAGCATCCGAAGTGCAAACATCTTTATGTGTATGCGATGCAGGTAATAAAAAACAGTATAGCGGTTCTAACGTAGACGTAGCTACTACTGTCACTCTTTTGCTATGAATTCTCGCATTTAAGTAGGTATAGATACCTACTTAGTAAATTTGACCATGGGGGCTGAGATGCGCAACACGATAAAATTTTATCAAGCAATTTTATCGATTCTCGTCTACATATTGTATGGTTTTGTCGACGAGAATCGATAAAATGGCTCGATAAAATTTTATCGTGTTGCGCATCTTAGCCCCGCATATCTCGTTGCACTAAATGTACCTGTTACTTCCTCATCGTATATGATTACGGTTTGCAAATATTTATATATTTTTTTCTTAATTTATTTAATGAACACGTAAGGAACCACCTCTGCGAAAAAAAAATACTGCTTAGTTGAGAATTTTGGGATGATACGTGTCACCTTTTTATATCTATCTATTGGACGATGTTCTTAGCTACGGAGCCTGCGTTGAACCATGTAAAGTCAGTAAGCGCTCTGACCTCAAGGTGCGTCTTACCACCACCAGTACATTGCAGCAAAGCGATACGGGATGGAGGAAATTCTGCAGGTTAATGACGCAAATACCAGTAGATTTACATTTTATAGTGGGTAATGAGTATATAATTTTTATTTCTTCGTGCAGATTGCCTTTTCGTCTATGACAAGCCCCGCTGTATAGTGCACAAGACACAGACTAATGCGGCTGTTCAAATGTGTTCTGCGCGTCGTGATACAAGTAAATACAATCTAAATATTTCAAAATACCTACTGATTATTTTGGTAAAAATAAAATCAGGTTAAAAAAACGTTGTGATGGGATTTAGCTCTGTTGCGACCGCCTTAGCCTCTAGCACGTCAGGGCGTTTGCGAATACAAAACAGCAAATCATTTCGTCAGGCTCTATGATACAAGCTCGCTTAGTTTAGAGCTCAGGGGGGCTAAGATGCGCAACACGATAAAATTTTATCGAGCCATTTTATCGATTCTCGTCGACAAAGCCATACAATATGTCGACGGGAATCGATAAAATGGCTCGATAAAATTTTATCGTGTTGCGCATCTTAGCCCGGCTGGTCACCAACTTACAGCTGTTCTACTTCTCTACTAATAATAAGCTTTCTTTAAGAATTTTCGCTATGTTATATTATTTATGGTATATGTATTGTATAGGCTAAGAACTCTGTGTTAACCATAAATAAATGCATTTTATTATTTATTTGTAAACTGGCGAATTAGGTACGACATCATTAATTAAGTAGGTATACAAATTCCCTACGACATTGATATTCCAATTTGTACGCGTAGGCAGGTACATATCCGTCCAAGAGGCTTTCCTTAAATTCTGTTTCAGATTTAGATACCACGAAACATAGCGCACGGTCCGTGAATTCCTGCAGCGGCACCATGACCTCGTGCAAAGAGGCTGGTTCAGGAATTTGTGGGCACCGCTGCGACCGGCGTAACAATGAACTTATCAACGAAGTACTCTCGCCCAAAAGTAAGTTGTTAGAGGACCATAAAGACGCGGTCATATTTGGCACGTATTGCCTCAATGAATTGTTTGAATGGAGTTTATGATTTTAAATGTACAAGGAATTCAATTTTTACCTTAAAAAAATCTTTCTTTTTCTTGTGTGTGCGATTTTCCTTTTATAGATATCGATAGTATGATCTTATTACCTATAAGGTATCTTTATATTTTATATAATACTAGCTGTCCCGCGCGGTTTCATTTTGGAGTTCCCGCGTAATTGTTCCATACAAACCGTGCCCCCCTTTTTCATCCCCATTAGGGGTATGAATTTCGGAAAATTCTTTCTAATCGAATGCCTATACGTCATACAAAGAACACACCCTCCAAGTTTCAGGTCTCTAAGATCAGTGGTTTAGGCTGTGCATTGATCCGTCAGTCAGTCATTCAGGACAACGCATTTTATATGTATAGACTAGCTGTCGCGCGCGGTTTCAACCGCGATAATTTCGAAGTTCCCACGGAATTGTTCCATACAAACTTTGCAACCCCTTTTCATCCGCTTAGGGGTTGAATTTTCAAAAATCCTTTATCGGGCGCCTATGTCATACAAAGAACACACCCTTCAAGTTTCAGGTCTCTATGATCAGCGGTTTAGGCTGTGCGTTGATCCTTAAGTCATTCAGGACAAAGGATTTAATATATATATATATATATATATATATAGATAGATAGATAAATGATAAATAAATACAAAAATAGGTATTACCTGATCAAAGTTTAGATATCGGGTGATTACTGAATAGAAAAAGAAAAAAATAAATTTAAAACAAAAATTCAAGATTAGTATCTTAAATATACTTACCTACCTAAGTGAGGAAGATCTTAGGTACAATGTGGCGATGCCGCCTAACTTTGGCTACAATGCCTCTATTATGAAAACTTAATCGAAACTTGTAACATTTGATAATATTCCTATTGAAAACAGGGCACATTGTGCTTTTGATAATTAGTCCTACCACACACAACAATACATTGTTATATTAGAATGATCCTCGTTTAATATACCTACGTATGTTGCCAAAACATCTGATAAGGGTCTAGTATTTGTTTACGTACACGGTGGGTACAGTAGGTCTAACAGTTATGTACCTACTTATTTTTTGTTTTAGTGTACAAAGTGCTGTACGACATGACTAAGTACGCTGCAGATGAGACGAGGCACGCTTCTAGACCTCGCGCACCATTGAACTCTCCTGTAAGCTCTGGTGGGTTGAAAAACATGAACACTCTTTGATCTTCATCATATCTGAATCAGGTTTTCCCCGAGGTTTCTCCTGTACTACCTTTATCCAGCCGGACTGCGAAAACGTTGGTCCATGGTCATCATCAGCCGAAAGACGTCCACTGCTAGACAAAGGCCTCCCCCAAGGATCGCCACAACAGCCGCTCTTGCGCTTCCCGCATCCAATAGCGCCCCGTGACCTTCACCAAGTCGGCGCATCTGCCTGCGCTGCGTCTTCCGGTTCGTGGTCACCCCACGAGAATGTTCCTGCTCTATTGTTCACCAGTTCTTCGAGTGAGCACATCGCATCTTGCGGGCATAGTCTGCCCAAACTACGTACGTAGTACTGGGTCACCTAGTGGCAGTTTTTGTACCCCAACAGCTGTCAGATCTGCGTGTAATATCTCACCCACTGCAGCTACGTCATGGATATCTTCATTTCTGATTAAATGCTTTAAGCGAGACAGACTAAAGACGCAACCTATACCTTATTTCCACTAAGCGGCTAGTCGCTATATCCAAAACCTATGTTTTCGTTTAGAAAAAACTGACGTTTAGAGAAAACTGTTCGCAGGACAGTTCTTGGATTTTCATAGGTTAAATGTCCTGTGGGCTACAGTAGTCCACAGACTCTGTGGCGACTTTGTCTCCAGCCAATAAAACTTCTACAGTGCTGCCAACCTAAATGGATCGCCGTAGAAAAAAAAAACAAAGTCACCACAGAGTCTGTGGATACTGTAGTCCACAGGACATTTTTTTTACCTATGAAAATTCCTGCGGATCATAGGTTAAGGATGTTTCCGAATGTAGGTACAATCGTGCATTCTGTTTTCTATTTATTTTAATGATTTTAATGTTATTTTAATTCATTGTATAGGTGATGATAGTACAGTATCGCGGTGCGGTTGTCGAACCTACAACATGTCACCGCAGTCTAGTCAAAATCAATCCAATCGCGTGGGTAAGATTACTTAGATTAACTTACTTCATAATTCTTCAGTTGCTTGTGATAGTACCTATTAGAACTAATATAGTTATGCACGTAAGTACATAGATATAAATCACTAGATACAAGAGTATATACCTAAGGTAATCTCTTATTCAAGTAGCAGGTAGGTATAATGATCTGGATGATGAGGATGATGATATAAAGCATCTCCCAATCATGTAAAAAAACTTTGCTTCAAAAATGAAAGTAAAATAATTATCTAAGTAAAACTTTTCTTCATCAAAAGTGATTTTTTATTTCTACGGTAGCGGTAATCTCATGGGACCTAGTAGGTAACTTATAGGTATTTTCTGATCTATATGTAGGTATGTAAGTATGCATAAAAGTGACTACCGCAGGCTTATGGTGAAGAAAAACATTGTGAGGAAACCAACACACATATTATATAAGAAATAATTCGAAATCGTGGGTTAATAGGTATAGGAATTGTGAAATCCACCGATCCTTAATCCAGGTCGCGCGTAGACTATCTTCCACAATCCACATATCCTCAGCATCGGGATAGAAACCTATGTCCTAGCAGTTAGAACTCGCTGTTTATATGCTACAGTCGTAGATAAAATTTTATTTTAATACGGGTATTATGATGAAAATATTCTATTTAGAGTACGGAACGAACACGATGGCCATGCCAGTGAGGCACTCGTCCAGGTCGACGAACCGTTATAATTGCAATGTGCCTCCGATATCCTTGTGCTGTGCTCATCAGAACGCGCAGTTTGGTAAGTGTTCAAACTTAGGTATACAACCACACTTTAGAATAGTCATCGATGTAATCAAGTAGGTAACTAGGAGAAAAAAATTAATTGAAACTGAACCTTATTTTTTAACATTGTCTGCCTTTCTGTCCGTCTGTCTGGTGCTAGTCTTAATTCGGAGCGGCTAAAAGGTTTACATGAAGTTTGTTCTATAGTAGGTACTTACCTACCTAATAAAATCAAAGTCTCTTTTATTGAATTCCCAATACTTATTGTTAGGTAGTATTTGGTAACTAAAGTATACATTGCCTAAGTATGTAGTTTACGTCGTAAATGTTGTCTCATTGTCAGATCAAGAAACAGACGTAGTTGCGGCGCCGGAGGGTCCATCTACGTCCCATAATATGCTATCGTGCTACGAATACAGCGCCCACACACACACTCATGCAAGGAAACACAGATTCACGCAATCGAACAACATTGGAAGCTTTAGGGGAAAAGGTAACAATAACAAAGCAAAGGCTCTATTCGAGAGCACCCACGTCTGAAACCGGAAGAGTAGACTGGTCAAATATCAACTTAGGAAGTGGCTAACGGTTTATCTTACAGAAGAGATAGAAGATCAACTCAGTTTATTAAGGAAACAAATTAAAACAAGTATCGTCAGGTGATTTTCGCACACAAAACATCACGCAAAACGCAATCTGGTTACGTTTCAACTTAGACACTGTTTTCAAAATTCACAGTTTTGGGAATATTGTGGAAAATATACTTGGTTTGCAAGCAAAAAGTTAGATAAGCGTTTGCTCTAACTTCCTTGGCGCCGCCCCTGCAGTGAAGCGCTTGTCCCGACTACATATTGTCCTCTCTGTAGTTAATAAATTTTCTCTGAGGTTTTACTAGATATTACAAATATGGGGTAAGCAGAGGCTATTGACCTTAAGAGTATAGTATTATATTATCTGTGCCTTACCTAAGTCTCAACTATTTGCAATTACAGTGCCAAATAACTCATCAGCCGCTACCACCGTCTGCACGTCGGCGCATTGCAAGCATTTATCAAGAAATCGACTTAAAAGATCAGGTAGGTATGCAATGCTCAATCTACATACTTAGTTCGGTACCTACGTCCAAATCAGCTGTTCTAACAATATATACAACGTGTTAATGAATTAACTGAAAACCTGATAGGTACACCCCATTTAAAAAAATAAACAATAATATGATTAAAATATATTGTATGTCCAAAAAATTTATACTTTAAAAGTTATTCAACATTAGTTGTGACCTATCTACGAAATTCCCAGCGCTAAGCCTGCGCCTACCGGTTAGATTTTTTTTCTGCGGGCGGCGTATATGCGCCAAATATTGTATTATAAATAATTTAGACATGGGCTAATAAAAATGAAAAAATATAACCTATATTAAAACATAGTGCGATCGATTCGCTAGTTGATTCTGAGCAAACTACTTTCTAGTTTTCAGTTAATTCATTAACACGTTGTATATCTAATATATAAAATTCTCGTGTCAACAATGTTCGTTCCCATACTCCTCCGAAACGGCTTGACCGATTCTCATGAAATTGTATATGCATATTCAGTAAGCCTGAGAATCGGCTACTATCTATTTTTCATCCCCCTAAAGGGAGTTCCTGCGGGAATTCCGAAACGGGAACGGGTGATACCGCGGGGCGCAGCTAGTAGTAGGTATAAAATAAGCATTATTATTATTGTGTATAGTATACACTATACATATTGTGTGCTAATTAATGTATGGCCGTATGCTCCACCTGCGTTAACGTTAACGTTGATGTTAATGTCTGACGTGGTAATGTTAGTCAGTTAACCCGTTAGTTGGCCACATCTACGTAATGCCTAAATTAGCGCACTAATTTACACGTTAACACGCAGGTGGAGCAGTAGCATTAGAGAAGAGTTTTATATTAAAAAAAAGATTTCTACCTACAAAATTTATTTTAAAAATATACTACCTATAAAGATTATACGTCATGATGTTTCTGAAGAATCATCAATAACTTAAAACACTTTAATCATCACCTACTTTAATTAGGTAGATACTTACAAAATATTATCAAACAGATTTTTAATATTCCGAAGTAAAGAATTAATGTATTATTATTATTTTAATAAATTATGATAGATACCTACAGTAAGTACAGACGTGTTGAAAGTGAGCGATTTTGGAAATATTTTCAATGGTTCTTCAGATTAATTATTATTTATACATTGTAGTCTCCATTATAGATAACATACTTACGTACCTATAGATTACCATATATACTTACCAGTGGCGAAGGGTGAAATATTGAGAGAGGCAAGCCGGAAATCTATTTGGTACCTATTATAAATACGTAATTTCAACTTATTAAACTATCTACTTACCGCAAATAGGTACCTAATTTCGACGTACGTCTACGTAACTGCTTTCACTATCACTACACACAACAACAAAAAAGTCCAACTTTAATACTAATCACCATTTAATTTAATACCAAGAAATAAATTCTAATACGTGACACTAACTAACAAATTCAAATTTTCAATTTTTTCGTCATAAACTCAAGTTGTCTGTCAACAGTCATCTCAGAATGTCCGCTTTGTTTCGAATTTCTAGGACCAATAAGGATATTTGTTGAGACAGCAATAGAAAATGCGTGCGCGTGAGTGAAATGGAGAGAGTAACTCGATTTGTAGCGGCTTACCAAAGTAGCTATTTTAGCCGGCTGCCTGCGACCTTGATGTGACGTCACGGCATTATTTTGTATGGAAGTTTAACTGCCAAAAAGCCGATCGCGCCAGCGGCTTATTTTATAACAATTTGTTGTTGAAGAGCAAATTTTGTTGATAGTTTAGGCGTTGTGTAATGTTTTCTACTCAGTAGAGATAATTTTTGTAGTATTTCAGTAGATTCTACTGAAATACTTACTACAAAAAATTATTGATTGTGCCATTTCTAAATTACGGTAGAGAGAGTGGTTGTGTTCCCAACTTCTGAAGGGAAGCCGGTGGGAATCGGCTTGTATGGTACCTTCGCCACTGATACTTACCTCATTTGATTGACTTCTTACTTGTTTTTAAATATTTTCTATCAGACAACATGGATGCCAGCGCGTCGATGCGTCCCAGATGCCAGTGCCGCTCGTCTATCACCACGCAGACGTCGCCGTACGACAGCATACACGAGGCGCCGAGTCATGATGACGAAGGTACATAATATTATATTATGAAAGTGAAAATACTAGCTTTGAACGCATAACTTTACACCGTATTTTCAAAGAATAGGTACCTAGGCACCTACTTAATGGGTGAGTGGTAACTATTCGTAGTTCCCGCGGAGGTTGCGGGAAAAAAGTACTCTATGTCCTTCAGTTCCCGAGGGAATTCCGGGATAAAAACTATCCTATCTTTTAAGTTGGACCATATTATAAATGGTTACAAAATTTTATCAAAATCCGTTCAGTAGTTTCGGGGTCCATCGCGGACAAACAACGTGACACGTGATTTATATATATTAGATAGATTATACTCAGATACTTGCTTGGTTATGTTTAGTCTATACTTACTAATATCATAAAGAACTCAGGCACGGTCCGAAGGGGGGGGGGTCACGGGGGACATGACTCCCATCCAAAATTCCCAGGCTTTCATGGTTTAATTTTTTCACGAGTTTTCCAGCGTCGCTACGACTGTGTCACGTCTCACGAATTATTCATGCTAATACATAGTAGCCAAATATTGTTTAATTTTCTAAATCTAATTACAGAGCAAAACGAGAGGTTCACAAAAATTCACACATTGGAGGCGTCTAGTCTTTTTTATGGAAACTTCTCAAACAGGCAACTGGACTCCATGAAATGTAAATATTTTATGCTCATAAAATGTCTATGTTCTTGAAAAACACAAAAAGGATCATAGAACACATTTTACAGGCAGACAACCAGCGTCATCTGTTGAGAAGTGTCCGTCGGCATTTATAAAGGAAGCGTGCACCATGAAACCGAGTGGGCGCGAAGAATTAGCTTGTCAAACGTGGAAAAAAAGTCATAAGAAATTTCCTACGCCCATGTCATGTTGCTTATTGTCTCCATCTGCGAGCCTCACCAACATCTGTAAGGACTGTGATAGGAACAATTTGAAATCTTTTTACACTTTACTCACAGCCATAGAGGGCAGATGTCGCAGAATGAAAAACTTCCAAGACGATTCCCACGAGCTTCGCTAGATGTCTACTAATGTCTAGTCATTAAGGTCTCCCGAGAAAACGCGTTGGGTGAAAATATTGAGATAATTTAAAAAAAAAATTATAACTAATGATTTAATTATTGTATAATTCTTGTCCCATTGCTCTATTTTATGACCAAATTGTAATTTGTCAGCTAAGAAATTGTGTCCAAAATAAACAACATTTTAATAATAATAGTTTTATGAAACAAAAATAAATGTGCAGAAATTAGTGGATTAAAACATTTATAATACTGCTCCGATAATAATTATTATAAATCGATTAGCGAGATCTTATTTACAAAATAAACTACAGCTAATAAATTATACTATAAATGATTACTACATTGCACACTAAATTTACATAATTACAACATTAATAAAATTACAAAATGTTTCAGCATCTATACAATATAAGTATTTTATATTAAGTCTTATTCTAGCAATTGCATTTATCTTTGCATGGAATTCTTAACTAAGTATAATATCGCGTCTCCTAACTCAATAAAAAGCCTACTCTAAAAACCTGTGGTGAAAAAGGATCCGAATTGTTAGTAATGTAGGAACAGCCTTTTTTGCTCATTTTTTAAATAGCAATTTTTGAGTTAGGTCACTTTAATTCTGAAGGTGCGATATATTGTCTCTATTCTTTTAGGTTAACGCGATGGTAAAGTTATAAACTTCAAACCAAGCGCAACTTTGCGTTCTATCTGACGTCCGTTATAGCGTTATGAACGATTATAAAAGAAATAGTAATCATATAATTAACATAGAACCTTCGATATTGTGATAAAAGTTTGATTACCCATTCCACTAAACTACAACATGATTATATTATAATTATGTATAATAGGAATATATTCACTTACATAATGTCTAACTATCGAGTCAAAACACATAACCGTAATCCCTGTTTCAAATGCACAATGCAACATTCACCGACTTCAAACATAGTCCCTGAGCACTAAAAAGCACTAAAAATTATAAATTTCAAATTATTATTGGCACAACACACTTCTTTTCAAACTTAGAAACATTCACAGCCTTTGCCAATTTCCACTATTTTTACTGTCTATTTGAGTTAAACATCTGAAACAAAATAGTTCAAAAATTAACAAAATCCTACAAAATATTATGCGTTTTCCTACCTTTCCTTCATGTCGTCTATAGTAATTGCAACTTTATAGAGTGCATTTAAGATTGAAATTTCATGATGAGAGATGATTAAGATGGAAATTTTGATGTAACGCTATAAAACACTGTTAAAGATTCCCAGGTCTACATGAGAAAATTGTAGATAGAGTATAGATGGAGTGTCGCAAGTGCGTTTGAAAGAAAGAAAGATTTATTAAAGCAAAAAGACACAACACATTTGAACACACACAACAAAACAAACGAAAATTATTAAAGAGTGATAGTAGTAGAGTATCGCGGGTGCGTTATAGTGTATTGTAGATGGAGTTTCGCGGGTGTGTTAGTTAGTGTATTGTAGATGGAGTGTCGGGGGTACGTTAGTGTATTGTAGATGGAGTGCTGCGAATGTATTAGTGTATTGTAGATGGAGTGTCGCGGGTATACGTTCGTGTATTGTAGATGGAGTGCCGCGAATGTCTTTGTGTATTGTAGATGGAGTTTCGCGGGTGTGTTAGTTAGTGTATTGTAGATGGAGTGTCGCGGGTACGTTAGAGTATTGTAGATGGAGTGTCGCGGGTATACGTTAGTGTATTGTGGATGGAGTGCCGCGAATGTGTTAGTGTATTGTAGATGGAGTGTCGCGGGTACGTTAGTGTATTGAAGATGGAGTGCCGCGGGTACGTTAGTGTATTGTAGATGGAGTGCCGCGAATGTGTTAGTGTATTGTAGATGGAGTGTCGCGGGTACGTTAGTGTATTGTAGATGAAGTGTCCCGGGTACTTTAGTGTATTGTAGACGGAGTGCCGCGAATGTGTTAGTGTATTGTAGATGGAGTGTCGCGGGTACGTTAGTGTATTGTAGATGTCGCGGATGCGTTAGTGTATTGTAGATTGAGTGTCGCGGGTTCATTCGTGTATTGTAGATGGAGTGTCGCGGGTACTTTAGTGTATTACAGATGGAGTGTCGTGGATGCGTTAGTGCAGTATTATAGAATGAACTCACGGTCAACGGCCTCATGTGAGGGAGCGCGGTGTGAACACGTGCACCAGCGAGTCCCAGCCGCAGTCGGCGAGCTGGTGCGGCCGCAGCGCGTTCCAGTCCAGGCCGTACGTAAACTCCGAGTGGTGGCGGATCGTCTCCAGGGGCTCGCAGCCGCGCTTCAGGTCCCATATCCTGGGGAGTGGGGACAATCCGTTAAATATCCTGGTTTTACTAAATAGATAGATGACCATAAGTTCTTTTTATTCCATTTCATTTAGGAAATTATAAGCTAACTTAAATAATATGTATAATACGAATACTACTTAACATTCTAGTTATTAATAGTATTAGATATATACTATTTGGGAAAACATATTCCACATATTCGTTTGGTTATCAAAGGATCGAGTATGTGTGTTGCAATTTTCTTGTTTTATTTTTTTTTCCATACCTAGTAGTGAAGTCGTAAGAAACGGCTGCTATCACAGAGGGCGCGTGCGGCGAGAACTGGACTCTCCTTACAGCGCACTCACAGCCTGAAACATTATGAAATTAAAATAAACGCTTTGTGAAAGTTAAGACATCGTTTTTCGTTGAGACAATCGATGGTTAGAAATTGTCACAAATAGCCTTTATTTCTATAAATATAAAAACTATTTATTACAATTATAATGCTCTGCCATTATTAGTTTTCTACCTAGTTTTGTAGTAAAATGCGATTTTGTCAAAACATGCAAATATTTCAAGTGCGATAGAGACAAAGCAATCATGCGGCTATACTTGTTTCTTTTTAAAATTCCTATTAGCCCACGTTTCAAGGCTTACAGAGAAAGTGCGGTTCAGAGAAAGAGTATTTCATAACATTTAACGCGTACCTATAGCAGTGTACAGGGAATGCCTACCAGTTTCACCGTAATTACAGAGACTAGTATTTCCGTTATTTTAACATACAAAAGTACCAGCTGGTTGTTATACCTACTTATTGATTAAAAGACTACGTAAAGCAGTGAACTCGACAGTAGTGTAAGCGCACTTCCAAATAAACACGAGCGGCGAGGCGCCAACGGCGTACCTTTGAGCGTGAACACCGGCGACGTGAGCCGGCGCAGGTCCCAGCCCTTGACGAGGCCGTCGGAGCCCGCCGTGGCGAGCGCGTGCGTGTCGCTTCTACTCCAGTCGCACGATAGCACCTGAGCACACAATGGGCATGATGACTAAATTTTAATTTTAAGTCCTTCTTGTAGATTAACAAAAAATAACGACAGTACATTGAGTTGAAATTCCGTGTGACGTCACACCTAGGTACACTTTATGCTTAGTTATGACTTAAACTTTAATGTGTTTTATCTAAGTATTTTTTCAACACTTTAAAACAGTAACAAATACGTGTCTATTATTTTTTTACCATTTAACTGACGTACTGACATGTCCATTTGCCCCCTATGACATAAAAAAACACCTATTTTATTTAGATTCCGAAGGTGGGAGAAATTTGAGGTTTGCTAGTCAGGGTCCGAGGGCCTCCTGAGCTTGAGGGGCCCCGGTGCACGGCAACGTCTAGCCCTCCGGTAGTCACGCCCTGATCAGTTAAATCGGTTCATTTTTATAGTGTCATGGAGCAAATAAATAAATAACTATAGAGGACATGTACCTTTAGGTGGATAGGACAAATACAGAAAATTTATTTGTTTTAGTGCGTGATGAATAGTTTTGTGTGCAAAAATCGGCCGGAGACACTGGTTTCCATCGTTTTCATCCAAACCAAGTTGATGTCCCTTCTATCTGTTATTTTCTGTTCTGTGGTCACGGGTATCTCACCTCAGCGTCGTGCGCTTTGACCGCGGCCGCCGGCCTGGCGGCCTCGGTGCTGGTCCACAGCTTGAGGTGGCCGTCGCCGGACACCGAGGCGAAGGTAGCCGGCGAGTGCGGCGAGAACGCGGCCGTGTACACGAGCTGCGAGTGGCCCGCGAACGTGCCGAGGCACGCCTCCGCCTCCGGGTCCCACTGTGTTCACGTATTTGATAAGTTTAAAAAATAAATAAAACGATTAGGGTGTGGGACCGCGACGAACGCGCGCGTTGTGGTTGCGGCTACCCGCCAGCCGCCATTTTGTGTACCTACCCTGAGGAAGTGATTGACTCTCACGAAACCTGCATTGGCTCCCTGAGCTAATAGAATATTTAAAAAAATGGGTAGGTTATAGAACAACTAGCTGTTTTCCCACACGGTTCCACCACGTGTCAGGAAATTCCCTATGTGTACTTTTTCAAAGTCAAAGTCAAAATAATTTATTCAAATTTGGCCCATAATGTGGCTCTTTTTGCTCAATAAAGTTACATACATCACCCATAAAATATCCACCCTTCACAGCTTCCTAGTGCTATGGCTGAAGAGAAGATGCTGCGCAACAAACTCCAGTAGCACGCTGTCTTTCGCTGTCACGCTGTCATGCTGTTTTCATACTTAAAAGTATTATGTCACTCAGGGACATTCTAGCTTCATAATAGCGAATCAATTTTGTGAACCGGTTCTGTAGATCCATAGATATCCATTTACATCACAACTTTCAACCATTACCTTCTTAGTTACAATACTAGTGATTGATGAAGTCACAAATTACCAGGGTTTGCTAACCTCCATAATAGGCTATTTGACTAATTTTTTTTTAGTCCGTCTTGAAGATTAATAAAAAATATTGGACAAGTATTTTTTCTTTTTTTACGTAATCAAAAAATAACAGCGTTACATTGAGTTGAAATTTCGGGTGACGTCACTAACTGGTGCAGTTTGTATGGTGGCTTGTAGCGGTAAGTGACGTCACAAGCCCCCACCCTAAACTTTAATGCGCTTTGTCTCTGTGTATTTTCATGTATTTGCAAAATAAAAAAATACGTGTCTAATGATTGTTGATTTTCTAAAAGACGGACTAATTAAAATTTTGATTTTTAAAAGTTGTCAACATCCCTATTATATTATTATATCACTGATGACGGCTACACCTACCAGTTTGACGGTGGTGTCCCAGCTGGCGCTGAGCAGCGAATCCCTGGGCCAGTCTACGGAGCAGACCTCGCTGGAGTGCGCGCGCAGCACGCGCAGCGGCGCCGCGCAGCCTGACCGCCACACTATCACGGCGCCGTCGCCCGCGCCGCACGCCGCCGCGCCGCTGTTTGTGCCCGACCACGTCTGATCGGGGACAAGTTAATGTTGAACGAGTTGTTCTCTTCACAACCAGCCCTCTTAGCCAAGTTGACAATCTTTTATCTTAAACTCATAAAGAAGACCGGAATCGTTATGTCACAAACTGAACTTTTGATTAGACACTTTTATTGAGCTATGTGATATGACGATTCGTTGCTCAGTTTTCTTTGTGTTAACGATTGTAGATTATCAACTTGACTTAGGAGACTGGTATCTAGACATATTATAACTGATTAAAAAAACTTGTAAGTTTTAAGAATTCACGCTTATTTCAATAAAATTATATGAATATAAACATATGTATTAGATTATTATTTACTATATCAATCCTTGACACTTTTACTTTGATTAATTTCGAAGTTTCCGTGGTAATATTGAGATAAAAAGCACCCTATGTTACTCAGGAACACTAGCTTCTAGTGAAAGAATTTTTAAAATTGGTGATTAATTTTTGAGATTACCCTTTACAAACAAACAAACATGTCAAAATAAAAAATAGCTTTTTATAATATTAGTACAGAAGTATTGATAATAATTAATTCAATAACATGTTTCAATATTCACATTTACAAATGTTAAAATTAAAGAAAGAAATTAAAAATCTTTACTTTTAAATATTGTGTTAAAAGTTTCCATTATATTCGATGCACACTTTACTCCAAACATTCACTGAGTTATACACAGAGAAAATAGGTTAAAAAAACTAGAGAGGTGCCCGTGTGCCACGCTTGCAAAGGAAGTTATGTCACTTCTTTCTATTATTTTCTGTTCTGTGGATATAAGTGTATCTTTTTCTTTATCTTAAGCTGGTTTTATCCAGGGTCAGTAGAACCTGGTAGGGCAATTGCAGCATTACCAGTAAATAATGACATATTAATTACAAACCTGGCAAAACAATTTAACTGCAAAATTTTGACACAGTACTGAGCAGGTCTTATCTATTTTAAACAACTATATACATACAACCTGAAATTACTATTCTACTCTTTTTATTTCACTTTGTAACATTGTGTAACTTACTAAATTGCATGTGAATAAAGTCAATGAGTGAATAATCCTATTAACTGGTTGAAAGTAAGATCACACACACAACTAACATTACTAAGGTTTCAAGGCCTAGACATATTGTTAGCTCATTAGAATAGATGGCAAGTTAGCTATACCATATTGTTTTTGTTTCTTGTATCCTAAAATGATGTGGTGGTGGATCTTAAACATATTATTATGGTGGATCAAATAACACTAATATCGGTCGATACATATTATTATTATATAATATGTGAAATATTTGATTTCTTTATCTTGTTTTTTTTTTTAACAAATTTACACATTTGCATTTAATAGACTTCAAATTTGACCACTTTAAATCTTTGTACATTAGGTAACTGTAGCAGTCATTATGTAGGTACTTCCAATACAACAAAAAATATGTAATCTTCAAAATCCACTCCAAAGCAATTATATAAACGTCATAAGAAATACAGCTTAGTAAACGAATAACTATGGGTATTTGTATTATAACTAAGTCACCCATAAAATATGTATTATAATTTTATTATATCCTCAAAAAAAATCCCATTATTTACTAAGTGAAACCAAGTGCAACAACTAGCTTTGCATAAATAATTACACCCGAGTAATTGTAATGGACATTTTGAGGGAACTGTAGGGCTAGTATTTTTACTTAACAATACATGAGGGAAATATAAATAAAAAATCACCACAAATCAGATTTCTTGCTGTAACTTCCCGATTGGTTAAACAGTTGATTGGTCAAATCCTAACTTTAGAATTAGATTTCACTTTAATGTATAAACTAATCACCCAGACCTAGTGTGACATACAAGTTTATCACGCAAACAACAGGTAGATGATAAAATACCTTTCACTTTTCACTTATGTAAAATATACATAGGTAAATACCTACCCAAGAACTTTATTATAGCACTAGCTGTTCCCTGCGGTTTCACCTGTATTAGTTTCAGAGATCCCGCAGGTATTCCAAGATAAAAGTACTTACTACTTATATTTTGTCTGTACCTACCCTTGACAATGACTGTGTAGGTAATATGCAAAATTTAATGTTATTTCTTCGGCGTTAATTTCAGAGTTCCCATAGGACTTTGGGGATAAAAAGTAGCCTATGTCTTTCTCTGTAGGTACCCCTTACCTCAGACCAAACAAAAACTAAAGACAGAACATGTAGAACAAACAAGTCAAGCCAGCAAAAGACACCATCGCCGTGCATGTTCACAGAAACACGCACACACTTACAAGAAAAAGACACCATTAATCCTAAGTAAACTTTGCAAATCCATACACTTTCCTAATCACCACATGTATACGCAGCCGGCTTCACTTCATTGTTCGAGACGTTCCGTCTTTAGTTTTTATTTGGTCTGAGCCCCTGACAAAGTGTATGCAAAATTTCATGGAGATCGGTTGAGCCATTTAGCTGTGAAGGCATAACAAACAAACAAACAAACTCACTTTCGCATTAATAATATTAGTAAGGATTTAAAGACAGTATAAGCAGTCCAATTGCCAGTAAGGTTGTTAGGCTAGTGGCTATGACCTTGATCCAAGATTTTACACTAGACTTAATACTTACAACATCGAAAAGTCCATCGGTCCATTCCAATTTTTGCAATTCTACCAAGGTTGTTCCATCAGGAGCAAGTTCCAGAAAGAACAATGTACCACCGCCTGCAAGCCCATAATACTGACTGGTAGCCACTGCCAAGGCATCCGGCCTTGTCCTCGAGAACCTTACACTGTAGCCATGCCGGCCGGGAGTCAGGAAAGTGGGCATACTGATCGTGTAACTACAAAGCAAAAACAGAATTCGTGAAAAAAAATCTTGAGAATTTCATTTGATAAACACCCGACAATAACCTCGATTCATACTTTCACAAATGCATTGCAAGCGTAAAAACTAATTGAAACTGTTATGTAAACACAAGATTTAGGTCTTGTTGGAATCTTATCAGAAGTTCTAGTCTAACTCAAATTCATTTCGCACAAATATTTCATTTCAATAACTAACTGTCAATTCAATGTCAATACAAAACGTCATACGTCAAATTGTTTTCCATATTTTAGTGATGGGACAACCTAAATAAATCTATAAGCGTGTATGTATGAATGCGTCATAACATGATTTTAATCCTATTTGGACGCCTACAGGCTAAATCCTATTAAACTTTTCCAACATTCTACATGAAACCTTACATATTGTCTACATATAAAAAGAAAATTTGCGCCTACATTGTTATTTCTGGTGCGTGTCTGGAGACAAACACACCAGAAATTCACTCCATAGAATAACCCTATTTTTCCTGTCTTGAGTACAATTCCCCTGTAACAAGCAAAATGCTTGATTACATGTCCCTCATTTTTGTGGTAGCCGTAAAGGTATTCAAGAAAACCACCCCCAATGGAAAAGTAACGGTTTACCTTGGCAAACGCGACTTCATTGATCATATAGATTACTGCGATCCTGTAGATGGAGTCGTAGTCGTTGATACGGAGTACCTGAAAGGCAGAAAAGTTTACAGCCAGGTACAAAAGTGCAGTTCACAGTGATTTGGTGCAGTTTTATGTGATGTGAAACGGTATTTGAATAATAATATTTTTTGTTCAGCTTGTTACAACGTATCGCTTCGGTAGGGAGGAAGATGAGGTGATGGGAGTCAAATTCACAAAGGAAATGGTCATCGGAACTGAGCAAACCGTGCCTATGGTTAATTCGAAAATGGAGTTAACGCCTGTCCAAGAAAAGCTGCTAAAAAAGCTTGGCCCCAATGCGTATCCATTTACCTTCAACTTTCCTGAGATGGCACCCAGCTCGGTAACATGACTGATTTCTGTTTAGATAAATAACGTCATTCGCTCGCATCGCAAGTTATCCGTAGAGTGACGTAAGTAATGATTTCTTAATTATGAACACAGGTTACTCTGCAACCCGCTGAAGAAGACCAAGGAAAGCCAATGGGGGTTGAGTACTCAGTAAGAACTTATGTTGCTGAGAATGAAGATCAGAAGAGCCACAAAAGGAGCTCCGTAACCCTGGCGATTAAGAAGGTAGATTTCTTTAACATCTTCAGCTACTTTTTATTAACAGACTTCAAAAAAATAAGGTTCTCAATTCGACGCGTATATTTTTTTTTCTTGCATGTCATATTCTCACCATTATTTTATCAGTTACTACTTATAAATATTTTTTGTATAGCTTCAACATGCTCCTGCAAATCGAGGCCGCCGTCTACCCAGCTCCCTCGTTAGCAAAGGTTTCACATTCAGTAACGGTAAAATAAATCTGGAGGTGACCCTCGACAAAGAGATCTACTACCATGGAGAGAAAGTCGCTGCTAATGTGATTGTATCTAACAATTCTCGCAAATCTGTACGTAATATCCGCTGCATGGTGGTACAGCATGTTGAGATCACTATGGTCAACTCTCAGTTCAGCCGGCATGTGGCTTCTTTGGAAAGCCGTGAAGGGTGCCCAGTGACTCCTGGTGCCAGCTTATCAAAGACATTTTATTTGGTTCCATTGGCTCGCACCAACAAGGATGTACGAGGTACATACGCGTTATAAAAAATCTAAAGTGTGAAACTAATGAACCAGTTTATTGTTATAACGATGTCTCTATTTTATATAGGTGTGGCTTTGGATGGTCATCTCAAGGAAGATGATGTGAACTTGGCAAGTTCTACTCTTGTGGCTGAAGGAAAATGCCCGATTGATGCCATTGGTATCGTGGTATCATACTCTCTCCGCGTAAAATTGAACTGTGGAACTCTTGGCGGAGAGTTGGTCACAGATGTGCCATTCAAACTGCTGCACCCAGCAGAAGGTCAGTGATAGCACATAGCACATCTACAAATACTTTAGGCCGATGTTAATCGAATATAAGAAAATGCGCTACTGTTTATAGCGCTAACATTCAAGTCCAATTCCTTAAAAACACGTTGATGACTTAAAGAAGCTTTAAAAATATATTTATATTTTACTATCATAATTAAGTATTTTTTAAATTGGATCTCAAGAAAAACATAACTAAAGAGACTTTTTAAGAAGAAAAATACTCATGCGAAACATAAGACTTTTGAAAGAAAAATTTGTTCAAAATTCACAGGGAAGATCTGAAATTTGTAATCACAAGACAAAGTCTAATTTTCAAAAACAATATTTAGTTTAAGATTTTTTTTTTCATAGCGACGTCTGGACTGATAAATAATTTGTTATATTTCAGGATCCGTTGAACGTCAACGTTTTAACGCCATGAAGAAAATGCAGTCGATCGAGCGACACCGCTACGAGAACTCGCTCTATACCAACGAAGAAGAAGACAACATCGTCTTCGAAGACTTTGCTCGTTTGAGGATGAATGAGCCGGAATAAAACCTCAATTCAAAAAAAAAGAAAAATCAAGTTAAATCAGCTAAATCACTAAAATGAAATTAAAAGAATAAAAGTATAAAAGCCAAATAACAGTAACTTGAGACCTAAATTTTTACAATATTTAACCAAAAATATATCTACGTAATTGATGCAGGACAGTCGCCTGGAAAGATGAAAGGAGAGCAACGCTCTTACCCGGCCGTATATTGATATATAAAATATAAATAATATATAAAATAGGTGTTACTCGAGTGCATAGTTTTTAGTTGTGATCAATGAAACGTGCATTACCTTCAGCCTACCCTACCCTACTATCACATTGTGACAGACTTTAGCACCGCACGTTGTACATATGGAGTCTCCTTGGTTAATTAATAGATACTCTAAGCCTACACTTTTTATGACATTAGTAAATACATTATAATTTTTTGCTTGCTACTTACTTGCTTACTTAGTTCCATAACAACACTTCCTTAGTACTATTTTTACAGACTTTGTTTAGATAAAAAATAATACCCACAATTTAATATTTTACTTCGCATATTATTAGTTTATTATTAGTAGCAACACTACAGCTTTAGCATTATTCTAAAAAATAAAATAAGTGATATTAATATTATAATTTACCAAACACAAAAGTAACGACTTACGTTGTATAATCCTGTAGTAGTCCAATTTAACAAAAATAAAATCCTACCCAGTTAGAAATTTGACTTTGATTTATATTAATACATATTTTTATTCATAAAAATACTCTACTTATTTTTTTTAAAAAGAAGCTTACACCGAGATGTCTAATGCACCACTGACATCGTCTTCTTAGTAAATAAAGTTTAGAAGTCGCTTATTTTGCATATTAACCTGCGGCAAAAGGGTTCTAAAAAGTAGCGGTCCCCGCCCTATTTTTCGCGCCCCTGTTCAAAGAAGTGACTGCATTTTAATTTTAAAAAGGCGTTACTATTGTGAACACACCCAATGACCCTGCAGCCCGCAGCTAGCAGGTAGTTCAAGCACCGTGATCAATTCTTAATCAAAAATCCAAAAAAATAAGCGAAACTTATAATATTTAACTTATGTTAAATAGACATTTTCCCGTTACCCTACTAACACCGTGCCGCGCGCCGCATTCTATAATAATTTATTTATGACCTACTTTTTTATGTAGGTACATAGGTTTTTATAATCATAAGCTAAGACCTATGAGGAATTGATAAGATATCGGCAGAAAGTATGACCTTTTCATTTATTGTTAGTTCAAAATTAATTTATTAATGACTAAATTTTAATTTTTGGTCCGTCTTGTAGATTAATAAAAAATATCGGACACTTTTTTCCCTTTTTTTACGCAGTAGATCAAAAAACAACGGCGACACATCGAGTCGGCGACGTAAGACGTCACACTCCTAAACTTTAATGCGTTATAATACCTATATGTATAAGTATTTTTTAAATAATTTGAAACCGCTAAAAAAATTCAAATAAAAACAAAAACCCAAACAAAAATGCTTACAAAATTTTTTTTTTAAAAAAGAAGAGAACCAACTTCAAAAATAAGCCCACTGCAAATCACAAAATAATTTTTATAAACCCAACCCCTTTTATTTGGGTATACCTGCCTGTGGGTATATTTACTTAGTTTTTGAAGTCGGTGCCAAACTAAAATAGGACAACAAAGAACAACGCATTATTGGTTAGCTTGGTAGATTTATCGTAGTAATTTTCAGCGTTCTGAAAATAAACTTTTTTGTTTTGTTAGTTTGCCATCGGTTATTCTAACCCAATTCAAAATAGGTGCTATAAAATAAAAATCTATAACTTTACAAAAAAAAAGTTGTTAACTAGACAGCTTCTTTTCTTGGACCTACTCATAAATTTATAGCTAGGTACCTAAGTGCCAAAATAAAAAATACGATTCATTACAGATTGAAGTAGGTGCCTATACCGAAGTAAAAATAAAAATAGATTGTCTTATTTGCCATGCACAAAAACACAATGGGCATGTTGACTAATTTTTATTTTTTAGTCCGTCTTGTAGATTATTAAAAAATATTGGACACCTATTTTTTCTTTTTTTACGTAATCAAAAAATAACAGCGATATATTGAGTTGAAATTTCGCGTGACGTCACTATTCTGACAGTTTGTATGGCGGTTTTAGCGGTTAGTGACGTCACGACCCCCTCAACCTAAACTTTAATGCGCTTTATCTCTGTAAATTTTAATTTATTTGAAAAAGCAAAAAATACGTGTCTATTGTTTTTTATTTTCTAACTGACGGACTAATTAGAATTTTGATTTTCAAAAGTAGTCCACATCCCCATTCCCATTAAAACATTCAAAACTAGTAGACCGGTACCTAATTAGATATTGCTAGTGATTAGTGAGATCTTTGGTGAGAAGTCTGAGAAGTTTACTGACGGCTATCTATTAGGTATTCCCACTGGGTGCTGACTGTTAAAAATATAACGTCAATTAAAACTAAGTATTAATTGGAACCGTTTTCTCATGTCCTCAAACTGGTCAGACGAGTTTGGACAATGGACCAGGAAGACAAGACAACTGTCCTGGCTCCTTTTGTGTGTAACTGCGAAAAGGGTCCGTCCTAAAACCAGTTTGACCACTTCCCGATGTGGGAAAGGACAGTGACGGAGTGACCCTTTATTTGTATGCAATCGTTTTCTTTAAATTGTTGAGACACACGGACATTGAGAATGAAGAAAAGCTACTTAAACATGCAATTTTGAGCGACCTATCTTTCTTGTGTTTATTTTAACCTCCACGTGGTAAACAGGTAATAGGTAAGGTAGGTATATCTTGCGAGGTTGGAAAAGTTAAAAACTTTGACGAGTTATCTATCACTAAATATGTTGAATACATATCAAATAAATAATTAATTAATTAGCAACCTAATTATTTCCCGCGTTGTCATATTATATCTTTTCCGAAGTGAAGTTGCTCTTGCAGTGATGTTGAATATATTTTCCGAACTCTTTGAGTAGCGTATTTTTAGATAACCCCCATACTAAATTTTATCGAAATTCGTTTAACTAAACCACAGAAGTCTGAAGAACATAGTTACTTCCACTCAGGAAGTATCTATCTATGAATAAGTATCTATTAGAATTCGTTCATGAAATTAAAAAACCTTAAATTGGTATCCAAGTAGAACATACTTAAAAATAAGTTTCAATATTGTGGTTTGACTTGAGGCAAATGAAACACTAGAAAATTTATCCAACCGTATGTCACATAATATAACAACCGTATTATTAATCAGACACCGCAAGTCACTACCCTTAGCAAAAACGTTCGAACAAGTGTCAAAGGGCTACCCTTTTTTTAACAAAGTCCGGGCAGTGTGCATTCATTCGTGAGTATCTCTGCTAAAGGATAGTAAAAATAGCGTATAGGGACACTGGGCATTTATAGTGTTCCCACGACGCAATACAACTACAATACATCCGGTCAAACTGGTTTTGTGTGAAAGGGTGGACAACCCTGTGGACTATAGTGTAGTGTGACCCCGACCGTCTTGGATAACGTTCGTGACTTCAAGTATTCGTTGAGGATTAATTTCTATCGACGCGTGGGAAATGGGAATGTATTTTATTGATAGAACGAAACGTTCGCGAATTTAAAAGCAGGCAATTTAATACTTAACTATACTTAATATCATTCGAAGCAGTTATATTAGAGCAATAGGAATTTTTTTAGTGACATTATTATACAAAGGTTCAACTAGGTAGGTACTTGTTATTCGCTCTTTTTGTTAGTATTTTTATGTTTAATGCTCTGTATTATTATAAGGTAAAGGTACTATCGTTCAATAAAAAGGTTGTTTCTTTTTACTCGCAACGGTAACAAGCCATCGTTATACTTAAGTATATCCAGTCCCGGGATGCCATAACTTTTCTATAAAACCAATCAATGATAAAACCTCTAAACTTGACGCACAGGTACGAGAAACTATAGGTAAAAACTGTATACTTATATATAGTTGTACCTACTTCTCTCGTCTCCACCTGTGTAGTGACTAATTGTAAAATGCTGTAAAAGATACGTTACGTTTTAACAAAAAAGGTGACGAAGCAATATTATTTAACGTAAACAGCATCCCAATACAATATTTTAACAACCGAACCTATTGTTACACACCGGCTACATCCGCCATCCCAAGGGGAGGTCCTTTTTATTTGAGTCGCGTGCCATTTTTACATCAGCATAAGATGATTTTGAAGGGAGATCGAGCTGGGTCACTTCTCCCTCATTTTGGGCCAAGATTTTTTTTTATGATGTTTGATAAGGGGGTCAAAGATGGAATTTTGAGAACGAATTTCTAGTGATTCTTATCACTCACGTCATCTCAAATCGTGAACTATAAATTATAACGTATTTTGGATGTGATATTGTGTCATCATGATGCCTCCTCTATAAGTTCTCTGGGATACTGAAATATACTATCTCTATATAATATAGTATAAAATATTATAAAGAGCTAAAGTTTGTGAGTTTCTGAATTGTAAATTTGTGAGTGTGTGACGTTGTAGGGGGTAATCTCTGTATGTACAGAACCGATTTTGATTTTTTTTCACTCATAAGAAGCTACGGAGAAGCCTGAGTGACATAGGGTACTTTTTATTCAAAATTCCCACGGGAACTCCGAAAATTCCGCGGGTGAAACCACAGGGGCACGGCGACAGCTAGTACAATATAAAATTAAAATAAGATTCAAATATTGCTCAACTAGTAGGTACCTAACAAATTAAAAATAATTAGTATTTAAATAGGTAGGTATATTCTACTCAGCTTTTTTTTATGTAATTATTTCAAAATACAAAATGAAAACATACATTTAAGATTGGTTCCATCAGGAACTCTGCATCGGAATCTAGGCAAACGGAAGTGTATGAGCCAAGTTCGCAAAGTATTTCACCTGACGCCTGTGTCCGTCGAATAGTGAAGCCGATTCGTCAAATTTAAATATTATTTACTAGCTGTGCCCCGCAGTTTCACCCGCATGAAAGGTTTTTATACAACAACTTTTTTCCCGACATCCGATTTCAATGAAACAAAGCCTATATGTAGCTCCAGGCTAAGCGTAATCTACCTGTGAAAACCGCATGACAATCGGTTCAGTAGATGCGGAGATTATCGCGAACAGACAGACAGACAGAAAAAATTTTAAAAACTTTTTTTTGGGCTTGTTTACTCTTCTATTATCAACCCTCTCAATTTTAGGTAAAAATATTCAATATACAGAATCGCGGATTCTACTCTTTTATTATGGTATAGATAATTTTATTCACGTAAGCTTTTGTTTTGAGCCCAAGTCATTTACTTACCTAACACTTTAGTTTTTTTGCTCGTTCGATTGTTGATTTGTAAGTTTTATAACGGTCACCAACTTTTGTGTGCAAAACAAATGAGGGACGTACACTGCACGTTGCTTTCCGATGTTAACTTAAAGATAAAGACCCCGCATTATACCTACTCGCAACATACTCAAGAGAACCGGTAAGTTAAACATCGTAAGGAAACAAAAAAAAAATCCAACAAAACATCAATTCACCCCTTGTTCGGACAGTTAGTTATAAGATGCAATTTTATTTGTAAAAGGGTTTAGCACCAAAAATATCTACTCCAGGAAATACAGAAATTGTTTTATCTTATGTATCTATATTTTGATCTCGTACTTTTTTTGCTTTTTTAAATTGTATTGTTTGCAGAAGTACCTGACAACTTGTATACCTTAGAAAATATTAGTAGGTAGTAAGGAAAGGCAAATTTCTATTGGAAAAAACTGTATAGGTACCAACTTCCTGCGCAACTAACACTTTATGTAATAAGGTAAGTTTAAAATAGCATAGGTAATAATAGGTACCTCATACATGTGTATTTTTTTGTAATCCTACTAATATTATAAATATGAAAGGGTAGATGTTTGGATGTTTGTTACTCAATCATGCAAAAACGGCCGTACGCTTAGATTAAAACAAATCTAAGGCCGTACGGATTTGGATGAAATTTGGCATGCACGTTTTCAGGGGTACAGAGAAGAACAGAGGGTACTTTTTATCCCGAAATTCCTGCGGGAACTCCGAAATTACCGTGGGTGAAACCACGGGGCACAGCTAGTAAGTACGTAATATATTAATTTGATGGTTGATGTTGATACACTAATAACCAAATAGGTCATCTTTTCATATAAGTATGATGAGTTAATGAAATTAAACAATAAAACAATAGTTTCATGAGCTTTAATTTATAAAAATAAATAACCTATTCTACTTAATTTTAATTTGAAATTTATATCTAGTTATGATTGCTGCTAGCTATTACTGGTTGAAGAACATAAGCTTGTCCAGTTGCTCTATCGACGACATGTCCCGTTGCTGGTTCAAGGAATAGTCTTGGAGCAGAAGCAGCTGTGGTAACTTCGGGCTGATGATGTTTCCTTACTCCGGAACCTTGTTCATAAGGAACAAACTGATTATCTCCTTCAGTAGTAGGGGCATACGTATTTGTTTGGTCTCGGTTGTCAGATGGATTTTCATTCTGTTTTTGGAACTGGCTGGTCTGTTTCTTTAGCTGCTGATATTCTTCAGTAATATCGTCTTCTTTTTGGGGCTTACGCTGTCTACGCTTTTTTTTCGGTGGTGGTTTAGTAACCTCTTCATTGTCTTCTTCGTCGACGTAACTTTCTATGTTTTCTGATGGTGCAGGCTGCAATTGTTCTTTTGTTCTGCGACTGTGCACTATGGGTTTGACGCGTGGTTGTTCTTCGTAAAATTCTTCAATTTTCTCAGTCTTCCTATGTGATTTCAAACGAGGTTGTGCTCTTTTAGCCCGACCATTTTCATCGTATTTTGATGCTTTTTCTGAATCGTACTCTTCTGTGTCATAACTTGGCGATTGTTCACTTGGATCCTCATAAGAGTCGTGATTTCGGTGCTGTGAATGATCTTGGTTGTGATTGTAGGAGCCATCATCGCCGTCATATTCATTATTGTGGTGGTCTCCAGCATGACCTGCGTGATTCAAGTCCCAGTAATGCTCTCCATATCCTCCAAGTTTGTCACCCCATCGCACCTGTTTACAAAAAAATTATAATTGTTGAACCAATTTACAATAAGTTTCTGATTTTACTTTAGTAAGAAACATTAGTTTGAAAAAGCGAAACTGAAGTAGGTATATAGTGTTATCTCGTCAGAACAGTTAGTCAAAGGATGAATAAATAAAATTTAAAATAATACGATGGTGAAGTACTGAATTTGGCTTCGTGAAATGCGATAGATAATGTTAAATGAAAAGAAAATTGATCAGAAGATGACTTTTGTATGTGTAAGGTAAGTAGAAAGCAAAAGCCGCGTACTTTAGCAGAGTACAGTCCTGTAGATGGTCTGGAACGTTCATGTCTCTCAGTGAAGTGTCGTTCGTTCCCTAATCGATGTCCTTGGTCGAAGTCTTCAGAGGTAGGCAGGTGCCTGTACCTTCAGCCAAGCAAGCGAAGCAAGACAGAGAAAGAAACAGACAAAAGGTTAGAGACAGAGTGAGATAAATATTGTTCGTTACTTTTCCCATGTCCCTGTGGTTTTTATAATCTTTCCTCTCGTAACGCTGCTCCCAACTGTTGGGGTCTTCGCATACGTGACCGAATTCTATCTTGTACGGGCTCAACTGTACTGAGAAAAAATCCCTATAAAAGTAATGTTGTTTGTGTCAATGTGGATTTTTTTACGTGCAGGTACGAAAAGTTGTTAGTAAAATAGACACTATCATTCCAGCGGCTGCACACCAGAAGCAACTTTCTATTTATTGTCATCAATGTTGCGAACTCCCTTAGTAGCGTAGTCCGTATCAATGTCGAAAGGTGAAATGCTAACGGCAACATAAAGCGTTGTAAAAGAAAAAATAAGATAAAGAATCAGACGCCCAAAATCATAAATAATAGTTTTAAAGATATTTAGCATCAGGCAACAACTTACAAAAGCATAAAAATAATTATTTGCATAATAAATTAAGAATCATTAACAATATCAATACATACTGAAAAAACTTCGCCTGTGCTTCAACTGTGGAGGGGCCCGGTGGGTTCCTTACTGATACACTGGCAACGGGACTCCATACTGGACCGGTGTATAGAACTAGGAAGCACCATAGCCACTTCTGAAAAAGTTTTGTCTCATTAAACCCGACCGCACACGCACGGTTTTTGCGTCCAGTTCTCCGATAGGGTCAGCAGATTAGGCACCCGAAAGCTATTCTATCGCATGGATATGACGCGTGACGCCTTCGCTCTGGCTGCCCTGTTTTGTTAACCTTATTGGAGAACCGGACACGATTATCGTGTATACTGTATAGCTGTTCCCCGCGGTTTCACCCGCGGGATATCCAGATTACAATATAATCCATGACACTCACAAATAACGTGGCTTTCTATTGGTAAAATAATTTTCAATTTTGAGTTTATTATTAAGCGCCACTTAAAATCGTTGCCCACGGAAAAATAAACGAAATCAAAAGTGACATGGATCGCAATATAAGTGTAATTACCACTCAAATAGGTACACTATTTAAAAAATCCCTATTTTTTGTTAATATGACTACATATTATATCACATTCAAACTTCAAGACGTTCCTTATAATGATTTCTTTTCCGTAGCACAAAGCACAAAGTAACATAACAATAAAATAAAATTATTAAAAACACAGATAAACGCACATACACTTTCACTTTAAGTATCTATACTATGATACACTGATAAATTCTAATAAGAACTGTATAGGTATTTAGTTTGTATCCAATCATTTTGTTATACATAGCGTCAATTTTTATAAAATTGGTCACGTAAAATTTGTTGAATATTTTCAGTAGGTACCTATATTACTTTAGAAAAAAATGATTTAATAAAATACCGTTTTATCCATCAACCGTTGTGACATCTCGGATGTTGAAAGTAAATTTAGGTGAATGTTGATCGATACTTAGATTTATAGAGAGCACGACACTTGTTTTTCGCCAGTGGTGGTCAACTTTATAGCGGAACGGTTGCACAAAAAATTTGTTTTTCAT